>JACAZG010000021.1:0-736419 GCA_014461125.1 Mycena kentingensis (nom. inval.) | reverse complement strand
TATACCACATGCTGGGCCTTGACCAGCTCGATAAACTCCGAGTTTTGCGAGTAGTCGACGTGTGCGCTGAACGAGATGTAGGCGACAGATATCTTCCTCTGGATCATCCCTCCCTTGACCGACTCGAACTCTTCTGGTTCAGTCATGATGTCCTAGAAAGCGGAA
The DNA here is from genome assembly GCA_014461125.1 of Mycena kentingensis (nom. inval.). Taxonomy (NCBI): domain Eukaryota; kingdom Fungi; phylum Basidiomycota; class Agaricomycetes; order Agaricales; family Mycenaceae; genus Mycena; species Mycena kentingensis (nom. inval.). The sequence continues at coordinate 736,254 of JACAZG010000021.1, read as the reverse complement.
ACAGAAAGAGTGTATGAGCAAGGGCTGGGGCTTGAGGGAGGGCTCATCGGGATGAAAAGAACATGGCATTGATTGCTCCGTACTACACAAAACGTATGGATTCGGTCGACTCACCCTAGCCAGCGTCCCTTCAACCGAGTATCCGGTTACGATCAGCCCGTTGCGCGAGTCGGGTGCCCACAGTTCGAATAGCTCGCGGCTCGGACCGCTCTGCATGAAACCGGGGCTCGCAAGAACGACGCAAGGCGGTCCTTCGGCAATTTTCTTCTCCCATCCGCGCGGTTGGGGGAGATTTGAGATGTACCTGCAAACTCCGTCAGTGCATAATCTAAAAGAGCAGGAAACCGCACTTGAACACAAATGGATTATCGCGCTTCGCGAACCGCGACCTAATGTTAGAGTTCATAGTATGAATGTACGTCTGGTAGACGGCCATCGACTTGCGAGCCAGCCCCGACGCATAATAAATTGGCACATTGTGCAGGTCAGGATGGCGCTTCCAATACTCATCCAAGATCAACAGCAGCTCCTGCGCGCGTCCCAAGGCAAAGGTCGGTAACAACACATGTCCGCCGCGCCGTATAATCTGGTGCACCAAGCTCGTAAACCGGTGCTCCTTCTCCGGCCGCCCTTCGAGGCTCTGCACCCCGTACGTGCTCTCGACGATGAGCACGTCCGGGCGTATTGGCGGGAGCTCTGCCTTGACGAGATGACGGTCCTCCTCGCGCGAGTAGTCGCCAGTGTACAGGATCTTGAGGCCCGCGATGTCGATGAGGTACATGCACGCGCCGAGGACATGGCCCGCATGGTACGGCGTGAAGGATACACCAGGACACGGCGTGATGAGCTGGTGGACAGAGACGGGGATGATGAACGCGAGGGACATGGCCATGTCCATTGGAGAGAAGAGCGCGTCGGACGACGAGGAGCTTTCGAGCACTGAGTCACCAAACAGCCGCACACCAAAGAAAACACACCTCATACGAACGAAATCCTGCATCATGAACTTGTGGAGGGCTTTCGTTGGGTGGGTCATGTAGACCTTGCCCTTTCCGTCCCGGAAATTCGTCTAGTCAGCCATGAGTACGACAGCGGCAGGATTATCAGAGGAACGACTTTTTCGGTAATGTAAGTCAACGCGGCGGCATGGTCAAGGTGAAAACTATCGGGTCTGAGCAGAGTACCAGATGGCCGTGGCTGGGGGCTCACTGTGTAACGAGGAGAGCGTCGACTGTGCTCCAGTCAAGCTCGTCAATGAACGGCAGCGACGCCATGCCGCTGTATGCGGGATGAACACCCGCGTCGCACACAATCGTCTTGCCGCGGTATTGAAGGACGCAGCACGATCTCCCCACTTCCTGGCCTGCGCCGAGCAAGGTAATGCTCAGCGTTGGTGTATCCGACATGGAGGTCGGGTGCAAAGAATCGTCGAGTCATTCGGCATCAGTAGAACTACGGTACAACAAGTACATACAACAGGGAAGAGGTGTCGCAATCGTAAAGGAAACCGTAAGAAAAGACTGTGCATATCTAGTGAAGTAGGTCCCAGACCGGTTGCTTCTGCGCCCCAACGGAGAGCTTTCCAATCTGCTTCTTCTGCCGCAGATTCTTCACCTCCGTGTTGATCAGGTCCCGCAGCCGCTCGAGATCAAGGCTGCGTTCCGCCCGCGAACCCATAAGAATATTCCGCCAGAGACCACACGCTGCGACCGAGTTGTCCACCGCGAGCTGCATCGGTCGATGCAGCCGTACCATCTTTTGCATCAAATGGTCCGGGCTCGGGTATATCGCATTGGGCCATGCAACGCGTATCGCAAACCACCAACCAAGGGGCTAAATAGAAGTAAGAGTGTGTTTCCAAACGGAAGCAACCACCACTTACTCGACCGTCGGGAAGCGTACGTTCAGGATACGAGTCGTACGTTGTCAAAGCACCGTCCGGCAAAGAGAACCTACAACCGAATCAGTACGCGCCGAAACAAACCGCAAAAAGGTAAACGGACCGGTGCACAACCCAGTGGTTGGGGTCGGAACGATGCTTCGCGAGAACCACGAGCAACCGCGGCATGCCTTCAAGTCCGAATGGACTCCAAAGATCCCTCAACATGCCGCAGGCGTCTCCGTGACGCCCGTTGAATACGGCGTTGCTAATCGCATCCGCCATATTGGGCGGCACAAAGAGCCGGTCAACAACACCCTGCGGGCTTTCGGTGAGCTTGGCCCGAACGTAGCGCTTGTACGTTTGCGTGGACCAAATCGTCAACGCGACCTCGTTGACCTGCTGCCCGCGGGTTGTGCTGTTGAGGGCCGAGTCAAAGTCGCTGATGGGCCAGATAATAGCCCAACTCAACAGACGTTGATGGATACGCTGCCAGGGTGGAAGGCGAGCCTGCGGGTCAGCGCTGAGCTCGCCGACGTTCCAATGCGGCTGAGGCGTAGCAGACGCGTCTTGGTGCGTCTCTGCTGCCGGCACCGTCTCGCCCGCATTTGAATCACGGTCGGAGATGGTCTGAAGGCCAGTAGGGCTCGGCCCATGTTCGTGCTCATGTTCCTCTTCCTCGTCAAACTCTTGGTCGTCATCTCGGGCGACTTCCCAAGAGTGGTGGGATCGGTGAGAGTTGGACCCATGCGGCTTTTGCCGAAGCTTGTAAAACTCCTCCTCGAGATAACGCTGTCCTGGAGAATCATCCCGCCCCATGTTGTGGTTTTGGGATAGAACGTCGGAACCGGTACGGACTGGCTGAACCTGTTGCGGCGTTTCCGTCCCGTCGTCTGAGTGCTCGTCGCCGACAATGACTTCCGTTCCCGCATGGTGGTAAACCGAATCAGCAAGAGTGTTTGTCGGCTCTGTGTGGATGTTGATCGTGCGCGCCGCGGGCATTTCAGTCTCGTCGCCTTCAGGGTCTGCACCGTACTGGGATCCTTCGGCATTGCTCCCAGCCTTGAGGCCCTCAATCTTTGGACCCAGACTTTCGATCCGCTGCTGCATGAGCACGAGCTCGCGCTTGATATCGGCTGCCCATTTCGGAGGTTCATCCTGATTAGATTTTAGCGCAAAAAGTATGAGGATCGGCAGCCAACGTACCTCGGCAAGGTCCTCAGCGTTCAGATGAACGCTTGGGTCATGGTCGTGCATTTTGCGGTACTGTTTGATGGACTGCGGGATATGTTCAGAACCAGTGGGCGTTGTGAGATGACATGCGCACCTCATTGTCATGCTTCATCCCTAACCGCTTTACGCGCTGCCGGATAGCTTTCCTGAGCGCCTTCTTCACAACCTCGTGTACGCCGGGATCACTCTCTTGCTGTAACAGCACACACAAATCCATGTCGTGGAAGTGTGAATTGACAATATCGGATCCGAGCGCCGACGGCGCGTAGTGCGACGTGCGGGGCGTCCGAGAAGAGGCGAGGGCGTCCTGAACAATGCGATGCTCTTCCGGGTTCAGCTCAATGGGAGAGGGAGCTCGCTCAACGACACTTTGCGCTCGTTGCGACGGAGCGGCAGAGGGCGCCTTCTGCGGCGAACGCGCTGTCTTCTGAGAGGCAGCAACAGACGGGGCCGCGGAAGGGTTTTTCGCCGGGGTCGCTGGGTCGGTGACCAGAGCCCGTCCACGAATGGCGGCATGTAAGAGGTCCTCCTGTGTGGCAGCATGACGGTAAGGCGAGAACGGACGGTTATGAGCGCCGCCGTTTTTGCCATCTCGTGGCGGCGACCGCTGACCGGACTTGGAGGCAACCTCCGAAGAAGGCGTCTTGGTAGGCATTGCCTTTGACCGCGTAGGAGACGAGGGACTGCTCCGGTCGTCGTCGCCAACCCTGCTCTCAGGCAACGCAGGGTACGCCGTTCCTTTGGTCACGCGAGAGCGTGTTGAAAGCGGGGAGAGTGGGCGATTTGACTAAGGTCGAGATTAGAACTGGACCTACACTCGAAAAATTGGTGTTGCGTACCGCTGCTTGCTCGGTGGGCGCTTTCGCACGCGACCGGGGACTCGAAGGACTCTGAATCTCGATCTCAAATTGCGCTGTACCCGCCCGCGGGGACGCGACAGAGTCGGGGAGTGGGACCTTGGTGTAGCCCGGGGTGAGGTCTGCGCCAGCAGGAATCGCCGGAACCGGCTTGTCCGTCCGAGCCCATTCCGGAGTCCAGGTTGTTTGGACGAGGTTGGACATATGACGTTGTTCGTTGAACGACTTGGTTTCTTCGGGCTTGGTGTTGCCAAACGACGGGCCCGAGTCGTAGGAGGGATAACGGGCAGCAGGAGGATCGTCAGGATGGGGCTCGTACTAAGAAGCGCGTTAGTACGTGGCAGTGGTCAACGGAGGTTGCGACGCACCAGCAGACGTTGCTCGCCGCTACCCCAGTCGTCCTCGTCCATCAGAAGCGAGTTCCTGCCGTTCTGGTGCAGAGAGTCGGCGTCGGCGTCTCGCTCCATACGCAGCGGTGGACCCGGTGCGTAGCTGACGGGAGAGAGCGCGAGATCGCGGAGAGCTTCGCTGGTGCGGCTGCGGGCGGTCGGGGAGCGGATTTCATGTTCGTGGATGTGAGGGTGCTCGATAATGGAGGACGTGGGGTTATCGAACTGGTTCCCGGCAAGAGACATGCTCTCGAGATAGTTTAACACTGGCGAGAAGGCGGGTTGATTAGACGCGGACTACGCAGGGACAGCTGGAATTGCAGTACCTTTCTCGTTAGGTCCTGGAGTGGTGGAGCGCATGAGAATGGGGTTGAGCACCCCGGCATCGCTCATTGAGAATTCGGGATGGCGCGCGGGACAGAGATATCAACTTGTTCGTGACCCCACAAACAAACGTCAACAAGCCCCGATTACACCTAGTCCATCCCTGCGTCCTTTATCCGCCTTCTCTTCACGTCAATCGTCTGCGCGTCCTCCTTACCCAACCCATACGACTCTGCAGCGCGCGCCGTCTTGAACTTCAGTACTGCCCGTTTGCGTCCCTTCCTCAGCTTTATTCCCTCGGCCTTGAGGTATTCTTCTCCAACAGCAATGCTGGTCTCTCGAAACCGAACGAGTTGCTGGACTGATTTCCACGGAGACTCGTCGTCCTCCTCGATCTTGGGATTGATAACGGTGGACGCGCTGGTGGGAGCCTTTGAAGTCAGGTCGGCTCGTAATTTGGCGGCCGCCTTCTCCCGCGCTTTTTTATCCGCGGCGGCCAGCTCAGCGTCGACGTCTATGACCACCTTGTCGGAAGCGTTGAAGGTCGCGCCTTTCTTTTTCTCCTTGTCGTAGTAGACGGCTTCGTCGGGCTCTTTATCGTCGTCCGAGCTGTTCCTCCTGCCTTTCTTCTTCTTGCGACCCGGAGTCTTCTTGGTCGAATTTTTGGACGGAGATTTTTTGGACGGAGACTTTGGCTCGTCTTGATCCTCCACCTCCTCGACGCGAGGTTTGCGATCCTGTGGTGGACTGCTCTCCATCTTGTCGGTTTTCGCCTCCGTCGCGGCTCCTTGCGCAGCAGCCTCGGGCTCCTCTGGACCTTTCAGTCGCGCTAAGCGGCTCTCGTCTTCTTCTTTCTCATGCCGTTCTTTCTGTTCCAACAGAGCTCGTTCTTTCTGCTCTGCCCGCTGAAGATCGAGCTCTTTCTCGTCCTCCGCCATCCAGTAGAGCCCTAGAAGAGTATCATCCACAAATGAAGTGCTTCCGCGCAGCTCCGCTTACCGTCTGCGATTCCATTGCAATAGCAGCTGGTGCGGATTCAATAAGGTTTGGCGCGGAGAATCCGAACGACAGACTTGCGATTATGGACACCGATCCCGACTTCCGGCTTGCAGCTCCAGCTCACAATGAGATTATACGTCTGTTGACGGGTCAGAGATCGAAATACGCGCTCGATTAGTCGGTAGACCATCTCAAATGCGTACGCCGCAGCGACGGTCTGCTCCGCAAAGCCTAGCGCAACGCGTAAGATCAGAAAAAATGTTGCTAGACTGGCAAGAAACCGGGCATACCGTAAAAAAGACCACTCAAGTCTGACGCCAGGCGGCTCGCGAAAGTCCACCGAATACGAGTTGCAGTCAAAGGACACCTCCATCGCCTGCGATAATGATAACATCCAGGACGTCTGGTTGACCTTCTTATCCGCCCCGAGAGTACTCCGAATCGCAACGACTGACTGGCCGGCACTGAGGCAGTCGGTCGCATTAGTAGGAACAGTATGGGAGACATAAGATGGCCCGCACCGTTTCAGCCTCTCCGCGTCGGTTTCGAATTCCATGATATCGGCTTGAGTGACGCTGTGAGCCATCGAATCAGTACTGGGTCAACCAATACGTAGCGAAGGATTACTTGTGCTGTTCCATGAGCTTGGTCGCCATTCTGACTCGAGATTGAGAACCAAGAGCGAAATATAGTGGTCTGGATACCTCAAAGCCTGCTTGGCTTCATGTTCACCAGTATTCTCGTGCCCACCGAGCCGAAGAGCATTGCGGATTCGCTGCAAGACCGCATCGCCGACATTCGCAACGCGCTCGCGGGCCTCTGCCTTGTCTGGTGGAACATCCGTGGCCAGGCTAACGATATGGGCGGTGGTCGTGGGCTTTCGCTGGGGTACGGACTTCTACGAAAATTGCGGTGAACAAAGGAAAGCGACGGCCAATGCATCTAGCACCTTTGTATCGGGACTATAGTCGCTGTCATCCGACTCGTATGCGTCCGACGAAGATTCAGAGTCGAATTCGGAGTCGGAGTAGTCTCTCGGATGCTTGCCCATCGACGTATGAGAGCACGTTCGGAATCCGAAGCTGATGGGATGATGGTACACGGTTCTACTGCTCCAACACATTTTTTGCAACTGCTGCTAATCCGCCTCTGCGTCCTTTATCTGTCTCTGACGAACATCTATTTTGCGCGCGTCTTTCTTCCCTTGCGCAAATGACTCTGCCGCACGGTCGTCCTTGAACTCCAGCCGCGGCTTCTTTTTACCTTTGCCCAGCTTGATACCCTGCTTCTTCAGATACTCTTCGCCAATCGCGGTGCTCATCTCTCGATACTGCACCAGTTGCTGAACCGAGCTCCATGGAGATTCCTCTTCGTCCTCTTCCTTTTTCGGGACGATATCCTCTTCCTGCTTCGGCATAAAGGGAGGCGGAGGCATCGCTAAACTTCGATTCCGTTCGGCGTTGCGCGACTTTTCCATTTCAGCATCGAGATCGATGAGATTTTCAACGTCGTCGGCAGCGTCGAAATCAGTGTCTGCTGTTCCGTAGACGGCAGGTGGAGGTGCGTCGTCGTCATCGTCATCGTCGTCGTCGTCGAACGCATCGTCGACACCCAAATTTCGAGGTACTGGGTTGTTGAGCGGTTTGCGGTCTAGCATGTCCTCATCCTCAACCTCTTCCACCTTGGCCCGGTGATCCGCTCCGGGAACATGTTCCTCTGCATCCTCTTCAATCTTCACCGGAGGGTCTTGCAACCGATTCAAACGACTTTTAGCCTCTTCCGCCTCCTCCGCTGCACGCGCCTCAAGAAGCGCTTGTTCTTTCTTTGCTGCGCGTTGTTCGTCACGTTTCTTCTCTTCGCTCGCCATCTTGATCAAGCCTATAGGGATGGATTAGCGCGGGTGAAGGGAGAACGGGCTTTGAACGAGCCTTGAGCGACCCCAGAGCAATAACAACTGCGTTTCCAGTCAGCACATAGATCAGTTGAGTCGAAGCAACGTACTTTCGGACGTTCACGCCTTTGATATCTGGGTGAAGACTCCAGGTAGAGATGAGGTTGTAGGTCTAGTGCGATTGAGCCCCCGACAATGCCAGATTACCGGGCGCTAACCATCTCAAACGCATGGGCGGCTGCTACAGTTTGCTCCGCCAAGCCTGAAGGTTTGGGCGTCAACGCGGGCTCGCAAACCGGGATACTTACCATAGAATGTAAACTCCACGCGAGGGCGAGCACCGAGTCTGAACCTGGTAGAGTAGCTCTTGCCACCGAAGAACTTGGTCATAGCATGCGAGAGTGTGCGGGCCCAAGTAAACTTGTCCACTGGCTTATGAGAGGCGACAGTGCTCCGGATAGAAACGACGGATTGCCCGGCGCGCTGTAATTTCTCCGCATCTGTCTCGTGCGCAATAATGTCCGCCTGTGACACATTGTACTGGTCGAGAAGCTTAGACGCCATTCTGAGCTACTTGAGTTGGAAGCAGTGAAAGAGCTGGATTGAGACCTGAGAGCCGCCTTAGCTTCTTGTTCCCCGGTACCAGCATGGGAAGCCAGCGCCAGCGCCTTGCGGATGCGCCCAATGACCGCGACGTCTATGGCAGCGAGACGGGCATGAGAGTCGGCCTTGTCGGGCGATATGTCTGTCGCGCGTATGGTAACCTCTGCTTTTGTTTTAGGCAGCTTGGTCTTCGGGGTACGAGATCGCTTCTTGGGGGATTCCAGTGTAAACTCTTCGTCCGAGTCATGTTTCCGTTTGCTCGACATGGTGGTCGGAGGCAAGTTGGAGAAGCTCGTGATGGTCGGGAAACTCTGACCTTTCGCGCGACCACCACTCGACTCGTTTGCCAGAATGAACTCGGACGACGAGCTCGACGCGTTGACCACAGCAGGCGAAGCACTCGTAGCCGCTATCCTCGCCGAAGAGGAGGAAAAAATCCAGGCACTCATATCTGGCGGCGCGCCTTTGTGGTATCAAACGGAGATGGAGGGCATTTCCTGCCTCCACGCCGCTGCATACACGCAAAATCTCGACCTGGCAAAACAGCTCATCGAAGGCGGCGCTGTCTGGAACGCAGGTGCGCTCGTCCTGTTCATGGACGCGTCTTTCTTTGCTCAACAAAATGCTAGTCGACTACCGACAAAACACTGCAGGCGACATCGCACTATCGTTCAACAACGAGCCGCTCTATGCTCTCATAAGGGACGCAGGGATTCGCTCAGAAATAGTCCTCGGTTTGCTATCCGGCGGCGCGTCAGAAAATGCCTCTACGATGGTCCTACGCGCCGACGATGACTCGGCTGCCGCCTCGAGCGAAACATTCATGAAATCCCATCTCCGATTCGCGACGGATGAAAACGGCCAGGATGTCTGCATGGTCGATGCGGACGGAGAAGAGATAGGTGTAATGATGCGCTGGGAGCAAGGGATTATGAATGAAACGGTCTCAAGGATGCGGCAAGCGTGCAGGAAGAAGGAGGATCTCTGCATACTGAACATCGGCTTTGGGCTCGGGCTGGTGTGTCCTATTCCATGACCGTCTGAAGCAAAATCACAACGCGGACTAGATAGACACGCTATTCCAGTCGTTGGAACCCTGTCTCCATGTCATTATCGAGGCACATCCCGATGTCTTGCAGCACATGAAGGAACGCGGATGGTATGACAAGAAGGGTGTTCGAATCCTTGAAGGGAAGTGGCAAGATTTTATCACCGCCGAGAAATTGGGGGAACTCGTACCTGCGGGTGGGTTCAACATGGTCTACACCGACCCTTTCAGTGAAGACTACGCAACTCTGCGGGGGTTCTTCAAACATGTGCCTCGTCTCCTCGCACCTAAAGACTCCGTCTTTAGTTTCTTCAACGGGCTCGGAGCAACAAGTGCGTTCGTCTCTAACGTCTATTTTTGGGTTCATCGCCAAATACAGATCCAACAATTTACGACGTCTCGACGCGTCTTGCTGAGCTGCACTTGGCCGAACTGGGCCTGGACGTAGAATGGAGCGACGTGGATGTTCGGGACGAGCTCTGCGGGAGAGTATGGGGTGAATCGCGGCCGTACTTTACGTGTCCCACTTATCGGCTACCAGTTGTTGTGCGCTGATCTCAAGCGACGCGTTGTCGCCCGTTTATGACACACCGGTGTGGATGGATACATCAATCCTTCTCTTTCTTTCCCTTCACCTTCTCCGCTTTTCATCGACCGCGTCGAATTTCTTTGCAGCGCAAAGCCCATCTCCATCCCCCAGCGGGTAGATTTTTAACATGGCTGCGCCGTATGCTGCAACCCGCGTTCCCGGCAACGTGATTGAGCTTCACCTCTCCCCCAACTATCCCGTGGCGCCTCTTCCCGGAGAGCTGCGAGAGGACTACACTCCGCAAATATGGGAAGATCGCCTTCGTACGCTCACTGCAACCACGGCGCGGTATAATAAAGTTTGGTTCGAAAGGATTTGGATGCTTGTGGCCATTTGGTGCGTCGTCGCGCGACATATTGATCGACACTCTCTCTAACACGCGCGTAACAGCGCCATGTTTGTGGTCCCTGTCGCGCTCTTCCCCGTCATCGTCAAGGCACTCCATCTGCGGGACGATATCACCGCGTCCCACATCGTCGAGGCGCGCGCCATCTCATTCGCACTCTTCGTCGGCATTGTCCTTCTCTTCTTCGTGCCCTTGTTTGTCTGGAAATTCATGGGCCAGAAGCAGGCCAACGCGTTGTTGGCAAAGTGGGATAGAGCAGATCGAGCAGCCGCGGGAAGCATGCCGTTGTCGAATTGGTCGGTTAAGAGTCCTGGCGTCTTTCGCAGTTCAGCTGTGCGTCCAGACGTTCCTTCCACAATAAGTTTGCAGCTAACTTTGTTTTAGATTCTGCGGATTCAAGTCCCAGCAACCAAGGCAACGTCGTTCTCGTTCGACGCGTACCTTCCCTCTTACATTGGGGCGCCGAACGATCCGGACGCTAACTACTACTATCCTTACAAGCCCGGGGCTCCGGGTCTTCCACGGATGAGCGTTATCGGCAATGTTCCGTTGTTCAACGATGAGAAGCGCGCTCACTACGGTAGCGAGAAGGTTTGAGCACAAGTGCAGGGACGAGGGCCGTGGATACATTGTACCGGTTAATTTCTATCCTTTATGGAAAGTTCAGCGGCGACGCGCAAGTGGCGCCGGCTCCGAAGCCTTTGATGCTGCGTGATCGTGTTCCATTTTGCCCAGAAAATGAACAGCTGGTGTACAGTTCGTGTAGGGATACAGTAGCATATACTCTATGCGTATAGTGTAGAGCGATGCAGAGTGGTCAGTTCCATGCTGGTCGTCGTATAACTCGATTCGCGTGGCCGTGAAGACTCGGCTAGTCTTTGCATGTTCAGAATGAGCCGACAGCCCTGCGATGCATGAGATGGGTTAATAACGCATCGAGAGTGGATAGCATACCACGGTAGAAATGATCGTCAGCAGCCACGAAAACTCGGCCATCCCGAATGCGTAGGACTGGAGCGAGTAAATGGCGGCGGTGATGGTGCTCATGAAGAATATAACATAGACGATGGTCCCGTCGCGCATGAGGAGACTGCCAAGTGTGGTTCCCTGCCATTCTCCGCGTTTGTATTTCGCAAACGTGAGGACCAAGATGATGAACTGGGATACGAGGGTCGAGATTGCCAGGTAGGCGAATGAGCCGGGCGCGTTCGTGACGAAGCGCTCCTTCTCAAAGGTAGCGGAGAGTCGGGGGAGCGTCACAGCAAGACCTTGAGTTCTATGTGAATAGTTTGGGGTCGAGGGAGGTTTCGGGCACGCACCGATGAAAACGACAATGGTTTCAGCAATCCAGAGCCCCACGAAGAGGTGTGCGATAGCGCGACTGCGATGATAAAGGGCGTAAACTAGAAACGCGTAAGTAGTGCTGGAATAGGTAGGCGCAACGCGCAGCAGACCTCTCATGTACCTGGGAGAATATTTTTAGTACCGGAGCGGCTGCGAACAATTCTTCCTTACATTACGAGCTCTACGCAGGACATACACGCGTGTCCGATGACAACAAGGGAGGCGTAGTAGCCTCGCAGAGTGTTCAAAGACAGATGCCGGTCTGAATATACCATCTCAGCCAGTACGCGGTTGGTCCTATGGGAGGATTTAACGAAGAACGCGTGTCTAGCGGGGGTAGTTACAGCTGGACCGCGAGAGAAAAGTAGCGGAGAAACAGGTACACGTTCTTGACCCAAGACGTCTTTGGTTTTCTGCAGTCGAGTGAGATGGAGGCTGGGGGAAGGAACAAGTCGTACGGCCAGATGTACTGGACTTCCTGGTCGATCGTAATGAGGTGCTCCCAGACCAGAGCGGCCGTTCCGGCAACTAAAGTACAGTTAGCTGGTTTGGACCGTTGGGTTCAAAAAAGGACGGTACGGACAGGAAGTCCGGTGTAGATCAACGTGAAGGGTGTCGTCGAGAGCAGAGACCGCCTGCGCCATCTGCGGCTGAGGCGCGACGGCAGCCTTGCAGCAGAGACGTGGAGGGAGTGGTCAATAAACCGGTTTCCAGACGCGCGAAGCGGCCGCCATATTAGAGCCGCTCCAATCAAGGCATCTCATCATGTCGAACCTGGGAGGAAAACATATCGCCCAGTAAACCTGGTGCAAGTTTGGACCGACCAGCAGTCAAGCTATACTAGGGTTATTGAGGACAATAATGAGGCAGCGATACGCAAAAAATAACCAGACCTTTTGGCCGTTTGGCCGATACCTCCGCTGTCAACCATCTGTACACCGGAGGCAATTTACAGCATGTGGTGATTTTCTGTGCACCAATAGCCAGAGACTCGTCGACAGACTGGGGTCCAAACAAGCCCACGTCGAGACACAAATCCATAACGCGCAGTGCCTTGCATTTATTTTACGGCGCAGCTGAACTTGAACAGTGTTGAGGCAAGTGACAGGGCACCGCCACACCTTTGGATCATGGCTTCGACCGACGCCATGGACGTCGACCTCGACGGCCAGTTCGCGCAGCCTCAGCCCGAAGCTCATCCAGCAGCCCTCTTCAACACTCCCCCTCAACGCCAACGCTCTCCGATTCCTCGCGCGTCGTCCGTACCTCTTCGCCTCGAACCGCACACCGACATGGCCTTTGTCTATTCTTCCGAGATGATGTTTCATGCTCCCGTCCGTGACGACCCCGAACACAACCATCCAGAGCAACCGGAACGCATCAGCTCGATATGGCATGAGCTAGCCAAGACCCGTCTGGCTGCCCGCGGCGCCAGGCTGCCAATACGCCCTGTTGAGAAAGCAGAGGTCCTTCTCGTGCACAGCGAGGACTTGTGGGACCGCGTAGAAGAGTTCCAAAGTCGGTCCATGCCTCTGTTTGTCCGCATCCGCTGAACAGTTTGGCCAGCGAGAGAGCTACAAGAGTTTATCGACTCGGTGCCGTACTTTGACCAGATGTCGCTCTACGCTTGTAACGCGACTACGCGTGCCGCGAAACTTAGCTGCGGTGGAGTCGTTGAGGCGTGCCTCGCCGTCGCTCGTGGCCCGTACAAGAAAGCCTTTGCTGTCGTCCGTCCACCAGGCCACCACGCTGAACCAGAGAACCACATGGGCTTCTGTTTCTTCAACAACGTCGCAGTTGCCGCTCGCGTGGTTCAGCAAAAGACCCCGCTCAAGAAGATCTTGATTCTGGATTGGTACGAGGATAGTTTTCGGCCTGAAAGAGAGATGCTCATGGTCTTTAGGGACGTGCATCACGGTCAATCCCGCACCCAAATAGGCATAATAGTATCCTGAACTGCTCCTAGGGAACGGTACTCAACGCGCTTTCAACGAAGACCCGTCTGTTCTCTACATCTCCATACACCGTTACGAGAACGGCAACTTCTATCCTTGCGGCCCATTCGGCGCCCTCCAGTCGTGCGGAGACGGCCCAGGTCGCGGATTGTATGTTTTCCTTGCCTTGCGCCAACACAAGTCAACTTTGTAGTTCCGTCAATATACCGTGGCCGACGCCGGGAATGGGCGACGCGGAATACATCCATGCCTTCCAGAAGGTTGTGATGCCAATAGCGATGGAGTTTGCGCCGGACTTGGTAATCAGTGCGTCAATTCTTTCCCTTCTCCCCTTGGCTAAAGGCACTCGCAGTTTCTGCCGGCTTTGATGCGGCCAGAGGCGACCAACTCGGAGAATGTGATGTAACGCCAGAAGGCTATGCCCATATGACTTATATGCTTGCCGGTTTGGCCAACGGCCGTCTTGTCGTTGCTTTAGAGGTTCGCCCATCCTCATTCGACGAGCTTGAAACCAACCGCATTCAGGGCGGTTATAATCTCAAGTCGATAAGCGACTCTGCCGTCGCTGTAACGAGAGTCCTCCTCGGAGAAGCCCCGCCAGCACTTCCATCTCTCGTCGCTAGCGATGTCGGCGCGGAAACCGTTTGGCTGGCCGCTCGGGAACAAAGCAAATATTGGTCGCGCGTAGATCCCAAAGGTTGCGAGCCGCGCGAAGGTATGCGCATGGTCCTCTTACCAGCCGCATCTGACCCGTGCAGATGCTCAATCGCTTGCTTTGTCGATTCCCGGTATGTCCTCGGCGCTTCGAAAGCTTTTGCATTTATCCGTCCAGAAATCCTCAAACTTCACCGCCAATATCACTTATACACGCGCCACCAAATGATGCAGATTCCTTTGGTTGGCAAAGACATAGAGGATCGATTTGCCGCTCAAATAATGTGCACGTATGTCTCTTGCTGCTGTTGATTGACACCCCTCGACGCCGTTTCTCCAGACAAAATATTTTTGAGAAGGACACGTTGGTCTTCCTAATCCATGAATTGTAAGCAGCAGCAGCAGAATACTCCAGTCGCTCACTTTTCGCAGCGGCAACCTGCGCGCGGAGATGGTTTCCGCACTGACTTGCGATGCCGACCTAGAGAGGTCATACCTAGTCCGTCTTTCTGCTCCAGGAGAATGGATCCCTCATATCCCTCAGATCGATATTTCAGAGGGGCTAATGGACTGGGCTAACGAGGAGGGCTTTTCGGTTCTTGACGTCAACCTATTCCCCCGACCTGCTGAAGATTACAACGTGATTCGTCTTGGATTTCTCCAACTTGCGGCGTCGCTGAAGAATCATTTTATAGCGAACGCGAACGACCGATGATCTTCAGAGCGAGTTGGTCGCGTACCTATGGGACAACTACGTCCAGTACGATTATCTCTGTGTCGTGAACTTGTTTTTCACCTGTCTTTGCAGACTCAGCAGCGCAAGTAACATTGTCTTGGTCGGCCACGGATCAGCTTGCAGCGCACTCATTAGCCTCATCAATCTCAGAGGTGATGTTTTTTTTGCCTATTTCGATATCTTGGCATTAAAGATGGTTGCAGCCACAAGCATAATACGAAATGTGAAGGCTGTTGTTCAGATTATAGGAAACCAGCCGCTGCGCACGCCAAAGAACAGTGTTACGCTGCGTGAATGGTTTGTAGAGGTAAGCGTCTCTTTGTGGCGAAAACGAAAACGAAGGATCATCATTAAATCTGCTAGCATTCGTTCCTCGCCGTTTCAGCCAGCCACGACTTTTGGCGCAATGCGCAAGAAAAGGACATCAAGAAACAGGGCACCATCCACCGATTCGATACAAAGGAGACAGCCCAGCTCATGTTGGCGAGCTTGCCTCACATGAAAAAGTTTGTCAGGGACCAGTTGAGCGCCGCTACCGATTAGAGTAGAATACGTTGTAATTTTGTTGTCGTTTTGCTGTTGATTGGGCTATCTATGTCGGGATTCCGGCGAATTCGTCGTATCCCAACGCTAGGTTCAGATTCTGCAGACACTGCGTCGCAGCGCCTTTGAGGAGGTTATCCAAGCCGCCCTGTCAACGACATCACAAAGGGTGATAACAACATGGAAAAGTGCACTGACAACAACCACGACCCGATCGCCTTCCTTGCTCACCTGGAACCCGCCCGCAGTCCATCCATGCTTCCCTTGGATGTCCTGCAACTCAGGGACCCCACTAATTAGCTTGACCAGCGGCTCGCCCTCATAGAGCTTCCTGAAGAGCTCCGCCACGTCTCTTGCCGCCATCTTCTCCTTGAGCGGGATAGACGCGGTCGAGATAATCCCACTGAACCAGGGCGTCACCGCCGGCACAAATGCGAGCTGGAGCGGGGGTGAAGAAGGGACGAGGCGCGATAGGTGGTGTCCCGCTTCGCGCTCGTGGATGTGCCCCGTCAGCGCGTACGGGCGGACGCCACCGTGAAGGCTGTCCGGCGCTACTTTTGGGGCACTCAATGGCCTGCCGTCGGGGTCCGAAACCATCACCGTCCCCGCTCCGCTGTACCCAGACAGCCCAAACACTGTCGGTAGCGCGCCCGGCGCGATATGTTCCACAAGCGGTGCGAGCAACATCTGGGAAGAGGTCGCGTAGCAGCCTGGATTCGAAATCCGTTTCGACTGCCGTATAGAGCTGCGTCCGTATAGTTCTTAGGATGAAGCGGAAAAAGAGTATATTCAAGCGATCCGTTTACAATGTAGGCTTGTGCTGCTCACCAGGAAGCCCATATGTCCACCCCTGCTCGAAGCGGTAATCCGCGCTCAGGTCAACGACGACGGATCCCGCTCCGGTTCCGGACGCGCGCTTTGTCGCCCCTCGGTCAACGGCGTCGACGAATGGCTTGCAGACTCCGTTTGGGAGCGCCATAACCCATGCGTCGACGGCGCCGCTCGCTTCCATCGACTCTACGTCCTCCGGAGCGAGGTTGCTGTACTTGACTGGGGCTTTGGCGTAGCCTTCCAGCGGGAGGCCAACTAGCTGGCGCGACGATACGTGCGCGAGCTCGAGGTATGGGTGGCTGGAGAGCAGCGTCGTCAACGCCTGCCCTGTATACCCACGGGCACCAATGAGCCCAAGGCGCTTGATCTCCGTCGATACCGGTCCCGCGGGCGACGGCGGCTCCGATACGGTCGCATATCCGCGCCGTTTGGGCACGGTCGAATACGCCCGCGTCCCGTTTGGCGTAGAAGCTGGGGAAGACGACGACGACTTGGCCGGCGGCCCGACGGGCAAATAGGTCCGTGAGATCCTCCCTTTCTCCTCAAATTCATGGACAATCCGCTCAACCTCCTTGACGTCCTGGACTCCGTACCAGAACAGCGTCTTGCCCGCACGCGTAAAGCTCCCATCCGCCCGCTCAAAGTGCCAAGCACGGTTCTCGTCGTCTGCCTGTGCTGTCCAGAACAGTCGTCGGTGGTCTTTCCTGATCGCACTGAAGACATTGTCGATGACGTTGTTGAGAACGCCGGCGCGGGACGGGAGGAGTTTGGTCAAAACAGGCGTCTCGTCCGGCGGGTGGGAGACAACGGCGACAACGTCGAGGGGTTCGTCGCCGTAAATGGTGTAGGGTGTGCTTTTCATGTCGGTGAGGACACCTGCTACGCTCGCGAATCCGTCCAGGACCTCCGGATCGCGATCGTGAATGACCTGACGGAAGCGGTCTGCTCCAAGTTCCTCTATGGAACTGTGTTTGAAGAGCTTGTAGCCGCGACGGATGAGGGTGCCGGCACCGCTGTCTGTGAACAGCTCCTTCTGCAGCATGGCGGCTGAGATGACGGCGACGGAGGAGGAGCGCGGGAGGTGGTCGAGGAGCTCCTTGAACTCGCGAAGCTTGAGCTTAGTCCCGTACTTAACCCAAGGCTCCTTCATGAGCTGGTCGTACTCCTGGACGGGCGTTAGAGTCGTTGTGGACAAAATAGCCGACATACTTCGTCGAGGTTTATGACAGACAACTTCTCCCCAGTGACCCCATGGAAAAGTCCGCCCTTGTCGTTGAGGAAGACTATCTTGAGAGGCTCAAGTTCCTTTGCGAGCTCGCCGGCAGCGATGTCCGCGTTGACGTTAAGGATCTGGCCCTCAGCAGACTCGGCCAGACTGGTAAGGATGGGAAGCGCGCCAGCACGAATGGACGCCTCGAGCGGGCGCTTGTCAATTCTGGTTATCTTTCCGACGAGCCCGAATTTGTCTTTGTCGAGGTAGTCTGCGGTAAAAACGCCAGAAGTGATGGGGCGTGCACGGGTGCCGAGTTTTTCCAGAGCTCCGACGAGTTTGAGATTTTCTTCGAGGAATACGCGGCGAGCGATTTGAAGCGTTTTCGCATCTACTCGGGACTTGAATGCCAATGGAAGCACGGGGATTTTGCGGTACGCACCGGTGACCCGAATACCATCAATGTAGTCGGGCACGACGCCCTCTCTTTCGATTAGACTGTTCAACTGAGGGCCGGCACCGTGTAGAACGACGGGGTAGAGTCCAACTCGGTATAGGAAGCTGAGGCTCAGGGCTAGCTCGTCGATTTGGTCGAGTACAGCGCCGCCAATTTTAATTACCGCGAACTTGGCGGGATACGACGGGTTGGCCGAGGAAGAGAAGATGCGGAGGTGGCGCTCGACTTCACGCTTGCTGCCTATTCAGCGTTAGAGGCACGACGAGGCCACGAGGATTAATGAGCGAATGATAAATACCTATCGAGTAGAGTAGACGAGTAATGGTGTTTTGGTCCATCTGGGCCATAGACTGGATGGAGCGGACGGCGTTCTGAATCCTAAGCGCGGGCGTGCCATGGCGGGCACGGAGGACAATGGCGCGGGCGCCTGCGCGAGAAACGAGCATGTGGGACAGCAGAGTCAAGCGACTCCTGATTGTCACGATGGTCTGTCAGACGCGCCTTGACCTCCTACCACCACCACCACAACCCGGCGTTGGGCCAACCCAACGCATATATACCCGCGTCGCCCTTCCACTGCCCTTGTATACTCTGCCCTCCGATCCCATGTTCTCCTCCGTCAAGGCCCATATCAGCACCACCCTCCCGCGTTCGTCCTTTTGTTTTACGCGTCGACCAGTCCCCAATGTCTTTCTAGCCTCACGAAGAGCCGAGCTTAAGCTTGCTCTTGAACGCAACGGTGGAAATACTGTGCCTATAAGCGCCGCGACCCACATAATCTCCAACACTATCAACATCGAGGGCGCAGACGAGACACCCATTGTTACGGTGCGGTCAAACGACCAAACTCCCTGCATTGTTCTCAATTCAACCCCCAGGACTTATGGGTCGACCGCTCAATGGTTCTCGGAGAACCATTACCGTATGGTGTTCACTTGCTATGTGGCCACAAGATTTAACAAGACGCGTCAGGCCCGAGTTTTACTCCGCCGACCCCGGCAAAATATTCAGCGGCATCGTAGCAACTGCTTCTGGCATATCGCCGACCGATTTCTCGACGCTCAAGTCCGGCATAACCGCAATGGGAGGCGTATGGCGCGCTGGGTTAACCAGAGATGTTACCCACCTCTTCGCAACGACCCCAACAAGCGAAAAGTACGCCGTCGCAATCAAGCACGGCATTACGACGCTGCTTCCTCACTGGTTTGACGACGCGATCCGTCTCTCGAGCGGCAAACTTCCAACTGCCCCCTACCAATGGCCCGATCCCCCCATGCTCAAAGCGCTTCCTACGACAGAGAAATCAGAACGGAAACCCCTCAAACTCAGCCTAGAGAAGCATATCTACTTCAAGACGGCCGTTTGGGATCCTGCGCTTCGCGAACCTTGTCCCGCCGTCGCCAAACCTTCTGGCGACGATGTTTGGAACAACCGCCGCGTCCTTTTGAGCCATACGCTCAACCTGAACTCGGAACAACGCGCTAGTATCGAAGCGGCGGTTAAGATCGCCGGAGGGACAGTTGTCCGCGCGCAGACTGCGGAGAGCGATGCATTGAACGTTGTGTTGGATGCTGCAGAAGCGAAGAAGATGTCCTCTACTGACGTTTTTGTCACTAGATGGCGCGCTGGCATGGCTTACACCAAAGTACGTTCTTCGTTTAGTGCATGTTTTGCTTCTAACCTCAGTCAGGCCGTGGAGCTTGGAGGCGTCCTTATAGGGACAGTCCAATGGCTGCTATTCGTCCATGGAACCGGTGTTGTGTCCAGCCCTCGGGATCAGCTCCTGCACTTTCCCATTCGAATGCGGTCCGCCGGAGAAGGATTTACAGATCAGGTAGGTTTGCGAACTAGTCCATTCCCAGTGTTCTTACTCGCGAAGGTTATCACTATTACCAACTACAGTGGCGAGATACGAGAGTATTTGAAGGTCGTCATTCGCCAGATGGGCGCGGAATTTACGCCCAACATGACGGGATCAAACACGATGCTACTCGCCGCATTGTAGGTTGCTTCGTCACTGACTTATGAACTCCTCTTGATTGTTCCCTCAGTATCGGCGGTATCAAAACGGCCAAAGCCATATCCTGGTCGCTCCCCGTGGTGAATCATCTGTGGTTGGAGGATTGCTTCTCAACATGGCGCTTCGTCAACCCCGCTGCTCAGAAATACCTCGAGTTTCCGCCCCATGTCGACTTTGCGCCCATGTTGGCAGAACGGCGATTTCCGCTTCCTTCCGAGGACCTTCTGTCGGACGGTGAAGACTCGGTCCCGTCCCAGCGACCAGTCCAGCCTGTTGGAACTGAAGCTAGCACGAAGGAGGTGGAAGGACTACTGAGCGCGGTCGATGGAGACGATCTCGATGCTGAGCATCATCCCTCTTCCCGGAAAATATCCAGCCGCGACGAGGTCCCGGAGTCCGTCAGCCCCAACAAGCCTCGGATTAGCCATAACCCGACGCCCAAAAAGCGACCGCTCGAGTCTCCGTCCAAACGCCCCCGGCAGGAACTGGCGTCCAATCCGCCAAAAGTGAACGGGAAGCAGCGATCATTGTTCTCGGACGACGAGGATGAGGTCGAGGCAGAACCGGAGCCACCAAAACGGACCAACGGCGCACAGAGCGAGAATAAAGCGAGCTCGTCAAAGACGCTGTTGACGCCGAATGGGAAGCGGAAAGCGCCGCCGGCAAGATCCCAGTCGCCTCCGCCAGCGAAACGCGCTCGAACGGCGACCTCTGGGACGAGTGTCGCGCATGGGACCGCGCAGGCGTCGTCAAGTAAGGGCAAGACAATAGTAGCGCCATCGGGGCCTGGCGCCGTGAAGATTACGGACTTGCGGACGGGGACGGTCGCGGCCAAGATTGCGGCCGTGCAACGCCAAAAACGCATCGAGCCCGATGACGGGGAGTCGGAGCCAGACGAAGGAGACGGCGACGTTGAGATGGTGTCTGTTGAGGAAGTGACCAAGCCGAAACGTGCCCCACGAACGCGAACAAAGACGGCAGAAACGTCGAACCAGTCGGCGCCATCGAAGACTGCGGCCAAGGGGAAAGGGAAGGACAAGGCTGGTGCGAAGAACGCGTCGACGAGCTCCAGGTATGTCTTCTATGTTTGTCGAGGCGCATGGTGTTGATCCATGTAGCGGTTCTTTGAAACGCGCCAACAAGATTTGCCTCATGACGACGTCGATAAATTTGCCGACCGGGGTACCCCAGGTCCGTGTAATAGAGCTTCCTCAACTTGATGGCTGAACGCCCCCGCAGAAACTCGCTAAACTCGGGGTCAAGATCACGAAGGATCCGACCGAGTGCACCCATCTCATCGCTCCCTCCATCGTCCGGACAGAAAAGTTCCTGGGTGCCCTTGCACGACGCGCATGGATTCTCTCGAAAGATTGGGCACTCGACTCTGCAGCGGCGAATAAACTGCTTGGTCCGTTTCCGTTTCTTCGTCATTCGTTCGACGGCATCTGACGGACTGTTTAGCGGAAAAGGACTACATTCTGTCCGACCCAGCCAGCGAAGAGAAATGGGGGTTCAAGCTTCGCGATGCAATGAAGCGGGCGCAGGACGTCGGCGGCGAAGTGTTCAAAGGCATGACATTTTACGCGACGCGCAACGTGAAGGTCGACCAGCAGATGCTGCGGACAGTTATCGAGGCGCAGGGAGGCAAGGTTCGTTTTTTTGACGCTGCCTATGGTCTGGTATTCAGGGATCTCCAGTACAACAAGACCCAAAGTCCGACTGTCCGGATGATGAACTCGGTTCCTGGGCGGTACCTCATTACTTGCGCCGACGACGAACAGGTGTGGCGGGCCATCGCGCGACACAACACGGTGTATTCTTTGGAGTTTATACTGTTGTCGGCGCTGAGGCAGGAATTGGCGCACGATGAGGAGGAGGCGATTGTCTCCCGAGCCCAGGAGAATGAAGACGAAAGTTAGAGTTGGCTGAACCGCTGGCGTATTGTTATTACTTATTTACGCGACGCGTTTTTTGTTTGAATATCAATCCCTGTAACGACCCACCTCTGCTAACCTCGAACAGCGGGCATGGTACGCTCGAAAAATGGGGTCCGTCATTACGATACAAGATGACGCTCAGATGAACAATTTGGGCAGAATGGTCCATAAACAGGCAAAGGCGACTCTACACAAAGGAACCATTACGTCAAACCATACCTTGCAAGTTTGAATCCGAGTAGTTCTGCGGAGCCTCCGTCCTGAGCGAGTACACCGATTTCCTCCTCCTCCCTGACGAACTCATCCAACACCTTGGCTGCACCCGACATGTGCGCGACCTCGGCGCAAACAGCATGCAACGCGAGCAACCGAGGATCTGGGAGCTGGATTTCAAGCGGCGGCTGCGTTTGGGGTTCGTAGTGGACTTTGAACGTGACGCGGTTCTGAATGGTCGGCAAACCACGAGCCTTGGACATGCTCGTAAACCGGACATCATATGTATGTTCCTATCCGACGATTTTGAGATCTGCTGAACGTTGTAATTAGTGATTCCCAGGGCAGGGCTTCAGGCCCTGGGCCCTGCCCTGCCCTGGCAGGGTAGCCCGGGCCCTGCCCTACTCAGGGCCGGGGCCTGGGAGGGCCGAGGGCCAGGGCTTCAATTCTTGCAGGCCCTGGGCCCCGGGCCCGAGCCCTGGAGAGCCCTGGGATTTATTTGATGTGATTTTTGCACTAATCTTGCATGTAAAGTGTCTTGTACTACCATCTTGCTATGATAATGTGGGCGCAACTGTGACTAGCATGTGACATACCAAATTTGGCGCATCCGGATCAGTGTTCGCGACAATGATGGCGGTTTGACTGCATGCGGAACATTGGATAATAAGCACTACAAGGCCAAGAAGGTATCTGAGCCGGTAGCATCGCATTTTAAACACACAAACTACTCATTTGTGGTCTCAAAAAGTGTCTCCGAAGCCATCAATGTTGTACCAGACAAAGCCCTCCAAAGCCCTAGGGCTCGGGGCCCCGCAGGGCTTCCGCAGGGCCCAGGGCCAGGGCTTCAGAATTTGAGAAGCCCTGGCCCTCCAAAGCCCAGCCCTGGGTAGGGCTACCCTGCCCTGCCCTGCCCTGCAGACCACTAGTTGTAATAATGTATTTTAACAGTACCATTCCCGGGACTGGGTCAAACACCATTTCTAACCTCTTGAAGAAGTCGTACGCTGTTGCGCAGAGGCTGATGATGTTGCAGAGAGAGTGGACACCAGTGTGACTGGGCGAGTTATTGGTGAGGCGCTCGACGATGTGTTGTAATCCGAGGATTTTTAGGACAGCTAGCGCAGCTGCCTTGGAATTTCGCTGTAGCGGAGTTAATTTTGTCCCCTGGAGAAAGGATTGCGGTACAAACCCGAAGATTCCTCTCAGTCGCATTCTGCAACAACTCTTCGTGGAATATGTGGGCCGTGTACACAATCTGGTCGGACGCCTGCCTATGATCGATGAGGGCCTGGAGTTCGCGGTTTCCCTCTGCCGCTGTCGTATCTATCGCGTTTGAAACCATGCAGCTGTAGCCGTCGCGTGCAAGACTCTGAAAATGGGAGATCGGTCGACAGGACACTCAAGAATGGGAGCACGAACCAGTATTCGCGCTTTGGAGATGCCTTTTGGGCAGCTCGCGATCTCCGTCTTGATCATCGCCTGCACACTGTCGAAAGACGGAGGACGAGAAGGAAGATTATAATACGAGGGCCGACCGGTCTTTGTGCGGACTGCGGATATGTTATTCGGCTCTCTGCGGTAGAAATGAAACATACATCCAGCTAAGAATATGTTTTGGTAGCGTTCGCCCAAGGTGGAAACGCGTTCAGACGCAGGGGGAGCCGGGAGTGAGACCACCTCTCTTGCCAAATAAACGACGGTTTGGTCGCCAAGGGTCTCGCGCCTATTCCATAGGGCTGAGAAGAGAAAGCCAACAACGCGAACTTGTACTAGTCTGCGGCGTGAGGCGCGGGTCGCGTTGCCAGAAGAAGCCGCCTGTAGTTCAGATACCGCATCCCACTCGGCCTGTAGGATGATCTGCCATGCCGACAAGACTAAATCTGGGGCGCTTGCAAAAGGCACTGGAGGCAGAATCGCTTGGTCGGTTCGACGATCCGCGAGGGGGAAAAGGTTGACGTTTGCTGCAGTATACGGTGGGTAGGTGTACACCGGCGTACTCATGATGAAGGTCGGAGGAAAGGTGCGAGGAAAGTGTGACCGATAGACGCGCCTCGAGCTCTACAACCACCACCACCACCACCACCACCACTAGCCTGGCTCGGGGCGACCAGAGCAGCCAAGCCGTATTATTGACGCGACGCGTTTCTGTTGTCTGTGTCACGGTAGCGCGCCACCTCTCCCACATGAATGCCACTATCCCGGCATCCCCGCCTCCCCCCTCATGTCCGCCACACGAGTAAGCTGCCCTCCCCGGAGCTCTGCTGCTGCTGAGAGTGCAACCAACAGACCCTGTCCTCGCATTCGTCATCGGTCTGTCCATTATCCTGCTGGCATCCATTCTCAGTGCGTTTGGCCTCAATTCCAGTTCTTTGGGTTCATTCCGTGCAGATGCTGCCGGCCTGAACCTTTCGAAATACGACCATGTACGGATGAGTGCGGTGCCGAAAGCGCAGAGAGGAGGCTTTCGCCCGTTGTGGGCGCTTGGGATGTTGCTATACATGTGCGTGGCGCAGAACTTCTGCGCACTTATCTGACCTCTTCAAGCCTCTCTCAAGTGCTAGGTACAGACGGCGCTTTCGGTTTCGTGAACGAGGCTGATCTTTTTACTTAGGAAGCACGTTGGCGTTGGAGTACATGGCAAGCTACCCGCACTTCTACGAGAAGTGGACTGAAATTGCGCCTAGAGAGCAGAATATGTTGCGCCTCTAGGGTCCTCGTCCCTCGTCTTCAATTTCCTCTTTGCACGGTTCCTCGTCGGAACACAGGTCACAAAGACCGACATTTACGTGCGTCTCCGTTTGGACGCAGGGCCCAGATGTTCACGGAAGGCGCAGGGTACCATCGTGGTCATTCTCGGCGTCATTGGCATCGTTGCGTTTGGGTCGATAAACAGCGGGTGCGTCTATATCTACCTGCGGACTGTGCCCAGTCGTAAACCGAGAACAGCCTCGGGTCCGAAACAGACGTGGACCACCTGACAGCGCTCTGGCGACGCGGAGGATGGTTGGGGTACTTCTTCGTGTGCGTCCCGCTCATATCTATGTTCTGTCTACGTGTTGACGACTCGCAGGATGAGCTTTTCCCTAATCTTCCTCATCGTCGCGACATATCGACTAGACGCGGTGCTGGCTGCGCGCGCAGATCTTGATTCCGACCCACACGCAGTCGGAAGGCAACGGCGCGTGCCTAGGTCCCAGAACGCCGTTTTGAGGATGGCGGAGACGATACGAGAGCGATGGGATTGGGCGATGGGGCTATTGACGGAGTGGCTGGTTTATTGGACGGAACCCAAAGGCCCGTTTCTCTTGAGCGTTCCCCGACATGCCGCTGACGAGATGTGTAGACGAGACGACAATTGCGTGGACGCTCGGCATCGGCTGGGCCTGTTGCGGCGGAGGGTTGGCCGGCGGCTGCCTGGTCTTTGCCAAAGCGACGTACGGCCACAACTTTGGTTTCTCTGTTGTCCTCACGGTTTACAGGGTCAAACTCATCTCGGGATCCTTGTCGCACGAAAATGCGGGGAACCAGCTTGGACATGCAGCACCCATCTTCACAATCCTGCTTCTCGCAGCCACCGCGGTCATGCAGATCATCTGCCTCAACCGAGGGCTCGCGATATACGATTCGACCCTCGTCGTGCCCGTTTTTTACGGCGTTTATACCGCCGCTGGGTATGTCGTTTTCTTCGTACACGTTCGAGTCTCACACAACCTGCAGTTGGCTCAACTCGCTGATCTTCAACAACGAAGTCGACAGCTACCAGCCGTGGACGCTCTTCCTCATCTTCGTTTCAATATTCGTGCTCATCTCCGGGGTGGTCCTGTTGACGCACAAAAAGCCCGATCCCGGCCCGCTCTCTGCGCGGTCGACAGTCGCATTAGGGTCTGCTGGGATCCCGCGAATGCGGCAGCGTCCCTCTGGGAGAAAAGCCGCGCTTGCAGGCGATCCTGCGAGTGCGGAAGAGGGAGAACGGGTCGTTGGGAGCGATCAGGAGGTTCTCTGGGGTATTGGGGACGCGAGCGACGAAGAGGATGTGCCGGAGAGCGACGATGAGGGGCTGGATGAAGACGTCGACCACCACCAGCACCCGCTTTCTGGTTCTGGTGGTCCGCCGCCAGCTAACAGCAGGAACCGAGGGCGCGGAGAGGAAGGTCATAGTCTGCTGCACAAGGACGACGACGACGATCTAGAGGCGCCTGCTGCCGCACACGACCCATTTAACGACCGACTAGAACACCGATAGCTTACCACCCGTAGTGTAACAAATATTAATCTCAGCATATTTTTCGGGCTCGCAAAAGGCGTCGACGAGATATCGATCTAGTTGGAAAGAATACAAGTTCGTCCCCATGTCCGCGTCCGCTCCCGCTAGCGCTTTGTAGGATACAAAATGAAACACAACGTTGCATTATACGAACAGGTTACTGCGGAAGTTCGGGTCCTTTGCGCCAACAAACGGGACCTTTACGCTAACGGGCGGCAACGGAGGCTTATACATCCCGAGCGCTTCCTTCAGAGTGAGACGACGATGGTCTTTGCGATTAAAGCGGGCGGCGAACAACCCTGCGTCGATGCAAATCAGTCAATAAACGCATTGCCGAGCAAGTGGACACACAATCGACCCAGGCGTTCTAGGGGCTGCATTAGCACGACAAGTGTGGCACAATCATGGTGCGAGTCTCACCTTTTCCCAAAAAACCTTTTCGTCGGCCTTGATCCAGAGCGGCCCCTCCCACTCGTCTCCGAGCTGGTCTTGTATCTCAGCGCGATCCTTTGGCCCAGGAATCCGGTTGTCAGCGGTCCAAATGCTCAAGACCTCTTGGTGGACAGGGCTCCAGGCTGCGATGTAGAAGACGGGTGTCGGGTGCATAGTTTGCATGCCGAGCTTCTTGGTTGCGAGAATGGTTAGCTGGTACATCTTCAGGGTATGCACCGCCGTCTCCTCCTCGTCGAGTGCCTCTGGCCGGCGTAGCGTATACCCGTAGACGTAGCGGTCATCTCCCTCAAAGTTCGGGGGCTGAAGGACCTCGAGCTCTGCGTCGCTGCTGAACTTGTGAGTTGAAAATGGAAACAACAACCAACTCACGAGTCTGCCATGGAGTAAGAGGGCAAGGTGTTTTGCATCAAATCCCCACGAACTTCAATAACAAAGGGTCAACAAAAACTCAAAGTTAACAAAGAAAAATGGCTGGTTGCGTGCCCGCAGAAACTCCCCCAGCCACACGCGTCTCAAGCGGTCCCGGATTGAGGCTTAAACAGCGAGTTTAATATTAATCTCAGTATGTTTCGGGCTCTGCAAGTTGAAGACGCCCATCTGCACCACTCTCATGCCAAAGACGTGTTCAAGCAGTCCTTCGTGCGCGTGCACTACCAGCACGAACATGCGTGCAAATCCCTTCGCGTCCGACTCAGCAGTATAACAAGTGAAAACAAAGAAAATGCCGCTAAAATTTCTCTACGTAGGATACAGGCTCGCCTTTGTGTCTCGGGTACATGTTGTCGGAACTTCTCGGGGCAGACTGTAGTCTCAAGATCTACTCCCTGGCCGCAGATGATTGCCGTCTGGTTGTTTCATCACTTCGTCTCGTCCACCATGATGCCCGTGCCTGCAGAGCGTCCCCTTTTCGCCGAGTACAGCAACGGCGATAACGAGACCCGCAGAGTCAGAGTCTCGCAGCTTACTCCCGAATGCGCTAGTGTGGCCATCCAATTGGCTGAGGAGCCCGATACCAGTTGGGAGTCGGGCAATCTTGTTCACGGCGGGAGCAACGAGCAAGGAGAACTAGTCGTCCACCGCAAAGACTCTGCGGCGAGGCCCGCTCGCCTCAAGAAAGCGCACAAGGCCCTCAAAAAGAAGGTGGAGGAGAGGTGCGTTGACAATGAGATATAGTGTTCTGCAGGGCAGGGCAGGGCAGGGTAGCCCTACCCAGGGCCGGGCTTTGGAGGGCCAGGGCTTCTCAAATTCTGAAGCCCTGGCCCTGGGCCCTGCGGAGCCCTGCCGGGCCCAAGCCCTAGGGCTTTCGAGGGCTTTGTCTGGTACCATATTGATAGCTACAGAGACACCTTTTTGAGATAACAAATGTTGGTTTTTATACTCAAAATGCTATCCTACTGGATAAGATACCTTCTTGTCCTTGTAGCGCTTGTTGTCCAACGCTGGTCTAACGTCTCGCGTGCAGTTAAATAGCCATCAATGTCGCGAACACTGATCTGGAGACCACAAACTTGGTGTGTCACATGCTAGTCACAGTTGCGCCCACATTATCATAGCAAGATGGTAGTACAAAACATTTTACATGTGAGATTTAGTGACAAATACCATCAAATATATCCCAGGGCTCTCCGGGGCTCGGGCCCAGGGCCCAGGGCCTACAAAAACTGAAGCCCTGGCCCTCGGCCCTCTCAGGCCCCGGCCCTGAGTAGGGCAGGGCCCGGGCTACCCTGCCAGGGCAGGGCAGGGCCCAGGGCCTGAAGCCCTGCCCTGGGAATCACTAATGAGATACATAAATACATGTCATTTTCGATTCCTACCAGCAACGACTCAGACGTCCAGGATGCGCTCAATGCAATTCGAAGAGATATTGCCGCCCTCTACAATCGCTTGGATGCGACGGATACCGCCCTTGCTTGCCTCCGTGACG
Organism: Mycena kentingensis (nom. inval.); assembly: GCA_014461125.1. Classification (NCBI taxonomy): domain Eukaryota; kingdom Fungi; phylum Basidiomycota; class Agaricomycetes; order Agaricales; family Mycenaceae; genus Mycena; species Mycena kentingensis (nom. inval.). Next base: position 707,552 of record JACAZG010000021.1, on the reverse strand, counting down.
CGATCGAGTTGCAATACGATTGAGGTAGAAACGGGCGGCCCGTTTCTCACTCTCTGTAAGTTGATAAAGCTTCCGACGGCGACCCAATCACGACGCGACTACAACCGAGTGCTACTTATCGATGGGGGACAGGAGAGTGAAAGGGCGTCGATCTCTGCGATTGAGGCGGACATGGAAGAGCCCTGAATCCGGATGAGTAGCTGCGACTGGGAGAGGTTAGATACGTACGGTCAACATGGAGATTCTGGCTCTTTGTTAGCGCAGCAAGAGCGACCCACTACGAGCCTCACCTTGACGCGGAAGACCTCTCCGTCGTCCTTGATCCAACGCGGACCCACCCACTCATCCCCGAGCTGCTCCTCAATTGTCGCGCGATCCTCTGGCCCCGGAATACGGTTGTCCGCAGTCCAAACGCTCAACACTTCTCTGTGGACAGGGCTCCATGCTGCGATGTAAAAAACTGGCGTCGAGTGAAAGGTGTGCAAGCCGAGCTTCTTGGATTTGAAAATTGGGAGTCCGATCATCTTGAGCGTCTGGACCGCCGTCTCCTCCTGGTCCAGCGCCTCTGGTCGGCGCAGGGTGTAGCCGTAGACGTAGCGGTCGTCTCCGTCGAAGTTCGGGGACTGAAGGACCTCGAGGTCTGCGTCGCTGCGGAGCTTGTGAGTTGGATATGGGAACAAGCACCGACTCACGAGTCTGCCATGGAGTAAGAGGACAAAGGGGATTTGATGGTCAGCAGTCCCCTGCTTGACAAAGGGTTGTACTAGTCTATACATACCCATGATAGTCCTTGGTCCACCACGGTTCCGACCTACAATAAAAACTGAACATTCCATTATTGGAATAGACAGCAAGCAGCTATAGATTTCCGACTCTTTATGCCGCATCACTCCGTCGCTGCAAACCGCTTCTCAATAACGCCGTCCTAGACCTTGTATCCATTCGTCGCAAAACCGCGATAGGATATAGGCTCCGTCGGCGTCGCCTAGTTGGTGTCAAGTTGGTGTTTACGGTGCCATTGTTTTGTTATAGTCAGTCGTTGAGATCAGCTCAATATCCCAGACAGACGATTCGTGTCGTGCAGACTGAGATGGCGCCGGCGCTGGTTCCGCGTCCTCGATAACCCAAGGCGGGCTAGGTTCTCGCGCGACTGTGGCCACTTTGCCCTTTCCCTTCGCCTGCGAGTTCATCATCTCGAGCGTATTCGTCGCATGGTTGCGGATAGGCTTGCCGAACGCGGTCTGGATGTTGTTCACCTTGACCTGGCCGAAACCGTTGTCCGCGACGTCCTCTTACATTATAGCACGGTCAAACATTGCATTATTTGCACAACATCTTGAAAAATTCCGAGTCCTGGGCGCCAACGAACGACAACGGAGGCCTATACATTTTGACCGCTTCTTCCAGAGGGACAGGACGATGTTCTTTGCGATTTATGCGGGCGTGGAACAACACTGCAGCGGATGCGAATGAGGTAGAGATACATGAGCAAGCGAATGGACACACAATCGACCTTGTATTTCTGGGATTAGTACGACAAGAGTGGCAGGCAAGATGCGAGTCTCACCTTCGCACAAGAAAACGGTTCGTCGGCCTTGATCCAGCGTGGCCCCTCCCACTCGTCCCCGAGCTGCTCTTGAATCGTCTCGCGATCCTCCGGCCCTGGAATGCGGTTGTCGGCCGTCCAGACGCTCAACACTTCTTGGTGGACTGGGCTCCAGGCTGCGATGTAGAAGACAGTCGAGTGGAAGTCGTGCAAGCCGAGCTGCTTGGTTTTGAGGATGGGTAGGCCGAGCATCTTAAGCATCTGGCGCGCCGTCTCCTCCTGGTCGAAAGCGTCTGGCCGGCGCAGGGTGTACCCGTAGACGTAGCGGTCGTCTCCCTCGAAGTTCGGGGACGGGAGGACCTCGAGATTTGCGTCGCTACTGAAACTTGTGAGGAAGGAAATGGGAACAACGGCCGACTCACGAGTGTGCCATGGAGTAGGAGCTCAAGGGGTTTGCATAACAAAGGGTCAAGGTTACAGGACACTGGTTCGAAGTCCTCGCCTCGTGGATCGTTGTCCACGACTTGCAACACGACGGAAGAAACCAAGAAGAAGCGCTGCATCAACTTCTGTTCCCGACCTCCATGTCGCGGCTGCTCATCCAAAACCTCCCCGTCTACATTACGCCCGCAAAACTCAAGGAGCACTTCTCGCAATCCGCTGGTCCCGGCGGCGTCATCACCGACGCCCAAGTCTCCTTCAAGCAGGACGGCACCTCGCGTCGATTTGGCTTCGTCGGGTACAAAACGGATGCGCAGGCAGCTGCGGCGAAGGAATGGTTCCACAAGACGTTCATTGATACAACAAGGATAAAGGTCGAGGTTGTCGACGTGAGTTTCCTCCTTTTTCTTTCTGTTTTTTTTTTTTTTTTGAGCGGTGCGATTAGGGCGCGAAAGATGCTCCCGCACCACGACCCAACAAACGACCGCGACTCGGGCCATCGCCGAATGACCCCCCTCCACCGCCGCCCCAGGAAAAGTCGCGCAAAAAGTCGAAATCAACGGCCGGCGAAAAAGAGCGGTCGGAGGACAAACAGTTCGTTGAGTTTGCGCAACTCATGAAGCCGCGAGGGAAGCAGACGTGGGCGAATGAGGCTGCTCCACCGGAGCCGGTCGTCGCGCTCGTGGAGGACGAAACGATGGACGCAGATGATGCCGAGCCTGAGCCGGAAGGAATATCGGATCTGGAGTGGATGCGGCGGCGGATGACGGGTAATGCGGACAAGGTTGAGAAACCTTTCGAGCAGTCGGAGGACGAAGACGAAGTGGTACCAGCTGCTGCTCTACCTGTATGTTTTTCGCCTCACATGCTAGATCATCTCATACCATTCCCAGACGACGCAACCGGAGGAGCTTCCCGCCGATTCCGCCAAAGCTACCATTCTCCAAACTGCTCGTCTATTCATCCGCAATCTCGCGTTTTCCTGCACCGAGCAGGAACTGCAAGAGCTCTTCGCGCCATTCGGAGACATCTCCCAGGTACGAACTCGCTCTCTTCTCTCCGTCGGCGACGATGGAAAACAAACAAGAATAATCATGAACTGGACCTTCGGGGATGACCTTTACCATCACCCTCTGAGCCTCTCTTCTCTGCGTCTGTCGCGTTGCATACTCGGTACTTATTTCTTCCGACAGGTGAATACGCGCTCTCTCCCTCTACCACGATGAAACCTTGTATAGGGACATCAGACCTTCGGGGATGCTGATCCTTACTTGGAATCCGATAGTAGAAATATTTCTGACCTCTTCTGCGTTCTAATTCTCCGACTCGTGCTAACGACGTTCTGCAGGTAAATATCGCGACTGTGCTCCTTCTGTCACAAGATGCAAAACTACCTAGGGACATCAGACCTTCGGGATTGTTGAACCTCTGGGAAATCGATAGTAGAATACATTTCTGACTTTCTTCTTGTCTCTTTGCAGACCTGCAACACCAACCGCTAACATCTTAATCAGGTCCACATTCCTCTCGACGCCACGACCAAGCAACCTAAAGGCGTCGCGTACGTGACGTTCCGCCAGCCCGCCGACGCAGTTTCAGCATATGAGGCGCTTGACCGCAAGTCCTTCCAAGGACGGCTGATTCACATCCTCGCCGCCGTCGACCGCAAACCGCGTTTTGAGGTAATCGAGGTCGACGGGAAGAAGAAGAGCGTCAAGGGTGAGCGCGCAGCGCAGCGTAAATCTACGGCCGGCAAAGAGTTCAACTGGAGCATGCTTTACATGAACGTGCGTATGCACATTTCTTTCCTACTGCTTGTGTTGAGGCGGAATGGAACAGAGCGACGCGGTAGCATCCTCCATTGCCGACCGTATGCAAATATCCAAATCCGACATTCTAAACCCGGAAGGGGCGGACAACGCCGCGGTCAAGCTCGCGCTCGCGGAGACGCATATTATCAACGAAACCAAAGCGTACCTCGAGGCCGAGGGCGTGGTCCTCGACGCGTTTGGCGCGCGCGCGCGCTCGGATACGGTCATCCTCGTTAAGAACATCCCGTACGGGACGACGGCGGAGCAGATTCGCGAACTGTTCGAAGAGCATGGGGAGTTGACGCGGGTGCTAGTCCCGCCCGCGGGAACGATTGCGGTAGTGGAGTTTGCTCGGGCGGATGAGGCGGGGAAGGCGTTCCGCGCGGTTGCGTATCGTCGGATGGGCAATTCGGTGGTGTATCTGGAGAAGGGGCCGGCGGGGATGTTTGGGGATGCGCCCGCGCGGACAGCGGTTGCGTCGTCTTCCGCCTCTGCACATGTCGTGAAGATCGCTGAACAAGCTGTCGAGGGCGACGCGGAGCCGGACGAGGAGCCGGCAATCGGCGCGGGGACGACGCTGTTCGTGAAGAATTTGTCCTTTGCGACGACCTCGGAGCGGCTCGTCGCCGTATTTGGGAACCTCCCAGCGTTTTCCTTTGCGCGCGTGCAGATGAAGCCCGACCCGAAGCGGCCGGGAGGGAAGCTCAGCATGGGTTACGGGTTCGTTGGGTTCAAGGAGGCGGACGGGGCGAAGCGCGCGATGAAGAGCATGCAGGGGTTCGTGCTCGACGGGCATGCGTTGCATGTCAAGTTTGCTGGCCGCGGGACGGAGGAGGAGCGCGACAAGGGCGCTGGATCGAGTAAGAGCCGCACGACCAAGATGATCGTCAAGAACGTGCCATTTGAGGCGACAAAGAAGGATATTCGGGAGCTTTTTGGCTCGCATGGGTCGCTCAAGTCGGTACGGCTCCCAAAGAAATTCGACTCGCGGAGTCGCGGGTTTGCGTTCCTCGACTTTGTGTCGCGCGCAGAGGCGGAGAATGCGTATGCTGCGTTGCGGCATACGCATTTGCTAGGACGGCATTTGGTGCTGGAGTGGGCTGAGGAGGCGGAGCAGGATCTGGAGGTGTTGCGGAAGAAGGCGGGTGTTGGGTTTGGGACGGGGATGGGGAGCGAGATGCCGGGGCGGAAGAGGAAGTTGGATATGGGCAGAACGGGAGAGGAGGATCCAGAGGCCGTAGAGTAGCTTACTTGTATGGGGAATGGCGCATGTGTGCGATGCAGAACATCGGCGTACACATGCCGGCTGCTTGGTGGCTCTATAATTATTCCACGATTTATCGAGCAGTTGGTGGTAGAATTGTGGTCACAACCAAGTCACACCACTCGCCTCTTCACTTATGACCACTACGAACACTAGCCTCACTCTCTACACCGTTCTGGCATCCTCCCCGCAGACGCAAACATATTTTCAACTATCATCCCCCAGCCCTAGCTCTTTGGCGGCAGCAATGCTCCTCTGCGGCCATGACAGCTGGGATGAGGATCTTCTCACCACGCCACGCCAAGAAGGCGCGGTCACTGTCTATGGCCGGGTCCCCAGGGAGGAACGCTACAACCATTATAAAGCCTTCAAGTCGAGGTGCGGCGCTACAACATCTTGTCAAACAACCCAGACTGATTTGCCGCAACCTACAGTGCAACTCAGCGATTGAACAGTCTCGAGAGCGACGTTCGGCTCCTGCTATCGAGAGGCAAAGAACAAGATGCTAGAATTCAAAAACAAGATACCCACATTCAAGCCTTGGAGGACGCCAACATCCAGCTACACCAAGCCGATGCCGAGCACATTGCTAGAATTCAAAAACAAGATGTCCACATTCGAGCCTTGGAGGACGCCAACATCCAGCTACACCAAGCCGATGCCGAGCGGATTGCAGCCGACATTGTTCTCCTTCGAGATCGGGTGGAGTCCCTGGAGAGGGTTGAACGTTATGAGATCGTGTCTCGCCTTTTGAGAGGTGTGTTGGTTGCTTTGAAATCTCCAAGGCCGCATTCTCATTTGTTGTCAGTGCTCAACGACATTATCTTCAATACCACTCGCAAAAGCAGCGAACGCTACCCAATAGTGTTATCTGCTGGCGACAAAGATTTCCTGCGGCAACAGGGAAAAAGCTTTGGTACGTTGCCCACCCTCATGGAACTGGCTTTGAATTAAAAACTCGCAGTGACTCGCTTGTTCGGCATTGTCGAAGATGCGGAGCTTCTCGAGAAGATGGATCTTGCCATTTCGATCCTTCCCTAAGACGAGCAAATGCTGATCCCCGTGCTCCGTAATCACCTCCACGCCCTCAGCGCGCCGCGGCATGCAATCCAACACCCGACCCCTCGCCTCGATGTCGCCACCGACTACTATTGGTGGCTTTGTGATTAATTTGTGTACCTGTAATTAATTTTCCGGAATTCCTCCCTCAATTCTGAACCAATTCCCTCCGGAACGGTCGGGATCTGTAGCGCTGCTTCCCCCGCACCAATAGATACAAAAATTGGGACGAGTAATATCAAAGATAGAGTCTGGAGCGAGACAAGAGTCGTTAGATATTAGATATCCGAGTAGTACAGAAAGGTATCTGACCTGGAGCGAGACAAGAGTCGTTAGATACGACTCCTGTCTGCCCAGGTTGTTACAAAGGAATATGATGGTATCTTAACAAGTCCATAGACCGCCTTAGGACGGTCGGTCAGCAGTCTCTAACACCCCCCCTTGACCGGCGTCCAGTAAGAGCATCTTGACCCACTTCGCGTGTATGAGCCGATGGAGAGGTTTGGTGAATATGTCGGCGATGTTCTCGGTCCCGCTTATGTGAATAACGTCAACGAGCTGCTTCATCACACAGTCTCGAATGAAATGCTCCCTTATCGAGATGTGCTTCATTTTTGAGTGTGCTTGCGGGTCGTGCGTGCATGCAACCGTGCCTTGGTTATCGCAGAAGACGGTTGTTGGCAGGTCCTGCGGAAACCCCAACTCGGCGCAGATATTCCTGAACCAAAGTACGTCCCGCGCACAGTGAGTGGTTGCCAAGTATTCGGCCTCACACGAGGACAACGCGACCACGGCTTGTTGCTTGGAGCTCCATGATACCGGCGACTGGCCAACCGTGACCAGAAAACCCGATACGGATTTCCTCGTGTTGTCCGTACCCCAATCGGAGTCGGATAACCCGCGCACCATCGGATATTCATTGGCTGTACCTCCGAGTCGAATGCTGTATTTTGTTGTCCCTCGGAGGTATCGCAGGAGATGTTTGGCAGCGGCTACGTGTTGGGCGCCGTATCGTGACATGAAACGCGCAAGTTCGCGGACGGTGTATGCGATATCCGGTCGAGTACAAGTTGCCAAATACATGCACTTGCCAACAATGGCGGTGTAGGGGAACTCGCGGACGGCGTCGGCGTCCTCTTGTGTCGCAGGTTCGAGTCGCGTCTTCGGGTCCATGGGCGTCGCGACCGGATTGCATTTGTCGTATCCAAAGTCGCGCAGAATCGACTCGGTGTACGCGGCTTGCCCCAATCGAATGGTGCTAGTTGTGGTATCGCGTTCGATTGAGCATCCCAAGTGGAGCTTGGGCTCGCCATTGTCCGTGATTTCGAATTGTGCAGCGAGCTCGCTGGCAACGGCGTCCGACTCCTTCTGGGAACTCGACGCGATGAGCATGTCGTCAACACTGGTGGCGATAATTGTAAGTTCGTTCCCCTGGGACCGCCGATACACGCTCCAGTCCGACTCCGTTCGAACAAAGCCGATAGCCTCCAGACGCGCGTGTAGTTCGAGGTACCACTGGCGCCCGGCCTGCTTCAGCCCATACAACCCTTTCAACAGCCTCCAAAACCCGATCCCAATTACGCTGGGCATGCGCATGTAGATTTCTTCGTCCAGCGGACCGTTGAGAAACGCTGTTTTGACGTCAATCTGGCGCAGTACCATATTCAGATTGGCAGCGAGGGCGAGGACGAGTCGGATGGATTCCCAGCGAGCAACTGGTGCGAAGGTGAAGTGGAAATCTTGTCCAGGGATTTGGGTGAATCCTTTTGCGACGAGTCTTGCCTTGAATCGTGTAATGAGGCCGTCGCGGTCGCGTTTGATATGTAGCACCCATTTGCATTCGACGGGTTTGCGACCTGGTGGCAGCTCCGTTACTTCCTCGTAAACCCCTTTCGCTTTGAGGGACTCGAGCTCCTCCATTATCGCGGCTAACCAGTGCGACCAGTACGTAGATGACTTGGCTTCGTTGAGCGTTTGCGGATCCTTTGCGCTAACGTCGTCGATTGGCTCGGAGAGAGCAGCGCCAACGAATGCGGACTCCGTGTCGGCGAGAAGCGTAGCCACCGAAGGGATCTCGGATTCGTCGCATTCAACCTCGATTTCTTCTCCATGTTCGAGGACGGAGAGCAGAATCTCCCTCCCCCCCTCGTCCGAGAGAACCGCAGCAGTGTAGCGCTTTGGTATCCGGGTTTCGCGCTTTGCTCGTCGTGTAGCAATGGGCCTATCGTCGTCCGCCATTTCGACGTCGCGATCAATGCTAATAGCCTGGTTAGGTTGTTTGTTCGATGTACGCGGTTTACCACGTACTCGGGCGCCATAGTTTGGTCGCGATTATCCTCATTGGGTTGTATCGTCTCAACGGACATCCTGACAAAGCAGGTGAGTTTACGTGTCGTTTTCGAGGAGAAAACGCACTCGTTACGCTCAATGGCGGTATTATGCTCAGAAGCAGTATCCTCCGGTACATCGTCCCATAAGATATCTGCAAGAGGCGGAGAGGGAGAGATGTCGGGGAATCCGTGGAATTCAATATCGCGTCGCGGACGGACAGCTTTGAATTCGGGGAACCAAATCAGGTAGCCGCGAGCGTCGCGAGCGTACCCCACAAATCGACCTTCCTCTCCGCGCGCTTCGAGCTTCATAAGCTCCGTCGAATTCGTCTTGCGTGCCGTGACAAGGGAGCCGAACGGACGAAGATGCGAGAGGTCTGGTTTGCGCTTGAACCAGCCTTGGAAGGGTGTTGTGCCATCGTTGGCAGTGTGGGGTATGCGGTTCTTGACGTGTACCGCGGATTGTGCAGCAAGCGGCCAGAACCAGTGCGACATCGCCGCGTCAACCAGCATTGCACGCACCATCGACTCGATGGTCTGGTTCATGCGTTCGGCCACGCCGTTTTGCTGCGACGCGTCGGGAATGGTCCGCTCGTAGGTGATACCCTCGTCGGCGCAGTATTGGCCAAATGCACCGAGAACAAGTTCCGGGGCGTTGTCCACGCGTAGGAAGACAATGGGGTACCCCAAGAACTTTTCCGCAGCCGCCCGGAACCGTTTGAAGCAGCTAATGGCTTCAGATTTGTGCTTGAGGAAGTAGATGGATGTGTAGCGGTGGGCGTCGTCAATGAATGTGATGAAGTACCGAAATCCGCCGTACCCGAGGGGAAGAGGGCCACAGATGTCGGAATGAATGCGAAAGAGGGGTTGTGAGGCGCGGTTGGAGGCTTTCTTGGGGAACTTTAGACGTCGTATGTTTGCGAGGGCACATATTCGGCAGTTGGGGACCTCGACGTTGTCGACCGGCAACCCCGTCGTTGTTTGGCGAAGCCCTTTAACGTCTGTGTGGCCAATTAGACGGTGGAAAAACCCCGCTTCCGTGTCTCCTCGGTGTTGTCGCCCGGGCCAAAGAGGCGCGCAATGGACGGGACCATCGCGGCGACTGTCGAGTTATTGATCCCCGTGTTTGCTCCCGCGGAACCATCGCTCCTCTCTCCTCCAACCATCTTGACGTCCATCCGGTACAAATCCTTCTGGATGTACCCATTCGCGAATGGCACATTACTACCATTGAAGTAGGTGATCTTGCCATCCCCAGTCTGCGTTTTTACGCCTTTCCTGTCCAACCGTGAGCCTGACAATAAATTGCAGCGAGCAGTGGGGATGTGGAGCGCATTCGACACCGAAAAATTCCTCTCGACCCCTTCGCACACCGCCCTCATCACCACTGTTCCCTTTCCAACAGCCTCGGTGGTGAGTGTCGTCCCAAAACCGTGAACAGTTATTGGTGGGTTGAACAACGTGTAGTCGCGGAAACATTCCAATTTGTTGAAGATATGCCGGGAGGCTCCGGTGTCGTGGTTAATGGAGTCTTCTTGCGACTCAACCGCGCCGCAGACGATGGCATTGACGAAGACCTCTTCGTTGATGTCAATGTCGTCCTCCTCGTCCGGCGGCAGCATCGTCATATACGCGAAGGCGTCGTCAACCTCCCCAATCACCGCCGCGACCTCATCTTCACCATCCTCCGTGACATCCACCATTCCAGCAAATCGGTTCCCTGCACCCTCTAAGGCAGCCTTCCGCCGAGCGGCCGACCTTTCAGCAGGCGCCAAATGAACGTCTCTACGGCCTTTGAAGCCGTCTGGGTACTGCCCCGCCTTGCCGCCCCCAAACGAAAAACAATCCGCCTTCGTGTGCCCGACGGGCGTCTCGCAGTGGCTGTTCTCGCAAATAGCGCGCGGAGGTCGTTGCTGCGAAGATCGCTGTTGTTGTGCGCTGTAGGGAGTCGGACGCTTCGTGTTCCGCTGCTGTGCACGCTCGTTCTGGCGGGTTTGTTGGTTGGACGATGTGGCGGCGTACGCGCTTGGGACGGCGGTGCCCAAATCTCCACCTTTTGCTCGACCCGCAACAAGTGCATTGATTTGCACAATCGACGGCGCTATGCCCTTTTCGACTTCTTCTTCTTTGAGACGCGCCAATACGGTCATGGACGAAATCGGGCGTCCCGACGACTCTCCATGCCGCACTTGCTCCCGGAGCGAGTCTCGACAAAACCGCCAGTCGTCGCTCGGCGTCATGAGCGTAACCAAATGCTTCGCAAACTCAGCATCGGGCATCATGAACGGGTCGGCCTGGCGGAGCTTTTGGTAAAGCTGGGTCATGACGGTACGCCAGCGAACGGGGTCGTCGGTCGCTTTGCATTTGTGGGCGATGATTTGTTGTTTAATGTTGATAGCGATGAGCGCATTCGCAGGTTCGTACTCGTTTCTCAGCGCTTCCCATGCCGCATGTGCTGACATGCATCCCTCAACCACATACAGCTTGTCCGACGGAACGGCCTTGACAATTATCGAATGTGCTTTCTTGTCGCCATCCAACCACGCTTGGTGTGTAGCCCTCGCCGCCGCGACTGCTGCCGCGTTCCCCGGCACAGTCACCGTTGTTTGGTTCCCGTTCGCATCGACGCCGTCGACGCGGAAATCGACCATAAGCTCCGGAATCTGTGGTGGGTTGTACTCGGCTCCGCCGACGTACTTCCAGTATCCTGCAGCATCGAGCTCGAGTATGGACTTCTGCTTGAACTCGGAGAAGTTGTTCGTCCCGTCGTCCTTCTCCTCTATAGGGGTAAGTCGTATTCCCTTCCACTCTTTCTCTGACGCCATGTTGTTGTAGTGTGTTGTTTCGTGGGGACGAGGATGGGGAATGAGTAGCTTGCGGGCTTGCGAGCAGCGAGGAGTGCGAGAGATGTGGAAGCTGCAGGTATTTCGAGGACCGTTGCTTGTATGATTCGAGTAGCAGAATGGAGTGGACTGTTTCAGGCAAATGGGCTCATAACCTATCAAAGATAGAGTCTGGAGCGAGACAAGAGTCGTTAGATATTAGATATCCGAGTAGTACAGAAAGGTATCTGACCTGGAGCGAGACAAGAGTCGTTAGATACGACTCCTGTCTGCCCAGGTTGTTACAAAGGAATATGATGGTATCTTAACAAGTCCATAGACCGCCTTAGGACGGTCGGTCAGCAGTCTCTAACAAGTAATGCCCAGCAGCGAGAACACAGACCAACTCAAGGTTATCTCACAAGCTGTCAAAACGCGGAAATAGCAGTAATTTGTAGTTTTCGCGCCAGTCTTTGGTGCCCATGGGCTATGGACTACACATTCGGTGTAGACGAGGTGTCGGAGCAGATGGTCCAAAATTCAGAACCTAACTCCTCACAGAAAGCACACTATGCACAAATCTCCAGCGCAGATCGGCACTTTGACAGGTTCCATCAGTGGCCGATTTTGGTGGTTTTTGAGGTTGCCTGGGGGCATTTCTTGGGCTACAGCCTCACAACTCTGCACTAATGTAAAGATAGACGATAAGTAGTGTCCATTAAAACACGATAGCTCAGAGATGACCCAGAGGATCGGTTCACACCAAACAGTAGAACTTGCAGTTGATGCCGGTCTGTTCAACCCTGGGTGGTGCCTCTATGGCCACAGAATCATTAAACATTTCTACACGGTTCGATGCGGGGGAAGCAGCGCTACAAATCCCGACCGTTCCGGGAGGGAATTGGTTCAGAATTGAGGGAGGAATTCCGGAAAATTAATTACAGGTACACAAATTAATCACAAAGCCACCAATAGTATCTTCTGTCGCACTTTGAGCAACACGCAAGCGCAATCGCGGATCTGATGACGCGTTCCAACGACAACTCGGATCTGTTCATGGAGAGTGAAGAGCCGTCGGAACTGGACATATTGCGCCGGTTGCTGTCGGAGCAGGAGACCGCGCTCTTGCGGTATCCGGATGGCGAGGCCACGCTCCTCAGGAAACAGCACAATCTCTTTGCAAGGCCGTAGTCTGTGTGTCTGTGTTTATTCCTTCCTTCCTTCTCTCCCACCTTCATCCTAGATTCGTGGACGCTATCGTCAACTATCTTTCCTGATTCCCTACCGTATACAAGGTATCTACCCTTTTACCATCATGATCATCACCTCCTACACCCTCCTCTAATTACTCTACAACGTATTTGGAATGCTCTATCTTATCCTTCGTATGTGCCATTCCGTCATCCTTCGTCGACTCCGTCGACTGAGGCCGACGAGCCTGACGCTCCCCTTTCCACCGAGCGCAGCATGGACCGCCAATCAGAATAACCCTGACCCCGAGCACTCGAGGCTCCTGCGAAGTGGCCCAAGGTAAAAACGAGGAAGAAGCCGAAGAAACATGCGTCGCGTCGCCTCTCGGCGGCATTTTTCCTACGACAATCCGGACGTCGCCATGAGATGCGAGATTATGGACCCTGAAGAAGCCAGCCATGCGCGAACCCTCCAAACTCTATCAACCCCAGCTCGTCTAACCGCCCCAATCGCCTCGGAGAAGCAGGCGCTCTCTGTTATCGTCGACGAGGGATCTCACTTGCCTCGCGACGAGTCCCAAGGACGGATGGGTGGCCGTGGCTTCCGAGTGTGTCGTCGCCGCCTTCTTCTGCCCGTTTCTCATAGTACAAACCAGAGGCCCCGATATCGCGCTCGTGAACCTTGACGACATCCAAGAAACCAAGAAGCTGCAAGGGCACCGGGGGATGTTCGCAAACTATCATGGCACCACACAAGAATTTACTGGTCCGTCTGTCCTCTCATCGTCCGACACGACCGTTCAACGCGCGGGAAACAGGTGTCCTGCGGCGCGGATGGCAAGCTACTCGGCTGGGACACGGCCGCGCACAGGAGCGAACCTCTCACAGATGTTGCTATGCTTTTACCGAGCTTGTATGTCCTCTTCCCTCCTTTTACACACCTGGAGTGTTTCTAGAGCATAAAAACACGACTGCTCCGCAATATGGCATCCATCCGGCGACTGTTTCTTCGTCGCGACAAGCACGCGCAGTAAGTGGCGGCGCGTTAGATCCAGTCGCATTGCACTGAACCACCCCAGTTATCGTCAAAGTGGACCCGTCCTCCTGGAAATCGACCACCTTGTTCATCCCGCCACAAACCCGGTCACCGCACTCGCAGTGTCGCCGAACGGCGCGTATCTCGCTATTGCGAGCAATCACCAAGTTTCGATTTTAGATGTCGTGAAATAGAACGTTATAGCCACGTAGGTCGTTCGTTTTCCGCGCATCTAGGTTTTATCGACGCGTGTTAGGCACACGAACCCGGACGAGGTTCCGTCCAAGAAACCGTGTATAACCCAAATCGCGTTTCAGCCCAACGCGAACGCGCTCGTTTGGGTTACGACTATTGGTACCTTTACCCGACTGACCGACGTCGTTCCGGGCAAATATCCGAGTCCGTTCGAGAAGATTCAAGTTCGCGAGCCAGAGCCTCCGGTCGGGGATGATGAAGCGGATGTGCTCCAGCAAATAATGGACGCAGCGGATGATGTCAACAACGAGAAGGAGCAGAATGAGGTGGAGGACGAGGAGAAGGGAGACGACACTGGGGACATGTCGGACGCGGAGGATGGACCATCCCTTGGTGAAGTACAGCTTCCTTCACGCGACGACACTAACGTTCCCAAGTCCAAGTTACCAGTCTGCAAGAACAGTTCTAACCAGGAGAAACGCCTCTGTCGCAGAACAAAAAATATCTCGGTGAGCACCCGTTTCAAATGTGATCCTGGTCGTGATCTCCGCGCAGCCATGAACAAAATTGGGTATATCGAGAGAACCGACGTCCCCGGCCTCGATTCTTCAATGGAGTCGCACCATATCATTGACGTCAAGTTTTTCGATGAGAGTAAACGCAGGCGGATCCACTTCAGCGATGAGGTCGGCTCGGCAAGTAGCGCCCACTCGTTCGTTATCTACTTTTAGTTAACTCTGTTTCCAGGGGAACGCGGCGTCCTGCTCGCTGCAAATAGTAAGTCAGATCGAGACCTAGCCAGCGCACGCGCTGTTCAGACCGTACTCGACATGAACGCCAGCGAAGAATAAACGTATCAGCTGAACCCTGGCTGTTCGATCGTCGGTATTCGCCACGCGGGAAGATGTCTGACAGTGACCTCGACGGCTTTGCCGAACTGTTTCTGAGGGGAACGGGCCGCGAGAGGCGGATTTTGAGATTCTGCGGTCAGCATGTTTTTCGGGCTCTAGAAGTCAAAAACACGCATTTTGACCCCACGGCCTCGGCGAAAACTGGCGATTGAACTGAACGCCCCTGCTCCACAGGCAACCGCCGACGCGTCTCCGAGTCTGGTACGCGTTGTTTGCTCGTGTATCGTGTTGTTCACTCGTTTATCGTGAGGGCAGATAACGAGGCCATATCAAGGAGGTGGACGGGGCGAAGCGCGCGATGAAGAGCATGCAGGGTTTGTGCTCGACGGGCACGCGTTGCATGTGAAGTTTGCTGGCCGCGGGACGGAGGAGGAGCGCGACAAGGGCGCGGGATCGAGCAAGAGCCGCACGACCAAGATGATCGTCAAGAACGTGCCATTCGAGGCGAAAAAGAAGGATATCCGGGAGCTCTTTAGCTCGCATGGGTCGCTCAAGTCGGTCCGGCCCCCGAAGAGATTCGACTCGCGGAGTTGTGGGTTTGCGTTCTTCGACTTTGTGTCGCGCGCGGAGGCGGAGAATGCGTATGCCGCGTTGCGGCATACGCATTTGCTAGGACGGCATTTGGTGCTGGAGTGGGCCAAGGAGGCGGAGCAGGACTTGGAGGTGTTGCGGAAGAAGGCGGGTGTTGGGTTTGGGACGGGGATGGATTCGTACGTTGATAGCCGTCGCTATCTAATCATGAATTGACTTGTACAACTTCTAGCGCTGAACGCAAGGCCGACGATCTTACCGAGCAAGTCGCCGTGCTGCGGGAGCATAGTCTGGACCGTCTTGCGGACGAGGTGGCGACATTGAAGGTGGTCGCGCGCTACGAGGTCAACGACCGCGTTCTCCGTGGTGAATGGTTTGCTTTGTCTGATTCGACGAGCACTTGCTAATTCCGCGTCTAAAGCATACAATGACCGGATCCTCGTCCCGACGCCCGCCGACTCAAATCTCCCCGCGGTGACGCCGGGCGACCTCAAACATTTGAAGCGGAAGCAGCTCAACTGTAGTGTGCCAGTCCCATATTAAGGATACCTCTCCGAACTAACGCAGCGGACTGCAGTCACGGAGCTCTTGGATTACGCGCCCCAACGGCCTAGTACAACGCCGAACAAGACCGAACGGATCCGAGATAAACTCTTTGCTCGCCTGACGGTCGACGAGCTGGCGCTATGCCGTCTGTTGCACAAGCAACAGAAAACGGACATAGTATTCCCTCGCCACGGACTGCCGGGGCTGCATCCCGTACCCGACTTGACGACCGCAAAATGGATCCTTGACCAGCACGCCCCGCAGTTCCGCGACACGTACGAGGCACTGCTTGCGACGAATCCCATGCGTATGCAGAGCGATTCCAGTCCGCTCACAGATGAGCGGCGCCGTCTTTTCCTCCCAGAGGTTGGGGATTTCGAGCAAACACCTATTGGGAAGAAGGAAATCCAAATCCGACAATTAATGCGTTGGCAACCCAATTCGGGGTCACTGGTGACAAGCGCCCGCGCACTGAAGTCTGAAGTAGTCGATGCTTGGTAGATGTAGTTTAGTATGGATTGGGCTTGGTTTGGTCAAGTTCGAACATACGCGGCACAAGGCGCTTGACCGCGAGTTCCGCCGCAAACCGCATGCTGAACTCCAAAATTAACATTGTGGCAGGCTTAGCGAGGAATGGCTTTATTGCAGCAGACGCGCAGTTGGATTTATTTGCAGCGTAACATGGTCGTGAACGTCTATCGCATACGCATACTCTGCATTCAAGCAGAGATGGTCACCTCGACCTCGACGCCGGGCTCCAAAGAGATGGAAGTCTGCGATGCATGGGTCAGAAAAGGCGCGCACACGAGTAATTCAACGACGCACGATCTGCTTGACGATCTCGGACGAGGAGTGGAGGTCGATGAGGCGCTTGTGCACCTTGAGCTCGTAGCGGTCCCAGGTCTTGGAGCCCTCACCGCAAGGGGTCTTGCGGGTGGTGATGCGGAGGACCTTGGTCGGGAGACGGACGGGGCCCTTGACGCGGAGCTGCTTGTCCTTGGCCCGGTTAATGAGGTCGGCCGAGACTGCGGGCAGGCGGTTAGCGAGTGGTAAAGACAGAGCTGGGGCTGGTGACGCACACTTCTCGAGGTTCTTGACGTTCGAGCTGGTGAGGGTGATGCGAATTTTGTGGATTTTTACGCCGGGGACGGGTGCGCCGGTCGCGTCGTATTCCTTTTCTCCCTTGGCGACGTAGCTCATTGTAGAGTTAGAAGGTGACTATAGGACGCGATTAGCGAGCAAACGGAGGAGGGGAACGAAAATTTTGCGAACCCAAGGTGGTGGTGGCTGGCAAGCAGTTCTGTGACTTGATGTGAGATTGCGCAGAGGGTTCAAGACTCGCACTTCCTCAGCTCTCGGGATGGGCTCGGATAGCTCAGCATGGCATCTTCAGACGATTCAATAGCTCTAGGGTATTAATCCATAGTGTTCCTTTCTAACTCGTAACCATCCGCCGGTACGTCTGTAGCTGTTGTGCAAGGAGGCTGATTTCTCGAGCGACCAGGCCGTCCAGACAGGTTGAGACGCGACCGACGCGCAGCTCAAGGGGACTATGCTGGTCAAGTTGGACGCGAATGAGCTGCATCTCGCTGAGGCGCCCCACGTTGCATTGCTTTCTCGACCTTTTGCTCCTTGTGTTTATTTAAATTCGTGTGGGCTCTCGTCAAGGCATGAAATCGTATGTAGCCGTTCAGGTCCTTTCGTAGTTGAGCGCGACGGCGGAGGTGAGGCGCGCATTGAATGAGTGCTTCATTTCAAGCGCGTCACCCGGGTGATCCATCGCGCCTTTCTCCCATTCCGACTTGTTCCCAAAATCCAAACTCGAATTCCAGTCGAATGGCTCTCAAAGCTATTGTGAAAAGTGTGTCTGGCGGTGGCGATACTCTTGTGCTGCGCGGTCGTGCCGGGCCCAATGGACAACCGCCCAAGGAGCGGTATGTCTACCTTCCACGTCCTCC
Organism: Mycena kentingensis (nom. inval.); assembly: GCA_014461125.1. Taxonomy (NCBI): domain Eukaryota; kingdom Fungi; phylum Basidiomycota; class Agaricomycetes; order Agaricales; family Mycenaceae; genus Mycena; species Mycena kentingensis (nom. inval.). The sequence goes on along the minus strand of JACAZG010000021.1, from coordinate 689,912 downwards.
AATCACTCACCACATCCCAAGCGTTCTACATATCGCCGACATATCCTGCCCCCGTCTCGGCACTTCCACAAGAGACGATGAGCCCTGGGCCTATGAGGCTCGCGAGTTCCTGCGAGGTTCGATGCGATACGAGTCCTGCGTCCCGCCTGCTAACTTTTGGCAGCCTACGCAGTCGGGAAGGAAATAACATTCACGTCCACCCATTCGCTCCCCGCCAACGACGAGATTCCGCGCGATTTCGGCGCTGCGGACATCGGGGGCCACGATTTGGCGACCGAGATGCTTCGGAACGGCTGGGCGAAGATGAAGGAGCTCAAAAGGGAGCCCACCGAGAACGACACGCGTCTTCGTGAACTCGAGAGTGCGGCCAAGGCAGCTGGAAAAGGCATATGGAACCCGCACGGTCCCCAAGTGCGTTCCCTCTCCGCCATCTCCGCATCCTGCTGATGTCGCAATTAGGCGCGTACAGTACACCACACCATGCCCGCAGATTCGCAAGCTTTCGTCGCCGAATGGAAGGGCAAACCGCTGGACGCTATCGTCGAGCAAGTCCGCGACGGCTCGACGCTGAGAGTGCGCCTGCTACTTCCCGACGGCGACCACCAAATGGCCAACATTGCCCTTGCCGGCGTACGCAGCTCACGTGCTTCTTCAAAGCAGGGAGAAACCTCTGAGCCGTGGGGCGAGGAAGTGCGTTCCGTCGCAAGTGTTTGCAACTGGTTGAACGCGTTTACTAGGCCAGGTTCTTCACCGAAGCGCGTCTCCTCCAGCGCCAAGTGCGTGTGGTGATTCTGTCCCTCCCAACTTCGGCTGCAACGCCGTTCCAAAGTGGCGGCGCCAACACTGCACCTGCTACTGCTAGCATCTTCATCGGAAACGGTAATGTCCTCGTTCGTCCACTATATCTAATCTAATACAGCCACAAGTTCTTCACCCGGCTGGAAATGTCGCCGAACGTGAGCATACTCGGCGTTCCACAGCGCTTACTCATTATTGTCGCTAGATCTTGTCGCGGCTGGCCTGGCTCGGATCGTGGATTGGCATGCTGGGCTCCTTGCCAGCAGCGGGGGTATGGAGAAGTTGCGAGCTGCGGAAAAACTGGCCAAAGAAAAGCGTTTGTGCCTTTACGCCAACACTCCCGCCGCTGCCGCCACCCCCAAGTCGAACGGTACTACTCCCAGTGGGCAAGCGAAAGTGTTCGACGCGACTGTCATCCGTGTCTGGAGCGGTGACCAGATCTCCGTGGTCGAGAAGGAGACGGGCAAGGAGCGACGGCTGCAACTAAGCTCGACTCGCGGGCCAAAGTAATTCCAGACGAGAAAGTGGTTGGGAGCTAACGCTCTACAACAGACTTTCAGATCCAAAACAAGCTCAATACGCTCAAGATGCCCGTGAATTCCTTCGTAAGAAGCTCATTGGCAAGCATGTCAAAGTTTCCATCGACTTTATTCGACCTCGCGAGGGCGACTACGAGGAGCGCGAATGTGCTACGATTCGATATGGTGGCTCGAACGCGTAAGAATGTGTTGAGGCGCCTATTTCAGAATACTGAACGATTTTTTGCTAGCAACGTTGCCGAACAACTAATTGAAAAGGGTCTGGCTGGCCTTGTGCGACACAAGCGCGATGACGAGGATCGTGCGGCGGATTACGACAAGCTTATGGCTGCTGAGCAGGCGTAAGGCATTTGCTTCACGCGTGCGAACTGTTGCTCAGCCGATTTGCCAGAGCTGTTGCGGAAAGTCGAGGAATACACTCTGGAAAGGAACTGCCGGCCCCGAAACAGCCGCTAAACATTTCCGAGGTACAACATCGGCCGTTCTATAGCCAGGCACTAATTTTTTTCGACTTTCAGACGAGCGCTCGAGCAACACAATTCCTGAATGGCTTCAAGCGGCTCGGAAAGATTCCTGCCATTGTCGAATTTGTGGCGGCTGGTTCTCGATTCAAGTGGGTGCCTTTACCGTAGGTGTTGTGATGGCTCCAACGATTTACAGGCTGTTCCTCCCAAAAGACAATCAGGTTCTGACTCTTGTTTTGGGAGGCATTCGGGCACCACGTACGGCGCGAAACGCGTCCGAAAAGAGCGAGGTAGGTTGCTGCCCACTCGCGAGAACCCTACCTCATCACTCTCGTAGCCGGGTGGTGTAGAAGCTCTCGAGTTCGCTACACGAAAATACATGCAACGCGACGTCGAGTTTGAAGTCGACTCGATCGACAAATCCGGGGGATTTATCGGCTCCCTGTACTTGAACAAAACGGAAAACGCCGCCGTTGCCCTCGTTAAAGAGGGTTTGGCAACCGTGCATTCTTTCTCCGCGGATGGCTTGTCTTGGGCGAAGCAGTTGTACGATGCAGAGGCCGATGCCAAGGCAGCGAAACGTCATGCAAGTTGTATTTCTACTGAACTCCAATGTATTTACCTCCGCCTCTGTAGATGTGGAAGGACTACGACGAGGACGCCGAAAAGGTTGAAGAACCCGCCGCCGAGAGCGGTCCTCTGAAGCGCGAGTACATGGACATCATTATCAGCGATGTACGAACCACTTCGGGACTGGCCTTTTCTGTTCAGATCCTCAACACGGAAGGTTCGCTCCATTTGCGTTCGTTGTCGCCTCCGTGATCACGTCGACCAGGAATTGCTTCGCTCGAGAAACTGATGCGCGACTTTTCGTTGCACCATCGTTCGCCGTCCGCCGCTCCGCCAAACTTTGTTCCAAAAGGTTCGTCGCCGCTCATTATGCTTCACTCGTTGCTCATCGTGGTACAGGCGGCGATCTTGTATCGGCCAAGTTCTCCGATGGTAGCTGGTACCGAGCCAAGATTCGTCGAACATCGCCCATCAAAAAAGAGGCAGAGGTTTCTTTCATTGACTATGGTCGGTCTTTCTCGCTTTGGGCAACCCTAGTTAACCGAAAATTCCAGGTAATCAAGACGTCGTCTCGTTCAACAACATTCGCCCTCTTGACGCCAAATTCCGTTCCCTCCCTGGCCAAGCTCACGAAGCTCGTCTGAGGTACGAATGAATATTCTAACGAGGCGCTTCTCACATCAAGATAGTTTCGTTAAACTGGTCGGTCCAGAAAGCGAATACTACACAGAGGCGATTGAACGTTTCAACTCTCTGTGTGCGGCGCGCAAGCTGGTTGCGAATATCGATCACAAGGAAGGAGGGGTTCTTCATCTGCGTCTCATGGACCCCACGGATCCAGCAGCTGCAGAGGACCCGCTTGCGTGTATCAACGCCGACTTGCTGCGCGACGGCTTGGCCACGATCGACCGCAAGAACTGCAAATACCTCCACTCGTATCCGGCGGTTGTGAAGAAGCTACAGAGCGCAGTCGACGCTGCGAAGCGAGACCGTGCGGGCATCTTTGAGTACGGGGACGTCGAGGAGGATGATTAGTTCGTGGAGAATTTCTCGGACGGTATTGGAGGAACAGGTTTGGGTTTGGAGACTGTAAGGATTTGAATGGAATTGTGGAGCACACATCAACAAGGATTTCCTCTTTTGGTAACTTCACCCTTTTCGGAAAGATTTATTGCTTGCGTGCTGTTGTCCTCGAATGGCTGTTCGTTTGTTGCTCGCCTCCGAGAATGAAGGCCGCCACGCAACGGCTCCTTGTTCTCTGGATTCAAAAGTACACGGAAGGATCACCGGTTCCTTCCCCCGCTCCCTCCTCCTCCGCTCTTCGTTCTCAATTGTAGCTGGTATCCATACCACTCGGGCCTATCTACAATGCCCAGCCTCACTTTCCCCACACTCTCCTTCCTCCTTTCCTCGTCCATTGCTGTATTTCTAGTTCTCCTTCTCCGGAATGGTTCGGCGCGTTCCGTGTCCTCCGTCGCGCTCGCGTTCTGGCTATTTCTGGCCATTACGATTCACGCAGTCAACGCAGTCCTGTGGATAGACTCGTCGGACGCCGCCAGGGCGCCGATTTGGTGTGATATCAGTGCGTTGTTTCTACTCGAGCTTGAGTTGTGCATTGACCGGAACTGGTGCGCAGCGACAAAAGTATCCATTGGCGCGCTTGCAGCAATTCCAGGCGCTTGTGTCGGCCTGGCACGACCATTGGAACACCTCGCTTCCCGGCGTAAATTCCATCCGCAGTTGTTTGCCAGTGGGGCGCATCGGTTTATCGACTTGGGGTGCTGTATTTTCTTTCCGGTTGTGTACATGCTGCTACGTGAGCGTATTCATATGTGCAATCTTACTTTTCGACTGACTCTCTTTTGAGACTTTGCGGTTCAGGACCATCGTTTCGACGTAACGCTAAATTTGGGATGTTTTCCGTCCATGCGGCGCGCGTCTTCGGCGACAACGACGATGCTCGTGCCCCCGATGCTTGCTGGGGGACTTGCGCTCGGATTTTGCTGTGCGTTTGCGTTATTCCGTCGTATTCCTGGCTTATCCCGTCACAGTGGGCGCATTGATCCATGCCATCATACTCGTTGCCCCGCGTCCCCACGCGCAGCTCTCCGCCCACCTTGAAGCCCGCATGGGTTACACTTACCCCGTCTCCGCGTTCGTCACTCGCCTTCTCAGCACCGCCCTCCTCACGCTCGGCGCCCTCGCGCTTTCCGCGCTCACGTTCATCCCCGACCTACGCTTCTTCCTCGAGCTCGAGACTTCCCCGTCCACAACTAATGCGTCCAATATCACAAACACCACCGGCGTCGGTGGGTTTGGCGTCGCCGGAGATCCAAACACGACCGCTACGCCACTCCTTCAGTGGGACTGGTCGCTGGCGCATGTCCCCATTCTGTCGTCGCCAGACGAGGTGCGGAATAAGCAGATCGGTCTGTGGAGTTTGTTTGCGTTTGGTGTTCTACTCTTGCTGGCTACGCTGGCCGGTGGGGTTGGGGACATGTCGGTGTGGCCATGGGCGACTTTGGGCAGGAGCGCGACAGATGTTTGGAGGAACGGGAAGCAGGGTGGCGTTTGGATAGGCGAGAGGCTGCGGACAGCGTTTAAACCATTCAAGAGACACACAAGGGAGCCCCAGTCGCCCCATCGAGTCCATCATCGCCCCGAGCTCAGTCGAATAACCATGTACGTTGGACGTTCTCTCCACGCACGGCTTGGGCACTCATTTTGAACTTGAATAGACCGAGTAGAAGTCCCGGCGCTTCACAGTCTTCCGCATCCACCTCCAAGCTCTCTCTCGCTACGCCGGTGTCGACATCCCCACCGCGCCGCCCTCCGGGATTGTACTCCCCACGCTCGAGAGGGGAGTTCCGCTCTGGATGGGACGAAATGCTCGAGATGGACGCGTACGAGAACCCTCGTTCAGTCTCTGCTATCAATATTCTCGAGTTCAAGGCGGAGCGACGCGATCTGGACGCGGAGGGTATCAGTCGGACGCCGAGCGTCGCGAGCACGCAGAGCAAGCGGTCGACATCGTCTCCGAGCCCGACGCGTACGCGAACAACCAGCCCGAGCTCGACCGACACCCTGGATCTCGGCGCGCCCGTCTCGCCCGAGGACACCGCGTTTGCTGAATCGACGCTGGCATATCTCCAATCGCCTGTCGCGCATGCCCTTGGGCTCGCTTCAAACACCATGAGCAGCCAGAGTCCCCGGAGGCAGCGCAGAGACACCGTGGTCATCGGGAACGGAACCGACGGCCGTTATTCGGTCATGTCGACACCCGCGCCTAGCCCAGCCCCGTCGACGCCACCGACGCGTCCGCCGCCGCTGCCAACCTTGGCAATTTCAAATTCGGACAGTCCAGTGGACCCTCCGCGGACGAGTTCCCTGCCTGCACAACAGCAAAAATTGCTCACCGTCGGACGCGTCCCGCCGCGCCAGCCGATCCCAACCGACACCTCGGATGCAGGGTCGGTGTGCTCTTCTATTTTCGACGTGCCTTGGCCTGTGCCCCCGCCGTCGAACGTGTCCTTGTCCAACTCACCTGTGAGGTCACCCCTGCGCTCCGCGTCGGTCCTGCGCCCCACCGCAAGTCCAGTTCGCCGTCTGCAGAGCAAGGATGGCCTTCCACTGAAGCCGATTCTCAAGCGATCAGGACCAGCTTCGCTGTAATCCATCGCTAAACGTTATACTTATGCCTGCTGCGCCGGAAATCCCTTTCTTTATGCTCGCGCCCTCTCTTTTGGGCAGCCGGCGGTACATACCTAGATCCCGCTTCGTCTTCGCGTCCTACGTATATGTTCCGCTTTCACCTCTTTCACGACTTCCATCCACCCTTACACTCCGAGTCCTCGCGCTAATCTGTCCCTCGTATACCAAGCTGTATTTATACCTGTTCGCTATGCCAACGAAAAAGTGTGCTGTTTCGTCCCGCCGTCGCCGAGCACAGTCACGGAGTCCGCAAAAACTGTTTTTGCGACATAGTTCCACAGTTTGGACGGCTTGTTGACCGTTTCCGCCGTCAACGGGAGATTGAATGTGGCGGGGTGGTCCTGCCATTCTGCATGCATGTTAGAGGCCAGTGAGCAAGCTGCAGCCCGAGCTTGCCTTCAGGTTCCGTCGGGTCGTCTATCCCAAAACCTAATCTCCAGGTGATGCCCATGATGCTGTTCGTCTGGCTGATAAAATTCTCAATGAGACAAGCAGTTCGCGACAGATAGAGGATAGCGTACAAGTCTGGCGGCGCAAGCTCGTGCTTCTTCAATTCCGTCGATTTGATCTCCTACCGGACGTGAACAAAACCAAATTGCCATTTGCCTCGACGAACCGTGTCGATTTCAGCCGAGTTGGTCGACTGCCCACCTACAACGCCGCAATACTGCTGTCGCGTCCGCTTGTCCCCTCCAAAAATGACGGTTTTCACGCCGTGGTGCTTGGACATCGTGATGCTAAACAGCGAGCACGAGCTCGCGCAACGCCCGTTGGACACGATTGCGATGTTTTCGGGTTCAAAGAGACCATGGGACGGCGCCTTCATCTCAAACGGCTGGCATTCTGCACCCAGTCTGCGGATACACGTTGATCGGTACTTGCAATGTTATTTGGAGCGCTTACTGGGGGGCGAACGCGTCCTCGCGCCCATTGACCGTCACATTTACTGTTGGACGAAGCCAATGGTGGTCAACCGCGTTTCGCTGATTCGACGAGTTGCGCCAGTTCACAGGGTTGTAGGACAAGAGCTCGTCCGGGTCACCGCCGCTGTTTATCTTCTCCACGATGAGCTGGGCCAAAGGACCAGCACGAATGGTCGTATATAGCCCTGCTTGCGGCTCTGTCGTGTCCATGGGCCCGATAATCTAACGCCGTTAGTGAAGTGATGCTGCTGAATGAGAGGGAGTAAACTTGCGATACGGTGCAGCCACTAGGCAATCGTCAGCATGGCGAGTGTGGTCACCAGGTAACTTACATGTGCGATGCAAATGTAGCCTACCGAGCAGCGGCGTTCAGTCCAATGAGATAATCGACCGGGAACTAAACCAGTTACCTCCGCCGTTGTTAGTCTTTGCACACCGTCAGCGCGTGCAGCCTGAAACGAAACGACACTCACGACATCCACGACAAGCCGACGCGCGCCCCTCGCCTTGAGTTCCGTCAGCCCATCCAACAAGCTCCCCATGAATGCCGTGAAATTGGCCGCAGAGAAGCTCCCGAGGGCCAGAACGCCGGTCGTCGGGTCGTCATCGAGGAGATAGAATTGCGCGACGCTGTAGCTCTCGTTGAGCGCAGGCGGAGCTGGAATCGACTGTTCGGGCAGGTCAATGTCCCAGAGTGGCAGAGCATCGATCTGGACATTTATAGCGTGCTTGCGGTCCTGCGTCGTAATGCGAGGCTGCTGCTCAAATGCGGCGATGGGAGGGACGACGTCGCGGTGCTCAGAGACGGAAACAGAGTCGTACAAGCTGATCCCGTTGGTGCCTTTCCGACTGACACAGTTATTAGCGCTGAACGACGCCGAGTCGGTGAAATTCTTGGATGCAGAACCGAAACGCGAGCGATAAGGGATCTGTGGACGTGAGAAAACGAGCAAAGAACGGCGCGAAACCTACGGTAATGTCTTCAAGCACAGTGCTGTTGACGCGTTGGATGGTCAAGCTGACCGAGTCGATGACGGGATGCACTAGCTGTGCAAAGTTGCCCATTACATACGACCACCCGGTGGAGCCGCGAGAGTAGCTAGAGAAGAAACTGTTCTGGCGCGTCCCAAAGCCTTGATATCCACCTGTAACGAGCGCGTTGGCGTTGACCGCGACGAACGGGTCCTCTCCGTTGATCTTGAGCACCTTGGCACCAGATAGCTAGCCGCTATGGTCAATCTGAATGAAAGATGCGAAATAAACCGCGTACCGACTCGAGCTGCCCGTTGAGCGCATCCTGCCAAACGTCTATCTGGTCGGGAAACTCGGCGGACGCGATGGCGAACGCTTCAGGCGCAATGTGGACGTTCTGCACTCCCCCGGAGTCGGTGAGGAGAACGAGTGGGGTCGGGAGGTAGCTGATATAGAGCGCTGTTGCGGGGGTTGGGTGCCCATGGTCACTGCACCAAACCGGCGGGCTTACAGTCAAAACAGAGGTTCAGGGTGGTACAATGCCCGTCCGCAAGACGCCGGAAGGAGTAGTAGAGGTCGAGGTGGAGGTCAAAGGCGGTGGGATACTCCGTGTCCTGTATGCGCGCGAGGTCGCGATGGATGTCTTCGTGCACGTCCGCGAACGGCGCTGGGGCTTGCAGCTGGTAGTTTACGGACGTGTGGAACGCGAGGGTGCGGTTGAGGGTCTGGATCGTCTGCAATGGGGACGAGATGCGGCGCTGAGCTGGCAGAGCGCGCGGAACGTACGCTAGCTTTGACCGCGTCGTCGACGGGGAAGTTGCGCAGACAGCGCAGGGCCGCGGAGGGTGCGACCCATTTCTGCCCGGCGATGGCGGCGCAGGGGTCTGAGGCGAGAGTGGTTGCGGCGAGTGCGAACGCGGTGGTGGTGGCGTAAACGAGCAGCATCACGGGCGCGCTTCGCGACTTGGACACGAACGACCATGCTGAGGCTGGTGTCGTTCGACCTGCTGCACACCCTCATCCTCCTGCGCCATCCCATCCACGTCGCGTATGCCCGCGCCTTTGAGCCATTTCTGGGCCCACTCGACCCGCAGGCAATCAAGGCATCCTTCGGGCCAGGTCAGATATATCTACGCTGCTGGCCGTACCCGCTCATCCACCTTCAGCATTGCGCAAACTTCAAACAGAGAAACCGCTCTACGGAGGAGACACGACGCAGTGGTGGGCGCAAGTCATCCGCGAAACGGCTCTGGGCGCCGGCGCAAACGCACAAGGTTCTTATATCTTGCGAGACTTGTACAAAACGAACTTGTCCTCAGTACTGGACGCGTCGCTGGACCGCATCGTGAGCCGCTTGATGAAGACGTTTAGCAGCGGCGAGGGTTACATGGCCAGAGATAATTCGATAGACGTTCGTCAGTGCTGCAGGCCGTGGCGCGTCTTAACCTGCTTAATCCACACAGTCCACACCCTGCACCACGAGTTGGGCCTCCGAACAACGGTAGTGAGCAACGCAGACGCTCGCATGCGTAAGTGCATCGACCGAGTCGCCAGCGCTGAAAATCGGTGCAGTCTCCGTACTCGAAGACCTCGGGTTTCCGACCACGCTGACGCCTGTTATTCTGAGCGAAGTCGCTGGCGTCGAGAAACCGTCGCGGGAGATATTCCAGCTGATGCTGGAGAGGGTGAACGCGGAAATGGGTCAGGACATACAACCCAACGAGTGTTTGCATGTTGGCGACGATTTGGAATGGTGCGGCGTGTTCTATTACACGCTTCTCGAGCTGAATTGGGCGCCAGCGACTATGAAGGAGCGCACAATGCGGGGATGGACGCGCTGCTGTTACATCGGCCGGATGAGCAGACGAGTGTGGGCGAAGGTGTGCGGGATATGAAAGAGATGCTGGACTGGATACGGGAACGGCAGTCGAATTAAAAAGAGACATCTGGATTTCAAGGCCGCCCTAGACCGCGAAAGAAGGAAACACAAGATAAAAATGGCCATCGGAGTTATGGAAATCGACGCCACCGTTACATGTTATTTCACGCGTCCCGAGCTGAATTAGGCCGTAGCGACTACGAGGGAGCGCGCAATCCGGGGATGGACGCGTTGTGGTCGCAGCGTACTGGATGCGCAGTCGAATTAAAAGGTTACAGTAGGCGCACAGAGCACTTCCGTCGCATGCTACACCTCTAGTTTTTGCAGCGTGTCGCCCCGAATGGCGCGTGCTCCCGCCCGCGCCATGTCCTCTGGGCGACTTGCGAGTTTGAGGATTGTCCATCGAATAACGCGAGGGTCCTGCCTCATAATCTTGTTGAGGGACAGTAGCGTCCGTGGTGCGGTGTCAAAATGCATGGTCCAGTAGCTGGTGCGGTTTAGAGACGAAGAAGGGAGGAATGGAGGACGCACTCTGCGATCTCATGGTAGTTTCCGTGTCTGCGCATGCGTTGCGGGAGTGCGCGGGTGCCCCATGAGTCGATTTTGCGGACGACGCCGCCAGCGTCGAGGACATGGGTTGCTGTCTGGTGTACGAGTCCCTTTATGTGCTTGAACTCGGGGAAGTGGGCTGCAATGGCGACGAGCTGGTACAGAGGCAGGTTCTGTGTGATTTGCTCACGCCAACCTTGTCCGCGGCAGAAAGTTGGTGACATAAGATGTCTCTCTATCCTGCTCGCCACCACTCCCTCGTAGGCGCCGCCTCGATTCAGCCGCAACCGTACTCGACGACGCGTTCAAAGTCACGTCTCCGCCAGCGCCGCATCTCGTCCCCGTTGCCGCCGTAAACTACAAACTGCAAGACCCCGACGACATCCATCGCGACTTCACCCCCACCGCCTTTGACCTCCATCGCGACCTCGTCCCGCTTCTACCTCCATCTCCACCTCCGCTACTACCGTCTTGCGGACCGGCATTGCACCACGTTGCGCGCCGCTTTACCGACCAGGGATGTACTAACCCCGCAACAACGCGCTCACCTACCCTCCCGACCCACTCGTGTGCAGAACGAACACCACCGGCGTTGACGGACTCGAAGCTCGCGGCGCTATCGTGCATGTCGTGAGTGCCGTTCCGTTCCACGCTGCTGCAAAGACTAACAGCGCCGGAGGACCGCTCATTTGGAATCAACGCCGCTGCTTGGTAGGCAACCACCGGGGCGCCCCGACTCCGCTCCGCGTCGTTTGCTCGGTGACCGCGTCTGCAAAACAACAAGCCGACATGCGGCTCAAATGGACGCGCTCCCCGCGCCATTCAAACGCGTCACCAAACCGCGGACGCGTTCTCTATCCAGATCCCGCTACTACCATGTCTAATCCGCTGAAAATTCCAACCACACAGTCTTGGCGACGCGTTCGAATGGCTCAGGATGGATTTGGAGCTGGCGGAGCTACCACTTGGTCAGAACAAGAGTGCAGCGCGAGTGAAACACGTACGACCACGCAAGTCCGAGTGACTAGCCCCAGTTACACCACGAGTAATGCTGTACAACGAGCCAATAAATGTAGCCCCGCGGACGCGTCCGCACAAGTTGCGGCACAAGTCCGACCTTGAGGGAAATAGTCAGCGCAGTCGGTCTGAGCTGGAGCCACTCGATCGCGAGCAGGATGAGCCGCCGTAGTCCCTCGCAGCGCTGCGAGTGCCTAGACAACTTTTGAATGAGTGAAAATAGGAAACACGCACCGTCCCTATTTCGCCGCAGCCGGGTTGGCAACTTGGGAGGCCAGCGCAAACAAAGAATCCGAAGGCAGAAACTCGGGGATCGTACCAGCACCGTTTCTGATCCAAACGCGTGCCCACAAGCGAAGCACAAAGAAAGCTCGATCCGACAGAGAGTCTTGAACCAAACGCCGGCGTAAAAATGTATGTTCCCTGCTGTTCGCACAGAATCCCGGGAATACAACTGTTGAACAAGAGGTTAGTAGATCATGTTACAATGACTAACCAGTCCACTCAGACGCGTCCGCCGAACCCCAATCCGACCAGGTCCCACCTTTACTACGCCCCGCTGTGAGCAACGCGGCAGCCCCAGCACTTTCGTCAGTTAAAATCCCGTTCAATTCGACGCTAAATATATCCCAGACCTGAGACTCATGAACGGAAGCTCGCGGAAGCAGAGTCTGTACATACCTGCACGACTACAAGCGGGTTTAGCTAACCCATCTATGGTACGAATAGGTTAGTTTGTGTGTAGAGGACTCGAGCAAACACGAGGGCGGACTTGCCGGGATGCACTCGTCCGCCAGCCTAGCCAAATTTGAAGCCTACGAAAAGTCAGATCAGCTCAACCCAACAACAAAGAAACCTCGCCTACCATAATCTCTCCCAGCTAACGCGGATAGCGCAAATGCGTAACCAGGAGGGTCAGAGTCTATATCAGTGCGTCAGTCCGAGTAGCGTAGCAGAAACGCGAGTGATAGACGTACCGGCATAGCGGTCTGGTCCAACAAAGTACGCGGGTCTGGAGAATAGTCAACGCGGCGCGAGCAGGACGCCAGATTGAGTATACCGACATAGTCTTCCCGTCCAGGCGCGTGCTCAGCGACCACTCCGAATAGCCGACCCCTGCCAGAGATTATTAGCAAGTAACAACCAGTTGGAGCGGAAAGCGCACCAACATAGCCCTCCTCGCATGAAGAAACCAAAAATGCCAGAAGAGTCGGAAGGGTACTCTGCGACAGATTTAGCTAGGAACAAATCGAGTCGCGAGAAGGTAGATAGCGTACCAACATGCTCTCCCCGGAGGACGCGTCAGACTTGGGCCAGTAAGGCGCCGAGCTGAAGGGGTGGACGAATGGGATGGGAAGACAAAGAAGTAGATATACGTACAATGAAAGGCACGCTACAAAATTGTTCAACACTCAATATAAACAAAGAAAGATAACTGGCTGCGTACGGGCATAGTTCCCCATCCAGACGCGTTTCAAGAGGTCCCGAATCCGGATGGCGAGCTCATTCTATACGCCAAGTTAGATCTCGAGCTAGAGGAGATCCGCAGTAAATCATACCAGCACAAGCTACACCACAGCCGAGAGCAAGGCGCGGGCCAGAATACAACCAGCAACTATCAGCGTACAGCACATCCGAGACTAGCGAGTACAACCCGCTAAAACAAGTCAATGCGGCGGGCAGGAGGAAAATACAACTTACAATTCTCCCGCTGTACTAGAAGGATATCGCAGTCGCTAGATCGAGTTGAACCAGCTGCGCAGAGATAGGCTGAGCAGAGAGACGCACCAATATTATCAATATCCGTGCGGAACTCGAGTCCGAGTAAAGCGGCGATCTGTAAACAACGGTCAGCACGAACAAGAATATGCGAAGAGCAGGTACAAGCGCGGCCCAAACCAACTCCCAAACCAGGCTAAACGGCACGAAAACGTCCTGCGAACAGGTCAGCGAGGCAGACAGAGTTGAAATAGAAGCGCACGGGCATAGCCTCTCCGTCCGACTCGTCCAAAAACCGCGGCGCCAAACGCGTATTATGACGACCTCGAGGAGAAAATTAGCGCGAGCGAGACCAACATAAATGGCCCGTACCAGCGTGAACGCGACGACGGCAAGCAAGACGACTATTCCGACGCCCTGCGCAAAGTCAGCCAAAGCACGCGGAGGAGGAAAAATAAACGCACCGGCATGGTATACTACCGTTAGGCCGATAACGTTGAATCGGAAGAGAATTGCGATGCCCTGAGGATGGTCAACTGAAGATGTTCATACAAATCAAACGAAGCGCACCTGCATTCGACTATGGTGATTCGGAAGAGCATTACGACAGTCTGCGGAAGGTCACCAGAACACGCGGAAGAGAGCAAGGTAGCGCACCGGCATATCTCTCCTCTGCTAGAACAAACCCGACGGCGGCGAAACAGACAACGCCCTGCGGAAGATTAACCAAGACAAGCCAAAGAGGAAACCGAATCATACCAGCATAGGTTCCCCCTGCTAGCGCGAATCCTACGATGGCAAATCGGTCAGGCATTACGACGCTCTGCGAGGAAGTCAACCAGATGAGCGGAGGAAGTGAAGAAACGCACCGAAAGACGCCGCGAAAAAGGAGGGTTACGACGCCTGCAAACTAGGTCAGCGAGACACGCGCAGAGAGTCCTGGAACGAACCAGCATAGGCTCCCCATGAGGAACGTCAACGATGGTCAAGATAGCGAACCCGCCGACGTGCTGAGAGGAAAAAGGCGTTGTTGGGAGATGGTGGAGGGAAGAGGGAAGAAGAGAATGATGGGCTGTCGAGTGAGTGAGCTTCTTATATACTGCGCCCGGGCTGTAAATCAATCACCGAGCCCTTTGTCACCGGGCGAAGTGCGGCGGTTTCGGATTAAGCGACCCTCGCTTCTGAGGAGAATAACTCCGGAGAGCTTGCGCTGGTGGTTCTGAGCGCCTCACATAGTGCTTTGCACCGTTCGACACGCGCGTTTGAGCGGTACAAGGTCCGTGAACGACCGCCCAAGCAGCTAGAGCGCAAAGTACAACTTGCTGGTGAGTCCGATTTTTTTCGTTCAGTGTTCTGATACTCAACTGACAGATGGTGGCGTTGCTATGGAGCGGCTTTCGCTAGAAGCGCGAGCGGCGAACTCTCGCTTCAAGGTATGAGGTGAATTCAGCGTTCGGAAATGTTGAGCGGACGGACAGGGTTCTGCCGACGTTGAACAAATTTTCAGGGTTTGAAGGGGCTGAAACTGATGCACGGAAACATTTCTGAGCCCTATTACGGAGACCGGACGTGTAAAGAGAGTGCGGAGGGATGTTTTGGGCGCATTTTAAAGCACAATGCATGCAGTAGCCCTTGGGCGGTCTTGTACGCATGGAATTAGTGGTTTGGCATGTCTGGAAGACTTCATAGTCGATTAAAAAGTGGCTCGACGCGTAGAATCGCGTGGAGAAGCTGCAGGCGACGCGTTTTATGTTAGATAGGGGCGTGGGAAAGCTATTGTTCAACTTCAAGACGCGGCAGCCAGATATTTTCGAGGCGGATTTCTGGTCAAAACGCAGTATAAGTGTGACGGTACGGACTTTTCGGGCGGGCACCGGACGATGCAAAAATGCGAAATAACGCGGCGGCGTAATAAAAACAACGGAACGCGAAGTCCAAAACCGGCACAAACCTATTAACCACTACACCAAGAAGACAATACCTAACGGTGTCCACGGCCCACCATATCCTGCGACGGTCGGCTATCCCGTATCCAGGGTATCTTATTGACCCTGGAATGGAAGCGCGGCGAGGTTTCACCGTCAACGTTAGTGGGGCCATCTTCATCACAAATTCCTACGCGACGCCGCCGGACATCGGACGTTGCGGACGGGGAACTCAGGGTCGGAGTCGGTCGACTCAGAGTGTTTGCGGGCTCTGCCCACTGAGGGGTTCTAGTGAATTCAACTTTGTGCGCTGAATGTCGGCGCTGGACTCTTCAAGGTGTTCTGTCCCTCGTCCTCGAAATTTCTCCAGCTTTATTTGGCTATTTCGCACCCGGAGCTGATGCCCGCCTACTATACGAGCTGGGCCAGATGCTTTACGACACCGGATCCGCCGCCGCACGAATGCTAGCCGATGTTCTGTTGCCGCCGCTCGTCGGTGGAGCTCCTGACGGCGCGACGGCGCTCCCGCTTTGAGCGCGGACTCGTAGCCATTCTCTTCTGAGACCTCGGGCTCGACGTTCCGCTGGCGCGGCGGCCCGAATTCTCGATCGCCGCACCGCATCAATTGCGCGCAAACCAATCTCTTCGCAGCGCGCCTCCGCCCAAATTATGCCGAGTCGTCGCCGCGACGCCGCCCGCACTCAACGCGAGCGGCTCTGAGGTGCGAGCAATTTCTGACCTCCGCCCAATGTATTGTTCTGAATTTTAACCGAGCAGCGGCCATCAATGCACTTACGGCCTTGTCGCGCCTGGCTTGCCTCCCTCCGCCATCCTCTTCTTTGACACCATGTCTCTCCGTCCGCTCCTCCTCGTCGCATGCGCCGCGAGCTCTCGAGCCTGCCTCCCTTGGGTGAGCACGAACTAAACACTCTCGGTCTTTGTTCCCCGCCGCTCATGTTTGACCAGGCTGAAGGTCATCCCCCATTTCCGGCCCCGTTGGAGGTTTTCGGAGATGCTACGGGTGCGTTTCCAGCACGTTTTTTTTTCGCCCTTTTAACGTCATTTTTTTCAGGATTTTGCCGCCGGAGGCGAGCGTACAGCTCCGGAGTGCAAATAAACGGCACCAGCGCTGTCGCTGGTGCCTCCCGGGCGACTTTGTGGCTTGTTTCCCGCTGCTGGTGCGTGCTTCGGGACACCAGTTGTTCACCGAAACTCATCGCTTTTTCACCAGATTTTGCCGCCGGAGGCGAGCGTACCGCTCTCGCGCAGCAACAAAACGGCACCAGCGCTGCCGCTGGTGCTTCCTGGGGCTCGATTTTATGCTCTTTTACGTACACTGGTACGTGCTTCGGGAGGGAAATTTTGGACAGCGCTAAACACCGTTTTTGCCAGGTCTTGCCGACGGAGGCCAGCGTACCGACCTCTCGCAGCGACAAAACGGGTTTCAGCGCGACCGCTGACAGCCCTCCACCAGAGCTCGAGTATCGCGCGACAAATACGGATATCCTACCAGGAACCCTACCCGAACTTTTCCCCGCCCTTCTGTTGAGCCGGCGGAGCCCGACACGGCGTGGTGATAGTAAACCTGGTCTTCTCGGGCTTAGTTCATCCTCACAAAGTACGTATTTTCAGCCGATTTACCGCTCGCTCTTTTGCTAATTTTCCAAGGATTCAACTGGCGGAGCCTAATGTGACGCTGCCGCAGTCCGCTTCGAATTCCAAAGTGCGTGCTTTCTGACCTGAATTTTACGATTCTGACCGCCGTTCTCGAAGGTCTCGAGGGCGTGTTTTAACATCGTGCTATCCACAATCAAGGCGGCGTCCATCTACTCAAAGCAGAACTCTACAACTCCGGCCGCCTTTTTTGAAGGCTCCAACCAATGGCGGTGGTGGAGGACGTAGCGGGACGCGTTCAAGTGCGTACATCTATTTCCAAAAGCACGCATTACTGACCTTGTTGTGGAGAAGCAACCGAAGCAGTTTCAGACATGCAAAGTGCGTATCTCTACCCTGAAATCGGCGCATCTTGCTCACGTTTTCCCCAGGCTAACGCCGGCGGAGCCCACCGCGCGGCTGGAGAGCTTAACACGACGGTTGGTACATGACCAAGTGCGTGGTTCAGGTTGCAATGTTGCGCTTTCCGCTGATAGCTTCCCAGATTTCCCAACTGGACGCGGCATTTTCGAGGACGCCAGGTGGGTGTTTCTGTCCAGAAATCCGCACATGGTGACACCTTACAGCTGCGAAGCCAAAATTTGCACCTGGAGCGATGTTTTGAACGGGACTTTTCTACAGGCTCACCCATCGAGCGCGACGGGCACAAGCAAGGTGTCTCAAATCAACTCAACGAACAGATTATGAGTGAGTCTGGTTGCGCTGCCAGTCGGCCACAAGCTAATTTCCGGACTTGTGCGCAGATTTCGGACTTGAACCTCGCCAGCCATAGTCTCGCCCGACATGCCCGAGACAGCCGCCCTCCCCACGCCCTGGCGCGCCGACGCTCCCGCGCCCCTCTCGACATCAGACGCGTCGAGCTCGACGACGGACGCGACAATTGGAGCCGCAGTAGGGCGCTTGGGAGCGGGATACCGGTAGCCAGTAGTGTAGCTGCACACGGGCTGTGCTCGGCGGCTCCCCGGGTCTGTACCCAAAGGGAGCTGTCGAGTGCGCCCAATACCAAACAGCAAGGGGAGACGCAAGTCCAGCTTTCCCACGAGAAATCATTTTTGCGGTGCAGAGCACGTGATCGTGAAAAATCATACAAACACTCGGCGCAAGTCCGAGTTTCAAGCAATTTGGGCTGCAAAGAAGATTTATTCTGTCTATGTACCAACTCGCAGTCGACGCCCAACGGAAGATAGCTAGCCGCCAAAAAGTGCGAAATAAACCCCGTACCGACTCGAGCTGCCCGTTGAGCGCATCCTGCCAAAGCTCTATCTGGTCGGGAAACTCGGCGGACGCGACGGTGAACGCTTCAGATGCAATGTGGACGTTCTGCACTCCCTCGGAGTCGGTGAGGAGAACGAGTGGGGTCGGGAGGTAGCTGATATAGAGCGCTGTGGCGGGTTAGTGCACCCATGGTCGGTCAACCGACAGGCTTACAGTCAAAGCACAGATTCAACGTGGTGCAATGCCCGTCCGCAAGACGCCGGAAGGAGTAGTAGAGGTCGAGGTGGAGGTCAAAGGCGGTGGGATACTCCGTGTCCTGAATGCGCGCGAGGTCGCGATGGATGTCTTCGTGCACGTCCGCGAACGGCGCTGGGGCTTGCAGCTGGTAGTTTACGGATGTGTGGAACGCGAGGGTGCGGTTGAGTGTCTGGATTGTCTGCAATGGGAGCAAGATGCGGCGCTGAGCTGGCGGAGTGCGGCGCGGAACGTACGCTAGCTTTGACGGCGTCGTCGACGGGGAAGTTGCGCAGACAGCGCAGGGCCGCGGAGGGTGCGACCCATTTCTGCCCGGCGATGGCGGCGCAGGGGTCTGAGGCGAGAGTGGTTGCGGCGAGTGCGAACGCGGTGGTGGTGGCGTAAACGAGCAGCATCACGGGCGCGCTTCGCGACTTGGACACGAACGACCATGCTGAGGCTGGTGTCGTTCGACCTGCTGCACACCCTCATCCTCCTGCGCCATCCCATCCACGTCGCGTATGCCCGCGCCTTTGAGCCATTTCTGGGCCCACTCGACCCACAGGCAATCAAGGCGTCTTTCGGCCCATGTCAGATACATCTACGCTGCTGTCCGTACCCGCTCATGCACCTTCAGCATTGCGCAAACTTCAAACGGAGAAACCGCTCTACGGAGGAGACACGACACAATGGTGGGCGCAAGTAATCCGCGAAACGGCTCTGGGCGCCGGCGCAAACGCACAAGGTTCTTATTTCTTGCGAGACTTGTACAAAACGAACTTGTCCGTAGTACTGGACGCGTCGCTGGGACGCATCGTGAGCCGCTTGATGAAGACGTTTAGCAGCGGCGAGGGATACACGGCCAGAGAGCATTCAATGGACGTTCGTCAGTACTGCAGGCCGTGGCGCGTCTTAACCTGCTTAATCCACACAGTTCACACCCTACACCACGAGTTGGGCCTCCGAACCACTGTCGTGAGCAACGCAGACGCTCGCATGCGTAAGTGTATCGACCCGAGTTGCCCGCGCTGAAGCCGTGCAGTCTCCGTACTCGAAGACCTCGGGTTTCCGACCACGCTGGCCCCAGTTATTCTCAGCGAAATCGCGGGCGTCGAGAAACCGTCGCGGGAGATATTCCGGCTGATGCTGGAGAGGGTGAACGCGGAAACGGGTCAGAACATACAACCTAACGAGTGTTTGCATGTTGGCGACGAGCTCGAGTGGTGCGGCGTGTTCTATTTCACGCTTCTCGAGCTGAATTGGGCGCCAGCGATTATAAAGGAGCGCGCAATGCGGGGATGGACGCGCTGCTGTTGCAGCGACCGGATGAGGTCGGCGAAGGCATGCGGGATATGGTAGAACTGCTGGGTTGGGTGCGCAGTCGAATTAAAGAAGTACAGTAGGCGCGCAGAGCACTTCCGTCGCATGCTACACCTCTAGTTTTTGCAGCGTGTCGCCCCGAATGGCGCGTGCTCCCTCCCGCGCCATGTCCTCTGGGCGACTTGCGAGTTTGAGGATTGTCCATCGAATAACGCGAGGGTCCTGCCTCATAATCTTGTTGAGGGACAGTAGCGTCCGTGGTGCGGTGTCAAAATGCATGGTCCAGTAGCTGGTGCGGTTTAGAGACGAAGAAGGGAGGAATGGAGGACGCACTCTGCGATCTCATGGTAGTTTCCGTGTCTGCGCATGCGTTGCGGGAGTGCGCGGGTGCCCCATGAGTCGATTTTGCGGACGACGCCGCCAGCGTCGAGGACATGGGTTGCTGTCTGGTGTACGAGTCCCTTTATGTGCTTGAACTCGGGGAAGTGGGCTGCAATGGCGACGAGCTGGTACAGAGGCAGGTTCTGTGTGATTTGCTCACGCCAACCTTGTCCGCGGCAGAAAGTTGGTGACATAAGATGTCTCTCTATCCTGCTCGCCACCACTCCCTCGTAGGCGCCGCCTCGATTCAGCCGCAACCGTACTCGACGACGCGTTCAAAGTCACGTCTCCGCCAGCGCCGCATCTCGTCCCCGTTGCCGCCGTAAACTACAAACTGCAAGACCCCGACGACATCCATCGCGACTTCACCCCCACCGCCTTTGACCTCCATCGCGACCTCGTCCCGCTTCTACCTCCATCTCCACCTCCGCTACTACCGTCTTGCGGACCGGCATTGCACCACGTTGCGCGCCGCTTTACCGACCAGGGATGTACTAACCCCGCAACAACGCGCTCACCTACCCTCCCGACCCACTCGTGTGCAGAACGAACACCACCGGCGTTGACGGACTCGAAGCTCGCGGCGCTATCGTGCATGTCGTGAGTGCCGTTCCGTTCCACGCTGCTGCAAAGACTAACAGCGCCGGAGGACCGCTCATTTGGAATCAACGCCGCTGCTTGGTAGGCAACCACCGGGGCGCCCCGACTCCGCTCCGCGTCGTTTGCTCGGTGACCGCGTCTGCAAAACAACAAGCCGACATGCGGCTCAAATGGACGCGCTCCCCGCGCCATTCAAACGCGTCACCAAACCGCGGACGCGTTCTCTATCCAGATCCCGCTACTACCATGTCTAATCCGCTGAAAATTCCAACCACACAGTCTTGGCGACGCGTTCGAATGGCTCAGGATGGATTTGGAGCTGGCGGAGCTACCACTTGGTCAGAACAAGAGTGCAGCGCGAGTGAAACACGTACGACCACGCAAGTCCGAGTGACTAGCCCCAGTTACACCACGAGTAATGCTGTACAACGAGCCAATAAATGTAGCCCCGCGGACGCGTCCGCACAAGTTGCGGCACAAGTCCGACCTTGAGGGAAATAGTCAGCGCAGTCGGTCTGAGCTGGAGCCACTCGATCGCGAGCAGGATGAGCCGCCGTAGTCCCTCGCAGCGCTGCGAGTGCCTAGACAACTTTTGAATGAGTGAAAATAGGAAACACGCACCGTCCCTATTTCGCCGCAGCCGGGTTGGCAACTTGGGAGGCCAGCGCAAACAAAGAATCCGAAGGCAGAAACTCGGGGATCGTACCAGCACCGTTTCTGATCCAAACGCGTGCCCACAAGCGAAGCACAAAGAAAGCTCGATCCGACAGAGAGTCTTGAACCAAACGCCGGCGTAAAAATGTATGTTCCCTGCTGTTCGCACAGAATCCCGGGAATACAACTGTTGAACAAGAGGTTAGTAGATCATGTTACAATGACTAACCAGTCCACTCAGACGCGTCCGCCGAACCCCAATCCGACCAGGTCCCACCTTTACTACGCCCCGCTGTGAGCAACGCGGCAGCCCCAGCACTTTCGTCAGTTAAAATCCCGTTCAATTCGACGCTAAATATATCCCAGACCTGAGACTCATGAACGGAAGCTCGCGGAAGCAGAGTCTGTACATACCTGCACGACTACAAGCGGGTTTAGCTAACCCATCTATGGTACGAATAGGTTAGTTTGTGTGTAGAGGACTCGAGCAAACACGAGGGCGGACTTGCCGGGATGCACTCGTCCGCCAGCCTAGCCAAATTTGAAGCCTACGAAAAGTCAGATCAGCTCAACCCAACAACAAAGAAACCTCGCCTACCATAATCTCTCCCAGCTAACGCGGATAGCGCAAATGCGTAACCAGGAGGGTCAGAGTCTATATCAGTGCGTCAGTCCGAGTAGCGTAGCAGAAACGCGAGTGATAGACGTACCGGCATAGCGGTCTGGTCCAACAAAGTACGCGGGTCTGGAGAATAGTCAACGCGGCGCGAGCAGGACGCCAGATTGAGTATACCGACATAGTCTTCCCGTCCAGGCGCGTGCTCAGCGACCACTCCGAATAGCCGACCCCTGCCAGAGATTATTAGCAAGTAACAACCAGTTGGAGCGGAAAGCGCACCAACATAGCCCTCCTCGCATGAAGAAACCAAAAATGCCAGAAGAGTCGGAAGGGTACTCTGCGACAGATTTAGCTAGGAACAAATCGAGTCGCGAGAAGGTAGATAGCGTACCAACATGCTCTCCCCGGAGGACGCGTCAGACTTGGGCCAGTAAGGCGCCGAGCTGAAGGGGTGGACGAATGGGATGGGAAGACAAAGAAGTAGATATACGTACAATGAAAGGCACGCTACAAAATTGTTCAACACTCAATATAAACAAAGAAAGATAACTGGCTGCGTACGGGCATAGTTCCCCATCCAGACGCGTTTCAAGAGGTCCCGAATCCGGATGGCGAGCTCATTCTATACGCCAAGTTAGATCTCGAGCTAGAGGAGATCCGCAGTAAATCATACCAGCACAAGCTACACCACAGCCGAGAGCAAGGCGCGGGCCAGAATACAACCAGCAACTATCAGCGTACAGCACATCCGAGACTAGCGAGTACAACCCGCTAAAACAAGTCAATGCGGCGGGCAGGAGGAAAATACAACTTACAATTCTCCCGCTGTACTAGAAGGATATCGCAGTCGCTAGATCGAGTTGAACCAGCTGCGCAGAGATAGGCTGAGCAGAGAGACGCACCAATATTATCAATATCCGTGCGGAACTCGAGTCCGAGTAAAGCGGCGATCTGTAAACAACGGTCAGCACGAACAAGAATATGCGAAGAGCAGGTACAAGCGCGGCCCAAACCAACTCCCAAACCAGGCTAAACGGCACGAAAACGTCCTGCGAACAGGTCAGCGAGGCAGACAGAGTTGAAATAGAAGCGCACGGGCATAGCCTCTCCGTCCGACTCGTCCAAAAACCGCGGCGCCAAACGCGTATTATGACGACCTCGAGGAGAAAATTAGCGCGAGCGAGACCAACATAAATGGCCCGTACCAGCGTGAACGCGACGACGGCAAGCAAGACGACTATTCCGACGCCCTGCGCAAAGTCAGCCAAAGCACGCGGAGGAGGAAAAATAAACGCACCGGCATGGTATACTACCGTTAGGCCGATAACGTTGAATCGGAAGAGAATTGCGATGCCCTGAGGATGGTCAACTGAAGATGTTCATACAAATCAAACGAAGCGCACCTGCATTCGACTATGGTGATTCGGAAGAGCATTACGACAGTCTGCGGAAGGTCACCAGAACACGCGGAAGAGAGCAAGGTAGCGCACCGGCATATCTCTCCTCTGCTAGAACAAACCCGACGGCGGCGAAACAGACAACGCCCTGCGGAAGATTAACCAAGACAAGCCAAAGAGGAAACCGAATCATACCAGCATAGGTTCCCCCTGCTAGCGCGAATCCTACGATGGCAAATCGGTCAGGCATTACGACGCTCTGCGAGGAAGTCAACCAGATGAGCGGAGGAAGTGAAGAAACGCACCGAAAGACGCCGCGAAAAAGGAGGGTTACGACGCCTGCAAACTAGGTCAGCGAGACACGCGCAGAGAGTCCTGGAACGAACCAGCATAGGCTCCCCATGAGGAACGTCAACGATGGTCAAGATAGCGAACCCGCCGACGTGCTGAGAGGAAAAAGGCGTTGTTGGGAGATGGTGGAGGGAAGAGGGAAGAAGAGAATGATGGGCTGTCGAGTGAGTGAGCTTCTTATATACTGCGCCCGGGCTGTAAATCAATCACCGAGCCCTTTGTCACCGGGCGAAGTGCGGCGGTTTCGGATTAAGCGACCCTCGCTTCTGAGGAGAATAACTCCGGAGAGCTTGCGCTGGTGGTTCTGAGCGCCTCACATAGTGCTTTGCACCGTTCGACACGCGCGTTTGAGCGGTACAAGGTCCGTGAACGACCGCCCAAGCAGCTAGAGCGCAAAGTACAACTTGCTGGTGAGTCCGATTTTTTTCGTTCAGTGTTCTGATACTCAACTGACAGATGGTGGCGTTGCTATGGAGCGGCTTTCGCTAGAAGCGCGAGCGGCGAACTCTCGCTTCAAGGTATGAGGTGAATTCAGCGTTCGGAAATGTTGAGCGGACGGACAGGGTTCTGCCGACGTTGAACAAATTTTCAGGGTTTGAAGGGGCTGAAACTGATGCACGGAAACATTTCTGAGCCCTATTACGGAGACCGGACGTGTAAAGAGAGTGCGGAGGGATGTTTTGGGCGCATTTTAAAAGCACAATGCATGCAGTAGCCCTTGGGCGGTCTTGTACGCATGGAATTAGTGGTTTGGCATGTCTGGAAGACTTCATAGTCGATTAAAAAGTGGCTCGACGCGTAGAATCGCGTGGAGAAGCTGCAGGCGACGCGTTTTATGTTAGATAGGGGCGTGGGAAAGCTATTGTTCAACTTCAAGACGCGGCAGCCAGATATTTTCGAGGCGGATTTCTGGTCAAAACGCAGTATAAGTGTGACGGTACGGACTTTTCGGGCGGGCACCGGACGATGCAAAAATGCGAAATAACGCGGCGGCGTAATAAAAACAACGGAACGCGAAGTCCAAAACCGGCACAAACCTATTAACCACTACACCAAGAAGACAATACCTAACGGTGTCCACGGCCCACCATATCCTGCGACGGTCGGCTATCCCGTATCCAGGGTATCTTATTGACCCTGGAATGGAAGCGCGGCGAGGTTTCACCGTCAACGTTAGTGGGGCCATCTTCATCACAAATTCCTACGCGACGCCGCCGGACATCGGACGTTGCGGACGGGGAACTCAGGGTCGGAGTCGGTCGACTCAGAGTGTTTGCGGGCTCTGCCCACTGAGGGGTTCTAGTGAATTCAACTTTGTGCGCTGAATGTCGGCGCTGGACTCTTCAAGGTGTTCTGTCCCTCGTCCTCGAAATTTCTCCAGCTTTATTTGGCTATTTCGCACCCGGAGCTGATGCCCGCCTACTATACGAGCTGGGCCAGATGCTTTACGACACCGGATCCGCCGCCGCACGAATGCTAGCCGATGTTCTGTTGCCGCCGCTCGTCGGTGGAGCTCCTGACGGCGCGACGGCGCTCCCGCTTTGAGCGCGGACTCGTAGCCATTCTCTTCTGAGACCTCGGGCTCGACGTTCCGCTGGCGCGGCGGCCCGAATTCTCGATCGCCGCACCGCATCAATTGCGCGCAAACCAATCTCTTCGCAGCGCGCCTCCGCCCAAATTATGCCGAGTCGTCGCCGCGACGCCGCCCGCACTCAACGCGAGCGGCTCTGAGGTGCGAGCAATTTCTGACCTCCGCCCAATGTATTGTTCTGAATTTTAACCGAGCAGCGGCCATCAATGCACTTACGGCCTTGTCGCGCCTGGCTTGCCTCCCTCCGCCATCCTCTTCTTTGACACCATGTCTCTCCGTCCGCTCCTCCTCGTCGCATGCGCCGCGAGCTCTCGAGCCTGCCTCCCTTGGGTGAGCACGAACTAAACACTCTCGGTCTTTGTTCCCCGCCGCTCATGTTTGACCAGGCTGAAGGTCATCCCCCATTTCCGGCCCCGTTGGAGGTTTTCGGAGATGCTACGGGTGCGTTTCCAGCACGTTTTTTTTTCGCCCTTTTAACGTCATTTTTTTCAGGATTTTGCCGCCGGAGGCGAGCGTACAGCTCCGGAGTGCAAATAAACGGCACCAGCGCTGTCGCTGGTGCCTCCCGGGCGACTTTGTGGCTTGTTTCCCGCTGCTGGTGCGTGCTTCGGGACACCAGTTGTTCACCGAAACTCATCGCTTTTTCACCAGATTTTGCCGCCGGAGGCGAGCGTACCGCTCTCGCGCAGCAACAAAACGGCACCAGCGCTGCCGCTGGTGCTTCCTGGGGCTCGATTTTATGCTCTTTTACGTACACTGGTACGTGCTTCGGGAGGGAAATTTTGGACAGCGCTAAACACCGTTTTTGCCAGGTCTTGCCGACGGAGGCCAGCGTACCGACCTCTCGCAGCGACAAAACGGGTTTCAGCGCGACCGCTGACAGCCCTCCACCAGAGCTCGAGTATCGCGCGACAAATACGGATATCCTACCAGGAACCCTACCCGAACTTTTCCCCGCCCTTCTGTTGAGCCGGCGGAGCCCGACACGGCGTGGTGATAGTAAACCTGGTCTTCTCGGGCTTAGTTCATCCTCACAAAGTACGTATTTTCAGCCGATTTACCGCTCGCTCTTTTGCTAATTTTCCAAGGATTCAACTGGCGGAGCCCAATGTGACGCTGCCGCAGTCCGCTTCGAATTCCAAAGTGCGTGCTTTCTGACCTGAATTTTACGATTCTGACCGCCGTTCTCGAAGGTCTCGAGGGCGTGTTTTAACATCGTGCTATCCACAATCAAGGCGGCGTCCATCTACTCAAAGCAGAACTCTACAACTCCGGCCGCCTTTTTTGAAGGCTCCAACCAATGGCGGTGGTGGAGGACGTAGCGGGACGCGTTCAAGTGCGTACATCTATTTCCAAAAGCACGCATTACTGACCTTGTTGTGGAGAAGCAACCGAAGCAGTTTCAGACATGCAAAGTGCGTATCTCTACCCTGAAATCGGCGCATCTTGCTCACGTTTTCCCCAGGCTAACGCCGGCGGAGCCCACCGCGCGGCTGGAGAGCTTAACACGACGGTTGGTACATGACCAAGTGCGTGGTTCAGGTTGCAATGTTGCGCTTTCCGCTGATAGCTTCCCAGATTTCCCAACTGGACGCGGCATTTTCGAGGACGCCAGGTGGGTGTTTCTGTCCAGAAATCCGCACATGGTGACACCTTACAGCTGCGAAGCCAAAATTTGCACCTGGAGCGATGTTTTGAACGGGACTTTTCTACAGGCTCACCCATCGAGCGCGACGGGCACAAGCAAGGTGTCTCAAATCAACTCAACGAACAGATTATGAGTGAGTCTGGTTGCGCTGCCAGTCGGCCACAAGCTAATTTCCGGACTTGTGCGCAGATTTCGGACTTGAACCTCGCCAGCCATAGTCTCGCCCGACATGCCCGAGACAGCCGCCCTCCCCACGCCCTGGCGCGCCGACGCTCCCGCGCCCCTCTCGACATCAGACGCGTCGAGCTCGACGACGGACGCGACAATTGGAGCCGCAGTAGGGCGCTTGGGAGCGGGATACCGGTAGCCAGTAGTGTAGCTGCACACGGGCTGTGCTCGGCGGCTCCCCGGGTCTGTACCCAAAGGGAGCTGTCGAGTGCGCCCAATACCAAACAGCAAGGGGAGACGCAAGTCCAGCTTTCCCACGAGAAATCATTTTTGCGGTGCAGAGCACGTGATCGTGAAAAATCATACAAACACTCGGCGCAAGTCCGAGTTTCAAGCAATTTGGGCTGCAAAGAAGATTTATTCTGTCTATGTACCAACTCGCAGTCGACGCCCAACGGAAGATAGCTAGCCGCCAAAAAGTGCGAAATAAACCCCGTACCGACTCGAGCTGCCCGTTGAGCGCATCCTGCCAAACGTCTATCTGGTCGGGAAACTCGGCGGACGCGACGGTGAACGCTTCAGATGCAATGTGGACGTTCTGCACTCCCTCGGAGTCGGTGAGGAGAACGAGTGGGGTCGGGAGGTAGCTGATATAGAGCGCTGTGGCGGGTTAGTGCACCCATGGTCGGTCAACCGACAGGCTTACAGTCAAAGCACAGATTCAACGTGGTGCAATGCCCGTCCGCAAGACGCCGGAAGGAGTAGTAGAGGTCGAGGTGGAGGTCAAAGGCGGTGGGATACTCCGTGTCCTGAATGCGCGCGAGGTCGCGATGGATGTCTTCGTGCACGTCCGCGAACGGCGCTGGGGCTTGCAGCTGGTAGTTTACGGATGTGTGGAACGCGAGGGTGCGGTTGAGTGTCTGGATTGTCTGCAATGGGAGCAAGATGCGGCGCTGAGCTGGCGGAGTGCGGCGCGGAACGTACGCTAGCTTTGACGGCGTCGTCGACGGGGAAGTTGCGTAGACAGCGCAGGGCCGCGGAGGGTGCGACCCATTTCTGCCCGGCGATGGCGGCGCAGGGGTCCGAGGCAAGAGTGGTTGCGGCGAGTGCGAACGCGGTGGTGGTGGCGTAAACGAGCAGCATCACGGGCGCGCTTCGCGACTTGGACGCGGACCATGCTGAGGCTGGTGTCGTTCGACCTGCTGCACACCCTCATCCTCCCGCGCCATCCCATCCACGTCGCGTATGCCCGCGCCTTTGAGCCATTTCTGGGCCCACTCGACCCGCAGGCAATCAAGGCAGCTTTCGGCCCATGTCAGATATATCGACTACGCTGCTGCCCGTACCCGCTCATGCACTTTCAGCATTGCGCAAACTCCAAACAGAAAAACCGCTATACGGAGGAGACACGACGCAGTGGTGGGCGCAAGTAATCCGCGAAACGGCTCTAGGCGCCGGCGCAAACGCACAAGGTTCTTATGTCTTACGAAACTTGGGCAACGCGAACCCTCCTCAGAACTCGACGCGTCGCTGGAGCGCATCGTGAGCCGCTTGATGAAGACTTTTAGTAGCGGCGAGGGATACACGGCCAGAGAGCATTCAATGGACGTCCGTCAGTGCTGCAGGTCGTGGCGCGCCTTATCCTGCTTAATCCACACAGTTCACACCCTGCACCACGAGTTGGGCCTCCGAACCACGGTCGTGAGCAACGCAGACGCTCGCATGTGTAAGTGTGTCGAACCGAGTCGCCCGCGCTGAATCCGGGCAGTCTCCGTACTCGAAGACCTCGGGTTTCCGACCACGCTGGCCCCAGTTATTCTCAGCGAAGTCGCCGGCGTCGAGAAACCGTCGCGGGAGATATTCCGGTTGATGCTGGAGAGGGTGAACGCGGAAGCGGGTGAGAGTATACAACCCAACGAGTGTTTGCATGTTGGGGACGAGCTGGAATGGTGCGCCGTGTTCTATTACACGCTCTCGAGCTGAATTGGGCGCCAGCGATTATGAAGGAGCGCGCAATGCGGGGATGGACGCGCTGCTGTTACATCGGCCGGATGAGCAGACGAGCGTGGGGGAAGGGGTGCGGAATATGAAAGACCTGCTGGACTGGGTACGGGAACGGCAGTCGAATTAAAACGGAGCACTTCCGTCGCATGCTACACCTCTAGTTTTTGCAGCGTGTCGCCCCGAATGGCGCGTGCTCCCTCCCGCGCCATGTCCTCTGGGCGACTTGCGAGTTTGAGGATTGTCCATCGAATAACGCGAGGGTCCTGCCTCATAATCTTGTTGAGGGACAGTAGCGTCCGCGGCGCGGTGTCGAAATGCATGGTCCAGTAGCTGGTGCGGTTGAGAGACGAAGAAGGGAGGAACGGAGGACGCACTCTGCGATCTCATGGTAGTTTCCGTGTCTGCGCATGCGTTGCGGAAGTGCGCGGGTGCCCCACGAGTCGATTTTGCGGACGACGCCGCCAGCGTCGAGGACATGGGTTGCTGTCTGGTGTACAAGTCCCTTTATGTGCTTGAACTCGGGGAAGTGGGCTGCAATGGCGACGAGCTGGTACAGAGGCATGCTGTGACTTTGTTGTGACATTCTCCTTCCTTGACCTCGACCTCGCCGCCGCGTGTTGCAGCCTTTTAGTCAGTTCCGCGCTGCGTGCCCCGATATCTGTTTCAGCCTTGACGTTCTTCGACCCCGTCCCCCGCTTCCGAACTAGCACACTTTCGTTTTTCTGCCCAATCCACCTCCCTCCACCGCGCATGCCCCTCCTCCTCCGCTGCGTCTCCGTACAGTGCCCTCGCGTGTGCAGCGGTTTATGAGCCTTTTCCAGCGCGTCTGCGGCCCAAATCGTTTAATTAAATGCTTGTTTGACGTCAAGGCCAGCCAGATATGCACTTCTCGAGAAGCCTGAAGGATCAGAGCTCGAGGAAGCCCAAGTGTTGTCAAGTATCGTCCTCTCTCTCTCTCTCTTTCCACCATGGCCACCGCCGACAAGAACTCGCGCGGCCATGCCCCGCGCCTCCGCCATTCCCCGTCCATGCCCAATATGCGGTTCGCCCCCGTCTTTGTGAAACTAGGACTATGTTTAACGCGCCTCCAGCTCTTCCTCTCACTCTGCCCCCATTCTGGTCGATGCGGCGACCAGTCTGAAGCGTCCTGGCACTCCTCCGGCCCCAAAAACACAGCCGGACGCGTCGCAGCCAAAGGAAAAGGCGTCGGACTCGGCGTTTGCCAAACCAAGTTTGCGTCGTCGCGTGGATTACGAACACCCTAACGTTCTCCTCACCCCGCCACTCACCCCGTCCTCGAGTCTCCGCACCACCACCAGCGTCGAGTCGCGACTCAGCCGTATCGCCGCGCTCGAGTCAACCACCGACGACGGGAGCTTCGCCGATGCCGACACCGTCTCCACCCGTTATCTCAGAGTTGGTTCCGTTCACTTTTTTGCCTTTGTCGCGTACTGAGCATCGGATACTAGATCTTGAACGTTGGCAAAGACCTCGAGCCGCAGCAGCTGCGTTTTGCCGTCCTCCGAGCCCTCGAGAGCCCGAGCGACTCGTATCTGCCTCAACGCGACAAGATCAAGGGCATCTCTACCCACTTCCACCCAAGCCAGGGCATGGTCATCCTCGTCTTTTACGACGTCCGCCAAGCGGCGTCGGCCAACGTCATTCTTTCAACTCCGACCACCGGCGCCCTTGCGGCGTGTGTCGATCGCGACCAGTCATGGTTTGACTGCTCCTTTGTAACCGCGGAGGAGGTCGTCTTGGTGCGTGCGCTACTCTGGCGTCCGCGCGCTATTCACGCGGCGTTCAGCTCGTCGGCGGATTTTCGTTCGTCATGGACCCGCCTCCGTTCTTCGGGCTGGCCGTAGAAATGCGTACCGAAGAGGCATGTTCTCGCTGTCCATCATCCTATACGCGTTTTGACTGTGTTGTAGCACAAGGAAATCGACATTCCGACTCTCATCGGCCTTCTTAAGACGCATGGTAGTCTTCGCTCGTTTCGTCGGCTGGAGCAAGTTGACAAGGTGCGGAAGCTGACGTGTCTTGTGTGGCCACAGCTAACGCAATGTAGTCCGCTGCCCGCACATTGTATCGCGTCGAATTCTTCGACGTCCGCGAGAACGAGGTGGCGATGAGCGCGCTGCAGGGAACGACATACTTTGGCATTAACATCTCCGTCCTGAAACAGGAAATATTGGGCCAACTTACCGTTGACTGTGAAGGGGCGGTTTTGCTCCCCGGCTCCGACATCGCCCCTACTACCTACCACTCCGATATTCGCAAACCCTCATTAATTATCAACACGGGCCGACGATCACCCAGTGCCAGTCAAGAAAGCGCGGATAGCTCAGACCCTTCTGTGGCTCATTCCGCCGAATCCCCGCCATTTTTTTACACATCCACTTCTCCTTCGGAGACTAATTCCTCTACCTCGGACCCGCATGTCCGTCGCGGCCCTAATCCCATACTCTTCGATGCTGCCGGAAATCCCTACGAACCACCGTCCGAGGACGCGTTCAAAAGGTCGCGCAGCGAGAGCAACCTCCGAGGCGCCCGTGGGCACCAGCCGCCACCGCGCCTCATGCGGATGCAAGATTTGAACAACCTTCATCCGCCGATGGAGTACGGCTATCCCATGCAGTCTTACTGCCCAACACCAACCTTCCCAACTCACTTCCACCCTCCCCCGACCCCGCATCTCCTCCCGCCGCCGGGCATTCCTTTCCCGCCATCGCCGCATCCGTTCCCGCAGGAATTCGACCCGAACGTCCTTATGCCGGTTGCAGGGTGGGCGTTCGATCACGCGATGATGATGCCGCCGCCCGGAATATACGGCGGCATGGTCTTTTCGCCCCCGGGACCACCACCCAACGGCGAATTTTGGCCAGGATCTCCTGTCATGGGACCGCCGCCGATGGGGTTTATCCCATACGCCTCGCCCGTTCCTCCGGAGACTCCGACGCTCACGCAGCCACCCGTCCTCCTGCCACCGCCGACCCCAACGCTCCTCCCTCTGCCCGCGAACAATGATCTTGTTGGCCCGCCCCCGTCTTCGGCGGACAGCATGGTCGCGCATCCCGGGCCTCCGGTCATCCCCATCCCAATGGCGATCCCGCTCGTGGCGAACTACAACAACGACAGGAACCAGCTCAACATTTCGCGGATCGAGGACGGGCAGGACACGCGCACGACCGTCATGGTGAAGAACATCCCGAACAAGATGAGCGACAAGGACCTCATGGCGTTCATCGGGAGTGTTTGTTCGCGCCGCGTCGACTTTCTCTACCTCAGGATGGACTTCCAGAATGGTGCGCGTTCGAATAGCTGTTTGCAATCCTTGCTAATAGGCATTAAGGCTGCAATGTGGGGTACGCTTTGACCTGTGCAGAGTTGATTTGTTTATTGACTGGAAACAGCTACGCGTTCGTTAATTTTATCAGCGTGGAGGATCTTTTGCGGTTCGCAAAGGCGAAGCTGGGGAAGAAGTGGTTCGTTGTTGATTGTTTGCACGAAATTCCGTTGCTGACCTCTGTGCTCAGGAACATGTTCTCGAGCGAAAAAATATTACAGATGAGTTACGCCAACTATCAGTGCGTCCCTATCCTCGGTAGCGTAAAAAAACGCCGCTAATCCCCGAGGCAGAGGGAAGGAGGCGCTGGTGGAGAAGTTTAAGAATTCGTGCATCATGGACGAACGACCGGCGTGGCAGCCCAAGATATTCTATTCGTCCGGCCCCGAGCAGGGCTTACCAGAACCGTTCCCGCCGCCGACGCATCTCCGCCGCAAGGAACGGAGCTCGTTCAACCGCGGACCGCTTTACGTGCCCGGGATGATGGGTGGCGGCGCGTTGCAGGCCCCGCCACCAGCGCTGCGTCGGCACCACCTCGAACGCCCCCGGCCGCCTCGTGAACGCGAACGCGATGTGAAGGAAAAGGGTAAAGTGGGGATTGTAAGTGTCCCGACGGCGACGGCAACGGCGGAGACGACCACCAAGAAGGCGAACAAAAAATAACCTCGAGGCCGCCTCGGGCTGCCGCCATTTATTTGCTTAGCTTATTTCTAACACCAATCTGTCTGTCGCTGTGCTCTGTGCTCTGTGCTCTGTGTTGTCTACGCTTTGTGCTCTTGCTCTGTCCCTGCTGTTTGTATACTCGTACGAATACAATCCATTTCTAATGTTCGCGCGCGTGTCCGATGTGGAGTCGGGGTAACATGTGGTTTTCTGTGTGTTTAGACTCTTTAGCAGATCTTTGGTGAGGCAGGTTGCGCTACAGACCGTATGTACAATGTAAATATAGACTGCTAGGAAATTATCCTGCTGTAGCGGCGCCTCCGAGTCGACGTACAAATTTCCCCGTGGGGTTCCTGGCGATCTTCGTTCGGGTGATCAATTTCTACGCCATTCGCCGCTTTTGCCGTTCCCACTAGGGCTTCCGCAACGCCCGCAACTCAAATAAATTCCCCACCTGCGCTCTCACAGCCCGGCCTCCCCCTACGACCCTCTCCCACCCACCACCGCCGCCATGGAAGCAAGCACGCTCAAGCCCAACGAGGTCGCGGTATACTTTGTGCGCGCGGGAATCGCGAAGCACAATGACCGCCTCGACGCGGTGTTTTTCAAAGCGGTGAGCAACTGAGCACACAGAAATGCGATTTTGCGCTGCCGGAGCGGGAGTGCTGAAATTGGAACGTTGAAGGTCTTGGCGGGGGTTATGCTATCGTTTGGAGGGCTTCTGTCCGAGGTTCTGGCGGGCGGGAGTCCAGCGCTGAACACCAGCAACCCGGGTACGCGCTCGGAGGGCATGTCGGATGACGCTGATACGCTCCAGGACTGGTGAAAATTCTCGCGGGACTTGTATTCCCAGCGGGCCTCGTGATGTACGCTACGTACCCGGCGCCACGCCCTGTCCGTCTTGTCTTGGGGCTGAACTAATTTTAGGATCGTGCTGCAAGGGCAGGAGCTGTTAACGAGCAATATGATGGTAGGTCCCTCTCCAGCGCGCTGTTTACAGCGTTTCATAGTTGCTATGAGGTGTTCCCCATGGCCGTCCTCAAGCGCGCGATACCATGGTGGTCCCTACCACTCAACTGGCTTATCGGTACGTCCGCGCAACGTTCATCTGGCTCCCCTTGACGCGAAGTATGCGCACCTAGTGACTTTCGGCAACCTCGTCGGATCCCTGTTCTTCGGAGCCTTGCTCGTTAAATGTGAGCGCCGCGGGAATGGTAGCGTCGTCTGCTGACCATGCTTGTAGATAGCGGAATCCTTTCAGCGGCCCCGTATAACTCATATGTTACCTCATTTGCGGTGTACGGCCGGCCAAATAGCTTTCCGTCCCAATGCTGATCATCAGCAGCCACAAAGCCGTGGAACCAGCCTGGCACCAAATCTTCCTCCGCGGGATAGGATGCAATTGGCTCGTTTGCATCGCTGTTTGGGTGCGTGTCGTTTTGTTCTGTTCCATCGACGCCTTTTTACATCGAATCGCTCGCAGATGGCCGCAGGAGCCCGTGAGACGGTATCCAAAGTCATCGTCATCTACATCCCAATTTTCCTTTTCGTTGCCTGCTCGTTCGACCACGGTGCGCTCTGCTGACCCCATCTCTCCCGTCCTTGCGCTAAAAAAGCCACAGTCGTGGCGAACATGTTTAGCATTCCGCTCGGGATCATGTTCGACGCCCCGGGGTTGACGGTAGCGGGCTACATCCGCAAGTCCTTCATCGCGTCGTATATTGGGAACATCGTCGGCGCGCTCCTCGTCGCGCTGCCCTCGGTGTACTTCCACCTGTGGGATTACGACGTGGACGGACTGCGCAACGCCGAGGCGGGAGTCGTCGAGAAGCGGGATGCGAGCAGCGAGAATATGGATGTCAAGACCAAGTAGATCCCTTTGTACGACTTTTTTGTGTAACGCCACATCTTATCTTATTGCACCGCCACGCTAAAAATGGAAGTCGGCCCCTGTTCGTTGGGGAACCATGGCTAGTAGGCGATAGAGCTGGGCGCGCTGGTAGGCGAGTCCACGCGCTTGAGGGTCAACTCGAGATCTGCGTCACGCGAGTGGCTTTTTGTCTGCGCGCTTTGGTAGATGGTCCGATACCTTCAATGGTCGTTCTTGTTCTTGTCCCGAAGGTTCCGTGGCGACCAGACCTCTGATCTGGTCCATCTGGATGGACCAAAGATGATGCTACTGGTAAGGCGAGAGAATGACGGCGTTTAATCGCTGGGAAGGGCGACACGGGAGGTGCTGGGCACCTTATCCGGTAGCAACGCGCTGATATTGACGCGGCTTTTGGTACCTGTGTTTAAAGCGATCTATACCCAGCAACCCAACTTCTGTGATGCGTATTCTTAGACTGGTATAGTGGGAGCGAGCGACCAGGCGGTAAGCACCTAGTTTGAAGTTGGTCTGCGTGTTGGTCTAGCGGACGCCCAGAGAGCGGCCCATCTGGGTTGAGGTGGACCAAGCTTGCGTTGGAGCTCGTTAGCTGGCTACCTGTACGCCGAGCACTTGCTTGTGGCAAGCTTGTGGCATGGCAGAGAGAGGCAAGGGCTACGCGATGGCTGTGACTCCTGAGATATTTTGTTGTCTGACCTTCATCTCGTCTCCTCATGCCTGAACCCGACGCCCCCAAGAAGACCGCCGCCCCCGCACCGCGTAAAGTGCGGTTCAACGTCGGTACTCAGTACCAGGTCCTCGACGTTGTCGGCGAAGGCGCCTATGGAATAGTCTGCTCGGCCCTCCATCGTGCCAGCGGACGCAAAGTAGCGATTAAGAAAATCGCGCCCTTTGAACACTCTATGTTCTGCCTTCGCACCCTCCGGGAGCTCAAACTTCTCAAGTTTCTCTCCGAAGCTGGTGTCAGTGAGAATGTGCGCCAAATGGTCCTCTCCGTCCCAAAGTCGAGGCTCACCCGACTCCAGATTATCTCCGTTCTCGATATCATCAAGCCCCCGTCCATAGATGCTTTCAAGGAGGTCTACCGTGTGTGGCCTGCCCTCCTTACTCACCGACACTAACCTCACCCGTAGTTATCCAAGAGTTGATGGAAACCGACATGCACCGCGTCATACGCACCCAAGACCTGTCCGACGACCATGCACAGTATTTTATATACCAGACGCTGCGCGCCCTCAAGGCGCTACATTCCGCCGATGTCATCCACCGCGACCTCAAACCATCCAATCTGCTGCTGAACGCTAACTGCGACCTCAAAGTCTGCGACTTTGGTCTTGCGCGCTCTGTCAAAACCGCGGAGCCTTCCGGCACCGAGACCGGTTTCATGACCGAGTACGTCGCAACGCGGTGGTATCGAGCACCGGAGATCATGCTCACCTTCAAACAATACACCAAAGTGCGTCTATCTTTGCTGCCTCTGCGACGGAACGCTGACGGTGGCTAGGCGATCGACATATGGTCAGTCGGATGCATCCTCGCGGAGATGCTTTCGGGCAAGCCGCTCTTCCCCGGACGCGACTACCACCACCAGCTTACCCTCATCCTCGACGTGCTCGGTACACCGACCCTCGACGAGTTTTACGCCATTACGACCCGGCGTTCCCGCGATTATATTCGCGCGTTGCCATTCCGCAAACGCCGCCCATTTTCCCAATTATTCCCCGACGCCAGTCCATTAGCCATTGACTTCCTTACAAAAATGCTGGTACGTCTCGCGCTTGAGTGTCTTCCCGGCGTCAGAATCTTAACTACATCAGACTTTCGACCCCAAGAAGCGCATAACGGTGGAGGACGCGCTGGCACATCCGTATCTGGAAGCATACGTGCGTTTTCCCTTCATCTCTCCTCTACCGATTCTAACAAATCTAGCACGACCCCGACGACGAACCCGTCGCGCCCCCGCTCGACCCCGAATTCTTTGAGTTTGACCGTAAGTGCCATTTCGGCTCTGCGCTAGGGTAGGCTGAACCGCCGCACAGTGCATAAGGACGATATCAGTCGAGAACAGCTTAAGGAGCTGCTGTACGAGGAAATCATGTCGTATAACCCTGCGCCCATCACGTAGGCGGATTGCGCGGAGTCTATGTAGGTGCCTGGGAGGTATGTGCCTGTTCCCTTTCAATTTCTGCTCACCCATTTCGTGTAGCGGTATATACGACTTCCTCAACGCAATTGTGAGCTGCGGGCAGCGTCGGATACTGTCCCTTCCAATATACCAACTACATCTATATCTTCTAGCTCTTCCCTCTGTCTAGCCGAATGTAAGCGTTACTAGGTGTGATATCTGCAGTATGGAGAATCCAACACGAAATCTTATCGCACCGCCACTCTTAAAAAGGTAATTCACCCCTGTTTGCATGTTATACTCCCGAGTACACTAATCACAGTCTTCTCAATCCGTCCAATACTGCGTCATAGTCGGCGCGATTCCACTCGCCTGCCCATTCCGATTCATCCCCACTGGCGATACTGGGCTCAAACAGCGCTGGGAATGTAGATCCCGAGATATAATACCCGTTCTCGTCGAAAAACGGGCCCTCCGGGTTGAATGCCGCCCGGATTGGGGTCGGAGTGGGCCTGGCCGATCGCGACGGGTTCAACCAGATATCGCTGTACTCGTGTGCCCTGGCGCGGACGTGTGCCTGCGGGGCGGATGCGGCGCTCGACACGGAGCTAGCGATGGAGTGTCGGCGCCGGGCGCGGGTGAGTGGTGGCTCGGATTTAACAGTTGCGTCGGCGACACTAGAGGGCTGCCATGCGCGGGGATGGCCCGCCTCGTCGTCGGGGTCTCTCCGTGGGGTGAATGGCATCAAGGATGCGAGTGCGAGTGAGCCCCAGCTGTGCTTCCTTCTCGCTGTCGCGTCGAGTGGCAGCGGCGGCCCGGGGGTAGATGGGCGAGAGGTCGGTGCAAAGGCGGAGATCGAGAGGCGGCGGATAGGCACTGTTGGAGCGGCGGCCGGCCGCCGAGTCGGGTCCGCCGTATCCGCGCCCAACGTGCGAACCAGTTTATTTCTACTTCTCGGAAGCTGTTGAGTCTCCGACGCGTTGTCGCTGCCGGAGTCGGGTTGGTCACCGAATACCGTGTCGTTGGGAAGGTCGTGAGGAATGATGACTGCGTTCGTTGTGCTGGCCTGGAGCCGGTAAATTGGGTTCCCAGTAGGATCAAGTATACCGGGATCCGCATCGAGGTCGACGTCGAGATCTACGACGCGCTGGTGGCTGCGCGTTTGTGGCGCAGCAAATGTGAGGGAGCACGAGGACATGTCGCTGTCGGTACTATCTCTCTGCGGTCGATGCGCAGAGACGGGGACGTCGGGAGTCATTGAACGAAGTCCCTCGCGACTCGTTCGTCGCTGGTGGTCCACGACCGCTGTTTGCGCGAATACGATGGAACTCACTGCGCTGCCGCGCGAGTCCGTTCGCTCGAGCACCGACTCGAGGTCCCCATCCGGTGAACGCGCGCGTCGCTTTCGTATCGGTCCGGTCCACACGAAGGCGGGATCCCGATCCCGTGGCCGGTCCTTGTTCTCCTCCGAACGCCTTTGTGGCGCCATGGCACCCTGCGATTTGGATAATTTCCGGGGCAGACTGACAACGTCGCGGACGCTTAGACTGGGACGGCGGGATGGGGCGGCGTTTAGCCGCTGCGAAGGACGCAGAGACTCGATAATTGTGGCGACACGGGAGGCGGCGGGTGCTTTATGTGCCAGTGGCAGCGACGCGCTGGTATCAACACGGGGCGGAGGGGATGGCTTTTGTACAACCGCCGGCGAATGCGAATTGGCTGATAACGAGCGCTGGATGGAGGGCCGTGGCAGTAGCGGCATCGCCCCAGTGAACGATGCAGCCCCGGACGGCGCCTGCGGCAGGATGTTGGTTGCCTCTGCTGGGGTGGGCGTCAGAAGGCGGAGTCGGAGAACGCGTGTGGTGCGCACCAAGCCTCCGTTTAAACTCATCTATGCCCCGCAACCCCGCTTCCGTGGATGAGGATGCAGATTGTGATGGTTGTGGCGCGTGGCCATCCACCGAACGGGTGATATATTCTTGAAAGTGGCAGAGGTCAGAGAGGGGTGTGGATGGAGGGAGCGAGAGGGACACGGCGGTCGAATGAGTCCGCAGTTTAGAACTTTGTGGGTCAATGCTGGTGGGTTTCTGAAGACGCGTCGGAGCCCTGAGGACCATGAAGAGAGGAGGAGAGATTGGGTAGTCATTAATTATCAAATGATATCTTGTGCTGGAGATGATTCCACGCGTGTATCCCAAATATTAACAATTGCGACGCGTCCGAAAACGCGGTGGTGTGACATACTATTATTGATCAACCCAAGCTAGTCGTCCACTTGGCGATGGCTGAAAGCGTCTCCGTTCTCTCCGGCTCGTGTATACCACCCTCGAACACCACAAAGTCGTGCACCCCGTCCGGCATCTCCAGATATTCAACATCCTCTCCCATGTCCTGTCCCATTCGCTCGTGCAGCGTCCGGATGCTGTCCCTCAAGATCTCTGCACCACCGCATGAGATAAATGTGCGTGGCCAGCCGGCAAAGGCAACACGTTCAATGTTCTTCGACGCCGGCGAGATATACGGGTTCAGCTCGGCCGCTCCGAGCCCGAATGGTCCCGTAAAGGCCAGAACTGGGTAGGATACCGAACCACCCTTATCAGACGGAATGATGTCCGAATCCGCGTAGTAGGACGCGTCGGAGGTATGGTGCGAGGTCCCCATGTCGGCCCAAGGCGAGAACAGAATGATACCGCCTGGAAGTGCTTGCTTGGACTCGACGAGGTATCGAGTAAGAGCGAGCGCAAGGTTGCCTCCCGCAGAGTCCCCGTGAATGATTATGTCTGAAGATGGGATTTGGAGCTTGTTGATGAGGTAGTTGTAACCAGCAAGTGCGTCGACAAGGGCAGTTGGGAAGGGGTTCGCTACAGCGAACGGCTTGGTAGAGGATAGGCGATATTCGATGCTGAAGATGCGGTGAACCGAGTCGACGTGCTCAAGCAAGCCGCGGGCGATTCCCGACGTTACGTCCGATGGGTGAGCGGAGAGACGCGTGTACGCGCCACCGTGCAGCGCATAGACGATCTTCTCGCCTGGCATTAACGGGGCTTCAGGCTCGATGCTCGATTTGGGTTTGTGAAGCCAGTATCCCGGCAGGCGGACGGCCTCGATCTTGGCTGCAGAGACCCATAATTTGAGCTTGCCGGACAGCGAGTCGAGGTCCACGGGATCAATCCATAGGCCATGGTAACCAGCGCCGGGAACGACAGCGAGGTGGTTGGGAGAGGAAGTGAGAGGGCCAACGAACTGGGGGAAGTGAGCCGGTGCGTCAAGTTATAGGATACTGGACATACTCTCGAAAGAGAGGTAAGCCGTCGGACGCATCGAACATGGACAGCGCGTTTCCAGCTCCAGGATGGACGAGGGCGCGAGACAACAGAAACGAGCATCCAGTATGGAAGGCGAAGCAGAAGAGTCGAAATCTCGTAGGCGAGGTAGAGCGCCTTGAAGGGCTGGTGTCTGTACGGGGCAAAGTCCATGGTGGCGGGAGGAGACATAATTGGTGACGCGAGCGCCTCGCGTGCAGCTCTATCTCCGCTCCATAATGTCCGATTCGGCGACGACCGACCCCGCCGACTTCAAGGCCAGCTTCAAAGCTGCAGTCAAGCAGGAAGAGTGGTTTCTTGGTCGTCTGTACCCAACACCAGAGGACATTCCTTCATGTACCAGCCAGCTCGACACCTACTTCGCTTGCAACAGTAAAAGAGGCCGCATTCTGCACCCTTCCACACTGAATATCTGCTCTAGCCGTCCGAAACCTCGTCAAGTCCATGTACCGATACGGCCATCTACGAGAGGACTGCTCGGAGAAGCTCGCCGAGTATAAATTTTGCATGAGCTTGAAGTGGATGGGTATGGACGACCGACGCGACGCGTGGATTCGCAGAAAGGCTATTTGGTGGGCCAAACGTCGCATGACCGTCGGCAAGAGCAGCGAGGACGTCTGGGAGGTCCGCGAGTGCGTCTTTTGTACCGTCTCGCTCGCATCCATTGATTGGCCACAGTACCCCTCTCAAGAACTTTCCCCCACCGCTGGATCCAGTCAAATATTTGCAGGAGAGGCCCCTCGAGTGGATGTCGTGTCGATAGCCAGGAATAATGTAGCCCAAATCCATGTTCTGCCCGAGTCGCGTTTCATAACGCGTTTGATACCTTGCTTCCTGCGACCATGGTCGGTCACTTTGGCCTCAATAATGCCCGCTCACCACCTTCCAGGCAACTCCACGCCGCGGCAAACGCCAGCGCTCGCCCTCCTCCGACCGAGGCTCGTCCCCTGCCCGACCACAGACGCCACCGGCGGCAAAGAGCGACGACCTCCCGCCCTCTTCGCCCCCCGCGCCCTTCTCCGACACCGACGATAGCCTCGACGAGCGCGACGCCGTCCGCAACATTGACGACGATGAGGACGATGATGAGGGCGACGACCTCTTTGGTGGAGACATGATGAAGTGCGCGCCTTTTGTGGACGCCCTAGTCGCGTTTTGACGATTATTCTTTCAGAGATTATGCCCCAAATCAGCTGCAGGACCGATATTCGGACGCTGACATCGACGACGAGGAGCAGCGCGAGCTCACTGCTGCTGAGCGTCGCGTTGTCGAAGCCCGCATGGCGCGTCGGGATCGCCGAGAGGGCGGTGGGCGGCGCGCTGGTCGGAGACGTGGTCCGGGATTCGTTGACGACGACGATATGGATGAGGGCGACGAGGACGAGGAGATGATATCGCGTATGGAGCGCCGGACGCGTCGGCAGTACGACGAGCGGCGGGATATCGATGATATGGACGGCGTCGAAGGAGTGCGTCTCGTCGATGCTTCAACCCATTCGCACTTCTTATGTCTCCTCAGGAAATTCCCGTCGAGCAGCTCGGCGACGTCAAAGCCAAGTCCATAGTCGAATGGGTCACTACCGACCTTGTACGCCGCTCTATCGCGAAACAATTCCGGTTGTTCTTGACCACATACACCGACGAAAACCGTGTCTCTGTCTACGGTCACCGCATCCGCACACTAGGAGAGAGTTCGTGGTCTGTTTGCCCCCATTTTCGTCAGCTAACGCTCCTACAGATCAGGCCGAGTCTCTAGAGGTTTCCTATGAGCATCTGCTCAAGTCCAAATCTATTCTCGCCTACTTCCTTCTGAACGCGCCCTCCGCCATGCTCGAAATCTTCAACGAGGTGGCTCTCG
The DNA here is from genome assembly GCA_014461125.1 of Mycena kentingensis (nom. inval.). Classification (NCBI taxonomy): domain Eukaryota; kingdom Fungi; phylum Basidiomycota; class Agaricomycetes; order Agaricales; family Mycenaceae; genus Mycena; species Mycena kentingensis (nom. inval.). The sequence continues at coordinate 647,787 of JACAZG010000021.1, read as the reverse complement.
AGGCTATCCTCGTCTACTTTCCCGAATACACGCGCATCCACAGGGAAATCCACGTCCGCATATGCGACCTACCCACTTCTTCCTCGCTTCGCGACCTCCGGCGAGCGGACCTTAACCATCTCGTTCGCATTTCCGGTGTTGTCACGCGTCGGAGTGGTGTCTTCCCCCAGCTCAAATACGTCAAGTTCGACTGCCGAAAATGCGGCGTCACCCTTGGTCCCTTTTACCAAGATGCGACTCGGGAAGCCACCGAGATCAAGATTAGTTTCTGCGGTAACTGCGAGAGCAAAGGGCCGTTCCCAGTCAATTCTGAGCAGGTTGGCACCTTTTGATGGATCGTCAATTTCGCTAACGCGCTGCAGACGGTTTATCGCAACTACCAGAAGATGACCTTACAAGAGTCGCCTGGATCGGTACCCGCCGGTCGTCTGCCACGGCATCGTGAAGTTGTTCTTCTCTGGGATCTTATCGACAGCGCCAAACCGGGAGAGGAAGTTGTGCGTATCCTCGACATCTCTTTCCAAATTATTACCAAAACATCTCCCGCAGGAGATCACCGGTATCTACCGCAACAACTTCGACGCCTCCTTGAACGCAAAGAACGGGTTCCCCGTCTTTTCGACCGTCATCGAGGCCAACCATGTCAACAAGAAAGAGGACCTGTTTGCCGCGTTCAGGTTGACAGTCGAGGACGAGCGAGAGATTCGCAACCTTGCGCGCGACGAGCGCATCCGCAAACGCATAATCAAGTCTATCGCGCCGTCCATCTACGGCCACGAGGATATCAAGACCGCGATCGCGCTCTCTCTCTTCGGTGGTGTGCCCAAAGACATCGACCACAAGCACCGGATTCGTGGCGACATCAACGTCCTCCTTCTCGGTGACCCCGGAACGGCCAAATCTCAGTTCCTCAAGTATGCCGAGAAGACGGCGCACCGTTCCGTTTTCGCGACTGGGCAAGGCGCCTCTGCCGTTGGTCTTACTGCGAGCGTGCGCAAGGACCCTATAACGCGGGAATGGACGCTCGAGGGTGGCGCGTTGGTTCTGGCGGACAAAGGAACTTGCCTCATCGACGAGTTTGACAAGATGAACGACGCGGACCGGACGTCGATTCACGAAGCGATGGAGCAGCAGACGATATCTATATCGAAGGCCGGCATCGTGACCACGTTGCAGGCGCGTTGTGCGGTTATTGCTGCAGCCAACCCGATTCGCGGGCGCTATAACCCGACGATTCCGTTCCAGCAAAATGTCGAGCTGACGGAGCCTATTCTGTCCCGGTTCGATGTCCTCTGTGTGGTCAAAGACAATGCGGACCCCGTCGCGGACGAGCTGCTTGCGCGGTTCGTTGTCGGCAGCCATCTAAGGAGTCATCCTGGGTTCAATAAGGAGACGGACGAGATGGAAGTGGGAACTACACTGGATGCCGACGTGGGTTTCTTTTCCGATAAACTCTTCCTTGTGCTTACTGGGAGTAGATTATTCCGCAGGACGTTCTCCGCAAGTACATCATGTACGCGCGCGAAAAGATACAACCCAAATTATACGCGCTCGACCAGAACAAGCTCGCCGACCTTTTCGCCGACCTTCGTCGAGAATCGCTTGCGACGGGCTCGTACCCCATCACTGTCCGTCATCTGGAGAGTATGATTCGGATGGCGGAGGCAAGCGCGAAGATGGCTCTTCGTGAGCACGTGCGGGCGGACGATATCGACATCGCAATCGAGGTTGCCGTCGGAAGCTTTATCAACGCACAAAAGATGAGCATAAAAAAGACTCTGCAGCGCGTATGTTGCCTGCATCGTTTTTGAGAAATAACCACCTAATCTTGCGACAGGGCTTCCGCAAATACCTCACACAGAGCAAGGATCACGAGGAGCTGCTCGCCTTCTTGCTCGGCGGGCTTGTCAAGGACAAGGCACGGCTTTACCAGCTCCAAAAACGCGCCCAGCCTACGCTGGTTTCTGTCAAGCTTTCCGAGCTCGAAGCGCGGGTGCGTGTTGTTTTGTTTTCGATGTTCGCCTCGAAGTTCTAATCGTTTGTTGATAGGCCAAGGACCACGAGATCTTTGACGTTTCGCCATTCCTGCGCTCGAAGCTCTTTGCCACGAATGGATACAAGGTCCAGGATGGTATCATTGAGAAGCGGTTTGCGGCGACGGAGTGATGCGGCGTAAAGAGTTGGAAATCTATGTAGTTGTTTTCTGGTTGCTGTCTGTTCGAATAATGCAATGTTGTGTTTTTATTGTAAGTCGGTTGTGGTGGACCAAGGGCTATCCTGGGCGCGTATTTTGAACTGCAACCCTTTGTCAGGCACGGAATTGACGACCATCAAATCCCCTCGTGTTCCTACTCCATGGCCGAATCGTGAGTTGGACGGTTGTTCCCTGTTTCTTGCTCAAAGCCCAGCGGGGATGAACAACTCGAGGTCCTTCCACCTCCGAACTTCGACGGAGACGACCGTTATGTCTACGGGTACACGCTGCGCCGGCCAGAGGCGCTCGACGAGGAGGAGACGGCGGTCCAGACGCTCAAGATGATCGGCTTACCCATTCTCAAAACCAAGAAGCTAGCGTCTTGCGCGATTCTCGCGACGCCGGTTCTCTACATCGCAGCGTGGAGCCCTGTCCACCAAGAGGTCTTGAGCATTTGGACCGCGGACAATCGCATACCGGGTGCAGAGGACCGTGCCGCAATCGAGGAACAGCTCGGGGACGAGTGGGAAGGTCCACGTTGGATCAAGGACGACGGGAAGCTCTTTGGCATCAAGGTGAGACTCGCTTTATGCCACTCTGGTCGTGCTAAAGGAATCCTCAGAATGTCGAGATTGACCGTGCGGTTCCATTTGCTCGCTAACCCATTCCTTGACTCGTATTCAGGGTTGTTCTGCGCCCGCATGAATCACAAAGAACACCGTCCTCTCACTCTGGAGCAGATAGCTGAAATGTCGCTGCGAAATAAGGCTCGCTTGTTCCACAAGCGGTCTGTTTGATAATGGAATGTTTGTGTTTACTCTCAGCGAGGTGGTCGCCGCCAAATAGTACATTTAGGTTATGTGTCCAGGGTGGAGGCAGCTGGGTTGAGGATTGTATCGCCGGAGCCGCGCGAGAAATCTTCTATTTCGGACAAGACATAGAATTCCTCCGCGCTTTGTCACTGTGCAAAAGTGGATTCAGCACAACATACAAAGACTATGACTCGGCTTTGCGCTCTGCCCAAGGTGAACAAGACCGACGTTGAGACACTGCGGACGTCCTTCGGGGCCCGTCTTCATACTTTCATCGTTCTGCCGAGCTCATGATCCACAGAGGTTCGCAATCATTGCGCGCGCGACCTCCGACCAGCTGTAGGACATGTCCGGCTTCGGCTAGGTAAAGCCAGAGTATATTAGCTACAGTAACGCGTGTATGGTACAGATTACAGGCGACCGGGTATAGTATATTCTGAACAAATGAGTAAGTTACGTCTCAGTAGCTTTGTCCTTTGAAGGAAACAGTCGCATGAACGACGACTTGCGCCTCGGTAGCGAGGAGCCGGGAACACCGAGGGAAGAGTTCAGTCCCTTTTCCGCATCCGCGGCCCCATCTTTCTCCTTCTCCTTCCCTTTGTCCGGAGTAGCGGTCAAAAAGTTGACCATCACCGACCACAGGTTATTCGCGCTCATCGGCTGGTCCTCCGTCTGGAAGATCGGCTCGTCGGCGATCCGTGCAAGCCGCAACGCCTCCTGCGTATCCCGCCGCGACACAATACTGCTTGGCGGCGGGTTTTCATTCGCGTCCAGCGCCCACGCCCAACTCCAACTTCCCGACATCGCCAACAACCCATCCTTGACCGCCGTCCCACTGGCATCCCCATTCTCATCGCCCTGCGCGGCCGCATCGCGTCCGATAAAGTTGTGCAACAGGCTCATATTCTTCACCCCATCTTTCCGCGCACGCTCCAGATTGCGCTGCCGGTGCTTCTCCACGGTTTTGCGCGCGGCAGCAAACTTGCGGTCCCAGCGCTTGGTTCCTTCCATGTACCGCCGGACTACGGGCTCGCAGACAACGCCAACCTTCTCGGGCGGTATTGAAAACGCGCTGAGGTCCGCCTCCGGCTCGAGGGCGCGGATGATGCCACGCGTCGAAACGCGTTCCCGGACCATGCCGCCCTCTTTCCATTCGGCGGTGGCGTACACCGCAGGATTTCCTGCGGCGCGTTCGCTTTCTAGTAGAGGCAACGGCGACGCTGTGAACGGGACGTTGCCAAGTTCGCTCGGTTCAGAACTCAGAGGCGACGTTAACCCGGTACTTTTACGGCTCGGACTGAACCGTGAGAAGTATGAGATGCTGCTGCGCCGTTGTCGCGAGTTGGTCATGGAGCTCGGAGGCGCCGAGTCCGAGGCAGTTGGGGTATCAAACGAGGCGCTCTCCGGCGATTCGGTGACCGCCGAGACGGGTGGAAGGGTGCTCGACCGGAAACTGGACAAACGTCTGGAGGTCAACATCGACCTTGCGCGACGAATACCACTAGATCCGTCCACGGGCGCTGATGAGGGCGGAGGTGGCGGCGAAGGCGGGTTCAAATCAAAGGCTGGTACTACTGGCGTCGAGCTGCCAGTCGTATTCCGATGCGGCATACCCGTAACCTCTCGGCAAAAGCTAGCGATTGCGCGGAAGCAAAACTTGCCGGGATTGGTGAATGAGAAGAGGACGGGGAGAACGTGAGCCGTGTCTACATTATATGACCATTGGATGAGAAATGGAAGAAAGAAAAAACCCCACCATCGTAAACTTGCAAGTGAACTTTGGTTGGACCAAACCGTTTCTCGATGCCGTTTAAGACGGGGTACAATGCGCGTGTTTCGTCACGGATGGGATACTTTTCAGGATTAGCCGCTCGGTGAGCGCTAGAGTGAGCGATAAGTGAGCACCAAGTTTGTGAGCGATGCCGAGACGCACGTATAAACGACCTCATCTCTGAGAACTTCCCTATCGCTCGCAATGATCAACAGTGGGGGTAAGCCGCCGAGGTAGCTCAGTGCACCAGACACCAAGGGATGCCCAATGAGCGAGTTTTTAGTGTACAAATGGACTTGGTGGTCTATGGTGAGGACCTCTCCCGATGCTGTTGTGAGCGAAACGCGTTCCGAGTCGACCGGAAGGGGAGCAGTCGCGCTCCCCTCGCTCGGTGCAGCCGAGAAAAGCGCGGCAGGGACGGTAGGTGTCCCCGATGAGGACGACGGTATAGACATGGGCGTGACAGGATCTGGTTCGCTCGAATGGTGGAAGGTGTTGCGAATCCAAGTCCGTAGAGACGCGTGTACGCGCTTGCTCATGTCTTCCGGGGGTGGGGGCCATAGAGAGCTAGGTTTCTGGAAGCTCAAGCCATATTCGGGTATGATGTCCTGCAAAAAGTTGAGAACTAAGCAGGTAAACCACCATTCTGCCGTACCGTGTCTGTATTGGTGTAGATGCTCGGAAAGGAATGCGCCAGATCGCACCACGGAGACACCAAAACACCACCGGCAGGGAGCGGTAGCCCCGTATCGCGGAGAACTTGGAGCAGCGCCAGCGTCAATCCACCCCCTGCGGAGTCGCCTGCCACCACAATATGCTCCGGCTTGACGGGTTGGTGCGCGGCTTGCGGAGGCGGATGTATGAGATAGAGGTCTAGAACCATTGGTTAGACGCCGCAATAACAAAAGGACGGAGCGGCGTACACGCCGCGAGGAGATCTTGGATGGCGCATGGAAACGCTAGAAAGAAAATAAGCGCCAGACTCGGGGGAGCGGAAACACCGTACGGTATTGAGCTGTAAAATTGTGAGCTACAGGACCAAACAAGGAGGAATATGAAGGACGTACGAGCCAGCCGATAATTTATGGCAAAGACGCGTCCATTAATCTTGCGCGCATGCCGCTGGATACTATACCGCTCCTGATCCACGCTCCCAAAGTAGTACCCTCCTCCATGCGAATACAAGATGCAGCGCATGTCGTCCATATGTTTCTCGTACGGCGCCGAGTCGTTCGCGGGGTCGACCCCATCCGCAGGCGTCTCCCCCGTTGCCTCCGGCATCTTCTGCTTCTGCCGCTGCTTCGCCTCCCGCCAGTCCTTCTTCGCCGTAATCCACTGCGCGTCAATACCCCGGACGATCCGCGCCTGCCACCACTTGCACCCGCCCACAATGCGGCGCGCAGCGTTCTCCCCACCCAGTGCCGTGATAAGCAGTTGCGCGGCGTCATCGGCGCAGGACATGGGCACAATGCACCGGTGGACGTGCACCCACGGCGGAGACGGCGTCCGGACGTTGGCGAACGCCTGCACTTCCTCGACCGTATGGCTGCACAGAAGGGTCAATCGCGGAGTTCCGACGCGCTGGATGGGCGCGTATACATACTAGCTTGCTGCGTTGAGGAAGGCTTTGATTATGGTGAATGCTTGATCGTAGAGGTGCTCTTCTTGCCGCAGCTTCCCCAAGAATTAGCGCTTATCCCGGGAGCGGTATGGAAAGACGCAGGCGCACCTTTACTGCAGGATTATCGGATGGGCCGGTCAAATTCTGCTTGAGGCGCTGGAAATAGTGGCGGACGAGTGTTTCGACTACAATGGGACCGACGCGGAGGCCAGCCTCGGTGGTGAGGGCGTTCATAGTGTGCGTAGACGGCCGTGTGGGTGGTGGTTATACAAGTTGAGGTCGTCGCAGGGGTTTTGCCAACATATGCCAACGTAGTCGAGAGCAAACCGCGTTGGTGACATCGGCCCGATTAGGGCGTTCCCCGCATTTTCGTCCTGGACACTTTCCGTCTGTCTGGATGTCGGGCGCTGACAGTGGTACACATTATGCTACATAGATCCTCCGCTACTATAGTCTATTATCTAAACGCATAGCGTTTCTCCGCGCCGCCGACAGCGACGCCTCCTCCATACTCCGATGCTGCGCCATCCTCCGCAACCTCCACTCGCCGTCGTCCGCCTTCTCGTGCCCGGTCGCCATCCCCTCCGCGCCGTCCGTATGCGCAGAGTCCGGCTCCGTCTTGCTGGCAGCAAACTCCATTGGCAACAGAACAGCGCGGTCGATGGCGACCGGCAGGCCACGATGCCGCCCCCGAATCATAACCAAACACACAATGAGTTTGGACAATGGGCGGAAGGCGCCGGAGAAGCTAAAATTCTCCGTCGGGATACCGAGGCTCAGGCCGACAGTCCCATATGCCGACACGAGCTCGAACACGACCGAGAAGATGTTGAACCACCCTAGGTTATCTTCCCGCTGGAGATTATCGCGCTGGCAAGCGGTTAGATCTAAAAACTGGGCAAACGGCCACGTATACCTCAATGATACACACAAGGAAGATCGCGAGCCCGAGCCACCACATATCTGGCGGCACAGTTAGCTAATAGAACTGGCTCGGCGAGTTAGACGTACCGAACGCAAGTTGTTTGCGAGCATGCATTGTGAGATACCGGCTCCAGACAGTAACCCGACTCCCGGCATGGTCGAAGTTTTCCTCGTCGTCAGATTCGTGATCTTGGAAGACGCCAAGCGACTGCTCCTCGTACACGTTTGTCGAGCGTACGCTACCCAGGCGTTAGAAGCGGACAGCCAAAAAAAAAGCAGAGACGAACCTCATCGCAATCGGGTAGACCGAAACGTACATCATGATCATGTAGAGGAACCTGCAGACTCTTCAGAAACACGCATTCTAGTGGCGAAGAGAATGTCTACTTGACGGCAGGGGCGAGAGCAGCAATCGAGACCGTCCCGAATCCCGCAGCACGAACAGCGAGCGCCTGCAAGAACCCAATTGCGAATCGAGTTCCCAGTGGGATGCTTTCGATGGCGGGATTGCCGATGTCAAGGACCAAGAAGAATATCCAATCCGTTAGACTGCACCTTGGTCAGTTGTGTCGCCACCAAGGCCACGAAAAACATACGTGAGCGTTAAAACAACCGTCAACAGGAACCATGTCTGATGCGATGGGAAGAGGTAGATGAAGCAACGCCGCGGATGGTCCAGAAGGAAGTGCAGTGTTTCGTTGGCGCGCGATTTATTGGGTACGATCTTCGTTAATAGCCATCTATAGAGGCTGTCAGTTGACTGAACCTGTACAAAAGTTGGTCACTAACATCGAAAGTCGCAGTCTGGGCGAGTATGAGCGTTACAAAAGCGATGAGCTGCTAGCACGTACAGGATTGGAAACATGGTGTTTCCAGCTAATACGCAGGCGGCCATAACAAGTATCATGGGATACGCCTTCTGGAAAGGGACCATACTCTGGTCGACGAGCGACATTCCCGTGTTCGTGTAGGCAGATACCGTCTGGAAGACAGCGAACCACGAAGACGGTAATGGCCGTATTTGGTTCGGCGGGAGAAAGACAGAGGCCCAGCGATCCGTTGAGATGTACGGCGCGATGACCGTGAGCGCTACCACTTGGATGGTGAAATGGTACTGCAGTGGCGTAAGAAGGTGAAGACGCGGTCCCGCGGAGACACGCCGAAAACGTACTCCAGCAACGATCCACAACAGTGCCTTCAATGCGCGATACTCGACCCCACCGAGCTCATCCTGCTGCTCTCGTGTCAACTGGTGAAACGCCGAGTTTCTCCCCACGATTGTGTCAAAAGAGAAGTAGGGCGTGGTCGTGGCCGCGCCCGCTGCGGACGAATTCTGACGCGACATCAAGGTCGTCGTTCGCGGCAGGGTCACGGTCCGACTGAGATGGCGCTGCAGCTTCGGGAAGAAGCGGGAAAAGAGGGCTTTTGCGATTTCGTGCGGCATCGGGAACCCGCCGAAACCACTGTTTTTGATGCTGCGTCCGGACGGGTAGCCGCCACTCATGGGTATGTACGTGTCCTCCCGATGGAAGGAGCTGCGTCGACCGGACCTCCGGGATCGCACAGAAGGCTCGTACTCGGAAATGTCAGGATGCGTCCGGTCGATTCGGGTGCGACGCGAGAAGGTCTCTGGCGCAAACTCGATCGTTTGCGTTCGCGGCAAAGCGCCGAGCGCCACAGTATCAGATCGAGGGAAAGACGCTGCGAGAAAGCGTTGATTGAAAGTCGAAAGAACAAAAAACACATACAGGTTATTGGGGATGTGGGTTGAGGCGATGTACGCCCCGGGTCGGATAGTCTCCGTCTAGGGCAGGGTCAATATCGCGACGGCAATTACAGAGGCTGACGAACGGAAGTGGAGGCCGGAGATGGGAATTCGTCGAGTGAGAAGGTGAGACGGGCTCAGGTCCATGGGGTTGCGGACTGGCGACTATCGGAGCCTCGAAGAACGTGAGATGCCGAGGACGCGTGCTGGAAGATTCGGTATCCTTGTCCTCCAGCATGGGATCCTTCTCTGCTGCATCCGGAGTGGCGGCGTTTTCAGGAGGAATGGTACTGCTAGACGGCTGCGGCGAGCTAGGAGGTTGTGGGCTGGGTATCGGTGTGTGGGCGCCCTCGCTAATCCAACCACTCGGGTTGACGAGTTGTGGCGGCTTGTCCATGCGCTGAATCATGTCCGGTCGCAGTTTCCTCATGAATCCCTTCTTCTTTTTCTTCTTCTTTTTCTCTATTGCCTCCTCCTCGTCATCGGTGTCTTGACGGGTTGTGGCGGCGTCGTGTGTCGACGTCCGGCGTGCCGACCTATAGCCAGAGAACATACGACGTGGCCACGGTGACTTCTCTACGTCGTCCGCAGCGCGTGCTTTAGCAGCGGCGATGATATGGTCGAACTTCTTGGCAAAGTAGAACCTGGCGCATCATTAGAAGACGTAACAGCCGCAAGTCTTGCTGGCGCACTTTCGGAGGTAGACCATGACCCAGGAGACAACGACCTGCACCGGGTATGAGGACCGCAAAGGAAGGGGAGTTGTTTGACGCACCGGGCTGCCTATGCACATCTGGAAGAACAAGATCGCCTGCTGAAAGCCCGTTAAAGAGCTCAGGTTGACGGTGGCGAGTCCGCAGACGGCCATGGCGCTGATGCAGTTGAAGAGAGCGTCGACATAGGAGATCTTGTTGCGGCCATTGCAGGCGTAGAAGATGGCGGAGAACAAGAGCGGAGTGAAGGTACTTTAGCTTAGCTCAGCATGGGGACAGGATAGCAGGGCAGATGGCGCACAAGAAAAGGATGTGTATGCGGTAGAAATTGAGGGACTGGCGGACTGTCTTCCAGTTGAGGGATGGACCCATGCGCTGCGATGGCGGGAAAGGCCAAGCAGGGACTACGATCTGTTATTATTATAAGTGACGTCCAACCTTGCGCAGGGCTACCCATTAGATAGCCCAATTTCTGTAATTACAACGTAGACAGCACACAGTCTCGGTATACGTAGAGCCTCTCCTGGTGTAACCCGCGATATATACCTGATAACACGGTCATCTCATTCATCCATCAAATGCACGCGTCAGGACGCGTCGGTAACCTGTTGCTCGCCGCGCGCGGGATAATGCCATGCGCCGCAGAAACCCCACCTGGAGCGCGGTCCGAGTACCGTAGTACTACTAGTAGCCTTGACAAAGACGCAATACAAAAATTTAAAAGTCTTCAGCTCACGGTTAATCTTCACTCTCAACATCTAGTTGTCACCTGGCGCATGGGCAGACGTCCGGCGTCCCAGAACGTACGGAGGGCCAACGCCGAAGCCGCTGCTAGGAACGTCCATCTTCGCCAGCGTTACGGCCACTGAACTATGTGGGGATGAAGTGGTCTATAGACAAACCATTTCAGGAACGGTACAATGGGGCGAGCAGCTCTTCTCAATTGTTGAACCAAGCGGCAAGCCCGTCCTGAAGCGTCAGGGCAGATATTTCCGACGAATGAGCTGGCGCTGAAACTGAATGGCATCCTAAAATAGCACATAACCTGTGGACGGGGACGGCGAGACGATGACCGAAACGCGCCAACAACCGTAATAACCGCACATGCCAACGAAGGTTCCGGGATCGTCCTAGCTCCTTCCATGCGCGTGGGCTTTGGGCGTATCGAAGAGAAAGCCGATGGTTGATGATATATGGCTCATATTCAAGCAAGCCACGGCGGATGAGAAGATGTGGTCGGAGATGTATGCCGCAAGATGAGGGAGCTAATGTTGCTGTCTTTGAAGGGGCCACCGACGCGCTACGCTCCATCGGCCACCTTTACCGGCTATGGTTGCGGAGGCGCATATACTCGAGCTGCAGGCTGGTTGGCTCGGGTTTGATCGCGATACCCAACGCGTCGATCCGGAATGGAGCGAGATGGGCGGGCTTCCCCTTGCACAGTGGTTCAAATTGAAGGAGAAACTTGCGGTCATAGCTGCGACGTTCAGCATAAGCAGCCTCGAATCAAGGCGAGATGGACATACCACAATCTGCCATCTGCAAGTCTGAGCGGCTGAATGGCTGCGGGGTAAGGAATATTGTCGAGGGTAAGGGCGGCAACCGATATATGGGCTTTGAGCGAGGATGTAGCTTCGGAATCAACCTCGACGCTGTCCAGGACCTGGAGTCGTTCGGCCCCGTCCGTTGAGATAGGAGTCGTGGCAGTATGCGGCGAGGAAGACAGAGGAGGTTTAGGAGAGCCAATCCCGCACGATGAGCGAGAGCCAGCGGTCCCGCAGCGCCGCCAGATATCGTCCCAGTCAGAATCAGTCATGTTAAGTTTCTGCAGCTCCCTCATAGCGAGCTGCTTGACTTTGTCAAAGCCCCAGCGGTGCGCCAAAGTGATAATCACGGCCCAGGTCGGGAGGGTCGTCTGAGGACCCCTGATAATCCCACCAAAGGTCGTTCGGAAAATTGGCCATTTTGATGATTTTGTCCGAACTTCTGACCTCGACCGGACGCGAAATTTCGTCCGAATTTCCCGAACGACCTCGAAAATTTTCCCCAAAATCCGTCCGAATTTGGTCGAAATATTCAAATTTTTCCGCGTCTGGGCTAAATTTTGGGCAAAAACTGGCGCGTTCTGGGCGATAGCTCTGAAGAACGGTTTATACTGCCTAAAATATGTTGCTAACCACAAAAATTGCTTAAATCTGTGTCAATTATGCAGTAGACCGAAGGTTCTAGTCGAGGAAAATGTCCGAACTCGCGAACGACGTCCGCGGCTGGGGGGTCAAAATGTCCGAACTTCCGAACGACTTCAAGGTTCTCTCAAGCAAATTTCGTCCGAACTCTGAGAACGACCTGTGACCGAATTATCAGGGGTCCTGTCGTCTGGTAGGAGTAGTCGCTTGGGAGTCATTAACAAGGACCTCGTTGCTGGATGGCAAACGCACGGATTGTAAAATACCCAGAGTAGTTTCACAAAATCCCTGCTCTCGACATTCTCGAGTGAAATAGCTTCAGCCGAATGTTTATGGTCGTTCAGCACAGCTCTGAAGTAGGCGGATTCGCGCTCGAAGAAATGGCGGTGGACTTTGACAGCTATTAGTATTCTCATAACGATAGACCGCTCTCGAAAAATCGCAACTCTGTGGAGCCCACTCAATTCCAGTCTGCAAAAGCTGGATAGAGTGGACAATGAGTTCTGTGGAGCTCTCCGGGACCTTTGCGTTTTTTTCGAAGCGGTCTATCGTTATGAGAATAGCTGGAAAGGCCTTGAACCTAGCCAGCGTTAGCTCAGTTAAATCCAAAGCGAATGGGATACCAGAAATACGACATTACCGTCCACAAAGTGGTATTCGTTGTTGTACTTGTTCATGGTAGAAGACAGGGGGGACCGTGTCACATCCGTGACCTGATCCTCTGTCTCCAACCACCATGTTGCCCGGCGAGCTGTTCGCGGTCATCGCTCTACACTCGCTTGTTACTGAGCCTCTTCCCGATGGAAAGAGCCTCCACGCAATGCTCGCAGGAACATCCCAGAAACCCCAGCCGTCCGCGCTAAGAGCATCCGTTGAGAAAGCGGTTCATGAAGCATTTTGGGCGCAAGCGCGTAGCACGCTCGAGACCGATCCATACGACGGCGTGAAGAGGCTCGTTCGAGATGGTGCGTGTTCATTCTGTCCCTCTAACCATTCTTACCCAAACCAAACTCAGTTTGCGAAGCAATTACGCCTCTAGTCCCTTCGAACGACCCCATAATCGCGGCACTATCGCTAATGGCACCGACCACCGCGCCCCTCGAGTCCGGAAAGCTTCTGCTACGCGATGTTCTGCTCACGTTACGACGACGCGCCGCACCGATTCGCGACCAACATATTGATCACCTTCTGGCCAACCTGGACAACGCGAATCACCCAGAACACGCCCCAGAGGACATTGTAGAGACCGTCAAGGCTATCCTCGAGCTCGCAGACACCATGAAGCACGATCTCGGTGACTTTGCTGTTGCATCCATGACCGAGACCCAACTCCGACTGCACCTTACTCAGCAAGCACGCATCCGAGAGCGGACAGCTATATTGGACCTCTGGGACACAGGGAGTCGCGTTGATGATCTCTGGCAGGCGTGGGTGGACGAGCAGGAAGGACCGCCGCCTCCAACGCTGTCTCCCAGAGAAGCGTGGATAAGGCGCCTTGTTCGGGCGCTAGGCAAATCCGTTCCCGTCGCCTGCCCAATACCTAACAATGCGGCGGGACACGAGCCGATGACAGAGAGGAACGACCTTCCGCCCCCCTTCTTCTTCTCGAAGGGCCAGCTCTTGCACGCGCAGAACTACCTGCAAGCTATCGTCGCCTCTGCATCCCTCGGCTCCCTCTTCCGGATCGGGACCGAGTCTGACTTTGTCTCGCGCATCTGGGCACTCCTCGAAGCTGAGATAGTTCACCAACACGGCACCAAGCTCATAAACCTTGCTGACGAGGTCGTGCGCGCTCGAGGTTTAGTTTCTGCTCCAGATCCAGTCGAGGAAGCCCGTCTTCGCGCTGCGGTCGATCGGACACTGCGCTACACCGATCCCGTCTTCAAGCTGCTTCAGAAGCGTTTGCTCGACGCGCTCGCCCGTGCTCTTATGGACGAGGAACCGCCCGCAACTCAGGTTCCTGAGCGGATGCAATCAGGGCGGGCGCTTGCGATGTCCAAGAAGCCTGCTAGTGGACGATCCCGGCCGGTCGTTCAAGGTTTCGAAGATCCGTTCCTCGCGAACATGATTGGGGATATTTTCCACAGAATAAGGGAAACCGTGGTTGACTGGATTGACACAATGTGGTTGCATCCTGAAGAATAACTTGACATTAACTCTTTTACATTTATGCGGTCGTCTCGAACAGCCCCGCGATAATCCGACCCATTGCGCCATCCCGAATAGCCTAGGACCGGATTAGACGCGTGTCGCGTGCCTCGTACGCAGCGTACGTACCTCGTATATGGTGGTGATATTCTGTCCGATCGTTTCCTCGTTCGTTCCCAACCCGGTTGCAAACCCGCTAAAGTTTTCGACCCCGTACATCTTAATCCCCAGTTGGACCCGCACATACTCGTATACGGCACGGGTTTTCCCCAGGTATAGGCTAGCCGGGGACCGACCGCGTTCGCCCAACAAAAACTCGCCGCGGAGCTTTTGCAAGAGACTCGCGCCCCGGCGCGCTACCCTCGCCTGGAACTCGGGGATCGCCATAAGCGTGGCGGCGGGAGCGGGCGGCGGCACCGCGGTGGCCGAGACTGCCCCGGCCAGATAGTTGACGAGCAAGGTCGAAGTCGACGCCGCAACCTCGCGCATCTGGTCCTCCGCGTCCATGGTCATCGTCCGCTCCAACGTCATCCGCATGACGATGAAAATCTCGTGGACGACGCTGGGTTCGGCAAGATACGCGCCAAAGGCGTTCGAGAGCTCTTCGCGCGCAATCTCGCGTAGTTCCGCGGCAAACTCTTCCTGCATCGCGCGAAGGTCGAGAGCTTCGAATCAAAGGTTTAGCCAAAAGCTGAAACCAGCAAAGAACGTGGAGAAACACACCTTGACAGAGGGCATAGAGGTAAGAAGCGACGAGCATGGTGAGCACGTCTAGAGAGTCGATAGTGGCACGAGCAGAGATTAAGGCCAACGAGCTAGCGAAAAACCATGAACGAGTTGGAATTGGAAAAGAAGCTGGGCGCACTTCACTGCCTGGTTGTGCATTTCTGCAGATTGGATATGCGTCGAGACTGGGTTAGCGAGGAACCCTAGGTACCGTGAGTCAATTATAAAGCGAGAAACAAAGAAACAAACCGAGTTCGGACACATAAGATGCGGTTGCGATGTCGATCCCTGAACGCGTTACTCGAAGTCGCGTTGACGAGGCCATTTTCGCACCTTTGGCAAAATAGTTCAATGATGGATCGGAGGCCGCAAGCGAAGGTGGAAGACCGCGGTTCATGGCCGGGTTGAGCAGTTCCGTCGTCTGAGCGTAGAGAAGCTTCCCGATGTGGTGCAGGGCAAGACGAGTTTTCTCCATAGCGTTGCTAACGCTCATGCACTGGAAATTGCCGCCTGTGGTCAAGGGTCAGAACGCCAATATAGACAGAGTTTAGAGCTAGGCGACCGACCATGGTGAACGTCGCCGGTGTCGGGATCGACCAAGGGGTTATCCGTCGTGGAGTTGCATTCTTGCGTTACGGCAGTGAACGCAGCCAAAATATCTAGGTTGTTTGTCAAGAAGGAGTGGAGAGAACACTTTTGCTGCGACCGACCTTCGATCTGAGGGCCGAGGAATTGAGGCGCCGTCCTCAAAGGGTAGCGATCTTGCCGCAACGAATGCTTGTCTTCTTCGAGACCTTGCTCTTCCTCGTGGCTTTCGGCAAAAGAGCTGCCTTCCAACAAACTCGAGATGTTCTGAGCGCACTCAACCTAAGAAGCGATTAAATCAGGTGGTATCCAATGCTCCAGACTCTTACTTGACCAGGATGAGGGCGAGCTACGGCATGTATGAAGGACGCAAATGAACCGCGCGACCCCAAGAGTGCCTCAGTGCACATAGCCGTACAAACTTGAGCAAGAACAGTAAGATGAAGCGCGTCATTCAAAGCGAGGGATGCGACGCTTGCAGAGAATGCCGTGCCATTCAATATTCCTGCGTTTGGGTTAATACGACTCGAAGGGCAAGACGTTGTTTCAGACGAACCGAGCGGCTCCTTTGACGCGAGCACCAACGGTTCGATGCCATGTGCAGCGAGCGCCACTCGCGACGAGACCATCTTCCTAGGTCCGAGAGTAGCAGGGCCATGGAAGGCGCGAATCGACGGATTTCCCACTGAGTAAAGCAGTTCCGGTAAACGGTCATGGACGCGAAGAAGAGCAGCCCTACCAAGCAATCCAGCAACGTATGACAACGGGGAGAGATCTTGGCGCGAGCGGATAAGGTGCCCGTAGGTAAGAGGTTGGAGATAACGCACCACCACTAGCTGAGATCGAGCCGCGCAGAGGCACGACAGGTACAACATTCGCTCGCAGCAGTGCCAAGAGTTTTTCGATAAGTTGCCAACGTACTCCAGAGTGGCCGCGGATGAGCGAGTTCATGCGTATAAGGATCGCTCCCCTTACCCAAGCTTCGGGCATAGCGGTCGAGCTTGGATCAACAAGAGGCAGTACACGAGGCACGTCTTGCGAAGAGGGTAGGACGCCTGGTGGCGAATGAACTTCGAGGCCGCAGATCTCGGAATCAATTCACCTGAATGCTGGTGTTGCAACAGAGCGTGCCCGAGTAGCAGTGGTTCCTCGGTTCGAGTGTCCGCTGTTGAGTGAGAAAAGAGCTATTGATGGGCCAGAACACTTACCAGAGCCTCCGAAACCAGTGGATACACCGTAAATGCTCTTCTTCTGAGAGACTTTTTCCGCAATAACGCAAGAGCTCTTTTGGACGCGTTCCTAAGGGCACCAATTAATCACCGGCAGGAGACCGAGGACAAAGACGGCACCTTCACGGCAGGGTTGCTTGAGATGTAAACATCCACGGCTAAATGGCGAGCAGCCGCAGTGACAGCTGAGATGGATAGACTGTCGCCGTCGACCTGGACAGCGCGTTTGCCGGTGCTAGTAGGCTTGAGTGACCGGACATGAATAAAAGGGGATTGCAGCTACCAGTACGATTGGAGTTCCTTTTGAGTCGCGAGGAACTTGGAGAGTAGAGAGCCCGGGCCAGGGGAAGGAAGAGCGGGCGGGGTAAAGAAGGCTCCGGCCAGTCTGAGGCCTGAAGGGAGTGTGCTGGACCGTGTCAGGGCGATATCGTTTACGACCATGGGGCGCAATGGTGCAGACTAAGGTCAAGAGCCCGGCCTTTATACCGGTATAGATCCGAGTCCTCGCCTGCAGTTGTCGGCATATTTTGCTGCAGGGCAGACGATCTGGTGGCGAACTTCATCGAGATTCAAATAGAGTTCAACTAGCTCAGTCAGTCGCCGCCTTAAGTACTCTGCTGCTGCTGAGGCCGTTGCTGGGGGCGATAGAGCCCCGAAGAACGTAGAAACCAGAGGATTGTTACTGGCGAAGATAGCTTGGTCGGGCCGCGAGATGTCGCGGGTGCGTCTTGGGGCGATTCTGGACTGCTTCGCGCAGGAGGCGAAAATTTCGCGTATCTCCAACTGGGCGACGCGTCGAGGGCTCAAGGCCGTGGCAAGACACGTAAATAGACTTCCGGTGTAAGCATGCTGCATGGAACGCCACGGCTCGTGGAGGTGCGGTGGGGATCAGGCAGTTGAGCATTTGGGCATTTGAGGCCGACCTGGCGCCGCTCAAGTACCTGCGCCGCCTGGAATGTCCCGAGAGAATGAGGGTCGAGCGCCGTCGAGTTGGGCGAAGACAAGCTGGGGCTGTCACCGTTACCGTCATCTTGAACCAATGCCACCACGAAAAATACGACTAAGGCGGGATGCTGGAGACGAATACATGGAGGTCGATTCTGACGAGTCGGACATGGACGAGCCGCGCAAAGGCAAGGGAAAGGCTTCAGATAAATCTAAAAACAAGGGAAAGGGCAAGGCGGATGTGAGTGTATCGTGGACCAACCTCTCAGTGTTAGAACCAGCCAGGATGCGGCATATACTTGGGAAGCAGCTTATACTCGATCTTGGGACACTGTGCGCGAAGATGAAGCGGGCAGTTTACAGGCGGCAGTTGAGGACTGGATGGCAAGAGGTCGTAGGCGTCGGTGCGTCGGTTTTGACTCGTATTCGTCTCATTTACGCGAAACAGGCTGCTTGAACCGGCTGCCCCCGTCCGTCGAACCATTATTCGCCATCTAGTTCTCCTCCTCGACCTCTCCAGCTCAATGCTCGATCGAGATATGCGCCCGACCCGCTTTGACCTCAGCTTGCAGTACGCACGCGAATTCATCGTCGAATGGTTCGACCAGAATCCTCTCGGGCAAATTGGCGTCGTTGGTATGCGCTCCGGCATTGGAGAACGAGTAGGAGAGCTGTCGGGTTCGTTGTATTGCATTCTCGCCGATCGCGCTCAGTCCCGCCACAAGGAAATCCACAAGATGCTCTGAAATCTATTGCGGACCGGCATAAGCTAGAACCCGCTGGAGAACCTAGTCTTCAGAATGCTATTGAGCTGGCCAAGAGCAGTATGAAGTATGTCTTTGCCTCGCACGATCCTCCGCCAAAACCTAACACTCAATCCAGTCATTTACCAACCCACTCTTCGCGCGAAATCGTCGTAATTTTCGGCTCCCTGACTACCTGCGACCCCCACAATATCCATGACACACTCGAGTCGTGCGTTGCGAGCAAAATCCGAATCTCCGTTGTCGCTCTAGCCGCCGAAATGAAGATTTGTCGCGAGCTTTGCGATAAAACGGGCGGTACGCGTTGTGAATCTAAATTTTTGTCTCATTTCCGCTGCTTCAGGCCAATTTGGGGTCGCCATGAACGAGGGCCACTTCAAGGACTTGTTGTTTGAGCTGATCCCTCCCCCAGCTCAAAGAGCACTTGCACGAGTCGGCGGAGGCGGAACGACCAATCCCGCCGCCGACCTTATGATGATGGGCTTCCCGACGCGACTGCCTGACGCGTCTCCTCCAAGTCTGTGTGTGTGCCATTCGGAATTGCGCAGCGAAGGGTTTCTCTGCCCACGGTGCCTCGCCAAAGTCTGCGATGTACCCACCGACTGCGATGTCTGCAGCTTGATGATTGTTAGCTCTCCTCATCTTGCTCGCAGCTACCACCACCTCTTTCCCGTCAAGCCATACACGGCGGTGTAAGACCACAACAACGACCATTATCTGGGTCTGACTGCTTGTAGGATGTCGTTTGGCGAGGCGTCGCAAGTGAGCGGCTGCGAGGGATGTGCGCGGCCGTTTCCAACGACGTCCACTCCTTCAACCGGGGAAGGCATGAGTCCTGTGGGCAGGTATTCTTGTCCAGACTGCGGGGGAAATTTTTGTGGTGAATGCGATACCTTTGCACATACGATTCTGCATGCATGTCCGCAATGCCTATAGTGTACTAGTGTAGCATCGCGGAACGTGACACAATTGTGACACGCGTTTTGACCCTCTCCTCCTCCCACTATGGTCTCGTCGAAAAAGACGAAAACCGGCCAGGAGTCCATCCTCCACTTTTTCGCGCGCAAACAACCGTCCTCATCGTCCCTGTCGTCGTCAAAACCACATACCACTATCACAAGCGCGCCTCGCGACGCGTCCACCTCCCAGTCAATCTCTACCCGCCCACCCAGTCGCGCAGGTGCATCCGTGCAACCCAAGCGCAAGGCTACCGTCGATTCCGACTCGGATGTGGAACCTAGCAGCGCCGTGGTCTACCTCTCAAGGTCGTCTCCATGCCATCGTAACAGTCTCCCCAGCCCAGCCATATCCCAGGCGTCAGACAAAGAAAATGTCAACTACGCTCCCCACACTACTCCACCGCGCAAGAAACTGCGCTCAGAGTCTCCGTGTCCGCTTCCAGACGCGACAGGAGCCTCCAATGAGTTGCCCATCCCCAGCAGCCAGTCCGACGAGGAGGAGCTAGTGGCATCTCCTAGCCAGAACCCCGTACCGGAGGCTACCAGCGACGAGATGGACGTCGACCAGCCATTCGAGCGCGCATCTACACCGGAGCCCGCGCCGGTTCCACACAATGTTCTCTTGCAAACACCGCGTCGGGACACCCTCGCCCCTCCCCCAGTTACCCCAGTGGCACTCACGCCCAGGAGTAAGACCGCCGCTATCATTGCTGCCGCCAAGGCCCGGGCGAAAGCCGAAGCAGAATCGAGTTCCGACGAAGAAGCCAAGCCGAGGGTTCTTCGAGACCTGGTGGAGGATAGCGATGACGATCTCGAGGATCTGCCTCCGTGCGTCTACTGCGTTCTTTGCTTCTTGTGTGATATAAACATTGGGGAAAACAGCATCGCTCCCAAAGTTACGTTTGCGCCACCACCCGCACCTACCCGATACGGTCTCCGCGGTAGAGCCCCGCCTACCACGGCCAAACCAGCTGCAGCCAAACCAGTCGCCAAACGTCTTCCGCCGCCTGTCAAGCCAAAGCAGGCCGATCCCCTCGGGGCCTTGCTGAAGGAGAAACGCGACAAAGACAAGAAGGGTACCGGTGGCAAGGCCTTGCGTCAAGCCGAGTCGACGGCCCGCGCTGGAAGTCCTCTTTCCGACCTCACTGACGACGAGCAAGACGTGGACTATTCCAACGAGGAACGCGCTCGTGCCGCAGTCCAAGCTTTGACGACGTCCAGCCCTGGCCAAAACAGCGATGACGAAGGAGTTTCGGTGGACGACAACGACCAGGTTCGCCTTCTCGGGGCGAAACAAGGCCAGGAAGTCGCCCAGCTGCTCAAGAGCGAACGTACGCGGCTTGCTGTCGCGAAAAGCCAAGAACGGGTCACGGGCGTTCCTTTGTGGCACCAAAATGCGCCCTCTATGCAAGTCGAGTCTGCGATTCCCTTGTGGCCTCTTGACATTAGCGAATCCCCGGTTGTCTCTGGCTTGCGAGCGAGCCTTGAATCAGGCAGTAAGTCCCCATGCCTCTGATCTTGTTCCTTGTTGATGACTTTTCTAGGTACCGCCCGCGCCGCTATGATTTTGAATTCTGGCATTTTTGGTCGTTCCCGCCTCCCATTCCCCGTTGTTTCTTGTCTTTGTGTGCACGGTTCGTCCCACTCTTCGTCTGATAAGTCGCTGCTGACAGCATTTAGCGTTCTCCGACCACGAGTTGACTCTCCCCGCCTTCAATGCCCTCTCGCACATGTGGCACAACGTAGATTGTTCAACTCCAGCCGTTCCGTTTGACGTTGTTCTCTCTACGCTGGTACGCGTCGGGGCCAGAGAGGATATTCTTGAGCAGATGGGATGGCAAATCCCCGTCTCGTGTCAGCGAAATGCTGTTTCCCCGGTGGAATGCAGCGGCATTCTGTATCGTCTCGTTCAGCTCGTCGGTCTCTCTGCAAAGTAAGGAACGCATTTCGTGATTGATGCCGCGTCCTGAACTCGTTCTAGGTCTTCTGCTCCCGTTTCGTCCGACATAAACGATGTCATCGTCGCTCTCCTCGTTATCGGTATGGATCCTACCATTGGCCCTGACTTGCGTCGCGAAATCGCGTCCGCTGTCGACGGGCTTTGTCTCGCACTCGATCCCGGTGAACAAGTATGTGACATGGTAAGCCTGCTACTTTGTTGTTGGATCCGACTTCAACGCATGATAGGAACGCGCTCTTTGCGGCAAGCTGTTCAAGCTTGCTTCGCCGCTGGAATGGCATAACCGCTCGCACCTCTTGGCTATGATTGCAAGTGGTTGCGGCCGCAGTCAACGACTAGCGCGTGTCCTGGGGCATGTATTGGTTGTCGGCATATCCGAGTTCTCGCAGGTCTGTGTACTTGTAGACTCTCTTGGAGCCTGTATTGACTTCCGGTTAGGATCAGTATTGCGACCTTCCTCCGCTCGCCGCGATCCTTGCTGTTCTTTCTCCGTCTGACGAAGAACAGAGCATCTTCGAGCTCAAACAGGACACCAACTATGTCGAGCTCGTTTTCAAGGTCCATATTCTCAGCATCGCATTGTCCAACATCGACGGCTATGTCAAGGAGGAGGCGAGCCAGCGCCAGCGCAACCCTCAGTCTCCTAGTAAATCCGCCGGCGACAAACCAGAGACGATGGTATCGCGCATTATATTTGCACTTGATGACATGCATGGAAACATTGGTCCGTCTATTCTGGTACCCTGTCCGTTTGCTCATGCCCCGCAGTTGATACGCGCGCCGCGCATCTGGACCGCTCTCGCGCCAAAGGCGTGCTCAAGCAGCTCTCCATGCGCGTGCACTACCAGCACGAACATGCGTCCAAGTCCGTTCGCGGCACAAAGCTGTCGCGTCCCATTCAGCAGTATTTCGCAAAGAACAAGTAGCTAGGATTCTTCTAATTACAGTATGATACAAGTTCAGTTTGTTTACGGTACATATACTCGTTGTTTTGTTACAGTCAGTCGTTGAGATCCAGCTCAATGTCCCAGACGGGCGACTCGTGTCGTGCAGGCGCCGGCGCTGGTTCTGACTCTTCGATATCCCAAGGCGGACTGGGTTCTCGCGCCACCGCTTTGGCCTTTCCCTTTGCCTGCGAGTTCATCATCTCGAGCGTATTCGTCGCATGGTTGCGAATGGGTTTGTCGAACGCGTTCTTGACGTTATTTACCTTTACCTGGCCGAAGCCGGGCATGTCCTGCAGCTGGTCGGACGTCGCGCGCGCAATGTTTGCGAAACTCTGTGGATCGTGAGCTCGACAGAGGGATGCAACAGTGCGCACCCCGAAGGAAGTCCGCAGCGTCTCTACGTCGGTCTTGTTGACCTTGCTGATGCTGGTGAGGGCGGAGCGGAGGACGGAGTCATAGTCTTTGTCGACGCGCTCTTTGATCATGTCCGGCGGCTTGTGCTCAAACTGCTTGAACGTCGCGAGGTAGTGGCCGGCCTCTTCGCTGCTGAACGCGACTAGGATGGTAATGTTGTTGATGAGGCACATCTGCAGCGAGAAGTTGGTGGGCGTGGCTTGGGGAAAGCGTCGCGTTCATGCCTTGGTGAGCTCCCGAATGGGATCGCGGTGCTCGGTCTGCGCTATGAGTATGTGGATATGGGATAAGACACGACGACGCACGACGTCCGACACGACGAGGAGGATACGCAGACTGTACGAATGCCCGAGCTTCTCAATCCGAGTGTGGATGTATTCCGGATGCAAGCGGTGGTATTTCAGACTTTCAGCCAAGTCAGTGGGCATTCAAAGTGCCGGGAGGGCTGCGTACCTCAGGAAGAGCACGCCGGTGGTGCGTCCAACCTGGTAGTCGCACACAACGTCCCCGAATTCTTTATTCACGTTTTTTATCGCGTCGAGAACGGGATTTGTGCGCTGGAGAGGGTTGACGATGATGCTGTTCCCGCTGCCGGGGTTGACGACGGGCGGGGCGGGTGCCTGGGGCGGCATTATCGACGCGTAAAGCAAGCCGCGAGATTGGTCAGACACCGCCAGGTCAGTCAGCTACCACCACCATGCTACTCGCGAGTAGTCTCCCGCGCGTCGCGCGCCTCCCTCTACGGCGCTGCATACAGACCCAAGCCTCTTCGGGTCCTTCCAATGCCTACACAAAATACGCTCTCTACGCTACCTCGATCGGCGCGCTCGGAGTCGGCGCATACGCTCTTTCGTCCGACTCACCACGACCGCCGGACGTCCTCCCGCGCGACCCCACCCTCCCCACCGACGACTTTAGAGCCTACCTCAAGAGGCAATCAGCGCAAAAAGACCCGCTGGCTTCGCCGCTTTTGCTGCTCGCATCGTCATCTTCTCCCCCGTCCCCGCCAGAGCCAGAGCCAGAGCAATCCGCCAACACCGGGGCCTACAACCCCGAAACAGGCGAAATAAACTGGGACTGCCCGTGTCTCGGTGGAATGGCGTCGGGTCCTTGCGGGGAGCAGTTCCGCGCCGCGTTTTCCTGCTTCATCTACTCGGAGGACGAGCCAAAGGGTATCAACTGCGTCGACAAGTTCCAAGATATGCAGTCGTGCTTCCGGGAGCACCCAGAGGTGTATGCAGCTGGTACGTCGCGTCGCGTCCGTTCGTAACATGCGATTTGCTAATACAAGGACTAGAAATTGCCGACGATGAGGCGGCGGAGGCTGCGATGAAGGCTGAATCCCAGGAGGACGCACCAACGCCTGCCCCCACGGCTGATGAGCCTACACCAACCGCCGACCCCGTCACCCCCATCCCTACTCCCGATGTGCCCAGTTCCATTCCCGCAACAAAAGCAGCCGCACCGAAGAATTCATTAGGCCTCGTCGATGGCTCCCCCGGCGCACCCTTCAGCCCAGCTGCCTCCGCGCACAATGCAAAAGGCACGGAGGAATCCTAAAAGTACTACATAACTTACGTTGTCCGCACTCACCCCGCTCCCAATGAAACATAATTATTGCCCTATTCAAGGACCGCACGTGGAATTTCGCCAAGAAACGACAGAGGAGGCTTATAGCTTTCGACATCAGGAAACTTGCAGCCGACGCAAAGCGCCAAAGTGCCAGGAAGCGCCCAGAAATCTCCGACGACGCTTCCTGTGCGCTTTGGAACAGGCTTAAAGCCACCACATCACTTTCCGTCGCACTTGGTACTTTAAACCGAGTTCAAAGCACCCTCAGCGCTTTGAGTGCTTTCTGGCGCTTTGAGCGCTCCACAGATCTATCGATCTGATGCCGGTAACTGCTTCCGGGATGGCCATATAACTGCGGGCGCGCAAGACCAATCAACCACCCCCACTCCCTTCCCACTTTCACCATCTCCCCGCCTCCCCCGCCCCCCGTTCTCTCTCCAAGTTCCTCCCGTCACCTGTGCATGTGCGAGTCCCTCTCCCCCCCCTTCCGCGTCCGACTCCAGTACTGCCCCCCCGCCCCGCCCTCAACGTACAACGTTCACCGACGAAGCATGGCAGACAACCTCGGGGCGAGCTCGACGCTCGTCGGCTGCCAACGGCGCGCGCTTTGCTGGGGTTACTCGTCGAAGGGGGAGGTTAGGGCTATGGTGGAGATGCGGTAGCGATGGTCGGGTACGTTGTAGAAATGGGAGGGATGGTCGGGTATGTTGGATGTTGTCCCGTAGAACAGAGAGATTCTGCGCCCGATATGTGTTGCCCGATCTTATGTCGCCCGCGTAACCTGTCCAAAGTGCCCAAAGCGCCGAATGGTCTCAAGCATCGCGTTAGCCGAGAAGCGCCAAAGCGCACTCAAAGCGCACGCAAAGCGCACTCAAAGCACTCCTGGGGCTTTGGGGCCGCTTGTTAAGTGGGTATGTTGCTTTGCAGCTTTCTGCGCTTTGCGCCGCTTTAGAGCGCTGTAAAGCGTTGTTCAGGTTTCCTGATGTGGAACGCGGGCAAGCCGAGCTGCTTCGTTTTGAGAATCGCTCAAACGGCATTCAAATTTCACCGGGAGGCAAAAAGCACGGAGGAATCCTCAAATTTACTATTAGGTGGCCTGCAATGTACCACGCGTTACTGTAGCTAATCGACCACGGCGACAAAGAATCCGATCGGAAATCAAACGCCGCCTATCTCGTACTCTCATGGCCAGTCTAGATCTGCCGACTCAGAGCACAAAGCGCCAACGCAGAGAAGACCAGTCGGATGCCCACGTTAAGCGGTCGGAGATATGGTACAACGATGGCAGCGTTGTTCTCCAGGCCCTCCGGGGCACGCAGTTCCGTGTGCATTGGGGCATCCTTGCGCAGCACTCTCCTTATTTCCGCAAGCTTCAAGTTCGCCTGCAAGTAAAACCCACGGATGAGAACAAAGAAGTAGACGGTTGCCGGATTGTCTGCCTGCCGGCAAAGGACGCGGACGTCGAAGAGCTCTTGTCCCTTTTGTACCGCCCGTGAGTTGCCCTTTCTCTGGATTGTATGCTCAACAAGCCTCCGCGCCGACAGAACATACAAAAAGGAACCATCGTTCACACTTCTCGCACTCGCTAGCCTAATCCGCATAGCGCGCGAATACGAGTTTGCTGATATCCTCGACCTGGCGGTTCGGCACGTGTCGTCGTTGTGCCCGACGACACTCGCGGGGGTACGACGAGCTCTTCTACGCTTCTGGAATCCAGACGGTCTTTCCTGAGGGAAGGGCGGCGGCTGTGGAGCCGGGGCAGTACTTTGAGATTGTGGCCCTTGCGCAAGAAAACAGGCTGCATTTCCTTCTACCGTGCGCGTTCCTCCGTCTGATTATGGAGAATTCCACTGCGAGTATCTCTTTTGTTCATCTTCGTATTCTGAGTTCAGTTTTTTTAGGAAGTGCTATTCCGGAGCGTGGCTGCGGTGATCCACCCAAAGTTGGCGCTCGCAGACCTCCAGACGCTCCTTGTTGGACGCGACGAGCTCCTGAATGTGCAATGGGGTGTGGACAAGAAATACGGAATGCTCCAAAGGAATACTTCGCAGTGCCGCCTCCCCGAATGCAGATATTATTCGCTATTCGCCTTCCGCGACGTAGCGAAAATGCCGTTTAGCTTCAAGCACGCGCTCTCCCCGACAATCGAATCGCGTTTTGCAAAAATGTTATGCGAAACGTGTGCTGCTGACTTGGAGGCGGGCGTTCAAGATGGGCGGGCGAAACTATGGGAGGCACTCCCTGCTATGTTTGGGTTAGTGGACTGGGACGAGTTGAGGAAGGGTGCACCAGCGGACTAAGTAGTGAATATTATCTGCTGTGGCCGGTTTGACGAGTTGGGGGGCGCCGGCCACCGTGGCACGGTCACGAAATTTTGCTGCTTGATCTCTTGCCACCACCATGTCCGCGTCGCTGGCGGATTTCCAGTCCGCCCTCATCCAAAACGCCATGGAAATTGGCGCCCTCAAATTCGGCTCCTTCACCCTCAAATCTGGCCGGTAAGCGCGCCAACGCCGCTATCATTATCGCTATGTCCAACACCGTCCTAGCATCTCTCCGTACTTTTTCAACGCGTCGCTGCTCAGCTCGGGCCCCATCCTCTCCGTGCTATCCTCCGCGTACGCGTGGACGATCGTCGACGCGCAAGCGTCCGCGACGGCCCCACTGCCGACGTTCGACGTGCTCTTCGGACCGGCTTACAAGGGCATCCCATTCGCGGCGACGACCGCGCTGGTGCTGCACACGCAGCACGACATCGCCGTAGGCCTCGCGTACGACCGCAAGGAGGCCAAGGACCACGGCGAGGGCGGGATGATGGTCGGCGTCCCCGTCGCGGGGAAGAAGGTCGTCGTGCTGGACGACGTGATGACCTCCGGCAAGGCCATCCGCGGCGCGATTGAGATGGTGCGCAGGCACGGTGGGGAGGTGGTTGGGGTTGTTCAGTGTCTGGATCGTGAGGAGGTGGGGCAGGACGGGAAAAGCAGCACGGTGGAGGAGATCGAGGGATTGGTTGGCGTTGGGCGCGTCAAGTCGATCCTCAAGATGCGCGATCTTATTACCTGGTTGGAGAAAAGTGGGATGACCGAGGAGCTAGCCGCGATGAAGGTGTATTGGGATCAGTACGGACTCAAGTAATTCTAGAGATTGTATAACAGAGGCGCATAGTTCGAACCAAGATATACGACCTCCGGCGCAGCCTCCCGCCTAACAATCTCAAAGCGATGCTCAACCTCAATGTCGGCGGGTTGAGCGAGATCATCCTCCTCCTCCAGCTCGTGGTCCGCGTTGCGATAAGACGGACATGTGCCGCACGTACACGTCTCGCAGCCCTCGCGATCGTCCGCCAGAATCGTCATTTCCACACTCGAAAGCCACAGGAGCACCGGCGCCAGCGACTCGGCGACCTTGCGATAGCGCGCGGGCGTGAAGACCTTGTCCAGCGGTTTCCGGCGTATCAGGCGCCGCCGATATTCTCGAACGCGCAGGCGCTCGAGTTGCTTGAACAGCGCGAAATTGTATTCCGTCTGAGATACGTTAGTAGGGCGGGTTTGGAAACACGACGGGACGGACCACAAAGTTGCTGAGGCACGTATCGAGGTGTTTGAGGTTGGGAAACGATGCGGCGAGCGCTTCGAGCGTTTCGGGGCGGACCGAGTCTGGTTGTTTCAACGTCGTCCCGTCAGCGCAAACAGCGGTTATGGTGAGCGATTCGAGGTTAGCGTAGGTTGGGTATTCGGGAATGCAGTATGTTGAAATCCCGTGGCTCGAATTCCAGTTGTGCAGAAGGGAGAGGTGGAGGGAATCGAGTCGTTTGGGCCGGTATGATAGCAGTGTATCTGCGGCGTCAGGAAATCCTTTGAACGAGTGAAGGTTGGCTAGCAGCGCAACGTCCTCGCAGATCGTGGTCCCCGTAACCTCCAGCGAGAGATCGACCAGATTGCGGTGAGAAAGCAAGAACGCGTCGAAATCTAGGTCCTGTAACTCGTCCTCTTCTTCGTACTCGGGTTCAAACTCGATGGACAAGTCCAGCTTTTGCAGGGCAGGGAAGTGTGCGTCCTCCATGCTTACAGCTAGGTCAGTGCATCCATTCGAGGGGAGCATGCCACCATCGATGCTGATTAAAACGCGGAGCTGCAAGGTGTGCAGGAGGGGGGAGGTAAAAGGGAGTCGCTGCATGGCTTCTCCGAGTTTGTACAGCAGCGACTCCATGCCCTCGTCATCTGGAGAACGAGCGTCAAGAAACGTGAGGTCCGCAACGACGACGGGGCGTACCAGTGAACGTGAGCTCCAATTTGAGACTGAAGACCTCCAATCCCGGTTTATGCATGAACTGGTGCGTGTCAGCTATCGCAGCACGAGCAAGGGCGCCGGACATACCAAAAGGTTATGCGTGGACTCGTCCGTCGCTACATAGAGCTCCTTGAGGTTCGGAAAGTGCCCTGGCTCGAGCAAGAGTTGCCCCAGACGACTGGTACACGAGGATACGCTCCAATGGAGCACGCGGAGCGGGGACCCGACGCCTCCCGGGACGCATCGAGCGAGGTTTTTCATCGCGTCCGTTATCGAGGTTGTCGGACACCGACTGAGTCCATCCTCGTCGGTCAGCGTGAGCTGGGTGATGATCTCGGCCGGATGCTGCCTCCAATCTGGGTTTTTCGCGGTCCGGAGGGTCTGGACCAGTCGCGATGATTGTTTTTCATTGAGGTCGAGGATGGCGTTGTACAGCGGGTGGACAAATATGTGGAATAGCTGGCGCGACACAGAGCAGAGACGTCCGAGAGACTGACGGGATGCATAGAGGCCTATGTGCAGCCACAATTCCGTGGGTAGCTCTGGCGGCATGATGGGGGCAAGAAACAGACGAGGCACGGTCACCTGGCCTGTCACGACGTGACTAGCTGACGCGTCGCGTAGAAAGGCTCTCTAATTGTGTTCGATTCCTTGCGCAAACTACCCTCAGATGCTGTTCAAAGCCACCTTGACGCCTTGTGCGGGACGCGGAGGATTCCCGCCATCGCCAACCATAACCTGGACTCCCTCGCTGTACACTCCGTCCGCCACAAGGAAGATCCACGCGGGACCCGGCGGATAAATGTTGCCGTTCGGCGGAGCGGTGATCTCGAGAGTGTTGCCGACGAGTCTGTTCTCCAGGAAGACGAGCCGCGAGTTGGCGTGCTGCGCGTGCGTGATGTAGCCCATATCCATGAGTGATACTGCCAGGGATTTGAGTAATAGATTTAGAGGCGTATTTTTAGACCTTGAATTTGCCCGAATCTCAGGCTAAGGGGGGACGGTGACCCTGAGCGTCGCCTTTTGGTTGAACAGAATCTGCTCCGGAGAAGTTTGGATCGAGGGACGCGGGAGATTCTTGGCGATAAAGTCCGGCGTGAGGTACTCGACGCGGAACTCGGTCGGGAAGGCGACGTTGGGTGTGCCGGGCGCGAATACGTCGGGATTTGGGTTCGAACCGGATACCATCACCACTCTGAAATATGAACACCGTCATCTGATGAAGGAAGATACAACAAAGGAAACAAACCCCGAACCGGTGAGACCCGCCGTCGAGTGGTACATCCGCGGGATCTTACTCTCAGGCAGCCCATCCTGCGTGATACGGAATCCCTCCGGAGCCTGTGTTCGGTACAGGATCGGACGAAGCGCAGGATTCGCAGCATTTGAAAGCGTCGCGTTCGAGCCAACGACGCCCGGATACCCCGAGTACCTGTCGCAAACCCGTCAGACAAAATTTCTACAGCGGAAATAGCAGACCCAGTCTTCGCGCCGTTGATCAGAAGCACATTCCCGTCCGGAAGCAGCACGCTCTCCATCAAAATTCGGGTCTCCGGCATCCGTTCCACGGTCCAGCCCTTCGCGATGCCGGCCGGCGTCAGCGTAATGCGCGAGCACTGATTCGTCGCGGGATCCTGGGTAGTTATATTCGTCGTCGGCCTATTGTCGTCCGTCGCGCTTCCGCCGCACACGAGAACAGTTGCTTCGTACAGCGGCGGGGATAGTGGTAGGAGCTGCGCAGTGCCGTCGAATGGATTCGCGACGCGGACGCCGTTCGGGATGTCCGGCAACCGCGTCTCGGTGTTGGTTTCGATGTCGTAGAGCATGCTGATGTTGTTGGCAATGACAAAGACGCGTCCGGAAGGCAATACGAAGGATCTATATTAAAAATATGAACGCCGCAAGCCTCTGCGACGTTAGCTTATACGCACCTCGGGAACATGTTCACGGGCTCCGCATCGAGAAGGAACTGGCTGTCTCTGGGCGTGCTTTCCTTGCTCGGGAAAAATTCGATCGAGTTGACCGCCAGAGGTCCTACATACGTTGGTGAATTAGCATTGCTCCAATTAAAAAACTCACCAGAATTGTAAAACGTATTCGTGTTGCTCCCGCCAATGATCATAAGACTGCCATCCGGAATACGCAGGCCGGTGGGGTACCAGCGAATAACCTGTGCATTTTAGTGTCCCCTTCTACGGCATAAGCATGAAAACAAACCTGAAGATGAATATGATCTGGGTCCTCAAACACCGTGCAACCTTCGCCGGTGGCGGACGTGCACGGCCCAAAGAGACGTATTCCCATGCGTCCATCGAGCGGCGGCGGCGCGCCAGTCGCTGTTTCCAGTGGTTGGCCCGCAACGGAGACGAGGGTCCCGTTGCTGAGGAACGATCCTCCTGTGAAAACATTATTATCGCTTGCATTGAGCTGAGCGGCAGCTACGGACCAGCGCAAAATGTGTCCGTGACTGTATCGAGTGCGGTAGCGGTGTTTGTGTCCAGATTCCAGAGCGCAGCCCAGGCGCGGGTGCCGTCAGGCAGCAGCAGCGGATTCCCGTCGGCGCGGTCGTACATCAGCATGAGCGTCGGCGAGATTGTAATGAGCTCGACGGGAACAACGCCTGAGGTGCCATTCTGGATGAAGGTCCACTGCATGGTGCGTGCGGCGGCGCCGAGACCGAGAAAGGGGAGAGCGAGGGAGAACAGTGGCAGCATCATCGTTCAGCTGAAGGAGCTAAAGGCGTTCCGAAGTATTTAAGTTCGTCGAGAAGCCCCATGTGAGCGCGCCGGTGTTCAACTGGTGGGAGATGCGAAGGCATTTGAGCTCCGATTTTCCCACTTGGTCCAAGGATCAACCATTGAAAGAAAGCCGGTGGAAAAAGACTCGAGGTGAGAAGCGGGTATGGGAGCTGGTTCCACGGGGTTTCATCGATTGGCTGGTGTAGACGTCGACGCTATCAATCTCCTTTGTTGCGGTGCCGTTATCTTATCGCACTGCCCCGCCGGTCACAGTCGAGTTTGTTCTTGTCGATCCTTGTCAAACGGCCCCGCATGTTGACTCGGTTGACAACATATCTACCCCTCAGCGCAGTAAGGAACCCATTCAGATTCAACACGACCATGCCGCATCCCGTCCTCGCAAAAATCGCACAAGATTCCCTGGATGCGGTCCAGAAAGGAGGGTACACCGACGCGGAGGGAAACACTCACCCAATTGACGACCTCGGTATAAAGAAGTTCGAGTCCGCGACGGAGTACTATCCTCCCGACTCGGAGGTGTTGTCTGCATGGTCAACTCCGCTGCCAGCACCGACGGAGCCGACCAAACCACAAATCATCCTCGCGAAAACATCCACGCTCGAAGGCATCCGCGTTTTGGATCCGTCAACAAGACGCGGCGTGCTCAACTTTGCATCGGCCACCCGACCAGGTGGTGGCTTTCTAGGCGGAGCACGAGCCCAGGAGGAGTCCCTCGCGCGGAGCTCGAACATCTACTCCTCCCTCATGACACCAGCTGGCCAGCGCTTCTACACTCTCCACAAGACTGGCCCACAGCACGCAGACAAAGCGTACACACACGCGATGATATTCACCAAGGGCGTGCGCTTCTTCCGAAGTGACGACGGCGGATGGGTCGCACCCGCCGACGCCGACGTGTTGACAAGTTGTGCGGTCAACGCGGGCGTGGTGCGGCAGCGCTTCAAAGGCGGAGAGCCCGAGGCTGCAATAGAAGCCGCTATGCGCGAGCGAATGGGCCGTCTTCTGTTTCTCTTTGAAAAAGAGGCGATCCCCGACCTTGTCTTGGGCAGCTTTGGCACGGGCGTGTTTAGAAACAACATCGCCATGATCGCGCGGCTTTGGGTCGAGCTGCTCCTCGCGCCAGATTCCCGCTTCGCCCGCTCGTTCAAACGCATCGTGTTTGCGATAATCGACGAGAAGACGGTTGGGGTGTTCAGAGGCGTGTTCCAGGAGATGAACATCGAGTTTGTGCACCAGTGATAGAATAAAACCATGACTACCTTGACTAGCCCAAATAGCTCTTATCCACTGGGCTTGAAGCACGAGTCATATGCGGTTTGAGAGGGTGCACTCGGGCGAAAGACTCTGGACCATGGTGGAACGGAAGCAAGCCGAGGACGCGTCACTGTCAAACCGAAAGCTTGCTCTCGGCTTGCTCCGCTCGCCTATCCTCCGCCCCTTGAGTGGCTCAAACATAACTGGAAAGAAACAAGAAACAACATGGGTATACTACGGGCTTCCAAAATCACCCAGCGAAAAGGACATACCGTCGGTCGCGCGCAGGAATGCATGGCTAGCAAACGTCAAGTGCGTCCCGTTGGTGACTGCAAAGCTGCTTTACGCGTGCGTTTATGCATTGAGAAGGCTGCGTACAGTTGAAGATGGCTGTTTCTCGCAGAAAGGCGTTGACGATGTGCTGCTCGTGGTTGAGAGGTTACTCTAAATAACCTCGGACAATCGCCGAGCCGCTGGTCGCGGAGACGTTGTTCACGACGAAGATGTAGTGCGTTATCTGTACCGGGAAGAGCGACGTGGACGACCGCGCTACAACTTGTGTGATTCCGCCCTGCCGGGGCCTGCAACGTTTGGCCTTTCGCGGGAGCGACTCAACCGAGCAAAGCAAGAAAAATCGGTGCGTTCTGATTTACGCGGCAAATTCAGTACGACGCTGACTGGGTGGGCTTCGCAATGTAGCGATAACGCTGAAGAAGACGGCGCGTGTTTCTGACGACAAAGCGAACGAGTCTTGAGGTCTTGAGGGCCTTGCATGGGTTATACAGCACCGTGTCCGAGCGCTCTGGGATTGCCAGGTTGCACCGTGAGCGTGTTTGGCTCACTGAATCACAACGGAGCATCCAAAGAAAAAGTGCGTGATATCGTTATTTACGGGTAATCGAGACACTGTACGTATTGACGAGGTTCGCAGAGCCCGTGAATGGCTCTGTTCCGGCCTGGATCGCCTGTATGAACTAAAATTCGGTTGTTCAACATATTCATGGCTGCGGTTGACGCGTACCTGGGTCGGCGCGACGCCCTGCTGCTGAATGAGGTACGCTGAAGAACATGAAAATCAAGGCGAGCAAATTCCAGCACCCAGCACGCACTGAAGAACGCGTTCAAGTCGGCAGTGAAGGCCTTAATGTCGCCTGCCGCGCTGACAAAGGAGATCACCTGCCAGTTCGCGTTCGGGCCCTATCACGGAGGCGTTAAACCCGACGCGCGCAGGCAAGCAGAGCTCGACATACTCTCCACACGTTCCAGGTGTGTCCTGCGATCGATACCCCCGAGACAATCTGCGAGCCGACAGGCTGGATCCTTTATTCTGATGTCAGACGGCGCGTCTCATAGCTGCTGGTGCGTACCCTCCGAGACCAGAAAGCCAAATCATGCTAATTTTATGCGCTTCAGAATCAGACGCAACGAAAGCTCATAAAGCCAACGTACATTTCAAACGACGACGCATTGGTAGCAGGATTGCCCGCCGACGCGACTCCCGTCCAGATGTCGTAGGCTACGTCCGCACGGATGCCGGCGGACTGCGTGGTGTAGTTCCAGGTCCACGACGTCGGAGCAGAGGCGACATTTTGGAGCTATTGGAGCTCTTGGGACCGGGCTGCGGACAGCAGAAGCTGGGCTTACCTGCACGCCTTTGGCGGTGTTGGAGATTACGTTTGCGTCTACGCACGGTTAGTAAATCGGATCCTTCCGGACGACGGGTTGTGGCTCACAGCTCTTGACCTGGTTCGGGTTATTCTGCCAGTTGTAGTTGGTAGACCACGACACGCTCGTCGCCGACGAGCTGACGAGCGTGGATGATTGGCTCCCGACGCCGAACGCTATAGGTGTTGAATGACCTTGCAAGTAAGGAATATAACATGCACGTACACGCCCCCCACAGATTCTGACACAGAGTATACGTTCCCGCTGCTGCGCATTGAAACTGACCCGTTATCGTCTGTCCGTGTACGGCGCCGATGGCGAGCGCTGTGTAAATGAACGCCGAGACTCGCATCTTCGATTTGTGCTTGGTGGCGATCTAGCTTGAAGAGCGTATACATCCGACCAATATATAACGGAGGCGCGGAGAATTGTAGCGAACGCAAAATCGGACGCTGTTCGCCCCCATTCGACTGACCCCACGGCCGACGGACCTGGCGGAGAAATTAACACGTTCATACCGGGTCCTTACCGACGAAACAGCGATGAATTTCCCTACTCGGATAGCTTGGCTGTGCTTGGACGGCAGCAATTCCAGTAATTCAACTTTGATTCCCATGCATCAGATCCTTTGTTCTGTGGCATCAATTTGAATGATTTATTCGTGGGCTCGGCTCGAAATGTTGCTGTTCATCGGGGTCGCGCGGCGTTAATCAATTTGCTACCCTGGGGCGGGAGAGACGTGTCCAAAGCTGTCCCAAGTGGTGGCGGCGGGCAAACATAAACTAATTTGAGCCAACAGGAAATGTATGTGCTGTATACTTATGCATGCATTCTGGTTCTAAGTAAAAATCATATCGCCATGAAACCACCATCCAGCTTGAAGCATGCACAGTGCTACATACTGGCAGAAGCGGAACTTTGATCTGCGTTGTCGCCGCCCGCGAGCGTTACACTGTACTTGCTGACAAGGGTGCCAGAACCGGTGAAAGGCTCTGTACCCGCTTGGACTGCGTGGATGTACTAGAGGAGCCCGATTAATCGAGCGCAGCCCGAGATTAGGCACAGAACAAATGAACCTGTGTCGCGTCAACGCTCTCCTGCTGGACAATGTAGTCTGGCGCAGCAAAGAATAAATCAATTACTCATTGAGCAGCTTCAAGGCGGGACTAGTACACACTGAAGAAATCCGCCAGGTCGGCGTCGAACGAAGGAATGTCGCCGCTTGTGGTAACGAAGCTGATTACTTGCCAGTTTTGGTTGGGGCGCCTAATCGTTCTCTTCGGGAACGAATGAACGATTCGTCGGAGCCAAACCCGAGGAGCCTGCAAGAGAGGCTCGGGGCACCGAACGATGAGCAGGCTCCCAGTAGGGTGGCTTTGGAGGATCGTCTATCCGCGTCGCTACAGATCGATGACAAAGAAGAAGATGGGGACGTTTCCGATGATAATGACGAGTTGAACGAGAACGGGAAACGACAGCGCCCGACGACGAGAGGCGTAGGAGGTGGCGCTTACAGGCGAATGCGACGATTGCTGAACCGATACCGCAACGTTATAGACTTCGCAGAGATGAGCGGAGAAGACGTAGAGGAGTTCTTCAGATTGACGCAGACGATTAGGAAGAAGGAAGAACAAAGAGGGCGAGGCAAAGGCAAAAGAGGCTGTGGAAAAAGAGACGGCTGAAGAAAAAAAAGTGTACAACGCAGGAGGCCACTGTGAGGGGTACTTATATTATTGTGTTCTACACTTTCGCTGTATTATTTAGATGCCGCCGTCACACAAGTGACGGCTGACATACTACTTACTTCGAAACCATTACATGGCGTCGACGGTGTCCTTCAGCGAGGACCACGCTTACGGTTAGACCCACTGCATGCCTGGGCATGCGTTAACTGCCTCAGCCCCGCTGGCTGCGAGCTATCGGAACAGCGACTCGGATCGAGCTCCACGCTCGATCCTTACATTCTACTACGACAACTGCGTCTCGTCGACCTCCGTCAACGCCCCTCCGAACACAGCAGCATCACAATGGAGCCCACCGCGAGGGGGCACGACGACGAGGAGGTCGATTTGCCGACTGAAACGGGTACTCCAGGGCAGCGAGATTGGAAACAATCTCTGCGCCTCGTACCCTTGCCCACGCTACTCTTCGCTGTCCAAGAACGGCGTGGTTTTCAATTCGGGAACCCGGAGGTATCAGCAAGCTGCGATATCGATACGATTCGTGTCGTATCGGCTGATACGACTCTCTTCTGACTACCATGTCCGGCAAGAATTTCGACTACGCTGCGGCTCAACAACCCTCGAAACGCACGACACAAAACTCGCAACATATTACCGAACACATTCCTCCTGGCGTCTATCCCGAAACGAGTCGCCCCAAGAGTCGTCTTCCAGTAGCCGCCAAAAGCCCAAGCTCGTCATCGACGCTAGCTTCGGCCACGCACGCATCTTCCGCAAGAAGTATTCATGCTCCCACTCCTTATCCGCCAGCCTCGTCGCGCTCAGGGCTGCGCCCCGTAAAGGGCAGCGCCTCATCGATGCCGACGGAGAGCACTCCTCCCATGGCTACTTCATCGAGCCAAGTGTTACCGCCTCTCTCCGAGTTCGAGGAACTGTCAGTGGACTCCCGCAATACGAGCCTGTCTTATGATTCGTTTCCGGAGTCGGGATCAGATGGGGGAGCGGAGGTGGAGGGCCAGGGGAAGTCGAGAATGAGCAGCCATACGTTATCGGGCGTATCGTCGGAAGGGAGAGTCCGTGACGAACTGGTTGCAGACTCGGAGACGGAGCCAACGTCTGTTACGGAGACTCCTCGTCAACCCGCTTTTACCTCTCCTCGGGGAGTGGACCTTCAAATTCGCGCCCGACTGTCCAATCTCGCTCCCCCGGAGGAAGAAAGCATTACTCATGGTCTGCGCTTGCGTGAAACGCATAAGGCTGCGACCTTGGAGGGCCAAAATCCATTGACTCCGATGTTCACGGGTTACTGCGACGACATAGATGTTTACACGGATGAAGCTCTCTTCCAATCCCTCGAAAGGCTACATGATTTGTCTCAAGCGGACGAATATGACCCGTTATCGGGCTTCCGACTAGAGGAGTCAACTAGGAATATAGTCGGCATGTCCCCGTCCAGCACCGAGCAGCTTAAGGACGCGATACTGCGCGTGGTTCTCCCTCGGAAGGATGAACTATGGCAAAATCTGGGGGATGCGGCTACAGCGTTCCTGAGCATGAACGGTTCAGAAGTGGTCGTCGTCAAGTACCTAGAAGGAGGAGAGTCAGCAGCGGGGTACTACGCTCTCGAGCCCCGGAATCTCCATCTCATTGCGCACATTATCGTGGCTCTTAGCCAAGTACTACAAGTACTGGTCGGGTTGACTAAAAGGGAGATAAGGGACGCCTTCTCTCTGGATAACGGCTATCGGTTCTTGAGAATATTGGCTCGAAGCGAAGACACTGGGTTACTAGCAGCTACCTTCGGCACCTTGCAAATACGCACCAGCAGATGCCTATCTCACATTAATCGAATGCTCAACGTACTCAAATGGGATTACGGTGATGGCAACCTGGATGACAATGCCAGTTCGGTCAACTCGACTGTCCCAGAGGCCCGTCGTGAATATGGGAAACTTGCTGCTGAGATTGAAGTTTGGAGGATGGCGGCTCGAACAGATTACCTGCCGCATTTGAAGGATATGTTAGGACATGAAGGCGAAATTATGCATGGTGTGCAAGCGTACAA
Source organism: Mycena kentingensis (nom. inval.) (assembly GCA_014461125.1). NCBI lineage: Eukaryota > Fungi > Basidiomycota > Agaricomycetes > Agaricales > Mycenaceae > Mycena > Mycena kentingensis (nom. inval.). The sequence goes on along the minus strand of JACAZG010000021.1, from coordinate 609,837 downwards.
GAATATGCATTCGTCGATGGATACATCGCCTTACCGTCCGAAGACTAGAGGGCTAGCGACTCTCAAAGAGCCCGCGCCTGTAGACGAGCCCGAGGTGGGAATGCCGCCCTTAATGAGCGGCGCCGGCAATATTGGTGTGGACAGAGAAGCGCCTATTTGGGCTGCTACTGCTGCGACAATTGCGCCGCGCGGTGTAAGCGGGAGAATCCGCTCCCGTTATCAGTCATATACCAGGATTCGGGGCGGTGCCACGCATTAGGCCAGTACGGATTGGAGGGCCAATGTCGATGACTGCTGTTACATCGGGAGAAGGTCGTCTAAACGCTTCTGCTTCCAGACCGGCAGGAGTTATACCTATCTCTTCAAACTACCCATACCCGGACGCGACGACGCACGTATTCCGTTCAGTAATACCTCCAAATGCGGTGCCCCTTACGAACTTAGCGACAACGGCTACGCAAACGCTTTTAGCTCCAGCGCCAACTCTCACTGCTCAAGAAAACCCACAGCCACCACCACCGTCTGGTCCTAATATGCCCGGAGGTGGCGGACTGCCTCCCAACCAGGGTTACGTCTTAATCGGGCGTGGAGGTGGGCAAGGCGGTGGAGGCGGCGTTCCGCCGGGAGGAGGAGGAGGAGGACCGCCAGGAGGAGGGCCTCCATTTGGAGGTGGAGGCGGCGGTGGAGGAGGAGGACCTCCACCGCCTGGACCTCCTGGAGGTCCGGGCGCAATGGCAGGGCTGCCCAATAATGGCGCGCCTAATTTCAACGGATGGCAGTTTAATTACAAGCTGTCCGTGGAGTTGATTCCTGAGTTCGATGGCGCAGCACTTTCCATTATTCCTTGGTGCCAGGCTATGAACTTGTTGGTAGAGATGGATGATCCAAACGGACCAGGGCTGCTGACGAGGCAAATTGCCCAATACGCGCCTAACCGATTTGGCTAAAGATTGGTGGAATAACCTCTACCCTCAAGAACGAAGGAACTATTCTATGGGTTGGGCGGCACTATTCAACGCGGTGCAAGACTACTTTATAACGCCGCATTGGAAAGCAGATAGGCTGCTCGAATACAAGAACATGTTCTTCCGTCAAGGTGGACATGCTCAGGAAACGCCCGTTCAGTATTTCCAAAGACGCATACAATACGGGTCTTTCCTCTACCCAGTCACGGACGTCAGCGATGCTGCGCAAATCTACCAAGCGGTCGCACAAGCCATAGAGAATCAACCTTCCGAGTGGGACGACTTAATCAGTCTGGATACTTGCTTCTCTACAACGGAATTGCTGCGTTTGGCTGTTAGACGAGAGTCTACTCTGCTCGGTCGTTACAGAGATCGTATTCAGCGGCGCCAGCTAGTGCAATTCATGGAGGGGAATCTGGACAAACGCCAACGTCCAGTCGCCAGCGGCCGTTTCCAAGAAACGAGCGCATGTCTCGGAAGTCTCTCCAGACGACAATGCTCCTCTGATTGACCTGGAAGACAAGGAGACGGAAGCAACCGTCCTAGCCGTGGATGCACGCCGAAATAAGGGTGTAGGAGGAAAGGTGGATTATCCGGCCGGGAAGATTGTTGACGGGTACCATTTCAAACGCGACGATTCGGTGGTTAGTGCACGTCCCCCCAAGAATGGTAGCTGTTTCATTTGTACGAGTCCGTGGGGAGCACCGTGCGTTGTAGTTTTCCGTAACGGCAAGGCGCGATTAGCCGTGGACTATCGAAAACTAAACGCGCTGTCGGTCCCAGACGAATTTCCAATACCTCGACAAACAGACATAGTTCAAGCTTTGTCGGGGTCGCAAATCTTGTCTTCTTTCGACGCTTTAGCGGGCTTCAATCAAGTGGAAGTGGAGGAAGAGGATAGAGAGAAGACCGCTTTTCGTTCACACCGGGGATTATGGCAATTTCGACGAATGCCGTTTGGGCTGCGTAATGGACCCTCCATATTCCAAAGGATTATGCAGGGAGTCCTCGCGCCTTATCTATGGCTGTTTACTCTGGTCTACATCGACGATATCGTGGTGTTCTCTAAGTCGTGGCCGGAACATCTGAGGCATTTGGACTTAGTGTTAGGTGCGATAGCCAAAGGGGGGCATTACCTTGGAACCAAAGAAATGCTATCTGGGGTTCAATTCCATCATGCTTCTGGGACAGAAAATATCGCGATTGGGCATGTCAACGCACAAGGAAAAGGTCGCAGCCATACAAGAGATCGAAAGACCGCGATCGGTGCTCGAACTGCAAAAATATCTGGGGATGGTCAATTATTTCTCAGCATATATCCCGTTTTATGCGTTTATCATGAAGCCCCTTTTCGCGCTATTATCAAAAGGAACCAAATGGGAGTGGGCAGCAGAGCAGGAGATCGCGTTCCAACAATCCAAAGACGCGTTATCTGCAGCGCCTGTATTGGGTCATCCGGAAGCGGGTAGGCCGTATAGGCTATACTCAGACGCGTCAAACTTTGCGATTGGAGCAAGTCTACAACAAGTGCAACCAATCAAGGTGAAAGACCTAAAGGGCACGCCATTGTACGAGCGATTAGACTTTGCGTTCAGAACAGGGCTGCCAGTGCCGCGCCTTATAAAACAATATTCGGGGGCTAAAGACATCGTCGAAGTGTTATCGAAGGACAAATGGGCTGAGTCGTTGGATGAGACGGTCGTTCACCTCGAAAGGGTAATTTGCTATTGGAGCCGAAGCCTGAATTCGGCAGAAAGGAATTATAGCGCTACGGAGAGGGAGGCTTTAGGAGCCAAAGACGCTTTGATTCGATTTCAGCCATTCATCGAGGGGGAAAAGATTCTCCTCATAACGGATCACTCGGCGTTGCAATGGGCAAGAAGTTTCGAGAATACGAATCGGAGGCTAGCTGCATGGGGAGCTATTTTCTCAGCTTACCCTGGAATGCGTATAGTGCATCGGGAAGGACGAGTGCACTCGAACGTGGACCCGTTGTCGCGACTCCCTCGAGTACCAAAACACGATTCTCCATTGCAGGACGACGAGATTCCCATAGTGCAAGACGCGGAGAAGAGAGACAGAGCAGAGCGTGCTGAATTAAAAAACGACTACGCTCCCGCAAAAAGGGCCATATTTATGGCGTTTTGGTGGGAAGACTTGGTAGAGAGGACAGCGAATCCGGTGGAAACGAGACGACAGAGGAGGGACCGACTGCATAAGGAAGCAGTGAAAGAAGATGATCTAGATTTGAGGGCCGCCGACGAGCGCCTGGCATCTAATGAACAAAGGGCAGCCGAGCGAGAAGAGCGCCCAGTTCAGGATACGAGGGCCGCTGAAGAGCGCCTACAGTCAACTGAACAAAAGAAAAGGGCTGCCAAATCAGAGGAGCGCTCCACGAAGAAGGATAGCACCATGCTATCTGATACGGAAAGTAGCTCAAGCGACGAATGGACATACCCTAAGGGAGTGGACCCCATAGAGTATGCAGAACTCGAAGACAATTGGGAAGGTCGCTCACATCTGTTGATACATCTCGATGACGCCGAACTACGCTCATTCGCGGAAGGGTATACGACGGACAAGCATTTTAAGTCGCGCTATGAAGAAGAAGGGGAGTTGAGTGGCCCGCAGACAAAGTTGACACCGTCACGGTTTGCGAAGGGAAGGAACGGATTGTTATTCTTCATAGACGCAGACTGGAAAGCGCGTCTGTGTGTCCCTAAATCGAAAGTCAAGGCTATCCTGGAGATGGTTCACGAGGATGCTAGGGAGACCGCACACGCGGGAGCGGCAAAGTTACAATGGCGCATGAGGGAGCTGTTTTACTGGCCGAGCATGGGAGACGACATCGAGGACTTCGTCGCTTCATGTGACGTTTGCCAGAAGACAAAGGTGGACAGGAGAAGGAAGATGGGAGGGCTTAGACCAGCCCACATACCTAATAGACCCTTCGGCGACGGTGTCGATGGACCTGATTACAGGGCTGCCTCCTTCTGGCAAGGAGAAATATACCGCTATTATCGTTTTCGTGGATAAACTCACGAAATATGCGGTATTTGCGCCTACCCACAACGAACTATCACAAGAAGGTTTTGCGAAATTATTCATCGAATTGGTGGTGAATAGATACGGGATGCCAGAGCGGATTATCGCTGATCGCGATAAAAGGTGGTCGACCGATTTCTGGCGCTCCGTAGCAAAGCAATATGGGAGCAAAATGGCATTGTCGTCTTCACATCACCCACAGACGGACGGGCAGACTGAGATAGTGAATGCACTGATAGAGCAAATGCTGCGAGCCTACGTCTCGTCGGATCGAGCCGCATGGTCGAGTTGGCTGGGGGGAAATAAACTCAGCATATAATTCGAATATTCATTCCTCGACGGGATACGCGCCTAATTTCCTGCTCATGGGATATCAGCCCAGCGGAATAACAGGGCTGCTAAATCCCACTTCAGACCCCGTCCATCGCCCATTTCTACCTAGTCAAAAGGGTTCGGACTTCTTGGAGTTGCTTGAGCTACACCGAAGTAAAGCTCGAGACGCTCTAGTATTAGCTCAGGAGAGACAAGCCAAAGCCTATAACAAGAAGCGCCGCCCAATCGAGAGAATTGACGTGGGTGACCTTGTACTCGTCAATCCGCACTCGTTGGAGCTGGTCGAATCCAAGGGAATTGGCAGAAAATTGGTGCAACGTACCATGGGGCCCTTTGAAGTAATGGAAAGAATAAACCCTATGGTTTATCGTTTGCGTCTACCGGATAAATTTCCGATGCATCCCGTATTCAATCTGGAGCATATCCGAATGTATCGCCCGTCCGATGAGAAATGGGGTGTTCGAACTACATTACCAGACACGCGAGAACATTTAATAGCTTCAGAGGAGTACGAAGTGGAGGCTATCTTAGGGCATAAGACGAGAAAACGCAAAGGAAGAAATATTCTATTCTTCTTGGTACGATGGGAGGGGTACGGGCCTGCGGAGGATTCTTGGATTTCAGAATACGACATGCGAAACGCGCCAGAACTGCGAAGGGAGTACAAGAGAATGCAGAAACTGGGTTAGCACGTGAGGCACGTGATCGTGTGGGGCATCAAGAATCAAGCGAGTCACAACTGACTAACGAGCTTCTTGCTTCCTCCTACCATCTTGGACTCGGGGCTGCGTAACGCGCCTGTCCTCCGCCCTTCTCATCCAGCATGGCTCCTACTTTCCAAGCTCCTCATCTCAATCGCTTTGCCGGATTACGCAACATCCCACCATTACGCACTGGATTGCTCTTTTCCGTCGAAGGATTTCGAGTCGCTTCCATACGTGGTATAGCGGCGTCGCGAAACTCTTTCGAAATCATGCTTCTTGAGTGGTCTCCAAACTCCGACCAACTACCACTATCGTCCGGCATCGCGCCCCTCGTTCTTCCGACTCCGCCGACGGGAGACCAACGCAGAGAGGATGGATCGTACGGGCCCCACGACGCCTTCGTTATGCCCGTTCCTTGGGTTGCATCTCGGCCGCATCTAGCGATGATCAGAAGAGCTAACGTGGTGGAAAGAAATGACGACTGGTACCCGGCCTACCGTCGCCTGGAAGAGATCTGGGTCGGAGAAGCTGTTGGGAGGATGAACCAAGACGGGCTGTCGGACATCTCGAGTCTAAGTCGTCTGTTAGAAGAGCAAGTGAGGGGATTCACGACGGGTCTATCGGAGGAAGGCAGGGCTGCGCTCGTTGAGCTGCGCCTACCAGAATACCCTTCAAACGAGTCGTTCGAGGTGCATCGTGCTTTGCTCACGCAAATAACGCCATGGGACGATGCCTTGGATTGGGCTACAGCGATGCAGTACAATCTTCGCGAAAGAAGGGCGTGGATTGAATGGCTTTTGCTACGGCTACCCCTAGGTCAACCCGGATTGGAGTCGTTAAGGGCAAGATCCCGCGATACTATGGCCAATGACTCGTTCATGGGAGCTTTTATTAATGGAGTGGAAGAGACACGCGCGCTCACACTGATGGTACTGCAAGTCCCAGTGTTTATATTGCACCGTCCTCAACCCGGCGAATGGTTCACTAACATTACTCCTACGACATGGCTGGAAGGATCAACTACGTACGACGACTACTACCGCAACCATCTATCCCTAATGACGAACGGCCCGCGGTCGGAAGATTCGGTATATCAGCGTCGAGACCCTCAACTACAAGACTTGTCCTTCCAACGCGCTGATCGTCTTGCCGCCTCATCCCCGATGCCTCTTCTACGAAGAGAAAGGCAACCTACCCGAACTACCACGAGCCCTCCACCTCCACCGTCGACGAAAGCGACTTCCAGATCTTCATCGGTATCGTCGCGTACGTCCGCGCCTAGAGCTACGGCTACCAGGGCTGCGACTACGCCTGAACCAGCTCCGTGGGGAGATGCCCCTATGGGTAACCATGGTGGACTCGTCGTCGCTCCGGACGACTTGATCGACTACAATAGCTCGGATGACGATGAAGAACTACGCATCCCCACCCCGGAACCGGGACCGGGCCGTCGCTATTTGCCAACTCGTCCATTGAAGGAGGCAGCGGAAAAAGGAAGGTGGGATTCGTGGCAATGGAATAGCGACGGGAGCGACGACGAGAAGGAGATGTATGAGGGGAGAGAGCGGAACGTGGGGTTCTTCGAGTACTACGGGAGGGATAGAGCGAAGACGATCGAGTCGACGCGGCTGGTTTGGGATCACGATTTGAAGAGGAAGGTATACCTGCCGTGTTCAGAAGGACGGTCGGAGTACGAGATCCCGCGCGACGCATTTATGCCGGAGGTACTGGGGTTCCCTTTACCCAAAAGCCGATTCCGCGTGCGATCGGGTAACCATTGGATCAACAAGAGGGCGACGGAATGGGTTTACACCGAACGAGACATCCTACCAGAGCATCGCAGTCAAATTGGTGAAAAAGTCGTTCTGCCAGAACAACGGCCAGACACCCCGGAACCCGAACAACCAATTGAACCTTCAGGGCAGCTGCTTAACGCAAGCGCCTTGGCTCAATTGGATGAAGGTCACGATCGCGCAAGATCCCCAGCTAGCGAAACTACTATTAGCTTGGGTTCAAGGGCAGAGGAAGAGGTTCCGACCAAGGGGAAAGGGAAGGCCAAGGCGGACTTAGAACCGGGTCAGATCAACAGTGACGACGTCGAAATGCTCGAAGTGACCGACCCATACACCGCGCTCCTGGTCCCGGTTGCTAGACACTCAGCCGTGGATATAATCGCGATCGTAAGAGAGGATCTTCGCGCCGAAAACGCCATGCCGACTCGCGCCACTATTGCTCGAGGAGAAACGTGGCTGGAATTCGAAAGCCCGCTGGTTGCACAGAGAGCACAAGTGAGTTTGGCGCGTTGGTGGACTGGGCGGGACTTGGGAATGAATCGGACGGATTCAAGACCGCAGTCGGACTTCACAGAGGCTTGGAACCACTCTCATGATCGTTGGGACGCTGCTTTCGAGGAGGCGTTACGCGACGAAGATCGAGAAAAGAACTTGAGAGGACGGATTTACCAGCAAAAACGGAAGAATTCGCCTCCTCGAGATCTCGTTCGCAACCCTCCGCGTCCGGTACAGACACTTCAAAATCGGCCACCCCGTCGCGATCATACGTCCGTCAATTACAGGGGGCGTAGTATGACGCGTGCAGCACCTCTCTCATGCCCCAGCCAGCCTCATCCACAAGGGCGTATGCAGCAAGACCATCGAGCCTACAATCGTGCATCTTCTCCAGCATGGTCGCGTACTGCCGTTGCAGAACCTCTACCGAATCGGCCAATTCACCCACAGACTTTCTATCCGCGGCAACCGGGGTTCGTGGCACCCGAATGGTCCAGGAACCTGAGGGTACCCACGCAACCACGTGCTATGGCAGCCCGTGGCAGAGGAATAGAGCGTCGAGCGAGAGGCGGGACGTTTACTCGTACATGGAGAGGGCACGATGAACCCCAATGGTCATTCGGGAGCCACAACCAGTCAGAGGCACAACATCAGAACGCGGCTACGGAATGGGTCAACGCAGCGTCAGTATGGACGGAGAACGACGGGTACGGCGGAGTGTGGAACGAGTCTCCTAACCATGGATGGGGCGGCGGCGGCTGGACTGACGAGGGATGGGCGGATGAACGGCGCTCAGAGACGCCTAACAACCCATCTCAAGGAGAGCTTGAACAGGGCAGCTCAACAGCGCCTAATCGTTCTCTTCGGGAACGAATGAACGATTCGTCGGAGCCAAACCCGAGGAGCCTGCAAGAGAGGCTCGGGGCACCGAACGATGAGCAGGCTCCCAGTAGGGTGGCTTTGGAGGATCGTCTATCCGCGTCGCTACAGATCGATGACAAAGAAGAAGATGGGGACGTTTCCGATGATAATGACGAGTTGAACGAGAACGGGAAACGACAGCGCCCGACGACGAGAGGCGTAGGAGGTGGCGCTTACAGGCGAATGCGACGATTGCTGAACCGATACCGCAACGTTATAGACTTCGCAGAGATGAGCGGAGAAGACGTAGAGGAGTTCTTCAGATTGACGCAGACGATTAGGAAGAAGGAAGAACAAAGAGGGCGAGGCAAAGGCAAAAGAGGCTGTGGAAAAAGAGACGGCTGAAGAAAAAAAAGTGTACAACGCAGGAGGCCACTGTGAGGGGTACTTGTATTATTGCGTTCTACACTTTCGCTGTATTATTTAGATGCCGCCGTCACACAAGTGACGGCTGACATACTACTTACTTCGAAACCATTACATGGCGTCGACGGTGTCCTTCAGCGAGGACCACGCTTACGGTTAGACCCACTGCATGCCTGGGCATGCGTTAACTGCCTCAGCCCCGCTGGCTGCGAGCTATCGGAACAGCGACTCGGATCGAGCTCCACGCTCGATCCTTACATTCTACTACGACAACTGCGTCTCGTCGACCTCCGTCAACGCCCCTCCGAACACAGCAGCATCACAGCGGGCGTACAGCCGTGAGGGTCAGAAAGGGTTTGCGCCACAACGGTTCTGAGGGCCAACGCCGCGGAGCTTAAGGTAAGTGCGGAATGCATTTAGGAAAAGAGCTTCGTTCGAAGCACATATATACTAGAGATGAGCAAATCGCAGTTGGGCTTCACACGAATCCTGGCAACAGCTTGACTGTCGGACGGGGCAGGACAAAGAATTCTTCCTTCTTTGTTTACCTGCCAACCGGCGCTGGTGAATCGCCAATAGTATTGCCAGCGATGGTATTACGGAGACCAGTTAATACTCCGATAGCCTATTCTCGAGTATCGGTACTTGTAGGGCTGAGCGCGGAGGGCTCCAGCCTCCAACCAGGCTCTCTCCGCCGCAAACAAGCTATGCGGAGGGGTATATTAAGTAGAAAATAGATGTTGTTTCATCGAGTCTCGAACTCCCGACCCATCCCAATATAGAAATCTTTTCCCATCCCTAGTCGAAGTTGTGGGTTTGCGGCTACGAGAGCCTGGCAACACTTGGCTTTGCACTTGTTTGTTGATGGGACTGATGGCACCTCAGCCAGGCCCACTGTGCTTCCTCCCAGTCATTTCTTTAACATTTGGTGCATGTTTAGACATTCTTGTGTACTCCCTTGCATTTGATAGTAATATTATGCTAAGAACATGCCAGATTTTTAGTGGTGCATTGACCATTGCAGAATTGGGACAGTTGGTTGGTTTACCCTTGCCTTGAGACAGTAAAATATAGTCTAGCCACCTTGCTTAGGCCATACACACCTGCCCAGTATACAATAACTTAAATTCAGGGGTCTGAGGGAGCACAGTGGGCTGTGTGGGCCTGGCTGAGGTGCCATCAGTCCCATCAACAAACAAGTGCAAAGCCAAGTGTTGCCAGGCTCTCGTAGCCGCAGGCTCATGGCCTATGTCTGTTGGGGCTGCGGGAAAAAAGAAAAAGAGAGGAAGAGAGGAAGGAAGGAGAAAAGAAGAGACTATATGAATATTCCCCAAGCTGTTATAGACCTACCTACCTAATTTGAGCTTCATCTGCACGGCGGGAGGCGCGCTAGAGCAGTTCTACGCTCAATGGCTCATGCCCAAATGAAGCGTGATGGATTACGCTCTTTACGCCATGGCTCATGCCTTTTCGGAGCAATGGCCGGGTATGGGCTAAAGCCCCAGCCAATGGTTTTCAAACGTTAAACGTGCGGATCGCCGCAGAACCTTTTTTTGGTTGTTGGCGCTCACACGCCGCCGATGAGTACCTCGGACCTTTGTGCGCAGGCTTCCACCTCCAACGGTGGTCATTGCTTTATTTTCTAACCATTGAGCTGTAGATGACCCCGATAAAACACCATATTGTGCTTCAATGGGCTAAAAGACCAATCATCATTCAACACAGACCGGCAAGTTCACGGAAAAAGAATGAAAATGAAAATGAGTTGAACAACTCCTATGGGGAGTGAAATTGTACTTTACCGCTGAAGGGCTACATGTTGTTTTGTCAAAATGATTTTTAGTATGCCCTCCTCCGTATCCGCTAAGTCTCAGCCAAAAGTCAACAAGGACAAAGGAAGACGCTGATACCCTTTAATATAAATTCTCTACGGCCGAGCCTACTTCTACTCTGCTCCCCGTAATTCAACATCTGCGCGCCATCGCTGTAACATCAGGAATAAATGCCATTCAACTAATGTCCGCAGAGATGCATTGTGAGTTCCGAGAGCCCGAGTACCCCTTGCTATGCACTTGCTCCAGTAGAATTTGCCAGTATCATCTCAGTGAAGTCAAGAACCTGACATGTCAATTTTTTCGGGCGCCTGCGGCGCACGCACGAAAGAGGTAGAATTGAGTCGGGCACAAAGAAATAAGTCTGAAGGTTGCAAGAGGGCTGGATCATTGCGGTAATTTTTTATTTTAAAAAACGTCCCTGTGCATACGGAACTTTCAAAGGCAAGCTGTGGGCAACCTTCAGCTTTATTAATCCAAATTTTCGGCGCCTGGGGCGCGCTTGCTACAATGCCAAGACATTAATCAGTATAATTGTGGATTTATAAGTTTAACAGTTGCTCACTCTGTGCACCTTCCATGCTCCCGGCGCCTTCCGGGACCGGAACTGAGTCCCAGCTACCTCATTGTGTGTAGTTTCAACGGCAGGGAATGCCCTTTTTCCTGCTTTTTTTTTCTTCTTTTGGATTTGCTAATTTTCTTCGGCCCTCGGGCGGCTCCAGCCAATGCAAAATTTAACACAAACTGCTCTTCTACAAGGTTTACTATGTATATAATCCGTTTATTAATCATGCTAGACGCTCCGCAAACACTTGTCGTGTTGTGAGCAACCGAGCGCAAACGTGCCGACATGCTGCCATGGGCTGACATCGGGCATCTTCGGCGAGATGACTACCCATGGCCCATGTCGAAATTCGGACATGAGCCCCAACAGCCACCGTACACACTGTGAATTCGGAGATTTCAGAGGCTCTGAAAATGAATCTCATAGTAATTTTATCAGCCTCGACTGAAAATCAGTCTGAAAATACTGTTTTCAGGCCGTCTGAAAGCATGTGAAATTCCCTTATATGGTAACTTTCCCGCTGAAAGGCTTGCTGAAAATAGTACTTTCAGGGCACATTTCAGATTGATGCTGATATTACTTCTTTCAGCTTCATTGTCAGCCCAGCTGATATTTCAGGATTTACAGTGTGTACGTACGTACACGAGCCTAGCCGCAAACCCACAACTTCGACTAGGGATGGGAAAAAATTTCTATATTGGGATGGTCGGGAGTTCGAGACTCGATGAAACAACATTTATTTTCTACTTAATATACCCCTCCGCGTAGCTTGTTTGCGGCGGAGAGAGACTGGTTGGAGGCTGGGAGGGCTCTGCTGTCTTCGCGACGCGTTTGTGCCTCAGCCTCACCCATCAATTGTCACGCCATGCTGTCCTCCTTCCGAATATTTCTGCGCCGCTCACAATGTCTCCGCGCCGCGTACTCGACCAAGCCCCCGTCCAAGCCCCAAACCGTCGCGGAATGGGCTGCAGACAAGGACCTCGACCCTAGCGTCGCCCGATGGGCATCCACCGCACGCAACCCGCCCGACCGCCCCATCCCCGTTCTGAGCGTGCTGGACAGACCGCTCGGCGTCAGGCAGCGCCCGACGCTCGAGAAGCAAACCAGGTCGGAGCGCTTCCGCGACATTTGGTGGAAGGAGGACACGATATTAGAGGAGCGGAAGCATTTGTGCGTGCCCTACCTCTCGCAGGCGCGTCCGACGCTGACCGACCCGCAGAATAAACGAGCTCAATCGAGGATACTACACGGACATGATGAAAATTGTTCACCCGGGCCATATGGGCAAGACGTGGATCGCGCCGTCGGTGTTAATCCGAGAGGACGTAGGTGCGCTTCGGGGCGAACCGCGCGGGCACTTACGCGTCCTGCAGAAAGCGCTCTATCTGCCCAACATAATGGGCAAGGACATTGCGAAGCGGGAAGAGAAACACACGACCATAATGTGCTATGGCAAGGTTACCCTCCTTGCCATCGAATCCACCGAACTCTCCGTCGTACGCGCTTTCCGTCGCTCTCTCAAGTCCACCTCTCACCACGCGTAGCTTCAAACCAAGAGTTTCATAAACCCCGTCCACTCGCTTTTCGAAACCAACCCGCTCTTCCAACGCGTCCACATTAACATCCAAGAAAACTTCCTCAAAGCTATGGTTGTCAACCTCTTCATGCGGAACCTCCGCGCAAAGGTTCCCAAAGAGCTATACGGCAACTGCCTGCTCTCGTCCCAGAATATGGAGTACCTGCGCGACCCCATGGGCCTCGCGAACAAGATGGTCGGATACGTCTATCTCATCGACGAGAACCTCAAAATACGATGGGCCGCAGGAGGCGACGCGACGTCCGCAGAGCTCGCGTCGCTCGAGAGTTGCACTCGCGTCTTACTGAAGCGACTGGAGGACAAGAAGGCGAAGGAGAAGAAGGACATGGCCAAAACGCTAGATCCCGAGCAAATACAGCAGTGATGCATACACGCCGCTACACCGTCTTCCGCCGCTTAGCGAGCGGCAAAAGCAGGTCATCTCCCTCCTCGAGCTTGACTCTCCCCTGCTTGGTCGGTGACTGGGCTTCGGTTCGCTGTCGCTTGGACGTCCGTAAAGGTAATGTCGACATCTCCGCATCCACCTCCTCCTCCTTCGGAGCCCACGGGTCATCGTCCCCGCCCGCAACCTCGCCCTCCGCCTCTTCTTCCTCACTCTCCGGCTCAACATCGACACTCTTGGCCGGGGCGGACGCGCGTCGCTTGCGTGGCTTCGGCGTCTTGTTTTTCTTCGCAGCAGCTTTCTCCTGCTTCTTCGCCTCCCGCTCGCGCTGTTTAGCCTGCTTCCTTGCAAGATCCTCCTTGTCCATGACATGGCAAAGCTCGACTTTGCAGCCAGCAGCCATAAGAGCGTGACACCAAAGCTTTTGCGGATTTGAGTTTCCTTTCAAGACACAGAACACCAACACGCACCTTTTGGTTCTCGCCCAACGTATCGCCAGGCCCTTTGACCTCGACGAACCGGAACTCCTTCGTCTCCGGATGCCAGATGATGAGGTCGGGAACGCCGCTATTCCGACCTGCATAATCTTCACAAAAGAGCCGGCAGATGGCTGCGAGAACGTCGCCGCCAAAACACTATTTTGCACAGTTAGGCCACCGTCAACAATCAACCCCTACTCCGGACTTACCTCGACAATCTCGAGCAGATCCTCCCGTCCACACATATCCCAATTGACACCGACGCAACACGTCTTGTTCTCGCGATACCGCGTATCGTTCGCTTCGACGATTCGTCGCGCCTCGCCCGCTCGGATTTCGTCGAGTCGCGCTTTGATGAGTTTCTCACGCGAAAAGAGGAATGATTCCTCCGCGAGGTCGAGCGGGCCCATTTGCCACGGCGTCTCGAACGCGCCGGGGACGGGCGCGAAAATGATGTCCCAAAACAAGAGGCCGAACATTGTGGTCAGGATGTTCGTTTCCGAGTGCAGCCTATGCAGGTTAACCTTAGCCTAAATGAACCGAGAGTATAATGCGTACCCCTTGAACCCTTCCTCCGCGTAATGCTCAATTGCCCTAATCTCGACATGGACAGCGGCATCTTTGCCCTGCCAATACGACTTGCCAACCCAAGATCGCTTCTTCGCCTCTGCAGACGAAACGACCCTCGGCGCAGCCCCATTTCTCGTTGGCAAGAAAAACGCCTGGATGTCCGGGGTGTCCCCCGGCTGGTTTTCCTTCTCCTCGGCGGCGATCTGGTCCGGATGATCCCAAACCCTCTCCGCCACGATCGTCACCTCGGGCGGTTTCTCTAGCGTCACGTCTTCGAATTCCGCCCGGTCCTCGGGCGCAATGCGGAGGGTTTTCTCGATTCCGAGTAACCGATGAATGAGCGCCGGCCTGAACACCAACGTAGTATCCGGGTCGCCGAGCGCCTCGATGATACAGTCGCGTGCAGCTCGGATGACGGTCATGTTCTTCTTCCCATCCTCGTCTTTGCAGAGGTATCGATGTTGGATGAGGGCGAGGCGGTCATACAACCGCCCGCGCCGCCGACGACCCCATCGTCGCTGCGAGAGGAGAAGCAAGAGTATCTTCTCCTCGAACTCGTATTCCTTCAGCGTCCCCGCGGCTTGGGTCGCTTTTGCAAGGATCCTTGCCAAGACGTAGCCGGCTTCAAACCGGATGAATTCCGGTCTGCGTTCGGCTGCATCGTTAATTGCAGCAAGAAGAACATCGAATTTATCCAAAAGTGTATCCTTGAGAAGCTTCAGAACGATACGGGCCTTGCGATGATTGGAATTCTCGTCTTCGTTGTTGGCGTCGCCGACCACGTCCCGCAAGCCAGGAGTCCGCGAGGGTGTCGAGAGTTTGCGGATAGGATCGAGTCCCGGCGTACTCGGAGGGACAAACACTTGCGCGACAGGAACTGAGCTCTTTCCCCGACCAGCGACCTTGGGCTCGGGCTTGAGCGTCTCGTCCACAAAGTTTTCGATGTGCAGCATGTCCTCATAGCCGAGATACGTCTCGCGGTCAGGCCAGATACTCGGATCGCGTTTTGACACATATTCAGCGTAAATTCGTTTCTTGAATATTGCGAAGAGCGCGGGGCTGAAGAGAGATTCTGGGATCGCGGTGCTGAAAATGGGATGAGCAGCAGATGCTAGAAATGGTAGCAACGTACGCGCGGAACCAGATAATGTGGACGCGTAGAACAAGTTTGTATATGTATGGGTTCAAGCGGATGGCCTTGCCTTGAGAACTATGAGGACAATGCCGGCGACCAACGCGACGTAAACGCACCGACTTTGTCCAACATCAGCGTCTTCAAGCGCTCTGTTTGGTTTTGGTTCCGTGAAGAAGCCCCAAAGTTGAGACGGGTCTGCTTGAAGCCGTCGTCCTTCTTCTTGCCCTTTCCTTTCGTTGGCGACGCGAACAAGACAGATTGTCCTGCAGCGGCGTTGGTGAGAGCGGTAATGAGCAGATCTTTCTGTTCACGATTTCGTGAGCGGTTAAGACGCCAGTGGCAAAACACACGTTGAGTTTGTTGCTCGAAATCTTCATTGTCTTTGCAATGTCCTTGAGCTCGTCCACGGTGAGAATGTGCAGGCCGGCGTTCAGGCTCAAGTGTTGCTCGCTGCGGCCAAAGTAGTCCATCGAGTCCTCGTCGTCCTCAACAAGATCACTAGAAATTTTGGAAGGACCCGCAACGGGTGCATCTTCATCGTCCGAGTCAACAGTCAGGTCGATTATTTCGGGGCCGTCCTCCTTCTTGACAGGAGGCGCGACGGGCGGCGGCGGTTCGTCGACGTCCATAGCGACCAGGTCCTCTCCCAGTTTCTCGAACGCGTGCCTCAACCCGTCCTGTCCAACTTCCATAGTATACTTCCTCACGTCGCTGAGCCGATACCACCCTCCTGCCTTCTTGCGAAGAACAAGGCGTATGAGGATATATCGCGCGTCGTCTACCACGGTATAAGCCTTTTCGACGTTCTAAAAGTCGGCTTCTTACATTTCAACGCGGCTATCCGCGTCAAAAAGTCCCACTCTCGCTGCAAGACGGTTCGTCAACCTCATAAGCAACCGCGACGCGACACGCACCTCGGTGAACAGTCTGCGCTCCTCGTCCGTCTCTTTGATGCCATTTATTGCGCGTTCTATCGCCTTGATGTAGCAGCTCTCCCTCGAATCGCCCTCGCCCTCCCCCTTGTCCTGTCCGTCGTTGGGCTGGTTGTCGGCCGCGCTGAGGTCATCGCTGTCGACGCCGTAGATGAGCGACTGTACGTCGTTACCGTGCGCGTCGTCCATAGCTCGGAAATGCGCTAGGGCAGGCTCGTTGTGAGGGCGTCCGGAAAGGAGGAGATGCGTGACTGTAACGCGCCGCGAAATTCGCACCTGCCACGATGAGCGGAATGTTCCCGTTCTCGGTGCCCTACGCCAAGGGCAAGGAGCCCATCCCACCGGGCCTCACGGCGGAGGACCTCGACAACATCCGCCAGCAGAAGCGGATCGAGCAGTTTATGGGCGAAGCCGCCACCTCGTGTCCAGCAAAAGCAGTCATTGCTGGCGGCGCCGGTGCGTTTCTCGACGGATGCTCGAGTCGAACAACGCCTTATTCCACCCAGGAATCGTCTTTGGTGGTCTCTTCTCGCTCATGACTGCCTCGATGAGCTACGAAGACCCGCTACTGCGACAAAATCAAGCAGCGACTCAGCGCGCGCGCGACATCCTGCGGGAGACGGGGCGCAATATGTGGTTGAACGGGAAGAGTTTCGGGAAGGTTGGCGCGCTGTACTCGAGCATCGAGTGTGTGATTGAATCGGTGCGTCGCCGCGTCGTCCCACCATTCCGCATTCCTGAATCTTAACGCCACAGTACCGCGCAAAAAACGACATCTACAACTCTATAAGCGCGGGCTTTCTCAGCGGAGCAATTCTGGCGCGGAACGCTGGCCCACGAGCTGCATTCGGAGGCGGAGTGCTGTTCGGCGCGTTTTCGACGGCGATAGACCTGTTCATGCGGCGAGAACCGCCGGAGTACGTGCCTTCCTCGCTTCAATACGTACCACGGACTCATGGATTGCAGCGACGACTGACCCCATTCACTGTAGCATACACCATCTATTAGAGCATAATCTACCGCACTTCTCACTAAAGCGTATTAACATACGCCGGTGGTGCCTCCCCACCTTCGCTTTCCTGCCCGGACACGAGGCGCTCAAACAGCGTGTTCCGCGCCAGGAGCGTGTCTCCGCGTTGGTGGCGGCGCACCGGGCTCGTTTCATGCACACTCGCCGCCGAATCAGACGAATGGTGCGTCTGTAGCCGCTCCAGCACCGCCGGACGCGCCGTCTGGCACGGACACATCGGCACCACCTCCGCGGTGTCCTCGTCCGCGAAGGAGCCCGAGTACCGCGGAAGCGACATCCATTCCGGATTGCACCGACACTACCGCTGGCTCAGCCAACGATAAACAAAGCACAAGCACGTTAACGCACCGAAAGAATATGGACCGGGGTCTGCACCACGATATCAAACAGCTTCCGCTTCCCCGTCTTGGGGTCTACCGCAGCATCGTCCCCGCGCTCGACCCGAATAACACATTTCAGCAGGTGCGTAACCGTCATGCCGCTGCGCTTGTTTTTGTTCGTGAAATGCAGCGCGCCGCATGACGCGGGGAGCTGCAGCTCGTTGTGGAACGACCACGGACCAGGACCCATCCAATCCGACGCCAACTCGGAGAGGTCGTCGCTTAGGTTGGTCCAGGCGAGCAGCGGGGATGATTGGAGCGCGTCCGGCGCGTCGGAGTCGAGCGGTAGGATCGCTCCCGCGTCTGGGTCTTCATGCTTCACAGCAAGCAAAGGCATGCGGACGACTGGGTCGGCGCGTACAGCACGCTTCGCGGCCGAATGGTACTCGATTTTCTCTGCGTATCGTTAGTGAACGCTCCCGTCAGCTCGATGAACGTGTACCCTCCAAGAGGACCGTCATTCGGTAGATCTTGACTTTTGCCATCGGCATCAGCGTAAGCGAAACTGGGATCGTCCCTGCCGAATATTAGCTGCAATACAAGATCAATCCTGAACATACCTCCAATGGGGAAACTGCGTCCTGAAATCGAGATCAGATACTGCAGCTGCTGTTCCCAATGTCGCTCGACGACAACGTTCTCCGTCTCCTCTGCATCATCTTCTGTGGGCGCAGCGACGATCATTACGTCTCGGCTCGCGGTCATGCGCGAAGTGAGAGCTCCAGGGCGATGGACGTTCGCTTTGAGGCGCCAGGTAAGAGAACCCCACGGACAGCTCATCGAGGGAGGCGCGGTCGCTGGAATCATGAAGGATATTGGGTACGCATAAGTCCCTGCGAAAAGTGTTTAACAACGTTCCAAAAGTCTACCAAGAAACCAGAACCTTTCTTGAACTCTTTCCAGCTGCTGCTCTCTGATTTATCCTTTTCTCTATCGTCCTTGAGCCCAATGAGTTGGCTCAGTGTATGATGGTGGTGCCGCTCTTTCGAACTCGCGGGTTCCTGGATCGTGACGGACTTCTCCCTGGTTCTCCCTCTCCTTACCGACTCCTCGCGGCCCTTCGCAGAAGACGACCGCGCCCGTAGACTGGGAGAACCGGACCGCACAACGTCCTTTAACACGCTCGTCAAGCTAAATCTTGACCTCCGTCCGCGCGAATCCGGCGCCGGCGAACCGGTCGGCGTCGTCTGTGTCTGTGTCTGTGTCTGTGGCTGCGTGTGCACCACAGGGGGTTCGTACGCTTGCCGATCCCGGTCCTCATCCACCTCCGCCAGCGTGTCGATACTCGGGCGCCTTGATAGAGAGCGATCAAGTTCGCGCACCGAAGACGCGGAGGACCGATCTCCTGTGCCATCTGTAACAAGCGTTGAGCGAGGGTGCACTGCAGCTGTAGATAGACGAACTTCGGGACAGTGGCAGATTCGCCCTGAGCGCGTTACGGAAGTCTTCCAACGCATGCGCAGGGTCTTCAGTCGCAAAATGACTCAACGACGGAGCGGGGCTGGCGCAATTGGACGTCGATGCGGATGGCGATGCAGCGGAGGACGGCGGGGACGGGAGCGGGGTATAGGGTGGTACCGGCGGACCCTGTTCATAACTCTCGCGGTTATGAAAGTACGACGAGTCGGCGCTGCCTCGTCTCACTGCCCGGGGCAGGTCGAATTGCGGTGTTTCCGGCGTGGTGGGTGTGTGGCCTGGTGCAGCATGTTCCGGCTGCACTCCTGGGCCTACCGATGCATGCCTTCGCGGCGCCGGGCTTGCTCGAAAGAAGACGACGGATTCTGAGAAGACCTTGTGTTCTTCCTGTACCTCGACTCTGCGTGCACCGACTCCTGAATGGCAAAATTTATTTCACTGGAAGGGACGGGACGTCGCTTACCTTCCGGCCAAATTGTAAAGGACTTTGCTTGGAGCTCTAGATCGATAGAGGTGATTTTTGTGGGTTTGGCTAAACGATGGCTGAGAGCGTGAGCTGTTGGCTGAGGGGAGTTGTTGTGCGCACCTAGTTCGAGAGTGAGGAGACCTCTGAGCATCGAGGACCGCGATCCAGTATCGTCTGTGCGGCGACGAGCGTTGTTTTCGTTCGTGCGGACAAATACTGCCGCTTCGTTGAGTCGGATGGTGAGGGCGTTCTTGGGCATCGTGGTGGTGGTCGGAAGAGAAAATGATACGCCGGTGGCGAACATCAGTGTGGGACCTACTCTGCTCGCAACCACCATGCCGATATTCCGACTTGCGCTTCGGGCTTGTTTGACAAGAAGATAGCGGCTTAGCACGAACCTACGACCATGTCAGATACCGAAGACTTGTACGCTGACGATTCGGGGCTATACGAAGCCATAGAATGCGCCGAGGTGGACTACAAGCCACTCCCAACTGGCTTCAAGCGAGTCTACGTTTCTACTCGAAAATCTAATCTATATCTATTCTACGTTCTATTTCGTCGCGGTAGCCTTATCCCAGAAGCCGTCGTTGGGCATCTGCACCCACGAAGTCGCTTTGCCTCTATCGAATCCAGCAGCAACTATAACCAGACGCGGGTCCTCCTCGGCGAGTACCGATAGCACTTGCCAGATAGCGCTGTCTTCGACCACAGCCTCGGGGTTGTAGTACAGCGGAAAGTGCGCGGGGAATATGCGGACCACGACCATTCTGAGCTGCGGGCGGCTGGCAAGGATGGTCTGAATGTCCGCGACAAAGACCGCGTCGTTGTCCTCATTCGCCTCCATCCTTCGCGCGAGCGCAATATGGGTAAGATGCGGCGCGTCCCCAAAGAAGGATATGATGGCAGACGGCGCGTACCACGCGTCGCCCGGCTCCGAGATACGAAGGTGGGTGAGAGCAGTGGATAGGTGGTGGGCCGAGCACCGAGCAACGTCTAGGCGCGTAAAGTCAAAAGATTGGAGGGTGAGCTCGCTTGGGAGCGTGCGCGATAGGCAGGGGCTGGCGATAAGCCCGGGGCGCGGAAGCGAGAGGATGCGTACCCCGCTGCATGCCGCGATAACATACTCGATATCAATCGACGTCGCTGGGCTGGAACCCCATGGGAAGGCCACCGCCAGCCTCTTGACGAGATTCCGGACGAGGTCTGGCCTCTGCCGTGCTGTTCTCGCAAACAGGGACACGGCCTTGGGGGTGCGCAGGAGGACATGTTTGTACAATATGGCGTCAATGCACGCCCGAAAGGCACGAGAGACCGAGGCCAGCGTGTCTATCGACGCATGCGCGAGCCCGAATTGGAGGATTTCGATGCCGAGCTCGGTTGGGATGTCGAGCAAAGGGGCGGCGGGCTTTGCAGCGGCTGCGAGTGCCAACGATAAGGCGCGTGAGCGGGCCTTGGTCGGGCTGGAGTAGATGGCGGCGTCTATCTGCGGTGACCCGGGTGCGGGGTGCGCCACAGAGAGGTTGAGTGCGACAGACATGAGCGTCAGAGCAGAGAGATACGAAAAAAGCCGAGCGGTGATCTATATGTACTGAATGGGAAACCGCTACAACCGAATTTTATGTTTTTGGCAACATTTTTCCACCAGAACTGGGAGCAGGGAGAAATACGACGATGGGACAAGTCAAGGGCAGCTGGAGGCTTGCTGGGAGGAGGAGGACATCAACGTCACGATTGTGCTTCTCTTCTCGCCCACATGAGGATCGTCCGCAAGGACCAGTGCGCTGCGGCATCGCTCTTGGTCCATATTATCTTCTTCTTTGCATCTGGCTGCTCGTCCAAACGGGGGGCTGTTCCTCACGGTTGCTCCGCTTGTACTCCGCCGTGAAACAACGATGATCTCGGCGCCGCATCTCCACACTGCAGTAACCAGAGTACCCGGCCGCTTATAAGCAGCGGCGTTGACGACGATCTGCTGCCCCCGCCTCGTCCTTCTCTCCCTCTCTGGGCGAATTGAGGCAAGAGTTTTGAGCTCGAAACCCCTCGTACCGCCCTCGTCTTCTTTCGAGCCATGTCGGACCACCGCGTAGCCCTGTACTATCAGACGATTTATGCGTCGTCCTTGCCCGCAAACAACGAGTTTGGGCATTATGTGTCCCCCTTGCCGCTCCTCCAATTGGTCACGCAGTAAGTCTTGCGTTTCCCGTCGCCGACGCCGCTCACCGACCCAGTCTTTTCCTTGCTGCCTTCCACATCAACAATGACCGGAGTGTCCACTTGAACGACGACCCTCCGGAGGCCCCGAAATTCACGCAGATGTGGTCTGAGCTTGGGCAAATGCAAGCGTCCGGCATCAAGGTCATTGGAATGCTCGGAGGTGCAGCAGCCGGGTCGTACAGCAACCTTGCATCCGACTTTGACGCGTACTACCCGCCGCTGCGGGACTACATCCAGGAGTACGTCCTTTGCGCCCTTCCCGCTTCAATTCCTCACCGGTTTCAGCTTTGGGTTAGACGGGATGGACCTGGACGTGGAGCAATCCACCAGCATCGCGACGGTCGAAAAAGTCTGTCCCCACCCCCTCAGCTCCCTGCTCAGACTCTCATTTTGACCCCGCCGGCAGCTCATCACACAACTCAAATCCGACTTTGGCGCCGACTTTATCATCACGCTAGCGCCCGTCGCCTCGGCGCTCACCGAGGGCGGCAACCTCAGCGGTTTCAACTACATCCAGCTAGAAGCCGCCATGGGCTCCCAAATATCCTGGTACAACGCGCAGTTCTACAGCGGCTTTGGGTCCATCAACCCCATCGACCAATACATCAGCATCATCGAGTACAAGAACGGGCTCTCCCCCAGCCGCCTCGTCGCGGGAACCCTCACCAGCTCTGCCAATGGCGGCGGCTTCGTATCGATCGACCGCGTCGCCGAGAGTGTGAGGGAGCTCAGCGCGAAGTACACCGACTTTGGCGGGATTTTTGGGTACGTGACGGTGTCTATGTACAAATCTGCAGCTGAACTGCGCTATAGCTGGGAATACTTCAACTCGCTTCCTGGAGGGACGGATTCGCCTTGGGAGTGGGCCCAGACGATGAAGAGCGCGATGGCGGAGGGCGTTGCAGCGCGTGATGCAAAGAGCAATGCGGTAGCTCAGCCCCGGCTCGCGCGGATAGGCCGGGTGACCAGGGATAGGGCGTAGAGCATATGGCGACTTGCGATGTATGGAATAATGGAACTCGCGGATATCTACGATCACGGTGCTTCGCGATAAGATAACAAAGGCCTTTGTGTACAGATATAGTAAGTCGCCCCTGGCTACTTCCGCGCCCAAACTTGTTTCCCTTTGACCCAGGTACTGACTGGGTTGCCCTGGCGGTCAAACACCACCAGATCCGCATTCGCCCCCGGCCGCAGAGTTCCCTTGCGGCTCTCGATCCCGAGGCACCTGAACCATCAACTCAATCACGGAGCCCGGCGCCAAAAAAGAACGTACTTTGCGGGGTTGTACGTCGCGCACTTGATCGCCTCGCCGAGCGAGCATCCAGTGAAGCGCGAAAAGTTGCGCACGCACTTGTCGAGGGTCACGACGCTGCAGAGAGAGGATTTCGGCGGCGTTTAGCACGGCTGCAAGCAAAACCCGAGGGACGACCCGAAAACACAAAACTTCAAGCAAAAGGACCCAAACCCGAACGGGAATCAGGCCGCGGAGGCACACGCCCCGCGCGAAAGCCGAACAGAAACCGGGGCAGGGCAATGTACGGGCGGACAAAGAATAGTAAACAAGGGGGTGAAACGGGAACGTACCTGCCCGCAAGGGTATTCGTGCCCTCGAGATACAGCTTGTCGCCCTCCTTGACGAACCGCTTGCCGTCGCGCCACTCGTGGACGCCGTCGCGCAGATTCGGGTCCAGGATCTTCATCGCTATAGCCGGCGTCAGCGTCAGCAACGACAGGTATAATGAATGTGGGAGCGGGCGGAGCTCGGAGCACGGACCGTCGGTAATGAGAATGCAGCCGTCCGGGAATGCCGAGTAGGCCAACTACAAACAGTGAATGGGGGAGCCGAAACGGATCGGTGGTCGTAGACGTACGCGGACCGAGTTGGGATGCGAGTGAATTCCATCCACTATCATATCGTAGTATGGCCTCTCGAACGCCATATCGGCGATCTGCCCCTTATCGAGGTGTAGCTCGGAGCGACTCGCCGTGCGGCTGAAGCCGGGTTTGGTCGGGCTGCCTCGCGCAGAAATGTAATCAAAAGCTTCGGAGGTCACGCCATACACTGCCGACGATGCCAGCGGGCTCGTCGGATTCGGAAACTCCTCCGCCGCAGAGCTGGGCGATTGCGCCGCCGAAAGATGGGGGGATGCCCCCCAAAAGCCCAATAATAGACGGGTCCCGATGGTGCAGCTGCGGCATCGCGTTGAATAGGTGGGTGATTAGTCTGGCGCCGCGCACAACGGCAGTTGTGGCGATTTGCGAACTTGCGGCGCTAAGATTAAGATAATCGCAATCAGCACGCAAAAAAGGCGTTATCGGGAGCAGCGCAGCACCTGTGCCCGATGGAAAACACAACCCCGCGTTTGCTCAGTTCGTCGACCGCTCCCATTACGCCTTTGATTTCTGGGGCGGCAGTAATAATGCGAACGCCGCAGAGCCCGTCGTTGTCGTTGGTCGCCATAAGCCAGTCCTCGGCGTCGGCGAGATTGGCCGCGCCGTAGGTTTCTTCAAACGACGCGATTCCATCAGGAGCCGATAGTAAAAACGGCGGCGCATGAGCTCCGCGCTTGCCCATGTCGATAAACGGGCCCTCCGCATGCCAACCGAGCAGCGTCGCCGATGTCGGCGTCGAGAACGGGCGCAATAGATCGAGCAACTTTGGATACAATTTCTTGTCCTGCGTCTGCGGGGAAAAAAAAGCATTAACACCACCGCCAGCTCAACAACCGCGCGACGCACGATTATAGTCGGGACAATTCTGCGCAGGGTCCCCTCAGTACACAAAATTCAGAATAAAAAACACGATCCCAATCTACGCACGATGTAACCCCCGTTTCGACGATATTCTCGGCGATGAGCTTCATCCCCGCTTTGTACGCCTCGTCGTCGCCCTCGTAGACAGAGAAATCGAATCCATAGGCTCCGTTGAGCTGAATATCGATTAAGCCCGGGCTGTATTCGTTCAGCGCGCATTGAAAGGAAGGGTGCAGCCAAGGTTACTGTACAGACCTGAGGATATTGCCAGCTAGGTCGATAATTCGGTCCGGCCGCTCTTTGCGTTCAAAGAACGTGCGCTGGCGCGGGTAGACAGTTCAGTATGTAGGCAGGCAACGCACGCACAGTGCATGGAGGGAGCGGACATGTACACACCTGCGCGTCCAATACGATCCCGCGCCGTTCATCGATCCAGAGATCCTTGCGGACGAGCCCCCCCGTCTTCCTGGGGGAGCAGGCAGTTGGTGAAGCAGACGAGCCCGTTGGCGGTGGCGGACATGCTGGTTATGGTTCAGGTGCAAAAAAAACAAATGTCTGACTCCATCTGGCGCGACCGTGCGCTCAGACCATGCGACCATGCGACCCTCAGCTGCGAGATCTGGAATCTGGATCGAAGAGGGATGGATGTATTCTGCATTCAACAACGGAGCATCTACTGTAGTAGACTGGGTAACTGAATTCTGTGCCAGGTGAAGCCAACGACGGTGGTGGGGGAAAGAGCAAGGAAGGGCTGGCACGTATCACTGCGTTACCCGGCGGATAGCGGCCCGCCGCCCGCGAAAGTAGATACCTCGGACTCGGCGACTTTGGCCTCCGCAGATACCTCGGCTGGTTCTGAAACTGCGCGCACACACGCCGATAAACAGGAATCCGCCAAACAACAACTTGAAGAGAAATCAGACGCGAAGAGTAACTTCCAACCAGCCATAAATATATTGCTCGTTATAACACAGTGAGGGTATGGCCAATACGTTCTAAAGCTTGGTGATACACTATAGAGTCCAGGTGCGCGCGCGGTACTAAGGAGGGGGAGGTTTCGCGGACAAAAAGACTACTGCTACTTTTCATAATACGAGAAGAGAAGCGGTGCGCGCGGCGGGCCAGGGGGGAGGGAGTATATCCGAGTGGTAATACAGATGAGGGGGAAACAAGCGATGAAAGCATGAAGGACAAACATTCGACAGCGACCAGGCTAAATGCCGACAAACCCAAGTGGCGAAATCGAATCAGCAAAACTCCACCTCCCACTCCCCGCATTCGTTTCCGGACGCGGGTAGGCTCTTGAGAGCGATCCGTACCCTGCGTTTTGCGGAGCCCTCGCCGACCGAGTACTCGGACGACACCCCGAGATCTGTCGAGTACTCGTTCGTGCTGCTGTACTCGGCGGAGGAGGCAGTTGTGGACGCCGACGCCAGTTCCTCGTTGTTATAGATGAACGGCGAAGACGACGACGAGTGCGGCGAAGGGTAAGCGCCGACGCCGAGGAACGGGTCGCTCCCTGTTGCGGAGGGGAAACCCATATACGAGTCGGTTGTCGTCGAGTCGGGTTGCGACCAGAACGTGCTGACTTCGATATCGTCTTGTTTTGAGGGGAATGGACCCGAGGGTGACGGTGCTCGTGTGGGTGTCGAAGAAGAGGGATGTATCCGAACGCGTATTTTGCCATCCTCTGACGGCGATGTGTCAAACGAGATGTCGAGCGCGCCAAGTCCGGCAAGGACGCTTGCTTCGGTATCTGCAAACGCCAGCTTCTGTGTCGCGGCGCCAGAGCGCCGACGCTTGTCGCTGTCCATCAACGCGGAGCCCGACCACTCGAATTCGTTGGGCAGCGAAGAGTGGACGTCGAACGAGGATGGCGACGTGAGTTGGCTCGGGGGGATGGAGAAGGTGGACGTTAGGGAGGATTGGGCGTTCGAGGATGACGAAACGAGGGACGGAAGCGCGCATAGCAGCACCTGCATCGTCGGCATTCAACCCTTGCAAAATATAAAGATAGGCTTCGATGCGTACCATGAGCCCAAAACTAGCGGCCGATTTGTGAGGAGCCAGGGCGCGCGAAGAAGACGAGGGGACGAGGAAGGAAGGTTCGCTGGGCTCCAGCTTTACTGGAGGAACGTCATGAGAAGCGCCCTTTGCCTTTAGCTCGGCGTTTAGCTCGCGTTCCCGCTCCTCGGCCGCCATGAGTTGGGCGCGGAGGAGCTCGATTTCGGAGACTAGGGCGTCGGTGGAGCCATTCTTCATGGGCGGCGGCATATGGCCGCTGGCAAAGGCAAGAAGACGGGCGTTCTCCTGCTCGAGTTCGGCAACACGACTGTTGGGCATGGTCAGGGCGTAATTAGGGAACCCAGGGCAGTTCACGTACACTTCCATCTGCTCAAACCTGCAGGAGATAGCGTGTTAGCGCCGCGCAGGGTGGACGATAAAAAGCCGACTACTCACTCCTCGCGTTTTCTCTGGACGTGTTGTTAGACCTTCGAGCGTGCAAAAGAAGGAGAATACGCGTACCTGTCTGCTGAGGAAAGCCGCCGCCCTGTTCTTGACCAACCGGGCCTCGCGTTTGGAGAGGCCGCTCACATCTGAGCGGGAAGGTCAACACAGAGATCGCGAAGAAATAGCCGAGCCGACACACCCGGGGGAACGAAATCCTTGCTGCTGACGCGCTCAGCCGCGGCGCGACGCTTTGGTTGTTGAGGGAGCTCCGGGGACGCTGAGCGCTTCGAGGGAGATATGACGGTGGTGAGGCGGGGAATAGCTGGTTCCTGGAGGAAGGATGTGCCGTCGAAGAGTTGGGATGTGGGTACACAATGCTCGGGGTCAAAGTGCTGGGGACCACGGAGGAGGGCGTGTGAGGAGGCCGGGGACTCGCCGTTGGACATGGGCGGAGAGGGAGGGAGGGCGTAGTAGGCGGGGAAGTCCTGGGAGGGGGAGTAGGAAGGGGAGAACTGCAGCATTGTATCGGCAGTGGTCGGACTGAGGAGGATGCCTTCGGTGACAATGGAGGCAAGGGTGAGGGAGGGGCGGGGAAGGGCTCCGCATTTTATAGGGTTGGTTGAGGGTCGAAAGAATCCCGGGTTGAATACGTTAATTGATCCATGGAACCCGTCTATTCGCTCAATACCACCAGATCTATCGACACTACATCGGCACTCCCGAATGTCCTCCGGTAGCACGCCCTATATTCTCCGGTAATGTTCTCCGAGAATGTCCTCAGATAATACCCAATAATACCCAATAATACCCGATAATACCCTCTGAGAATTTCCTCTACTTTGCCTCCGCGCGATCATGGTCATTGTCCCAATTTGCCTCCGGAGTGGTCACAACCTCCTAGAGTGCCCTTCCCCAACCCCTCGTCCCTTGCTAGGACCCTCCGCAGCCAGTGGAATCATGACACCTGTCTCAATAATTTCTTTGTTCCTCCAGGTTCCCCCCATTCACACTCTCAAACTCTTTGCCATCTCCAAGACGATACCGAGGCTGCCTATTCCGCGGCCGTGCCCGCAGTTCAACCACCACTGAATTTGTCGCGACCCGTTTGCTGTCGCAACGACTGAATGCCAATCTAGATCGGGTTATGGACCCTCTTCAACCTCCTGCCAATCTCCCCGAATGGGAGGCCCACTTCAGTTTCGCGAGTCGCCTCGAGGCTCCCAACACTGATCGTGTATCTCCCGTTACACTCACTCTATGCGACACCCACCGGCGTCTTCATTCTCCCCTTACAGCACTCTCCTGCCAACCCGTTCCCGGTGCCGCCGCCTTCTGCGCGCCGCCCACCACCCGCCCACCCACCCACTCACCCTGCACTTCCCTATCGCCCTCTTCCGTTTCACAATGATCCTCAATATCGTCCCGATCCTCCGCCGCCTTCCGCTTTGACCAGGGTCCTTTATGCCCTCGGACGGCTCGCCACATTATTCAGTTCGATTTTTAGCTATTTCGCGATTTCGCGATTCATTTTACTTACTCCGACGGCCCTCCCAACTACCGTGCGGCGTAATGCGTACGCCCGGAAACCTCGGCCGCCCTCCGCGCTTGTGTGGAATTATCGAATTATCTCCCCTACCAGAGATACCCAGTTCCGCATGCTCCTACACCAATTTCGACTTCCCTTCCACACTTGGAGTTAGCCGCGCACCGCTAGCGGGCGGCGACCCAAGTACCAAGTCGTGGACATAAACCGGTCCGGCGGGCGCACTCAGGCTGTATACAGTTTTCCGGAATCCGCGCGCGCAGTACCATCCCTCGGCACCGCTAACTAGTAACTTTCTGCACATGCCCAAACTCCGTAGGCTACTAGCAAGCAAAACAAGCTCTCGCTCTCATCGATCTTCCGCAGCCGCTTGCGTACCCGTCCGGCTCTAGGACCTAGTTCCAGGATCGCTATACTAGAGTACAAAGCTTAACCCGCGCCCGCGCCCCAAGCTTATTGCTGTTTTCACATCATAAGGCGCGGATCGAAATTTTGTAAGAAAGGAGCGCGTTTTAGGCACCGCCAGTAAATCGCCCATATCTCCGCCAATATACATCCAATCTCTACGAAATTATGTGGGTTTTACTCGCCTCATTGAGGCGCATCTTTGGGTAGTAAAATCCAAGGGAAATATGTAGATTTATCTCCGAGCTTGGGTCGGCTGGACCGCCGTGGCGAGCCAGCGTGGAGCGAATTGGCACGTTTGCGCGGGCACTTTTGGTCTCTGGAACCCTCCTTCGCCGCTCTTAGCATGCTATAATGTGCACTGTGGTGTGCATAAAGCCCGGGTACGATGCCTTCAGCGTTAGGCAGGCCTGACACACGCCGGATGCGCCGCGACACAACTTATATGGCTCGCGCAGGTGCGCATAGGGCCCTAGGATACCTCAGAGTAGTACTCATCGCCCAGGATCCCCTCGCGGCCGCTCGCCAGCCCGGTCGAGCCCGCCCAGGCCCCAAAGCAAATCTTGACATCTTCCTTAGCTCTTGGTATCCGGAGATGCGCCTCAACGAGGCGAGTAAAACCCACATAGTTTTGTGGAGATTGGATGTCTATTGGTGGAGATATGGGCTATTTACTGGCGGTGCCCAAAACGCGCTCCTTTCTACAAAATTTCGATCCGCGCCTTATGATGTGAAAACAGCAATAAGACATCTCCGTCAACGTCCTCGCGACCTGCGCGTGTATCGATATCGTCCATATCTACCAAGTACCAGCTTATCGCAAACACTAGTAGTAGCACGCTACACCGTACGGAGCTTGCGCGCTTGGCTATTGGGCCGGCGCCGCACCCGCACCGTATCCCAAATAAACACTGAACATTGAACATCATGGGGTCGCGTACGCCGAGTTCGTCTGTCGAATACGCTTCCCCCAGTCTCAGAATACACACTACACGGGCGGCGGGGCGGGCCCGGTCTCCGTTCCCTCCCGCGGCCCGAGAGTGCGACCCGAGAGTGCGACGACGGGGATGGTGCCCGGGCCTCCCAACCGCGAAGGAAGGAACGCGAATATGCGAACAGAACAGAACAGACTGCAACATACCTGATACATCTGACAACAAAGAAGATATCGACGACGGCGATGGCGGGCACAAGTCCCAGTCCGAGACCGAGCCCAAGAACGAGAACGAAAACGGGCAAGATAGTTTAAACAGAACCAAATCGGCGTGTACGACGACAAGGAGATATGTCGGCGCCGAAACAAGAAGAATCGACTCCGAGTCCAGCCCGTTCTTAGCTGCATGTCGACGGCTCCAGGGACCGGACAGGACCGAGAACCAGAACCAGAGAATCGCTGCCTGCAGATAACGGATTCCGAGCCGGGCTGGTCGTCTGTCTTCCTTCCATCTATTTCGAATCGGAAGACGGATGTCTGTAACAGTTGAACAAACAAAGGATAATATCTGGAGAATAAATCGGCACCATAGACCAACTACTCCCGTTAGTCCTCGAACCGACTATTATCCCCTGCGCGTGCATGCCTCGCACTTGCACCCGCAGAACCCCCCCACTGGCCCATCCTTATCTTCATGGGGATCGTAATACGCCCCCTGCGTGAGGGGCACAAACGTTTCTCGTCTTTAGATTCCAAGCACACGCCCGATCGTTAGCTCTCCCTACCCGCGAACAGAACAGAACGCGCGCGCACCCAGTAATATCATTATCGGATTCGACGCTGGTATACAGAACCTTCATTCCCGCACGCTTCTGGGCCTGGGGGCGCCTGAACACGCAGATGGCGACGAGGACAAGAAGGCCGAGCGCGAGGACGCCGTTAATAGCAATTCCGGCGATAACCGCGGGCGAAGGGCGGTATGAAGATGAATTTGACGAAGACGATGGAGTAGTGGTGTCTGCGTCCTGGAGGCGCGCCTCCCCGATGGCGCCGGACGTCTTGCTGCAAGTTATGTAAAAAAAAATCCGAACCCGAGGAGAAAAGGCAAAAGGAAAAGGAAAAGCGTACGCTGAGGAGCCCGATTTTGCGCCCGAGGAAGCGGCAGGGATGATGTTCTTTGGACAAGAGGTTGAGCCAGAAGCGAGGGTGCCGCTCTAGAAAAGAATAGAATAATATGAGCCTGGCGATCGCATGCAGAAGGGAAGGAAGGAAGGCAACTCGGGGATATATACGCACCGGAGAGTTATAGACGCAGTCGCAGGCTATCTGCCAGGCACAGACGACCATCCCATCGGCCGTTACACTCGCACTGTCGAGTTGACTGCCCTCAATGTCCGTCGTGGTGCATGTCGCGGCAGAGCTAGAGCGCAGAGTTAGCGTTGGGATGAACTTCGAGGAAGGAAAAGAAGGAGAAGGACCTGCTAGGAGCAGCCGTAGCAAGGGATGTAACCAAAAGAGAGTAGAGCAGGATAGCCCAGAACATGTCAAGTCGCTTCTCTTCGAAAATATTGCTCTGGCCTTTTGAGGGCGCGGTAGACATCGACAAGGGGAACGGCGAGCACGGCGAGGACGGGCATATGAAGGCCGTGAACAGCCGTGAACGCGTCGAGGCACGACCTCGTGATCATGGCCGCCTTTGATTCCTTCCCCGACCATCTCCAGCGCCGCATCGACAACGCCTTCAACGCATGCGCATCCCCCACTACCACCCCATCTAAACCCGATTTCGGCGGCGGCTTCCTCATCGACGACGGCGACGACCACACAGAACCACCAACACGAATTTCGCTCTCTGCAATCCCGAGCGCGCTGCAGGCGCTCGACCTCCCCCCGGACGACGAGCAGGTTCTCACCGTGTTCCGAAACGCCGCGACGGGCTGGGCGTCTGCCACGAACGACGTCGCGGCGCCGAGCAGCTCGCAGGGCGCGGAGATGTACGTGACCAGGGACGACTGGCGCTCCGTGTGTGCGGTGCTGTTCGAGCACCATGCGGAGGAGTACGCGGAGAGTGACGGGCCTGGGCCGGAGGCTGCCGGTGGGTACGAGGAGGATGAGGATGAAGATAAAGATGGGGACGCGTATGAGGCGAACGACGATGATGACTCGGATTCGGACGAGTACATGGAGGAAGACGACGACGACGACCGTCCCGGCCCATCTACGCGCCGCCGCCGCCCCGCGACGCGTAAACGCGCTCGATCTTCTTCATCTTCCTCTTCTGCACCAAAGAAGCTCACCCCGCGCCAACGCAAAACCTGCCTCGATACATACGCGCTGTTCTTCCCCGACGCGGCGCCCGACGAGCTCCCGCAGCGCAGGGTCATGATCAAAGACGTGCAGCGGCTCACGCAGCTCATCGGGGACAAGTACAAAAGCGAGGAGGTTCGTGCGCTTTTCCATCTCCGCTCGAATTCGAAAAATCACGACGATGGGGCAGATCATCGAAATGGTCGAGGAATTCTCCACCTCCCCCGACAAGTCAATGAGCTTTGCGGACTTTGGGGCCATGATGCTCGCAGCGAAACTCGCGTAGGACTCGAAATAATGCGCATTACAGGCATAAATATGGGTAAAATACATGGATATGCATGAAATAAAAGTCAGTTGAGCCCCGTCCCGAATCCCGAGCTGCATGGTCAGTATGTATGTGTGGGAGTAGGTAGCGCCGTTCGCATGGTGCATAAATTAACCCAATGGCCCTCGGAGGGGGCGGAGCGGCTCGCCGTCAAACTCCTTCGCATCCCTCGGCCCGTCCCCGTGCGCCGCGTATTCCGAAATCTCAAACCGCCTCCGCCTCCGGCTCGTCCCCATCATCCGCGCCTTGACCGGCAGCAGCCTGTGTGTTCCGGGCCTCCCGCTTAAGTGCCCCGAGATCCGCCGTCAACTCAATCTTTGCGCCCTCCGTCCAACGGCCGAGCACCCATTGCCGCATGAACACGCTCACCTAGTTCAAAGGTTAACCCCCGCATTCAGAAACTACCCCGGAAAACGCAAACGCACCTTCATGTTTCGCTTCCCCGCGTACTTTTTGTAAAAACTCTCGTGTTTAATTGGCTGCACGAGGTAACGCAGCATGACGTTCGCGACAGGCACCAGCGCGCTCTCGCGGTACCCGGCGTAGTGCGCCAGCGTTGGCGTCCACGCAGTCTGCCCGAGCGCCAGCCGCGCAAGCCACATCGCCGCCGCGCTGAGCATCGACGGCGGGACCCCAATCAGACGGTGGTCGACGCAAGATATCTCGGCGAGGTATTTGCCAAGCGTACGCGTGTTGGGGGAGTACCCG
The DNA here is from genome assembly GCA_014461125.1 of Mycena kentingensis (nom. inval.). NCBI lineage: Eukaryota > Fungi > Basidiomycota > Agaricomycetes > Agaricales > Mycenaceae > Mycena > Mycena kentingensis (nom. inval.). The sequence goes on along the minus strand of JACAZG010000021.1, from coordinate 576,781 downwards.
TCCGCCTTGCTGATGCGGCGCAGGTAGTGCATCGGGTTGGGGTAGCGCAGGTCCCATTCGAGCGAGCGCAGGATGTGCTGCTCGGCGGTGCGCATCTCGTCGGCGGTCGTCGCGCCGTCGGCGATGAATACGTAGTTCTCGATTGCGGGCGCGACGGTTTCCTCGTATTTTGCTGCAATGAGGAGGCAGGCCATGCCGACAAGCTGGACTTTGTTGGTGGAGACGGTGCGCGCGGTGAGGAAGCGGTCGATGAGGTTGACGCAAAGGAAGAGTGTCTCGGGGAGGAGGCTGAAGCGCGTGTGGACCTGGATGAGCCACTCGATGAGCAAGCCGCGCATTGTCCAGTTGAGCTCGGGCTGGGAGCTCATATACTTGGCGTTGGGCATTGTAGTTTTCTGGACGCGTTGTTTCGTTAGTAGACGCGACGCGATATGACGACGACGCACCTCGATCTCGCGCAGATAATCCTGGATCTCAGCAACGTATTCACTGGCCATGACCGGGTCATCCGCATCCGCCGCATCGAGGTCCTCCCAGTCGTCGCCATCGGGATCCGCCTCTTCCTCCTCGTCGCTCTCAACATCGATAGCAATCCGCGCGACTTCGGCTTCATCCGGGCCGACAGATGATGTGCGCTGGCGCTTCGGGCTCGGTCCCTCCTCCTCATCGATCTCAATTCTCTCCACCACAGTCGCGAGTGCCTTGGCCGCCGCCACCGCCGGGGGCTTCGCGTTTTCCTTGGCGATGATGCGCGTGGCTGACGATGATGATGTGGAGACTGATTTTTTCGGCAGGCCAAGGATCTTGCGCCCGTCAGTCGAGGGCGGCTTTTGCCCGACGGTGGAGGCGGTACCGGAGGCTGCGACGCGCGCGCGGTTGCGGTCGGTGACCTCACGCAGCGCCTCGCGTTTGCGTTTGGCGCTGCCGGGGGCGTCGGTCGTTGTGGACGCCTTAGGCTTGGTGTATGCCACCGGGGCGGTCGGGGCTGCTTTTGGTTTGGCTGGGGCCAGACCGTTGCGGGCTGGTGCCGCTTTGGCTCGGATGGTGGGCTGGTCGTTCTCGGCGCCGACTGTGCGAGGACCGCGACGAATCTGGGGGGAGGGTGAGTAGACTGAGCATGGTTGGGCGCAGGCCACACACCGGAATACGGGAAGCCATGTTGGGGGAGGAGGTGGCCGGGAGAGAAGAAGCGAAGCGAGTGACAGACAGGTCACAGCGCGCTGTTGTCGATCACGCATACACGTATGTAATCGCTTCACACACTGGACGAGAACAATAAGATATTCATAAATGCCGCTAAATTGCAGCATTAAAGCATTAAATATTCCTAAATACCTCCTTATTTAATGTTTTAACCTCTTTCGCGCAACGATATCCTCCGCTCGCGTCCACATGTCTAATCCGCCTCTGGCACCGACCTCCCAATCCCATCTTGTATCCGCAACAAATAAAACAGCAAAGCGAACGTCCAGTTCAAGCTCCTTGTGCCGTCCGCGCGCAATCTGAACGCCGTTCTTCGAGGAACAGACGATCGCAAATACCCGTAGCGTCCTGCACTCCCTCAGCACTTGTACACACGCGTGGTTTCCGACGCGATTATCGTGAAAAGCAAGGTGTGTGAGGTTCGGCAGGTCGGGGAGATGAGTGAACAGTCTCTCCGCGACAGTGGTTCGTGGGTCTGAGCGGTCGGCCAGATTCATATGTGTCAACCTTTCGAAGAAAGGATGGGACGGAAAAGAGTCTGGTTGACCAGCGCAGACGATGAGCTGAATTATCGAGCCTGAAAAGCGGCGGATGTTAGGCAGTTCAGCGAGCCGGTCGACTAGACTCGGGCATGCATGGTACATCGTCGGAGGGAGACAGAGGTCCTCCATTTTCGAGTCAGGTCCTTGACAAACGCAGAGGACGTCGAGGATTCCAGAATCCCCAGGCCGAGCAGAGGGACTCTCGGTGAAGGAGATGTGGTGGATGTTGGCAAGGAGAAAGGCGGGGTCGCGCCTCGCGAGCATCTTGCGAATTGACCCTAGTCGGTGAGCTTTTCCAGGCGTCGGCTTGGCTGGAATGCCATCGAAGCAGATACGAAGGACCCGATACAGCAGAGGCTCGATCCTAGGCGACCCCAGTTAGAGGCCGATTCTGCAGCGCACAACCAACCATATTTTGACGCGGTGAGCAACCAGTAGGAGAGGGGGCATGCATTCGGGGTTGAGCAAGGCGGCAAGCTCGAAAATGTCGCGTTCAAGCTCAGGCGGGAGACGCGGCATGGAGGAGGGAAGCAAAGGTGTGTGGCGCGTCTGTCGGATCTCCCACACAATGCTGGTCCCGACCCTCACTCGCTTCAAACTCGTTCAACCCCGTCTCGCGCGCCTTGCGTCCACGAGTAGCCATTATACCTGCTCTAATCCCTGCTCACCATCCGTGTAGCCCCCGTCGATTCAAACTGGAACCACCAAGTACATCTTCTCCGCTTCGGAGTACGAGTTCTGACCGTCTAGGACCCTCTCAACATCGAGTCCCTGCTCACCGAGGATGAGATAGCTATCCGGTGCGGGCCGTCCGACCGGGCAGAGTAGCTACTCCGCTAACCCATGCATGCAGCGACACGGCTCGCGCCTACTGCCAGGTCCTCCTCTCGTTTATCGCCCATATCCACCTCACAATCCACAGGAAACCCTTCTTCCGCGCGTAATCCACGCATGGCGCACCGAAGGTAGCCCTCTTTGCCCCCCAACCTACCTCAATCATCGTCGAAGAATTCAACCCCTCAACACTCCCTGAAATGGGCAAACTCGGGCTTCTAGGGCCCACCATCGACGGGTATGGATGCGCCGGAACCAGCAGCGTTGCGTACGGCCTCATCCAGCGCGAAATTGAGAGGTCCGCATCCCGGCTACCGGATCATCTCGTCGGCTAACGCGTTGCGCCCACAGAGTCGACTCTGGCTACCGCTCGACCGCCTCCGTCCAGTCCTCGCTCGTCATGCACCCCATTCATGAATTCGGTACCGACGCGCAAAAAGAAAAGTACCTCCCCCGCCTGGCAACTGGGGAACTCGTCGGCGCATTTGTCTCCGGTCCATCGTTCTCTTGACGCGTTTCTTACCCATCTTCAGGGCCTGACCGAGCCCAACCACGGCTCCGATCCTGCCGGGATGGAGACGGTCGCTGAAGAGGTCGATGGCGGCTTTGTCTTGAACGGCAGCAAGACCTGGATCTCCAACGCCCCCGTCGCGTACGCTCTCGCGTTTCCAGTCGATACGCACTCAAAACCAGCCAGGGATCTATTCGTCATCTGGGCGAAATGCAAATGGGACGGCAAAATTCGTGGGTTCCTGCTGGAAAAGGTACCGCCCAGGTAACACAAGGAAGTTAGCCACTAATACTGCCCAGGGCGCGAAAGGCCTCAGCGCGCCGGCGATCAAGAACAAAATCGCGCTACGTGCCTCAATCACGGGCTCAATCTTCATGGACTCGGTCCGCGTCGGGCAGGACGCCCTCCTCCCCAAGGCGCGCGGTCTCGGCGGCCCGTTCGCCTGCCTCAACTCGGCGCGGTACGGCATCTCCTGGGGCGTCATGGGCTCTCTCGAGGACTGCATCGACCGCACGCGCGAATACGCGCTCGAGCGCAAACAATTCGGGCGCCCGCTCGCCTCGTTCCAGCTCGTACAGAAGAAGCTTGCGGACGCGCAGACAGAGGCGGCGCTGGGGCTGCTCGCGAGCTTACAGGTGGGCCGCCTCAAGGACGCCGGCAAGCTGTCGTCAAACATGGTGAGCATGGTGAAAAGGAATAATTGCGGCAAGGCGTTGCAGCAGGCGCGCGCGCTGCTGGATGTGTTTGGTGGCAATGCGTGTGCAGACGAGTATCATGTCGGGCGGCATGCGGCTAATCTGCAGGTTACGAATACGTATGAAGGTGTGTTGTTCTTTGTTCAAAATATCATTCAACGCTCGATGGCTTGTAGGAACCAATGTAAGTGCTTGCCTGTTGCCTGGTTTCGTCTAATCCATTGCAGGACATCCACGCCCTCATCCTTGGCCGTGCCATGACAGGAATTCAAGCATTCGCAAACTAACTTGTACTGTACTACACACAAATGTACCCTTCCGCCCTTATGCATCGGCGTTCCGCATCGTCGGATCCAAGTACCCAAGTCCGAGGATCGAAAAAAACCTCCTCCTCGCTACGAGCGGGGAACAGCTTGCCGTCCCGGCGGCGGGTACTGCCGCGGCACAATTCATCAGCAAACAATGGCAACACAACACAAACAAGCACCCACATTCCTGTACTGTCGAAATTCAAGCCGCTGGAATAGGGGGGCGCCCGTTAGCAGCTGCCGCTCGAAGCACGCCATAGGGCAAGGCAACGCACCGCTCCTTGGCCCACCGCCGGATGTCGCGGCCGAACATCTTGGAACCTGTCCACCCCACTATCGCCGTCCAGTAGGTGTCGGGCGCGGTGACGATGATGTCGAGCCGCCGGTGGATGCGGCGCGTCCCGGGGGAGTTTTTCGGGTCCGCAGGGAGGCGGAATACGGTGAGTGCTTTTTCGAGGGTGTCCCAGGAGGTGTGGCGGAATGCGTCGGCGGGTTGGAAGCTGCCTAGATCTGGGGTAGCGGGGAGATGTGGATTAGATTACGATGAAGATTACGATTGCGATAAGCGGTGCGGGTAGGTAGGGAGGGAGGAGAATTGCTAGTATGTAGCTTACTTACGCATTACATGGGTGATTATACCTGACCGAGTTGTAGAAAAGTAGCAAGGCAACGAGGGGTATTGCTTACCCCGCTCATGCAGTCGATTAACGAGTGTTTCGCAGAGCCCGCTCACATAGTCTGCGCTATTGAGCGAGGGGTGGGTGATGACGATGTCGACGTCGTTGCTATAGGGTTTGCCTCGCCGATACCTGCCGCAGGCGGAGGGCGATTGAGTGCTGCGCGGTGAAGAAGGGATGAGGACCGCATGGGACGCACCCGCCTACAATGGCGGCCCGGCAGTCGGGTAGTATCCGGCCCAGCTGGTCCATGACGACCGCATACATCTGCTCGACCTCGGAGCGCGGGATGCGCTCATTGAGTTCGGCGCGCAACGCGAGGGCATCGCGGATCGCGAGCCTCGGTGCTTTTGCGTTGATTTTACTGTCGGAGTCGATGCGGTAGGGCAGGGCGTTTACGGAGAAATGGGTGTCCAAGTCCTCCAGGGTTCGCAATCCATTCGTGTCGTAGAGTTTGACTGCGGTTTTAGTTCCTATGCCCCAGACTGCGGAAAACGCGCATAGAGCTTGGAAGCGAGGGTTGTTAGAAATGACCTCTGCGAGAACGTTAGAGAGCTACTTTGAAGGAAGCAGCGTGCGTACGGCTCTCTTGGATTGTTCCTGTCCGAAGGTATTCCTTGATCTACGGATGGAGATAAGCAGGCGGGACGCAACGTTGAGAGACGCTCTGACCTTGAACACCTTTTTCTCCCCGATCCAAGGAAGTTCAGCGACTTCGGGCAGCCGCTCGCGAGTGATACGATACGGGTACGCCTTTATAACCTCCGGGAGACGTGGTAAACGGTGCCAGCAAAAGTAGGGCCCGCCTAAGTACTTACTGCTATCGTGCGTTCATAGCTGAGAGCGCTGGCTTCGTTGCTGTCAAGTTCGCGGCCACGTCGTATGACGCCAAAGAGCTCCACAAGATCCTGGTTCGGACACACCAGAGGGCAGGGCAGCGAGCAGGCGTAATTGCTGGTGTAGCTTGGCTGCACAAGATCTGACGGTGGAGTCGACTGCGGCGGCGGCATTTCGCACTCTTGTTCTTCGGGGCAGTTTTCCGCGGTCGTTTGCGCGAGGTCGCGTACGGCTGCATAGTCTCCGCACGGGAGAAAGGTCCCTCGTTTGACCGAGTCGCGCAGCCAGTCTGGAGTCACGATCGCTTTGTCCTCCTGCCCGCCGCGTGAATTAGTTGCAAGACCTGCTCCAGAACGCGTACTACGAGTGCGCCATCGAGGTTCCGCTCCAGTCTTTGGCGCATTTGGATAGCTGTAATTATGACCTGCGCTTGGGCGGCATCCGGGCTGAGGCGCAACTGAGGACTTGGGCTGTTGTTCACCAACGCGTAGAGTTCGCGGATAGTTTCAGGGGAGAGTTTTGCTTGAATAATGTAGACTGGTACGGCAGAAGCTGGGGTAATGCTGCGGAGGGACGAGTTGGATTCGTGAAGGAGCTTGAGCCGTTTTGTCGGTCGCTCCATGAGGGCGGGAGGCTGATTCGGATCTTGCGGCGCACGGAATTTGGTCGTGACTCTTACTGCTCCTCTTCCTCCTCCCTCACCACTACTCCGACAACGCCCCCACCTCCGCCCAGCATGGCTGCTGCTGCGACGCGTACGGTGCCGAGGGAACGCGAGTTCACCAACCCTCCAAACTACGAGTTCCCCTTCCATCGGCTCTCGCAAACCCTACGCGATCCAGCAAAAACCCCAGTCGTGCTCGTGGCCTGTGGCTCCTTCAGCCCCGTCACCTACCTCCACCTCCGCATGTTCGAGATGGCCAAGGACTATGTTCGCCAGAACACCGACTTTGAGATACTTGGCGGCTACTTGAGCCCGGTCAGCGACATGTACAAGAAGCAGGGTCTGCTAAGTGCGCAGCATCGGTGAGTGCTGGGTCTCGTCGTCATCCCCGTCGCCGCCCGCCGCCGCCCTGTCCCGCCCCGTCCGTCGCCGTGCAGACTATCGTACCGGGCTTGATCCGCAGGGGCGATTAGATTCTGTCATGGTCTGACGAGGACGCAGGGTAACGATGTGCACGCTGGCCGCCGAGGACACCTCCACCTGGCTCATGGTCGACCCCTGGGAGGCCTTCCAGGACTACCAGCGCACCGCAATCGTCCTCGATCATTTCGACCACCAAATCAATAATGTCCTTGGTGGCGCTCGCACGACCGACGGAGAGCATCGCCCTATCCGCATAATGCTGTTGGCCGGCTCAGACCTAATCAGCACAATGAGCGAGCCGGGCGTATGGAGCTATCCCGATGTCCGTGCTATATCGGTCTGTGCATATTGACCAACGCCATTTACAGCTCGAGCACATCCTCGGTCGCTATGGCACATTCATCGTCGAGCGGGCGGGCACCGGCGTCGAGCAGGCAGTCGAGAGTCTGGCTCGATGGCGCGATAACATCCATATCATCTCCCAGCTTATCCAGAACGACGTGTCGAGCACCAAAGTAAGTCATACGCCCTGCCTTCTCTGCCACCGAGATTAATCCCTTCTCTAGGTCCGACTCTTCATCAGAAGAGGGCTCTCCGTCCGTTATCTCCTCCCCGCCAACGTCGTCGAGTACATTGAGCAGAACGGACTCTATCTCGAGGAGGGCGCGTCACCCGCCACCCCCGACAAGGAGTCGGCAGCGGGCAGCTCCAAGTCCCCACCCTCCTCATAGACATTCGGCGCCGGCCACCGCCAGTGTACAATATGTTGCTCAAACTAGACAGTATTTACTGGTGTACGAGGTTTTTATGATCATCCTTGTCTTCAGAACACTGACTCGCGACGCCACCCTTTGATTAAGGCCCACATCCTTCTATTCCGCCGCGGCTCAAAGGCAAAGGACTAACATCCAACGTATCCGCAAGTCAACCGGACGTCTGTTTTGGTAAGCGGACGACGTTCTGCCTGGACTAGGCTGCAAGCCGCGACGCCGCAGTCACTTTCTCTTCCTTTGCCGACACGCCGGCTAATATGCTTGACTTTGCTCGTTCGGTTCGCTTCTCGGCGGGTGCTACTTAAGTGCGGTAATGCCCATCACACCTTCTTGCTGCCTCGCCTCAAAAAGTGCTCCAATGGACCCACCACGATCCCCAACGAGCGCGGTTACAAATCTGAATGGGACGGAGGAGGCGTCGTTGATTGCGGGAAGAGGCGCGAACGCCATGGAAAGAAGGATAATGTGCGTCGACGTCGGCTGTTCTTTGCTTTGCCAACACGTATCCACACAGTCGGCGCGTCGACTGGCGCCTCCTCCCGATTCTCGGCGTCTTGTACGCGCTGGCGCTCATCGACCGGACCAACATCTCGATTGCGCGCGTCGTCGGCATGGACAAGGACCTCGTACGTGTCCTCCCTTGACGCCAAGCAAGACGTAACCCCGCTGTCCAGGGACTGAGCGTCGGCGCGCGTTTCTCCATCGTCGTCGGAATTTACTTCATTCCCTACACCCTTTGGTGAGCAACGCAATGTTTTCGTTATCGCCCCGTAGTAATCGCACTTGCGCAAGCCAACTCCCGAGCAACCTCCTCCTCCGCAAAGTCGGCCCGCGCAAGCTGCTCAGCTTTTGCGTGCTGTCGTGGGGCGCCGCCCAGGTCCGTTGCTTCATCTTTGCGTAATTAGCGCTTAAGCTCGCAGTTCGCGATGGGCTTCGTACCCAACTGGCAACTCCTCGCGTTCCTGCGCGCTCTATTGGGCGTGTTAGAGGTCAGAGCGTTTGCGTTTTACTTTTGCCTTTGCGTCTGATCATGGCCAGGCGGGGTTCTTCCCGTCTCTGGTATACCTCATCAGTACTTGGTGCGTTGACCGCGTTCACTCCCGGCTCGTCTTGAGCGATTGCAATACAGGTATACGCGACATGAAGTGCAGACCCGGTCAGTTGCTCGCGTCACTGTTTTCATAAACTCAGACCCGGTAGGCTTGCGATTTTCTACGTCGTCGCTATCGTCCTCGCCGGCTTCAGTGCATTCTTCGGCTACGCGATGAGTTTGCTGGACGGCAAACTTGGTATCGCGGGATGGGCATGGATATTCGTGCGTTTCTCCAACTCATTTCGCAATAATTACAACTCATTTGGCTACAGATAATCGAAGGCGCACTAACGATTGCCTTCGGGATCCTCGGCTGCTTCTGCCTGCCCGGCTTTCCGCACAGCAATGACTTTCTCACCGCCGAAGAGACCGTCTTTGTCCTCGACCGCGTGCAACACGATCGCGGGGACTCGCTCCCCGACCTGCTTACCTGGACCAAGTTCGTCGAGGCGTTTGATTGGCGCGTCGCGGCGTACTCGGTGATGTTTTTGTGTGCGACGATGTCGACGTACGGTGTTGGGTGTGTTCTGTTTGCTATTGTGTCTCGACCGCTAAAAGGGTGCAGGTTGTTTGTCAGCTTGATTTTGCGTGGGTTGGGATGGGGCGTGGAAGAGTCGTTGCTTCTGGTCTGTCCGCGATCGCCCTGCGCTGCTTCTCGGTCTTATAGATGTCTTCATTAGAGCGCGCCACCGTTCATATTCGCGGTACGTTGTTCCATTTCCGTGCCACTCTTTACTAGCACTGACCCTTGGCGTCTAGGGAATAACGACTGTCGTCTCCTCCCGCCTCTCCGACCACTATCGCCACCGCAGTCTGTTTATACTGGGACAATGCATTCTGGCGATCATTGGATGGAGTCTGACGGGTTTCGCGCCGTCTGGGGCGTGGCGTTACGCCGGTAGGCGCTCTCTTCCAGCCTAACCACACCTCCGAGGAGTTCATCCCACTTATCTTCCTTCCAGGAATCTTCCTGAGCAACGCAGGCTCTTCTGGCGCCGTCATCGGCGTTCTCGCCTATGTAAGCCTGGGCGCCCTTCGGTGTCCGAACGCGTCAATTAACGCGTTCAAGTCGTCCAACAACATCGTGTCCCATTCGAAACGCGCTATCGTGTCGAGCGTGGTGATCTCTGCGGGCGGGATCGGTGGGCTCATCGCGTCGAATATATTCACACAGGCGTCTGCGCCGAGGGTACGCTCCGCTAGTGCTGCTAAACCCGGGCTAACGAGGCGTCCGCGTAGTATATCCCTGGTATCCTTGCGACAATCGGGTCGCAGGTGCTTTTGATCTTGGTTTTGGGATGCACGACCCTTTATTTCCGAAGGGAGAATGCGAGGTCCGTACGTGACTGTGTAGCTCTCGAGGGCCATCCCGGGTTCTTGTATACATTGTGAAGCGACCCATCAAACGCGTGCACGTGGGATGTTCGACGTGTATTGTTCTCTGCCTCGACTACCTTGTAACTCTCTGTGCCTCATTGGAGGGCTCCCTCGCAGCGCCTGTATAAGACCTCACGAATCCTCTCAGCTCGCTTCTGGAGCGCATTGAATGCGTCAACGGGACCCCGCAGCCAAATATAACTCGGCAGAAATTCACTTGCGCTGCTTCGAAGGCCCCGTTCCCGGAAACACAGACCACGCGACACCTAACATGAGATGCCGACGGACGCTTTTGTGCGGCATGCAGCTTCATCTGCCAGTGCTTCTCGAGCTCTCCGTCCGCCATGAGCGTCGTCGAAAGCAACGAGAACAACTTGAAGGTGAAGGAGAAGGGCTCAGATTCGCAGCTCGAGCGTGCTGGCTCGAGCTCGGGCTCTGGGTCGGAGACGTTATCTGACTTTGGTGGCGAATCGACGTTGCCGCCGCCTCCCCAGCTCAGCGAACACGAGCAGCGCAAGCTGTACCGCAAGCTGGATCTGCGCCTCATGCCGATACTGGCAGTGATGTATCTGGTGTCGTTCTTGGACCGCGGTGCGCCATTCTTCCGCTGTTTGCAGGAGTTTGCGCTGACTCGGGGCAGCGAATCTTGGTGCGGCATCCCGCCGGACCTCCGTAGATCAGCTACTCATGACCATGGATGTAGGAAATGCTAGACTGCAAGGCCTCGAAAGCCAGCTTGAGCTGACGGGAAACAAGTTCAATATCGCTTTGGCGTGTCCTATTCTCCTCTGTTTAGTCTCCACTAATCGAACGGATAGACGATGTACTTTATTGTGAGCCACTCCCTCGTTCATCACGCTTATAATGACGCCGGGTCGCAGCCGTACTGCATCTTTGAATGTCCTGCAAACATGGTCCTCAAGAAATTCCGTCCCTCGAGGTTCGTTATGCCCACCATTCGTAGTCGAGTGTTCCTCAACTGCTTGCTTGAGATGGCTGCCTGGAATCACTGTACGTGTCCTCCACGCATTTGTAAGCCGTTAACTCGAATACAAGATCATTTGGGGAATTATCATGTACGAAGCTGTTTCGCGCGGCGACGTGGGGTATTGAACCTCTCCAGGACGCTTATGAGTCTCGTCAAGACGTGTGTTAACATCTCCTCCTTTTGAAGGCGAGGCGGAACATATCTCAGCTATCCTCAACTTGTCGGGACCCGCATCGGTCTGGGTGTTACCGAAGCTGGACTGTTCCCGTTCGTCGAGTTTATCTTCCACTCCCCGCACCTAACATGACTCTATATTACAGCGGCGTCGTCTACTAGTAGAGTCCAAGTTTACTCCCTCAAACTCTGCTAACAAGAGACAGCTTGACCCTCTGGTACCCGCGTCACATGCTCCAGTGGAGAATCGGTCTCTTTTTCGGCGCTGCTTCACTCGCAGGCGCGTTCGGCGGCGCTCTCGCGTATGGCATCAGTTTCATGAATGGTGTGAGAGGACTCGAGGCATGGTCGTGGATCTTCATGCTGGCATGTTCCAAATTGAGTTCTCTTTGTCTACATGCAGCCTGACCAATCTTTAGGAAGGGCTCGCAACCATAGTGGTCGGAGTTGTCGCCTTCTTTGGTGCGTAGTATAGATGATGCTGACCGCCTATCTAAAGAATTCCAGTGTTGGTTGACTTTCCGGTTACGGCGACTTTCTTGACGCCCCATGAACGGTCGTACATTGTTTGGAGAAAAAGTACGCAACAACCTCTCTTCACCTCCGCCAGAAATTATAATCATTCAGAATACGACAATTCGAGCGTCGGAGAAGAAGAGCACTTTGAAATGAGGCACCTTTACGAGGCGTTGACCGATTGGCAAGTAAGTTCCAACAAATCTTCCCATGGTTCAGTTTGCTCAAAGATGGAAGGTCTGGGGCCACATGTTTGTTTACATGGCGGTTATAACTAATCGTAAAGTTTCCTCGTGGAATATGTGAGCATTCACTTACTCTTGCCTTGGAGTCTATGGAATTACTCTATTCCTCCCGTGAGTCTTCTGAGTTTAACTCGTAATACGGGATGCTTCTGATAAGGGAGTAGAACCATCATCGCTACGTACGATCCCCGGATCCGCTGAAATATGCTTTGTTAACTTGAATTTAGATTCGGTCATAGTCCAGCGATCTCAAACTTATTAACCGTTCCGCCCTATGTGAGTTGTCGCAATTTTCCATGGTCAAATTCTTCTACCCCATAACCGACACGGTCATCGCCGGCCACGACATGGGACTTGAAGCTGAAATTGATGCTAGGTTGTTGCCAGTGAGTTATGCGATCTAGCCATAGTTGGTGGTTCATGTCATTTGAAACAGCATTTGTGCTCTTCAATTTTGCGTACTGGTCGGATCGCTTGAAAATCCGCTTTCCGTTCATCATTGCCGGTCAGTATTTGTCTTTGTCTGCTAGCCGCATCGAGCTGAAGGCGTCCTAGGATTCCTATCGAACATGACGGGATACGCAATCAACATCTCGACGGCCTCCTCTGGTACGCACCTCCCAGTCCCGGGTTACATAATCGAAATTCATACAGCAATGCTTCTAGGCGTAAAATATTTTGGCACGTTCTTCTGCGTCACCGGGGCCTACGCAGCCGTACCAGGGATTGTCGCATGGTGAGGACAATACGTCCCTCTTGGAGATTATATCTCACTTGTGCACCAGGACTGGCAACAACCTTAGCGGCCAATACAAGCGGGGCATAGGAATGGCATTGCAAATCGGTATCGGCCACTTCGGAGGTGCATTCGCCAGCAACATGTTTCGCACCCAGGATAAGCCTAGGTTCCTCGTTGGCCGTACGTCCTTGTTCTCTGCGCCTGAGCCCAAGTCAGTTTATGCAACTTTGGCAGATGGCTGCGAGATCCTCTTTGCCGCCATTGGGCTCATATCAACGAGTACGGTTGCGTTGGTCTCTCACCGAATCAACCTCAAGCGGGAGGCGATTATGCGCGCCGCGGCGGAGCGTGGAGAGAAGCCGTATAGCGACAAGGTTCTGCGGGAGATGGGCGACCGTGCGCCGGATTTCCGGTACACTCTTTGAGCTCCGCGAAGGACCGAGGTTGAACAAGCTGATATGTGTGTCTTTGGTATCCGTCTGAAATTTTATGTGAACGCACATAAACCGCGCGATAAACATTGTAGCAGATACTTCGCGCTTGTGGGCCGACGACGAACTTGCAGCAAGAACGCAGGACAAAGAAGCGCGTCGACGTGAATAATTCCAGCCTCCCGCGATTGAACAAACAATCATCAGACATATGCGCGCGTTCACGGTTCCCCCGAACCCGATTTCAAACTCGCTGATTCTTCACAATATTTGGATCCATTGGTGCGGGGGAAGTAGCCCTACAAATCCCGACCGTTCCGGAGCAAATTGGTTGAGAATTGAGCGAGGAAGTCCGGAAAATTAATTACAGGTTCCAAGATTAATCACAAAGCGCATCATAGTAATCCCGCGAGTACGAAGGTCTGTGTACAGTAAGCGGCCATGCCGCCACCATGGCTACTTCTCGCCGTGCCGGGTGGACGTTGCCCGTCGTTTCAGCCTGATAATCAACAATGACCTTGCCGCCTCGGGAGCGCTATATATAAAGCGTCCGTTTACAAGCGGATTCTGCATAGTTTCTTCCCTCCTTCTTCTACGACCCGCAATGCTTCCCCGTTTTTCTGGCATTATTCTTGTCGCTGTCTACCTCACTGCCAATGTCAAGGCGACTCTCCCTCTGTACATTTTCGTCGCCTCTTTCTGTGACCATCACAAAAAAGGTTCAAAGCAGATATGGTGCCGTTAGACCATACTGCACCGGATATGGCGGAGCTCTGGCTTGTAAGGTCCCTTATGGACCTATGAGTAAATTTATGGAGGTGTATGGTACTATATGGTAGGTGGAAATGATATGTGGTCAACCCATGTCATATGCAGCCTTACGCTACCATATGCGGTGGGTGCCCACCATACGCGGCCATATGAGGTGGAATCCCACCATATGAGAGCTAGAAAAAACCCGATTCTCATGTGCTGGCTGAGCGGACCTCATAGGGTAGCGATAAAAAAGTATTCCCAGCCGAGCGGGGCAACTTTGTGGATGGAAACATAAGGACAGCAAGGGCTACGTCGATGAGGGGCGGCAAAGTAACCCTATCTTCAACGCTGCATGGTGTAGTGGTTACGTGTTCTGCCACTTGCCCTGCGGAGGCTCTGGGTTCGACTCCCGATCTGTACGTTTTGTTTATTTTGTCTTTCTTGCCTTCTGCCTCTTCACCGTATCTGTTTGGGTCCCGCCATATGCCGCCATACAGCACCATACGCCGCCATACCAGACAAGGGGGGGTCGCGCATATGGTGCATATGGCAGTATATGGTGAGCGGGCACCATATGTGCCCATATGCCCCATATGCGGACTTATGCAGGCATATGCTGCCACATATGGTTTGGGCTTTTTTTGTGATGACCTAACCATTAACGACGTATCTCCTCCTAGTCCTGGCCAGACGGTCGAATACCAGACCATAGTGACCAACAGCCGAAGCTGCATAGCTGCTTCGTCAAACACCGACGGCGCCACGGTCGTCATTGAAGACTGTGACAGCAGCAAGCAGCAGCAATGGCTTTCCACCGCAGGTGTCGGCAACGCTGGTCAGCTCAAAATTTTCGGGGACAAGGTCTGTAAGATTCGCAACGCATAGCGATATGGCGCTGACGGTTTCAAGTGCTTGGACGTTGTGGATGGTAGCACGGCTAACGGTGCTAAGCTTCAGATATGGACTTGCGCGGATAACAACAGCAGTGAGCGCTTCCTTCATCTTACTTTCTTTCGCCCACAAGTTCATCAACCGCTAGACCAACTTTGGATCACACCCGGCTCCTCCGATGCCGCAGAACCTGGTTCCTTCCAATTGATGTGGGCCAACAAGGGCAAGGTCAGTTTGAAAATGCGCGCTCTTCTCATTCTAACTTCGAGATCCAGTGCGTGGACCTGACTGGAGGTGATTTCGCGCCAGGAACTCAAGTGAGTCTCGCTCTGGGAGCGCTGTCGCGTAATTTTGACGATTTTGCTAGCTCCAAGTCTGGGACTGCGATGCGGCCAAGACCAACAAGAACCAGCTGTGGACCGCCGCACTCGAGACAGTACCCAGCACGTAATGCGTGCCTCTTAGTGCACCCTACTCAAAGCTGACTGCGCGCTCAGCGTCCAATTCGCCCTGAACGCCAACCCTTCGCTCTGCATCGCCGCTTCACACGTTACGGACCTCGCTCCGGTCGTCGTAACCAACTGTATCGACGGCTCCGCCGCACAAACCTTCACACTCGAGGGCTTTGGCGGCAATACTGACGGCCTCTTCAAGGTGTTCAACTCGACAATGTGTCTCATGCCCCTCAGCAGCACGCCGAGCGCAGGCACACAGCTCGTCATCTCCACCTGCCCCACCTCCGTCGTCGGCGCACCCGAGGTTAAGCAGTGGGAAATCCGCCAGCCATTCATCCGGAACAAAGGCTTTAATCTCGTGCGTGTTATTGTCGCTCGAGTTACCAAGATATTGATGTTGTGCAAACTCGCAGTGCGTCGACCTCAAAGACTCGAAGCAGACCGCTGGTGGTCCCGTATGCTTTTCTCTCCATTACATTTAATATGCTTATTATCTCTTAGCTTCAGCTGTGGTCCTGCGTAGACCAGAGCGCCAACCAGGCTTGGAACCCCATCCACGTCACATACACAGCGTAGATTCGAGGTCTCTCGATATTAGCATGCTTGCGGACTTTCCATTACTAGTACTTGGTCAAATACCACTCGTTCAACCTATTCCGGCGGCGCTTTCGTCAACTTTCCTTTGTTGCACTAAACCATCAACTTGAACGCAAACTTGAGCGCTTCAGCTCTGACGCAGCAGTTCGTATGGGTATCGATGGTACACGAAAGCAAGTGAGAATAAGATACTTTATCAAGGTACAGGGCCTAGAAATACACACAGTACACGACGCCGATCTACTCTTTCGAAGTAGATGCGAAATTCGATCCCCAGTCCGCCCAACTAGGCCAAGTTTGAGTCAACCCACCTACATACCTAACCTTCTCAAATGAGCCAACGCACCTCGTGGATAGCCTCCCGCCCATAAAATCTAACCGCCGGCGTCAACGCTTCCAGCCAACAAACCAAATAAGCGAACCGTTCTGTATCAACGCTGAAGCAGCATCCTCGCCCGGCGGCATCGGCATCGCATGCAGCGTCGTAAACACATCTGGATAGAACAAAAGCGAGTCGGCGTCAAAGTCGGCGTAGGAAGCGTCCGTCGGCAGCCGCCCGAGGTCCTCTGTCAGCACAGGCATGTAGAACTGGTTGTCGGCGGGCGTCGCGAGGGCATCTGGCGGCGGCGTGAAGAGATTCTGCGGTGTTAGGTTTGCGGGAGAGAAGTCGATGATTGCGCCAGGCTCGGAGTTGGCTAGGAGGGTGTCGGGCGTGTCGTCGCCGCGGGTACGTTTCAAGGATGGGGTTTTCCCGACTTCCAGCATGCCCACCAGAATATCACTGAGGATCTGTGCGTAAGAAGAATAAATCGCCTGAATAGCGAGCGTACACAAGCCGACCAGCGACGTGCCACCGCTTTTCGTACAACCTCAGCACATTTAGGCACCGTTCGACGTTTTGGTCCGTCGTCGGTCGTGAACGGTGGATGCTGCCTAGGAGCAGAACGGTGGCAGCGTCGAATATCGTAGACTAGGAGTATGTAGATACGATGATGATGAAGAAAGTGGCGCGCTTACCGGAACGTGAGGGCCCCAAAGCAACCCCAGCCCGTTCTTGGTCTGCATTTCCATAACGTGTCCAACGGAGCGGGCGGCATTCCAGCAGATCGCGAACGACGGAAATGTTGTCTGCATGCCAAATTCCTCAGCCAGTGGAGACTGCATAGTCTAGCCATAACGCACAGAGGAAAATGACGGTTGTTTTGGTTGTATGAATGGCCGATGAAGATGAATTTGGCTATGCTAGGGTGCAAATCAGCGGGGGTAAACGATCTGTGTGTATGCTCTCGCGTTGCGTACATAGTAGGTGACGTAGAGCAGCGCGGACTGGTTCAATCGTTGTCGGTTAGGCTGGTTGGGATCCCAACGTACTAGGTTTCGGTCCTTTAGTTTGTAGTAGGCTGGTGTTGACGGAGAGACGAACATTGCTCAGGGATGGCTTCCGCCCATTGATTCAAGGCCGAGCTCCCGATTCTTAGCTTTGAAAAGGAAAAGAGCTCTCAAAACGTACTCGAGTTCGGCAACAATCTCTTGCGGACGCTCCAGCGGCGTATTGGAGTTGACGACACTTTGAATCTGCCCCCGAATGTGCATGAGTTTGAGCAGTTGGGTCGTATACGATGCGACGACATCCTCTTCCTCCCCTTCTAGCGCCACGACATAGTCAAGGTCGACACTGGTGAAGTTGTCCAGGAAGATGCCAAGATGAAAGAAACGACGCACTCAGACCAAGGCGCTGCTTTCGGCCGCCCGAGTAATGCACTCATAATCGCATCCGCGACGATGAGGGCAAAGAAAACGCGTTTGTAGAGCTCCGCTTCGACCGTCTTTGCGCCAGAGCGGATACGCGTGTGTGCGCCGACGTCCGTGCCCATACGGATCCCGGCGCCGATGATGGTCCAGCAACTTTCGGGCGTCGAGGATGAACCGAGGTAGAAAGCGGCGAGCTGCACGTGAGACTTCCGGTAGCTATGAGACGACTGCGCACTTACTACGACGAGCTGAAGCTGGTACAACGAGGCGCTCTCCACAAAGCTGACCGGTATAGGTCGTACTTGCGACCACCATTGCCAACCGGCGCTGTGTAAATCGCCGTTCGTTCCGTCCAACAAAACGCGCGGGTCGTCGGAAAGCTTGCTGCCGACGGCGCAGACGCCGAGGACAACGGCGCCGAATTGCTGATCGACGAGGTGCAGTCCGATAGACACGTCGTTGCGGAAGGTCTTCTCATGAAGGACGTAGACAATTGGATTGATGTGGCAGAAGTAGAGGTCGATGAGAGCGTCGAACAGGTCTGGGTCGGGGAAGATTTGAGGGACATAGATCTCTTGCGGCATCTCCCACTGTGTAAGAGCGTCAAAGGTAGGATAATGGAGGAAGAAGGAAGGACATACTGCTCGGACGGACCAAAACTCGGGTCGGGCCCATTCGACCTGTGGCGCGACACCTTTGTCTCCTGTCGTTTCCATCTTGAACTGCATTAACGCCTTGACGAAGTTAATGGTACTCGATTTGCCGTAGAAGCGGTTGTTTGCGACATGGCGGGCCATTGGGCGCGCTATAGGCTCGACGGAGTGTTTGTCGAACAAGACGCCGTCGTTGAGCTGTAGTCTCCCGTCACTCGAGGTCGCGCTTGTGCTCGATTCCTCTGGCGTAAAGAGGGTGGCGGAAGAGTCGGATTCAGGGGACGCGGACTTCTCTGCGGTTGCTCCAGAGGGACCGGGGAGAGTGGTGGTCACGCTGAACGCCTCTTCGAGACGTCTTGCGTATTGTGCAACCGCTACAAGGACCTGATAGTCTCCGGATGTGTATTCTTGCGAGCCGGATAGGATGACTGATATGTGCTCCTGTGCTGTGCGCTGCGGAACGACGTTGAAGTTGGACCGAGCTTTCGTGTCCTATGGGCCTGGATTACGCTCAGCGACCGGCGCAGAAGGGTTGCGCACGTCTTTGACATAAGAATGGGTGCATTTCGAGTTGAACGCGAGGCAGTTTGAGCATATACCGTTGGGCATTTCTGCGCTGTCGCCTGCAGCGGTTCAGGGGGCTAGGGACGACTTGCGCGAGAAGCATACATCGAGCCTTCTGCCTTTTACTGTTGAATGGGTTGTCTTGTACACACTACTCGTACCTTCTGCATATATCGCAGGCATTGGGCAGACGCCGCCGTTTGGTCTTGGGTGCAGTCGACGCCATGAACAAACCCGCGTGATTGTGACGTGTTGCGTCCGTGCACTCCGACGAGACAGGCCGCTAGTCTAAGAACTACATGACAATTAATCGCATTTTCTTGTCCTTGTACGCATAAATACGCGGTATTTAACTTAGACTCGCAAGAACCTCCCCACCTCCTGCTTAATGTACTCGTTGTCCGCCTTTGTTCCCCCTCCACCACCCGCAAAATGCCCCCAGATGCTCTCAATCACCCGCAGCTCGCCATGCTTCAAATGCTTCACCTCTTCCTCACTGTCCTCCGGCGGGAAATAGAAGTCGCTCCGACTCGGCATGATCAGGGTTTTCGCTTTGATACGCCCAAGGGCCTTCGCAAGGTCACCGCGCTCTTCCTCTGGGCTAAACTTGGATATGTCCCCGCCCTGCCAGGTGGAAATCATGCCCAGCAGGTCGTGCGCATCCCACTGACCCATCCCGCCCTCCCAAGCGACCTTGAGATACTCCTCCAGGTCTTTGTAGCCCAGGGTCTCCCAGCTCCGTTCGCGGAACCACGCCTGGGAGAGCGCCCACGTCGCATAGACGCGCGAGAACGCGCGCGTGCCCCGGGCCGCCGGAGTCTGGTACTGCCCGTCGTGAAAGTCCACGCTATTGACGAGCGCCGCTTTAGGTCCCTCAAGGAAGGAGTAGTTGTGCCAGCTGGTGCGAGCGGAGCCTGCGAGAACGACGATGCGCTCGACGAAGTCGGGGTAGAGGGCGGCCATGTGGTATGCCTGCTGGCCGCCCATGCTGAACCCCATATACGCGTGCAGCTTGGTGATACCCAGGGAGGTGCAGAGAGCGTGCTGAAGGCGAATATTGTCCTCGTAGGTGAGTTTCGGGAAGCGGGGCCCGCGAAGCGCGTCAGGAGCATTCGAAGGGGACGAGGACTCGCTTCCGCACAGCAACCCGCATACTACGACAAAATAGTCGTTCAGAACGGGGATGGCGTCGGTATCGTCCTGAAGATAGAGGAAGGTGAGGGTATTGGCGATCTTGCCGCCGTAGCAGCTGGGGATGAGCACAGCGGGCTTGGACGGGTCGCCAAAGGTGCGGTATGCCAGGGTGAGAGAGTCGTTGGACCCAGGTGCAGCTGCGTTGAGGTCGCCGTCGTTGAAGTACTTGGTTATCGCAGCCATTCGTAGCCTTGAGAATAGACAGGTTGCGCAACAGCCATTGAAGCCATTCAATGGCTGATTTGCATTGCGCAAATCAATGGCTCCCAGTTATGTGAAAATTTTCGATGGCTAATAAAAATTAATATAAATGATGATCCAATCATACCCCCTTATATCTATGCCAATTATGGGTGCTATTGATCAGTTTAGGTCAAGTTTCCAGCTGATTTTTCACCCAATGGCTAGGGATTCACACAGGCATCATTCTTTGATGGTGAAATTAGGCATTTGAGCATACATTTATGCAACTTAGAGTATTGTGCTATACTCATCAAAATTTTGTGACCTCCTGACAATTAAACATCGAGTTTATGAGCCACTGGGTTGCGCAACGCAAATCAGCCATTCAGTGGCTTCAATGGCTGTTGCGCAACCTTTCTAATGAGAAGGCTTCTTTTGGGTGCGTCCGGACTTTGTTCGCCCCGGGGCAGTCCATGGCTCAAACGGCCCGTATTACCGACGCAACGAAGTTGCAATTACAGCATTCGTCCGGAAAAGGGCGGTGGGCGTCGTACAGATGATGGCGGACGCGTTCTCCATTGCTTAGCGGGATGTGGTATTGACCCGTCCAACAAGGTTGCGCGTCGCGAGGCAAATCTGCGTCTGCACTGATTGGCGGGTATGGGATGAGGTCCCAGAGGTCGAGAATCGGTGGGGTTCAGGGTCAAGACCAAGTTGTGCAGCGCCGTCACAAACCGTACAAGCGCAGTACAGACGCGTGCCACACTTTTTCGACAGTACGCGAGAGACAAACAAAGCAGCAGGATAGCATAGAAAGTCCACGAAGGTGCTTATGTCGCCGTATCCGTCGTAATCTTCAGGTCGTACTTGCTTGCCAACGCCTCGAACACCTCTTCGAGCGAGAATGAGAAGAGATCCTCGTTTTGCACCCGTAGTTCCGCCACAACCAACGGATCCGTAGGCTGCAACTCCTCTGTCTGGCGCGGGTCGTGGAACATGCGCCGTTGGACGTTGTTCTTGTGCAGAATCTCCATGAGCGGCTCGCTATTCTTGTCGGGCATGAATTTGGCAAACGCGCCATCGAGGTTCCATATATCGAGGGACGTATACCCGACTGCGGTTTGGAACGCGGGGTGGTGCGTAATGTCGACGGCACTTTGGAGACCGGCGAACGAGTTCCGCGCTCGTTCTTGGTTGGAGCCGAGAGTTCCATCGTCCGCGTCCGAGAAAAAAACGAGGCCCTTCAACAGGTTCATCCTCGTCAACGCTTCGAGTCGACCGAAGAAGCCCGTCAACACGTCCGTCGAAACGATGCCGTCGAGCGTGTCAAAGTGTTCTACAAGCAGAACGGGCAAAGCAGTGTGGGCGGCCGTGTTCTAGCTGGATGGTTAGTGAATGTTTTTTTTGGCGGCTGGAGAGACGAACCACAGTGCACGAGACGATTGAGCCAGCAGGGTGCTCATCGGTAAGGAAGTCGCTCAAAGGTAAAAGCGGAGGAAAGTTGTATCGGTCTAAGTATCGCCGACACCGCTCGTGAACGTAGACCGCAAGGTTGTGAGCTGGATCCGTGCCACCCTCCACATTTCGGAGATCCATCATCAGGACAGTGTTTTGGTGCAATCCATAGAGCGAGTCTTCCGTGCAGGCGTCTGAGAACAAAGAGTCGAAGCGGACGACACAGTCTCGTTCGATCCTTGCCGCAAATGTGGTGACGAACATTTCGATTCCCCAGCCAGGCGGGCGTCGGAGGATGATCGGACGGTTTTGTTGTAGAAGACGGCAGAGCTGGTCCATGCCGCAGGGATTGAAGACGAATGCGACGCCTGGCGTAGTGGCAATGTCGGGGAAGGAGTCCATCGGGTCGGGGAGAGTCTGGACATGGCTATGAGCACGGGAAGCGTGAAGAGAACAGTCGACGCACCTGAACGCGTCCGCCACACGCGTGAACAGTGTTGTGCACGAGAAGGAATGGTTCGAAATCGGGTGCCTCTTGCTCCGCCTCGTCGCTGTCGCTGGCTACTGAGCCCCCTTTCTCGAGGGCGCCATCACCCTCAACCTCTACGGGGGTTGTAGAATCCGTCTCTGGGGCGTCCGTCGTGTTGGTGTATGTCTTGCCATCCGACATTTGCACAAACGAGAAATCATCATTGTCAAGGTACGACCCGGGGTCGACCTCCCATGGGAGTGGCTTGTAGTCCACCTCGAATTCTATGGCTTCGTACAGCCCCGAATCGTCGGCGTACAAGTCTTCGGTGTCCGACATGGTCGTGGTTTGTGGATCATTGTCTAGGGGATCCTGTCCGATTGGGCTTAGAAGGTTGCACGTCGGGCTGCGAGGCCAAATCTGCGCGTAGAATGTGCGAAATTCCTCGCAAGTGAGCTAGGTGGCGGGGTCATCAGAGTCAAGAGCAAGTTGTCCGTCACTGAACAAAGGCATGCAATCGAGTCTCGACGATGCATTACCGTGACTTCCATGGCGCAGAGCAACTTGGATGCTACCGCCCTGGAGGCTTCCACCCGACTCATCTGGGCGACACCTTCTCCGACGGCCGCTACACTGTCGTCAACAAACTCGGCTACGGCTCCCGTTCGACAATCTGGCTCATCTCTGACTCTCATACTGGTGCCTACGCCGCTCTCAAGATCCTAGCATCGGGGAAGAACTCAGCAGGCGAAATCGCTGTCTTAAACCATCTCGCAAAGACATACGACGCGGCCGAGGAGGGGAGTCAACACGTTGCGCGGATGCTGGACCACTTTGTGCATGAGGGGCCGAACGGAAAGCATCTCTGCATCGTCAGCGACGTCCAGGGCCCACATATCGCCGCGGAATCCCTCGACGAATTCTTCAACATGGGCAGCGGAGTCATGTCGCCCGACATCGCGCGCCGTATCTGTGGTCAAATCGCGCTGGGCGTCGCGTATCTGCACAAGCGCGGAATCGCGCATGGCGACCTCCATGCGGCCAATATCCTCTTCTGCTTCCCCCGCCCGTGGACGTCGCTGGAGGACGTCGAGCGCGACCTCGAAACGCCGCACAAGCTGTACTACAACCCAACACCGGAGGAAGAGGAGGCGTCGCTCCATCTTCCAAAGTACATCGTCCCTGCCACTGCGATGCTCTTCAAGGCAGACCTTCTCCGCATGTGCCTCCAGAAACCGAACATCCGCATACGCGACTTCAGCGAGTCATACATGTCGAGTCTACCCGATCCATCGCCCCTCGCGACGCCCATCGAGGCTCCCGCCGGACGCGATCTTCGGCGACGCTCCTCACGCGACCCTCGAGCTCGACGTCTGGGCTCTCGCCATCCTCTTCCACGTCATTTTCGCCGGCTTCGAATTGTTCATCGACAGTGGCGGCGGTTACAGTCTGCGAGAGACCGCGGTATCTAACCACGACAATATGTTGCGGGACATGGCGTTCAATCTCGGACCCTTCCCGGAGCCTTATTGGAGCAAATGGGAGAAGCGCTCTATGTACTTCGACGCCGCCGGCAAGGAGTTGGGCTGGAAGATGTCGTTCTTGAAGGTGGAATGTGGCATGCCGCAGGGCGGCGAAGAGCGCGGAGTGTTCGAGGCTCTCCTGCGCCGCATGACCAGGTACGACCCCGCTGAACGGATTAGCGCGCAGAGGGTTGCGGAGGATGACTGGGTGACACAGTTTTGCCGCCGTTATATGGGCCGCGACGCAGAGTTTGAGGTCGAGTACTTTTCCTTCGACAATTAGACCACGACTCTGTGCCAGTTCTTCGCCGCGTTCGAGGATCCAGCGGCGGAGGACTTGCATAGCGCTATTCCTGCCACTGATTTGAGGAATGCATTCAGCGCTGTCGGGCGGCAAAGGAGAAGGGATGGGCTCAGTTATCGTACTCACTGCTCAGCGCTCAGCCACCGCGTCAAATTAGACCGTAGAATAGATAGCTCGAGGTGTTTGACGCGATTACGCGGCAGCAGTTTGAGTGGAACTTTTCGCAGAGCATCGATTCGATTTGGTGGCCCATTCTTGGGAGGCGCTAGACCCGAGGAGATGCACCTGTATCTGCACTGCGCTTAAAACCATCCCAGACGCGCGACTCGTGTTGCTGACTCGGACCGCGCGTCAGTGGTCGTCCACATTCCGGCGATACCTCACCTACCTGCTGTCCGACCCCAAGGCGGGGCACCGGCCCGGAACTATGCGAGTGCGAAGGCGGCGCGTTGTTCATTTGCGGATGTGATTGTGGAGGGAGAAAAGGGCGAAGATTCTTGGACGCGATGGGAGTGGTTCAAGTCACATGTGACCGCGTTTTTCTACGCGAACCATGATGGGCGCCCGCAACTCTCCACAAAACCACCAAGATGACAGACCAACCCAGGGTACAGGTCGACAGTACGCGAGTCCGGCCTGCAGAGACCGCAAGCAACGCTCACCGTATACAGCAGCACATCCCGATAAATCTGCTCGATATCGCTGTAGGTTGACGCGTCGACCGGATGCGGGAACTTGAATCCTGTTCTACAGCTGCGCAACATACACAGGACGAAGAGGATGAGAAGAATCGGCGACAAGGCAACAACAGCTCTCAGTCATTCCTGTCCGCCGCTCATTTGTGTTCGCAACAGCTTCCAACGACCTCACCCAGTCTTGGCTGGACAGACTACAGCTCATTTCTGTCATTGTGCGCGTTCGGTTCCATCGCCGGACTGCGGGATTCATGTGTTGATTTGCAGACGACGTTCTTTGCGTCAACGGAGGCGGGTATGTTGCAGGTGTCTGCGGGCACAGACGACGCTGCGGGCCAAGTAGTGAACTCCGCGTTCCTCGGGGCGCTAGTACTCCATGTCTGGGCCGGTGAGTCGTCTGAAGCGCGGTCCATTGTGATCCTGATAGAGTTAGCAATCTTATCGTTCCTCGGCGCGTTCTTTGTTGTGCGATACCGCCTCAAGGAAGCCAGGGAGGAGCAGAAGGAGGTCACCTATACAGCAAGTCCGACACAAGCTGTCGACCGAAGCGGTACCGATTTCTCGCTTCTTCGGGCGCCTCGGTCCCCCAAGTTACAGGCTGTTTGGACCACGAATCCGCATGTCGAGGAGGTGACCTACATCGACTCTTCCATTACTCGTTCTTACTCGTCGCAGGTCGGACCGTTCCAACGAAAGCCTCCGACACATCTCCTCAGCAAGATCCACAACATCTGCATTCTTATAACTTTCTGTGGCTTCGCCCTCGCGCTTCTCGGCATCTTGGCCTTTGCGTGGGGCCAAAATCCGCTGTCGGTTGGAGTGGTGACAAGCGTATCGACCGCCGTCTGTCTGGGAGGCTCTGCCTGGGTATTTCTCTAAAATTCAATCTCGGAGCGGGCGTCTGTTCGCTCCCCGAGACTTAATTTCAATCTCGGGTACGCCGTCGATGGTTGCCCGGTTTACGGACGGACGATCTAGTTCGGGATCCCCAGGTTTGTTGTTTGATCCTCCGACATTCAGTCATCTGGGGCAACAAAAGTCGCGAGCAGCCTCGATGGACGCGTTTTCTTGGCTGTTTTCGTGTCAGTTGGCGTCAAGGGTAGGATTAAACGTCGTGGGCCGACGTTGCGTGCGCCAAACGCAACACACACAAGCGGGGTACGCGCGCCATCACCGACTTGAGACGCGACTTGTTACAGCAACGGATCGCACTGCAGCTATCACAGAATGACCGGGCTCTTGATCCTTTTAGGGGCAGTGTCTGTTCCGTTTGTTCAATAGCTCTTTCCCCGTGCTGTCTGAAAATACTGCGCCCCCGGTCGTCGCAGCCCCTTCTCTGCCTCAGAAACCTGTCCACCGATTGGCATATATCCCGGGGCCGCTACGGCACCATCCAGAAGATGCAACCCGCCCTTTTGGAGCAAGCTCAAGGTGCTAGCCGCCTCGCGTTTCAGCCGGAAATCCAACCTCCAAACGCAATAATAAATAATCACGCCGCATCAAGCGCCCATCCTGGCAAGCGCGGCTTCCCCGATTTAACGCCTCCACAAACGAGTATCATATCATTGACATCCGACGACAACTGGTATACATACGCACGTCGGCTTGATTTCAACACCCCGCCCTTCTTCTTCCTCCTCACACCGCGCAAGGCTCGCGCCAGCCCGTCCCTCCGACACGTCGTACAACCTGCTCGCCGTTCCAGGCGACGTGCTCGCGACGAAGAGCTGGACGCCTCGATGGCGTGTGTTGGTGTAACTCCCTCGGTGCGTTGTCGCCTCGCCTCATGTTGACCTCCCGCTTACATCGAGGCAGCCCCCAAGTACACCCTCATCGCCCCTTCGTGCGCCCAGGCGGACGCGTTCCTCCCAGATGAACGCGCATCCGTATGCACGGCCGAGCTCTGCCGGGCCACAAGCACCAAAACGACGGGCGCTTAGCTTGACGCTCGGGCTGAACCTCAATGTTGCGCAGCTCGTGGCCGAAGAGGAGGAGGACGACGCGTGTGGCGGGATTTTAAGCTGCCTGTCCGCCCCGGCCAAGCTGACCCCCAGCCTTTCAACCGCGTCGCTCGAAAACTGCCCACTTTCCCTTTTGTCCTCGTCGACATCATCGTATTCGTCTTCTTCCCTGTCCGCCATTTCGATGGCTTCGTGGCCGCCTTCGAGCGCGTCCTGCTCGTCCGACTCGAGTGGGCTGATGACACACGGATTGCCGTCGCCGTCGATATCAGACTGCGGGCGGTATACCGCACCGTCAACTAGCCCCCACGATTCGGAAGATCCTCCTCCGCCGTCCGGCATCCCGCTGCGGGCTGACGACCCCACCTTGGCGCCGTTTCTCTCCTCCCAGCCGTCCTTTTCATCACTCACAACAAACATTGCGATTGGGGATCTCGCGTTCGCAGAAGATGCAAAGGGCTTGGAACGGGAGGGCATCACGCACATTATCAGTGTGCTCGGAGGGCGAGGTATGTTTGCAATTTAGTGCTGTTGAATTAGCTGTGGAACTAACGGGACATCAAGTGCTCATACCAGATTGCATACCGGTGGAGAACCGTCTCCATGTACCGCTTCCCGACGCGCCGTTTGCGGAGCTGGTGGGCGCGTTGAAGCCTGTCGCTGCATGGGTGCAGACTGCGTTCGCGCAGGGCGGGGTGTCGCTCTCGGGGACGCCGCGATGCGGGCACGACCTGCTGAACGCGAAACCCGTGCGCATCCTGATCCATTGCGCGCACGGCATCTCGCGCAGTCCCGCTGTGGGCGCAGCTTTGCTCGTCGCGTTCCCGCTTGTCGAAACGGGTGACGCAGCAAAACTTGAAACGTTGTCGGCGACAGCTGCGCTTGAATATGTCGGCGCTCGACGCCCCGCCGCTGATGTGAACTGGGGATTCCGTGCGCAGCTCTCTGAATGGGAGCAATTATGTCGAAATCGGATGGATGGATAGCTTTCCTTTTTGTTTGCAACGTATCTTTATCTCCTTCCTTTCCTTTACTGCCCGACGTCCAACTTCATGTTCATGCTTTATGGTCTTTCTTTCTTCGTTTTTTTTACCTAGTTGACAGAAAATAGTCTGGCTGGTGTATAGCAATTTTATAGGGATCCAACTAATGTTGTACAAGTTGAACGTTGAATGCACGCTGCTGTTGCGGACCTGAACTCGAAATTTGGTATAAATCAGAGGGACCCGTGACTAGCGTCCCTTGTCTTCGACTTCCGAGTCCGACTCCAAAAACTTATCTGCGATACCTACAAACAAACATGGTCCTCCTCGGTCCGTCTCTCTGGCTGCGCCTGCCGCACTTGCTGACCCACACCAGTCACCTCCGATAACGAGCAATTCACCGCCGACAAGGAGGTCGTCGAGCGCTCCGTCCTCATCCGCAACGTACGCCGCTCTCTATCCCCACCGGCGGTCGCTAAACCCACCTGCAGATGCTCGAGGATGTCGGAGAGAGCGACCAGCCCATCCCGCTGCCGAACGTCTCCTCGTCTGTCCTCAAAAAGGTTCTTTTTTCGCGCCTCGTTGCATCGATGGACGGACGGCACGCTGACGCCTCGTGTTCTCGTGTAGGTCCTCGAGTATTGTGAGCACCACAAGGGCGAGCCCCTCCCCGCTGTCGACCAGGATTCGCAGGACGACACTCGCAAGGTGCGCAGCGCGCTTTGATATACTCTGTGGCCACTGACTCCCCCTTCCCCCAGCGCACGACGGACATCTCGGAATGGGACCAAAAGTTCATCAACGTCGACCAGGAGATGCTCTTTGAGATCATCCTCGCGGCCAACTACCTCGACATCAAGCAGCTCTTGTGCGGCCTTGTTGGTTTTGTTTTGAACAATGTTGACTGGGATGTAGGGACGTTGGGTGCAAGACCGTCGCGAACATGATCAAGGGCAAGACGCCAGAGGAGATCCGCAAGCTCTTTAACATCGTCAACGACTTTACGCCCGAGGAGGAGGTGCGTTTCGCTTCCGTTTCTTTCCTGTTTCCGTGCTGATCGAGGCGCGTACTATTAGGCCCAGATCAAGAAGGAGAACGTACGTCGTCGCTCGGTTTTTTGTGCGTTTCGGCCGCTTATTGTTTGTTTGCTTGTAGGAATGGGCCGAGGACCGCTGAACGACAATCCCGACCGTCCTCTGAGGCGAAGAAACCCACTGCTGCTGTTTTGCTATTTCTTGTATGTATCATGTAGGCTCCCGTGAAGAAGAGAATAATTGCGCATTTGCTGCACGACATCTAATCTCCGACAACGTTCATGCGATGCGATCCGTTGGTTCTTTGAATCGGCGTCGGAAGCGCAATTCGGACTGCCTCTTGGCGTCTTAGACTCTCCAGCAAGTGGACGAGGAGATGAGGACGCGTTTGGAGCTCGCGGGGCCGCCGAATGTGCGATAACAGGTCTACATTCAGGCCTGCAGGTTTGGAACTGGTTCAGGGCGGAAAAAATCTCGTCCGAGCGTGCTTTTGGAGGGTTGAGAGGAGCAGTTGGGACGCGATCATGGTGAGAAATCGAACGCAAGAGAGGGAGGGTGGCTACAGAATGCGTGCTACAGAGTTCGAGGATGAGAACCGCCCGCGTCGACAGAGCCCGCTGCAGAGGAGAGCGGCACTTTGCGCTTTGCAGTGTTAGAGGCAGTAATATAGTCGACAGCCACGGCTTCCAATCCAATTCGAGCTGGACTCGATTGGGCTGGGGTTGGGATTGGGATTGGGACTGGGGTTCAGCGAAAGCGGAGACGCGTCAAAACCGGAATGCGACGCGTCGACGTCCGAGTCAGGGCCACCCACTGGCCGACCCGAATTAGAATCGAAGCCGAAGAACGCCTCCGCGCGGCGCCTGAGGGTGTCAATCTTGGGCGGGAACGAGAACGAGAACGGGGTCGTGGTCAAGCCACGCCCCGGAAGAGGCGCAGCGCCGGTGGCAGGGATAGCGAGCAGAAGAATCGCGGTGTGTGAGTTGCCTTGAAGCACCATTAGTATTTTAATATTTAGCACAAGCCACGCACCGAGGACATTACCACATATGCGCATTTCCCGTGTCCCGCCCGGCGCGAGGGCTTGCTGTTCGTTGCGTCGCAGGTCGTGAACTATCTCGAGGGCGGCAATTTAAAAACGACGCGGCGGTCGCGTTTATAGCGAGAAACTCGGTCGAGGCGCGTCGCCGGGATGCCCGACATCAAATCGCGGTCACCTGACGCTGACAGCGCACTAAACTCGAAAGCCCTTTACGTTATCGCGGACTTGCCTCTCCCTTTTTGCTAGGTTTTTCCTCCCCCCGCCGCTCGGACTCCCCTTGGGCAGCGCACCCAGGAGGAGCCGAGCGGCCTCCGTGTACAGCTACAGACTGACTACTGCACCAAACTCGAGCATGCGCCCCAGCCCGCTTCCAAACAACGCGTTCGTCGTCGACATCCACGCGTCTGATGGTCGACCGTCGGGGAGACGCGCGGCGGGAGGCGCGGGAATCTCGGGCACCTCGGCCGAGAATCTGGCTGGCGAGGTACAGGTCCGAAATCTGCGCAAGTCCGATTGTTAGCTTCCAGGCAGCGAATCAAAGGCGCGGCGTGCTCACTTCGTGTTTGTAGATGCCGCCGCCGAGTTGATTTTCTGCACTACTTGTAAGCAGCAGAACTCGGAAAAGTGGATTTACATACTCGGCGCGTCATGTTGTCTGCTAGAGCGCCGTGTTGGGCTCCGCCGGTTTGGACCTCTGAAAAAAGTCAGCAAAAGTCGCAAATTTTGGCGCAGAAATAGACACGTTGTGGCCCTCTAAATGCAGGGGATGCCGCAACGTCGGGCTCCGCCGGTTGGAACCTTGAAAAAAGCCAGTAAAGAGTGTGAAAATGCGCTTCGCAATACGTACATACTATCCCAGGCAGAACCCACACGACCAGACGCTGTGCGGCGCCGAGTCCCGTTCGTTCGCCTCCGGTGGCTCGGCCCGAGTCGAAACAGCGGAAAATGTGGGTCTGAACGCACACCTGCTGTTCGCGTTGGGGTTCCGAATATACGAGTACCAAGGCCGCGCTTTGGAATACGCCGAATTGACTACAGGGCGCTACGCTGGGCTCCGCCGGTTGAAAGCTTGAAAAAAGATCAGTAAAAACGCGGAAAAATTGGCTGAAGATACGCGCTTTATGCAACACCGCGTTCCTTATAATCGTAGCACGTTGGCTCCGCCGGTCGAGAGCTGAAAAGAAAAGTAAGTAAATTGTGGGATCTTGAGGCGAAGGAAATGGACCGTTTGATACCGGCGAGCATGTGAGCTCCGAGCGGGAACAAAGAAGAGGGCGCCGCGGGGAGGCACCAGCAGGAAGCTGGTGCCGTCGATGTATATTTTGAGCCCGGGACGTTTGCCTCCGGCGGCAAGACCTGGCGAAAAAAGGGGTGAGGTGGAGCCAAAAACGACGTCCCGGGTAACGTACCAAAGGAGTGCTGGCGCCGCTTTGTTCCTGTACGATGAGCGTACGCTTGCCTCCGGCAGTGAAAAAGCCTGCAAAAGGTGATGAGCTTGAATTGAAGAATTCATCGAGAGGGACGCACGAACAGCGTTAACCACACCGTAAAGTTGCCTGGGAGGCACCAGCGACAGCGCTGGTGCCGTCGATTTCTGATTTGAGGCGGTACGCTCGCCTCCGGCGGCAAAATCCTGAAAAACCGGCGTCAATTTTGACAGAAAATGCGAGGCTTGAAGACGCACCGGTGGAACTCTAGTTCGTCCAAAATAATGCCAAGGCCGAGCGCTGTGTACCACCAGCTGCAAAACTGGCGTCAGATGTGGGGTCAAAAAATCAGCGGGGAGAAAACACACCTAGACGCCGCCCGCACGAGCTTCACGCGTCTCCGACTGCGACTCGGAAGCTCTGCAAAAGGCGTGAGTGTTGTGTTGACGATTCAGACGGAGGAGCGAGCTGGGAGACATACCCGCGGTTGAACATTTTCAACGGCCGCGGTCCCACGCCCGAGAGCGGAGAATGTGCAAGGGCGCGGTGGTGGAGCGGACAGCGGCATGGGTGCGGGTGACGCTGCGGGCTGGGAGAGGCACGAATTGTCAGCACTGAGTCGCGTGGCTCGAAAGAAAACTCCACCTGTTGTTGATTTGGCGTTTGGGGGAGGAGCGCGAGTGGTGGGGTGCGCATGGTGAGCAGGTGATGGAGCGTGCAGAGCAGCGGCGAGAGGAGGTGAGGGAGTCGGGGGGTGGAGCGGTGGAGGAGGGAAGCAAGGTGCGGTGTTCAACAAAGCCGTAAGTGCCAGTGGTTTGATGACCCAAGCTTGCCCTTCCAGAGACTCGGATGCACCGATAAATTGGGTCAGAGAGGGGTGCGCACCCCGATGCTTCACTTTGCACCTTTGCAGACGGGCTTCGGCGGGTCTTGCGAATTGTCGAGGAACTTAAACGTGCGCGCGCCGTCCGAAGCTGAAATTTTGCATTGCGGAATTTGGCGACAGGACCTGCAGAGTTGAACACGTCGAATTGAACGCGCATGCGCAGCGCGCGCGCTTTGCGCCACCGCTGGATAAGTTGTTGAGGGCAGGGTCGGCGGCTAGCGTCGACCAAGCCTAGGGTTGCGCGACGGCGGATTGCAGTCTCGTAACGGAGTTTCGGGGGTGCTTGCGGCGGCGGCGAACAGTCCAAAGTGACAGCAAAGCCAAATTGGGTTGTGGGGCCAGGAGGTTCCAGGTCGGGGGATGGACGCGCTTCGAAGAGATGAGTTGAGATACTTCGCGGCACAAGCATAGATTGCCTATAGCTTTTAATAGGCGGAATTTGGCCAAATTCTGAATCCACTGACCGACAACCCTGAGTTCTTGAAATAGACTGTCCGTGATTTCCGATGTCGGGGCGGCGGACTCGGGAATTGTGATGTGGAAGGCCCCACAAACACTAATGGTGATGGAACACCGCGCTTCCATTCCAGGGTCAACAAGATGCACAGATACGGGATAGCCGACGGGGGACAAGGCTGTGTAAGGTGGCGGACAATAATAAGTATGGTGCTCTTGGTGTAGTGGTTGTTGCTTTCCCGCCGCTTTTGGATCTTTGCCTTTGCTGTTTTGCGCGCCCAGCGCCTTATTTTATGTGTTGACTTCATTTTTTGCTCCAGGCCTTGTCTCCGTACAACCCTCCCTCCGACGAGCGCATTAAGCTCCGAAACCAACCTCGAAAAAAGTCTGGCTTCGGCGCCTCGAAGTTGAACATTAGCTTTCCCACGCCCCTGTCTGCACTGCAACGCGTCTTCCGCAGTGTGCGGACGCGATAAGACGCGTTTAAACTTGTAGATCTGTGTCGCAGGGTGTTCCTCACATGCCCAGCAGCTCGCCAAACACATATGCTCCCCTCCGTGGTCATAAGCACTTCCAAGTACAAAACCCACCCGAACACCCCTCCCCGCTCGAGGCACACGCCCCCGCTCTACTGTACAAGCCGAAATCCGTTCTATAGCCTCACACAGCCAATTCGCACTACCAAACCTTGCTCAACATCGGCAGAACTCCACCCGCCCGCTCAACATAGCCGAACCCTAGCCTTCACCTCATAATCTACAACAAAGCTTCTTCGCCCGCGCTTCTAGCCACAGCCGCTCCATCGCGACGCAACCATCTATCAGGAAGATGTCAGAATCCTGAACACAAAATCGGACTCGCCACCAACTTGTGCTCTGCACTATCGCTGCTTGCCCGTTAGTCCACGGACTTTGAACCCCTCAAACGCACCTGTCGAACGGTGCATAAAACACCGGGAGGGGCTCAGAGCATCTAGCTCGAGTCCTGTTGAGTCATTCAGGCTCGCTTATCTTGAAACCACCGCACTGCGGCCGTTCACAAAAGGCTTCGCTGATTGATTTACAGCATGGTGGGGTATATAAGGCTGGCCTACAGCTCGACACCCCATCACACCCTCCTTCCCTCTCCCTTCCACCACCTCTCCCCATACTACCCTCTCCTCTTCTGCCCGTCGTGTTCGCCGTTGTGTGCTGCACGTTCGGCGTGTTCGGTCTCTTCAACATCGTCGGCGCTGGTTCATTTTCACGCGTCGCGCTGACCTCTTTTCTAGGCGTCGTAATGCTCGTCTGGTTCGGC
The DNA here is from genome assembly GCA_014461125.1 of Mycena kentingensis (nom. inval.). Lineage (NCBI taxonomy): Eukaryota > Fungi > Basidiomycota > Agaricomycetes > Agaricales > Mycenaceae > Mycena > Mycena kentingensis (nom. inval.). The sequence continues at coordinate 543,175 of JACAZG010000021.1, read as the reverse complement.
GTCGTCAGGTGGGCACTCGGCGGGGGAAACCATGCGGGTGCGTTTCGGCTTTCGTTGGGTGTGTCGGCTGACTGTTTTGCAGGTCATCGTACTGATGGTCAGGTCCGCAGTCGTGGGGTACGCGCTGGGAGGGGGAGCTATGCCGGTCTGTCCGATTTCCTCTTTTGCGTGTTCTGGTTGACGTTCCGCAGGGCGTCGTAATGCTCGTTTGATTTGCCGTTGTCGGAGTCGCGTTAATTGGAGGAAACTATGCTGGTGCACGGCTATTATCTCTTCTGCGCGTCTTGGTTGACTTGCCGCAGGGTTTCGTCCGAAGTGCCGTCGTGGGGATGCGCTGGGAGGGGGGGAGATTATGTCGGTGCGTTATATTTCCTCATTTGCGCTTCTGGTTGACTTTTCGCAGCGGGTCCTAAGTAGTGCCTTGTTCGCCGTCGTTGGGTTCGCCTTACCACGGGGAAGCCATGCTGGTGCGTGCCCATTCCTCTCTTGCGTGTCCTGGTTGACTTTCCGCAGGGCGTCGTCACGGCGCTCTCTCCGTTGTGTTTGGTCTACTATGGGGAAATTATCCTGGTGCGTGCCCAATCCCTCATTACGTGTCTTGGTTGACTTTTCCGCAGGGCGTTTTCATGCTCGTCCGAGGCGCCATCGCGGGGTACACGCCGGGAGGGGGGAGATTATGCGGGTGCGTTCTAATATTTCGTCTGTTGTGCGTCTTTGGTTGACTTTATACAGGGCGTCGTAATGCTCGGCTGTCTTGCGGCTGCTGGGAGTGCATTCGGAGGGCGAAACTATGACGGTATGTTTGTATGTTTCCGCGCTGGCCTCCCATTTTTTTTGACGCGCTAAAGGTGCTCGGGCGTTCCTTGGACGAGAGCATGTGGAGGAAAAGCCTATGCATGTTCGTCCTATGGTTCTGGTTTGATTTGCTCTCGATATGCTCACTCATTGATAGTTTAGCGGCTTCTATCTCTTTACGGTCCCTCGCGTTGTCTCGTCTCTCGGAACTCGCGCTCTACGCGTAGCCGGTACGCTCAATCTTATCTTGGCTCCGTGTTCTGATCAAGTCGCTGCAGGGCGCCGATTACATTTCGGTCGTTTGCAGGGGTAGACTATGCCTGTCGTTGGTAGCAGTAGTCGTTATTTGTTTCTATGCGCCGCGCGTACTAACCTCCACCTAGATTCACCTAGAGCGCGTTGGGATTGGGGACGCGTCATGATTGTTCATGTCTGTGCGTCGCGGTCGCGTTTGTCTTCCTCTGCGTCGCGTTCAAACTGATTGTTGGCTGACTTACCACATAGATCTCGACAGATTCTGGCTCGACAGAAGGAGTTTATCTCTGTGGGTATTCTCGTTCCCACATTTTCCCTCTGACGCGTCCATACCTCGTAGACTATGCGCTCGACGAGCAGTGTGTTGAAAACCCTATCACTGTGCCCTCCGCTTGCTTCCATTAAACTCGCTAATGCGTTCATAGCGGGCGCCTGTGCCCCGAGAGATTCGACTGGTGCAGCACGCTGGCATAATCTCTGCCTCCGGGACGAGCCGTCGCTAGCCCACTGAATCCGTTGATCGTACTTTAGGCCGTCGGTATGTTGGAGAGAACGAAACTATGGCTGTACGTACTCTTTTGTCCTCTCGTGCTGCTTGTACTAACCAGCGCGTGTAGGTAGTCGTCGCGACGCGTTAGTGCTCTCCGCGTTGAATGGGAGGACTATGCAGGTTTGTTTTCCTTTGTTTGTTTTGCATGGTCGTTGAGCTGACTGCGCCAGGTTCTCTCCTACTGTAGACGGCGCAGCTATGGCGGTGCGTAGAGCCGTCTCTCCTCCCTCTCTGCCCCGTGCTACTGATTGTGTTGTTTAGTTCATCTTGGCGTCATGTATCAACTCTCCGGGGCGGTTGGAATTCCCTTTGTCGTTGATCGGTGCTGCGCTGATTTAATATTTAGCTATTAGACGCGTTCGGGCTGGACGAAGCTATGCTGGACGCGTCTGGCGGGCAGTACGCCGGACTGGAGCGTCTGGACGTGGCGTCGACGCGTTCGATATGCTGCCGTAAGGTTTGCGCTGGGCTGGCGCTCGGGGTATGTTGCTGCCGCTAACGAATTCTTAGATCTAGATGTAGCCGTCCGAAACGACGCGATGCTGGTATATCCTTCTTCCTGTTTCGCTGCATTTTGACCGCAGCCGTAGATTGGGTCAACGCTGTTTCGATCCTGGACGCGTCTGTGTGCGCGGAATCGCTCTGGTGAGTGTTTTCTCCCGCATACACCTAGTATCTAACCGAGAGTACTTCAGGTCAACTCCCCTCAGACTGAACTTTACAGTCGCTTATCGACCCAATAGTTTTGCTGACGCGGTATAGCTTCCCTCTCCCAATTGCCCGCTCGCAATGCTGACTTGTTGTAGGTCCATGTAGTTGCGTAGGTATGCGTTCCTTCCAATCCTGCAACGTGTTCCCGCTGATCAGTTTCAGCTTTGTCCGCTGTATTGGTGTAGAATAGAACTACTAACGGTAGAGGTCGCTGGACGCGTCTGGTGGTTGTTCTGACGCGCTACGGCGCGCCGCAGGGTAGTGTTCCAGTGTTCTGCGAACTGCCGTAAGTTTTGCGAACACTTGCTAACCAGCTCATGAGTGGGACGCGTCTGGTGGTTCGACTAACTCGGGATTGGGAGGTATGCCCTCGTCCTTTTTTTTCCTCCCTCGCTCGTTCGCACTTACCAGGTGGCCTAGATTGTGGCGGGGCTCTCTGCATTGAACGGTGAGCCCGTGCAGGTTCGTTTTTCAGGTTGTTGCGCTGACCTAACCCACCTAGGCTGTCGTCTTAATGTAGGTCGTGGTCGGCAGGCGGGACGCGGATATTCAGATATTCAGACGCGACGCGCGCGACGTGCCGGTGGTGTATGCTGCCGAGACGGGTCGGTTGCCGTAGGCTTTGCGGGCATCTACGGTCAGTGGGCCTGGTTCGGCACGGTCTAGTTCTGCTGCTAACGAATTTCAGCATTGTAGTGTCCGGCGTCTGCTACATTCCTGGATAGGCCGGTTCGTTTGCGGGCGTTGTTCGTGAATTCAGCTGACGACTCGATTTGCAGATCTGGGGGATTGCGGGGACGGCGGAGGTATGGTATTGTGCGTTTGTTGGTCGGCAATTAGGCTGCTGCTGACGCTCGCCGTTCGGTACAGGATGCATTTGGCGGGATGGGCATGGTGCTGCAGGTACGCGTTCCCGTTGCTCGGGCACGTTTGCGCTAAGAAGCAGCAGGGTTATGTTGTAGTTAGATTGTGTAGACGGTGTAGGGTCGACAAGCTTAAGGTGGTGAGCAGTGATCGACGAGTCGATTTGGAGGACGCGACAGTCACGCGCTGTTTCTTGTTTCCACCCAAGTCGAAGATGGACTAGTGAACAGCGTCCCTTGTCTTCGACTTCCGAGTCCGACTCCAAAACTCATCTGCGACGCCTACAAACAAACATGGTCCTCCTCGGTCCGTCTCTCTGCTACGAATGCCGCATTCGCTGACCCACCACAGTCACCTCCGATAACGAGCAATTCACCGCCGACAAGGAGGTCGTCGAGCGCTCCGTCCTCATCCGCAACGTACGCCGCTCTCTATCCCCACCGGCGGTCGCTAAACCCACCTGCAGATGCTCGAGGATGTCGGAGAGAGCGACCAGCCCATCCCGCTGCCGAACGTCTCCTCGTCTGTCCTCAAAAAGGTTCTTTTTTTCGCGCCTCGTTGCATCGATGGTCGGACGGCACGCTGACGCCTCGTGTGTAGGTCCTCGAGTATTGTGAGCACCACAAGGGCGAGCCGCTCCCCGCTGTCGACCAGGATTCGCAGGACGACACTCGCAAGGTGCGCAGCGCGCTTTGATATACTCTGTGGCCACTGACTCCCCCTTCCCCCAGCGCACGACGGACATCTCGGAATGGGACCAAAAGTTCATCAACGTCGACCAGGAGATGCTCTTTGAGATCATCCTCGCGGCCAACTACCTCGACATCAAGCAGCTCCTGTGCGTCCACTGTTGGTCTTGTTTTGAGCGATGTTGACTGGGGCTGTAGGGACGTTGGGTGCAAAACCGTCGCGAACATGATCAAGGGCAAGACGCCAGAGGAGATCCGCAAGCTGTTCAACATCGTCAACGACTTTACGCCCGAGGAGGAGGTGCGTTTCGCTTCCGTTTCTTTCCTGTTTCCGTGCTGATCGAGGCGCGTACTATTAGGCTCAGATCAAGAAGGAGAACGTACGTCGTCGCTCGGTTTATTGTGCGTTTCGGCCGCTTATTGTTTGTTTGCTTGTAGGAATGGGCCGAGGACCGCTGAACGCGTACGTTGGGCGTCATCTGAGGCGAAGAAACCCACTGCTGCTGTTTTGCTATTTTGTATGTATCATGTAGGCTCCCGCGAAAAAGAGAATAACTGCGCATTTGCTGCACGACATCTAATCTCCGACAACGTTCATGCGATGCGATCCGTTGGTTCTTTGAATCGGCGTCGGAAGCGCAATTCGGACTGCCTCTTGGCGTCTTAGACTCTCCAGCAAGTGGACGAGGAGATGAGGACGCGTTTGGAGCTCGCGGGGCCGCCGAATGTGCGATAACAGGTCTACATTCAGGCCTGCAGGTTTGGAACTGGTTCAGGGCGGAAAAAATCTCGTCCGAGCGTGCTTTTGGAGGGTTGAGAGGAGCAGTTGGGACGCGATCATGGTGAGAAATCGAACGCAAGAGAGGGAGGGTGGCTACAGAATGCGTGCTACAGAGTTCGAGGATGAGAACCGCCCGCGTCGACAGAGCCCGCTGCAGAGGAGAGCGGCACTTTGCGCTTTGCAGTGTTAGAGGCAGTAATATAGTCGACAGCCACGGCTACCAATCCCATTCGAGCTGGACTCGATTGGGCTGGGGTTGGGATTGGGACTGGGACTGGGGTTCAGCGAAAGCGGAGACGCGTCAAAACCGGAATGTGTCAATCTGGGGCGGGAACGAGAACGAGAACGGGGTCGTGGCCAAGCCACGCCCCGCGCTCGGAAGAGGCGCAGCGCCGGTGGCAGGGATAGCGAGCAGAAGAAGCGCGGTGTGTGAGTTGCCTTGAAGCACCATTAGTATTTTAATATTTAGCGCAAGCTGGAATTGCCCACGCACCACCACATATGCGCATTTCCCGTATCCCGCCCGGCGCGAGGGCTTTGCTGTTCGTTGCGTCGGTCGTGAACTATCTCGAGGGCGGCAAAACGACGCGGCTGTCGCGTTTATAGCACGAGAAACACGCGCCGGCTGGCACTCGAACTAACAAAGGATGCAGTCAAAGGTCTTTGAAGATTCCTAGGCGTTGTTGGGACGGATGGAGGCCAACACTGTCGTCTAAGAACAAAGCCAGCGATTTCAGCACACGGTCGCCGTGCGGGACACGATGCACGAGAAACCGAAGCTCTAGTAACGTCAAGGCGGCGTCATGGGCAATTTTCGCCCGGCTTATCGCCAGCACCTTGCCTCTGCCCACGCTCCTTCTCGCACCCGCTCCTTCACACTATGTTTTCTGCTCTCTTGGTGAGTTGAAAAAACGAGGCGCGTTAGTGCGAAAAACTGACCCGTCAGGTGTTGGCGCTCGGAATCGCGCAAGTTGTAGCGCAGTCGTCCACATCGCTCTCTCCCGCGCAGATAACGCACTACGTCGTCGTCGCGAACAACGTCTCCGCGACCAACGGCTCGGCGGTGTTTACACCGGTGCGGATAGGCTTATGCGAGGTTATCTGACCGCTCAAGCACAAGCAGCACGTCGTCAACGCCTCTCTGGGGGAAACGGTCATCTTCAACTGTACGCACCCTTCTAACGCATAAACGCGCGCGTAAAACAGCTTTGCAGTCACCAACGGGACGCACTCGGCGACGCAGTCGACGTTTGCGAGCCCGTGCATCCCTGCGCACGACACCAACGTTACCATTAACGGATTCGACGTACGTCATGCAGCATCGAGACGTCGCTCATGCTCATGCACCCGCAGACCGGCCTACGCCCCGCGAACAACGGGACCAGCGTCACCGACTACCGCATCATCATGAACCCCGACATCGCAGACACGCCGCTGTGGTTCTACGACCGCGCGACGTGCGGCATCGGCGGCGTCGGTGTTATTAACGTGGGGAATGTAACCGCGACTTGGCAGCCGTACGACGCGTTCGTGGTGCGTGGCTGCGGCGAAAACTGAGATGAGCGTTACTGATAAGTTGTAGCGCAACGCGATGCGCCTCAATGGGACGGCGACGACGACGAGCGCGAAGGCTTCGGCTACCGCATCCAGCGGCACGAGCTCGGGGGATGGCTCGGGAGATGGCTCGGAGGATACGGGGGCTGCGGCTGTTGTTCGCGTCGGTCCGCTCGGCGTCGTTCTCGCGCCACTGCTGCTTCTGGCTTGCGTGTTGTATTAGGCCCTCGCTAGGTGATCTTGGATACCCATAGTATACCCGTGTTGTTTCTTGTTTCCATCCAGTGATATTTGAGCCACTCCGGCATACAGTATGGTCGAGCGGAGTAAACCGAGAGCAAGCGTTCGGCGTGACAGTGACGCGTCCTCGGCTTGGTTCCGTTCCACCATGTCCGAAAGCCTCTCGCCCGAGTGCACCCCTCTCAAACACGCATACGACTCGTGCTTCAACGTCTGGTTCGAGGGTTACCTAGAAGCGGCCCTTGCCAACGCGTCCGACGCGCAAAGAAAAGTGCACTACAAACAGAAGGCGGAGGAGTTTGACGCGAAATGCGGCACGATCTATAAGGATTACCAGAATTGCTTGCAGGTTAGTTTCTCGTCGTCTCTTTGGGTTTCTGAAGCTCACGATTTGGCACAGAACGCGGTCAAAAAGCGGGGTATCGAGCCGTTGTTGCAGCAGGCGCGCGAGGAGCACCCGCTTACCGAGTCGCTGGCGCCAGTCGCCTCAAAGGATTCCAAGTAGAGGCGCGAGGTGTTTTCGGAGCTCAGTGTATCAATAGGTGCGTGGTGTCTGCTCTGAGCTGCGCAATGGGTAGTATTCATTCTACGGGCAGCTACGCATTAAATAATGTACCACAACCACTCATACGACCTAATTCTCCTCGTTCCATGCGTGGTGGGTCCCGTCCCAGTAGCCCTGTGCGAGGTTCATCGGTGGCGGGCTGTAGTTGGGCTGGTAGCCGGCTTGCGGAAGCACTGGGGGCGCTATGCCCGAGCTGATATGGATGGGGATGTTCAGCTCGAGGATATTCCCGATGCCGGGAAAGTCCATCTTCACCTCGAAGGCGTACTAGGCGTGGTCAGCGACGCTCGAGGGCAAACCAGAACGCACATGCCAGTCGACGGTCGCTGCGCTGAACGTGGGTGGCTCGGCGACGACCATCCGGCCGTCGAAATGGCCGGCGCGCTTCCAGACGCCTTTGTCGCTGTGGTTGGGAAGCGGGACGAACTCGGGCTGGTCGAACGTCGCGCGGATAGCGCTGACGGCGTTCTTGTCGCCGAGACAGCCCGGGACGTTCACCTCGCTGTGGAACGACCCGTTCTTTGCATGCGCGCGCATGCGGCCTCTGCGGATGAGCTTGCACTCGACTTGGTCTGGGGTCCGCGGCGGCGCGGGGAAGAGCTTGTCGCCCTTCTCCTCGAGCGCGTCCTGGTCTACGGGTTTCGTCTTCGTCCACACGTGGAACGCGAACGGGATGGGGACGCCCATGGGGGAGCGTCGGTACGTCGGGGATGACAAACTGCGAACCGTCAAGACGCGTTTGGTTTCCCGCATGCACGTACCTCGATCGTTGCCTCGGAGTAGTCGCCAAAGAGGATGCCGTGTCGGATCTCTTTGCGCGTGGTGAATGGCTTCCACGGGCCCGGCCAGCCCTGCTTCATCATGCCCGCGATCTGGAGTTCGTTGGGTGTTGCAGCGGGCACGACAGAGAAGAGTCGGCGGATGCGGCGGTCGGCATGGAACATCCCGTGTCGCTTGCCGACCACCTCGAGGGAGTAGCTAATCGTGCAGGTGTGGTCGCCCTGCTCAAGGTGGAAGGACGGGGGAAGCGCCGGGGGAAGCTGGAGCTGGAACGGGCACTGGATCGTTTGTTGGCTGCCTTGGGTGTGATCCCAGAGCATCTGGTTCGATCTGACGAGCTGGAAATTGCGTTATGCGGGCATATTCAAAGACCTGCTTCTGCCCACCTCTACGGTCTGTGTGTGGTGGTGCGTCACGGTTCTGGCCTGCGCCCCGACGCCTTGATGTTGGCGTTCGGTGATCCTCGTCACAATCGACCCGCGCAGCTTGATGTAGACATTCTCGACCTTGTCTTCGAGCGCGCCTGGGACGTTCACGTTGACGTGCCCCTGCAGCGTCTCGCCGGCAACGCGGAGGAAATTGGGGAAGTGGAGGTCGATGCAGAGCTGGTCGGGCATGTTGTGTCGTTCCAAGTTGGATGGTGTTTATATCTCTCAGATGAGTGTACACGGGATCCCGGTCATGGAGAAGCAAGCGCTAGCGCCGGCGTTGGGCGCTGTCAGGCGCGCCGTCTCTACATAGCGACATCCAGACGCGAGAGAATAAAAAGAACCCTAGTCCCTGTACCGTCCATGGCGTAAAAAAAACAGATATGTAGCCCTAAGCATACGGTATGGCTAGCAGTTCTCCTTGCGCCGCTAGCCAAACAACACCGTGAAAATCGTCTACGGACAACACGTTGGGAGGCGGCGCGTCTACGCGGTCGGCGGGAAGCTCAAGCTCGTGGCTGGCACACTCCCCGTCTCCGTATTGCGAGACGAGAATGAGGCTGCAGCCGCTCTGCCCGGGGCCGAGGAGCGCAGCGACAACGTGCTGCCCACTCAGGCTTGTCTGCATGGTGAATTCGCCGGGGCACACGCCCGGGACGATCGCCTCCTTCGAGAGCGCGCGCGTCGCTGGGAAGCGGTCGGCGCGCCCCCAGAAGCGGAAGTTGGTGGCGAATGTGCTGCCTGGCGGGCCGAGGACGTCGTGCACCTTGACAAAATTGGCGTCGGGCAGCATCTGGGATGCCACGATAACGCGGCGCTTCCAGATCGCCGTTTCGAATTGGATGGGACGTGGATGGCCAAAACGGAGGGAGTAGCCGGTGTCGGCGTATTGGTCGTAGGGGAGCATGTCGCGCGGGCAGCAGTAGATGAGGGCTTTGTTGCCGTCGTCGGCGAGCATGTAGAGATTGTCCTCGCGGAAAGAGAATTGGAGGTACCGACCGACTGTGTACTGCCGAAGGCGTTACATCCTTCCAGAAGACGCAGATGAGCACGTACGTTGATGGGAATGTCGGTCTCGACGATGGTAGAGCGTCCCGTAGACAGGTTGTATGCGAGGACCTCTGTGGTTTTGTCGCGGCTGCGAACAGCGCCGACGACTTTCGCGCTGACAAATGGTTTCTCGCAGTCAGACTCGGCAGTGAGAGTCTGGCGAAGGAGTAGCGTGCCCGCGACGGCGCTCTTGCGAGGGGACAGCTTTAATTTTGCAAACACGAGAATAGATCTGAAAGTACGTGGTCGTCGGAGGCCCAACACCGCCCAGAACGCAAAGACATACGTGTTGAACCGCGGCCCTCCTCTGAGGGCCAACCCAATATTTACAGAACCGTCCGGGAGGATTGCATACGAGGCAGACCGTACATAGGCGTCAAGATCGAGAATCGTCGCGTACTCGTTTGTTGCGGCGTTGAAGCTTTTGAGAAGTCGGCTTGAGTGGAAGACGAATAGCCCAGTGGTGGTCGGGAACTGGAAGAGACAGTTGGATTCAAGCACAGAGCGGTCCCCGATCTGCCATTTTCGGACGGGGCCGACGATGCGTGGGCGGGGAAGCGACCAGTTCGCGTCGAGTTTGACGGCGCGGCGGGCAAGCGCTTTGAGGCCCGCTGTGTCGAGATCGCGGATAGCCCAGGTGCAGGTCGTCTGGACGCAGCGCAGATGTGGCGTGTTTTGCAGCGGCGCCAGCCAGAACCCGCGATCTGCGCTGAGATGGTGGAAAGTTTGCGAGACCTGCGCGCGGGTTATTACGAACAATGGATGCTGGCAACCTACCTCAGTTAGTGAAAAGACATCCGGCAAAGGTAAAAACGAGACGACGACCAGGAGCACGTCAGCTGGGAGGTCAGCCAGGTGAACGTTCATCCAGAGATGGGTCTCGGCAGTTGATGTCCGAAAATACTTGAAACATAAATTTCTGTGCTAGGTACAGTACGGTTGGTAAATTATTCGGCGACTAAGAGAAAGATATTAGACGAGGCTCAGTTGGTTTGGTCGATAGCGGTTAAATAAGAACTGTGGTGTTTGAGTTTGAGCAAGGACGCGGTTGTGGAAGGCTTACGGAGGGAATTCGTGCAACGGCGGCGGATCCTCTGGCGGGATGAACGCATAATTTATGTTGTCGGGCGGCGGGCACGCGTGTGCGGGGTCGAGATGTATCGGAACGTGCAGCTGGAGATCATTGCGACTGGGGAACGGCACCGTAAAGCGAAGGAAGTACTGCGATACACGTTATTGTTGCTCAAAGAGGTTTAGCAGGACACACCTTGCACTCGAGGGTTTCGGTACTGAACGTCGGCGCGTATGGTAGAGAGAGCGACGTCTCAAACTGCACAGTTCGTTTCCAGACACCACGATCTGGCTTCTCCAAGTCGGGAATCCATTCTGGCGGGCTGGCCACGCGTTTGGCAGACGTGTCTCCAAGACTGCCCAATGTTCGGATGCAGTCGTTGCCCGTCTCGGAGCGCCGTTGCGTCCGAATGTGCGCCTCCCGATGCAAGTGCAGCTTAACATCTGAGGGCTCTGTCGGCGGAGCGGGGAACAGAGGTTTCCGCGCTTTGTCAAACGGGGTGTCTGTTCGCGACATGGGTTTGGTACGCGTCTCGATGGCAATTTTGAGCGGGACGGCCGTTGCGCGGGGAAAGGACGCCATGTTTGGTGTTTTTACCTGTACTTTCGTTAGTCGTATGTGGTCGATTACGATGGCCCGCGAACCTCAACGCGCGCGTGGGCGTAATCGCCCCAAATGCCCGGCCGCAGCTTCTGCTCCAACACGGTCGCCTTCCATGGTCCATTCCATCCTTGCTTCAAGGACGTCTTCGCTTCGAGCTGCGCGGGCGACGCGGCTGGTAGGACAGCAAACGTTTTTCGGACCCGGCGGTCTTTGCGGAGGAGGCCCCGTCGGCTGCCGACGATCTCGATGGTGTAGCTTATTTGCGCTTGTTGCTGCGGGAGCGAGAAGGTGAAAGAGGGAGGAAGATTGTCCGGCAATGTGAACTCGAATGGGAGGGGGAGGATGTGCGAGCCCGGGGCGGGGAATGCAGCACCCCGCTGCCATAAAGATTGTGTAGAATCGATTAACTATAGAGGCTCGAACGTCAGAAAGGAACGCGAGAGTGCGTTTCGCCTTACATGTACGGTACGCTGGTGCTTCGTGTCCGAGCCGTCTGAATTAGATTCGATAATAGTGCTGGAGGAAGGGTCAGGCAACGCAGGACGGAGCAGACTGGTTGACACGGACGTTACGATAGAGCCCTCCAGGATTACACGAACATCTTCTACTCCGTCGTCCTGCGCGCGCGCAAGGTCGAGCTCGACGCGGCCTTGAATCGTCTGCCCCGCTACTCGGACTGCATCCGGAAAGCAGAGAACGAAAACAGGCGCCGGGGAAGAAGAGCCGTCTTTGGGGGACATGAGCATGCGGTGTTCACGGCGCAGACCTTTTAATACGCGTTTGGCGCGGAACCATCGCGATTTGGGTAACAATAAAAAGCAAGCTGGTCATCATAACGGAGAGCACAGCAGTAGATCGCGGGCGGGAGTCCAAACACTGCCTGCGAGTTGGTTATCTCTTTCCTTATGTCCGTCGAAGGAGAATCTGTTCCCGAAGTGGGGGCGGGGGAGGCTCGGGAGCGCGTTATGGCCGCTGGCTTGCGTAGAATGGAGTAAAGTCGAAGTCAATGCGAACGAAGGGACGCTAGCAAGGAACCTGGTAGTCATTGCGAGTGCTAAAACTGGCCTTTGCCGTAAAGAATGCAGAGATGACAGAAAACCGGGAGCGTTCGAGATGTATCTGCTTCATGGTGAATGAAGCCAGCGATGCGCGCGTGCGGCTGGATGCGGACCTCGTCGCTAACGCTGACTATGTCCAGCAGTGCTCTGTTGGCGGCCAGAATGGGCACAGGGCAGCATAGCGCGCAGGTGTCAATGCATAGCCTGACGGGTGTACATCGGCCGAGGAGCAGGGCAATTCGCTATAGTTGCCGATGGAAGTTGGCGAAAAGGCCGGCTCGGGTAAATCCGTGTGTCTGGCGGAATCAAACGGACCAACGAACTTACTTACCATTTTGGGATGTGATTTGTTGGGAAGCGCTTGTGGCTTCCGGAACGCACATTATGTGCCGGAGGCGGCTGGTTACGGGCTGAAAAATAATTACCTATCGTCAAAGGGTGGTATTTCTGAGCTTCGACGCATAAGGCCACGATTTTCACTCGAGTTGATCCCCAGCTTCAAAAACCGTTCAGAGAGGATTTTGCCCCGGAGAACTTGGCACACACAATATTTAAGTCCTTGGTCATGGGGGCCTTTGTTATGCGAAGTAAATAACGTTATCCCTCTACCACACGGCCACATATAAGCCATCGCATTCGGCGCCGTATATACTCCAACGCGATTATTAGGAACCACGACAGAGGCATTTTACAATTTTTCATCCTGTAGGAGTCCTCTGGGAGCGCATAAGTCCTACGGAGCAGCTTACGAGGTCCTCGAAAATAGAATTCCTTCTCAAAATTCTATTTCTCTGTTCCGGTACATCAACGGAAATACCTACGCAGCGCCAGTAGTTCTCCGAAGGCATGGATCTGACAATGTGGCCACGAGTGGGATCATGTCGGAAGGTGATGCATTTATAAGGGGAACGGGCAGCTGTGTGTTTTTGATCTCCTCCCACTTCCCTCCCCCCAACATCCCCCAACAGCATGCCTACTAAACCGCTCTCCAAAGTCCTCGATATCCTCGATGGCATGCGGCTGGCCCTTGGACTGAGTCTGCCTGCAATTCTTCGGGCGCTCTGGGCGTCGCCAGCACTCATTTTTAAACCGGCGGTGCTCTCGCGCATCGGCATGGATGCCATTTGGGTGCAGTTTGGACAAGGTGGCGATGAGAACTCGCAGAAAATGAAGACTGAGCTTCTTCGCGACGCGTGCGGCACAGTGCTCGATCTTGGGGCAGGTACTCGTGATAAAATTCAAATTTCTACGATGCTCAGATATTACAGCGCATGCCCACACTGCGAAGTATTTGGACCACTCCAAAGTCACAAAGTACATCGCGCTGGAGCCGAACACATTCATGCACGCTCTGCTGCGTGCGAACGCGCAGGCGGCGGGGTTCAACGAGGAGGACGGGACCTTACTCATACTTTCGTGCGGAGCGGAGGACACCGCGACGATACTCTCGGCGCTCGACGCGCCGGTGGACACGATCGTGTCGATCTTGACGCTCTGCAGCGTCCCCAAGCCTCAGGCCACCCTCGGCGCGCTGATTATGGAGGTTCTTGCGCCGGGTGGGACGCTTATCCTGCACGAGCATGTGCTTAACCACGATGCGAACGTTGCGCGGTGGCAAAAGAGGCTCAAGCCGTTTTGGAGACTCGTCTTTGATGGATGCGAGATTGACCGCGCGACGGATGTGTGGGCGCGGGATTTGGTGGACGATGGTGGGTCCTCTGTCTGGCAAGAAGCCGCGTTGTGGGAGCCAGGGATGGACATGGCGGATAGCTTGCTGTGGCGGCAGAATGGTCGGTTTGTGAAGAAGATATGATTTGTCGGACGGATGCGATCTCGGATTGGCGTTCTTGAAACTTTTGTGCAGCTTGTTGTTATAGTATGCTCTACCACCTTGGCTTGCTTTGTTGAGGGTGTGCCTAAGTGGGCATATTACGGCGTATGAGTGTCAAGAGGTATCGTCGGCGACTTCTTGCAACAATCGAAACTCCGTGCAGTAGCGCCCGACACGTCCGCCACTGCCGCGTTCCTTGAATTTAGTTAGGCCTATCGAGGACAACTGACATCAAACAAATGTGAACGCCACGACCGGGCTGCTTGAAGGCTTTCAACTGCACCGACCACGCAGGCAGCGACAGCGGAGGGAGCTACGATGGTACAGTATTGCGAGGTGGACCAAAGAATAGGTCATGATGGTTCGCGCTAGGTACGCTGGCGCCTACATAGGACGGCAGAGAGTATTAGATTGTTGTCGCATTTACTGCAGGTTGGGGATAAGGCGCGTTCAGGCACGGTCTTGTGTGACATTGGGACTTTTGATCCATCTACCCTCTTCCCCCTCCATGTCGTCCGCGACCCCCTACTCCCAGGACGACGACCGGCCTGCACACTACACATTCGACACCGAGCAGACAGACGATGACGATGAGAGCAGCGCCGAGGACGTCTTCGCATTCCTCCCTCCGAACACCGCCGATTCTCAGCGACAACACGAGTACCCGCCCCTCGAGTATCCAGCACCCATCTACGACCCCGCAACACCACTCAGGGTATCACTGCCCAGCACGGGGGAGAAGAGCGTCGTCCGGCCAGAGTCCTATGCCCCGTCCGTGACGGAGGAGGGGTCGATAAAGTGCGTAGCCAGTATCCCTCTCGCCCCTTCCAATCTGAGCCGCCGCAGGATGGAGTTCGACTTTGACGCTATCGAGGAGGAGGACTCGCCCTTTCCCGAAGTGCGAGCATCCGTCTCTAACATCGACGACCCCGACATGCCGGCAATGACTATTCGGATGTGGTTCGTTGGGCTATTCCTCTGCACCATCGCCGGTGCCCTCAACGTCTTCTTCAACTTCCGCTCCCCAGCACCCTCTGTCGTCCCCCTCGCTCTCCTACTCATCGCCTATCCCTTTGGCAAGTTCCTGGCCTTCATCCTCCCCATCACAACCTACCGCATCCGCTCAATCGAGTTCTCCCTAAATCCCGGCCCATGGAATATCAAAGAGCACGTTCTCGTGTTCATAATGGCCAACGTCGCAATCGGAAACCCCTACGCCCTCAACGCGGTCGTCGTATCAGAGTTTTACTACGACATCAAGGTACGTCTCCCGACCACCCGCTCCCATGCTCTTCTCACGTCCACCCAAGGTCGGATACTGGTTCGCCCTCGTACTCGTCCTGGCGACCCAACTCACTGGCTTCGGTCTCGCGGGAATATGTCGACGGTTCCTCGTTTGGCCTGCCAGTATGGTCTGGCCTCAGAATCTCGTCGCCTGCACCCTTCTCAATACCCTCCATGCCGAGGACGACGAGACCTCAGGCGGGATGACTCGCTACCGCTACTTTTTGCTGGTTGCCTCCGCCAGCTTCTTCTGGTTCTTCTTCCCTGGTCCGTCTTCGTCCTCGCTTATCGCCTGAGGCTAACCATTCCCAGGCTTCCTTTTCCAGGCACTTTCCATCTTCTCCTGGGTCTGCTGGGCAGCGCCGAACAACGTTCCCGTGAACCAACTCTTTGGCATCAGGTCAGGACTTGGGATGAGCGTCCTCACCTTTGACTGGACCGAAATCTCATGGATCGGGTCGCCGCTCATGGTCCCTTGGTGGGCCCAGGTCCACGTCTTCCTCGGATTCATCCTCTTCTTCTGGATCCTCACCCCCGCCCTCTACTACTCTAATACGTGGTATTTGGCCTACTTCCCGATATCAGCCAACGTTCCGTACGACCGTTTCGGCAACCAGTATAACGTCTCGCGAGTCCTTACGGCCGAACACACATTCAACGTGACGGCGTACGACGGCTACAGCCCGATGTACCTCCCCGCGACGTACACCATCACCTATCTCCTCGCTTTCGCGTTGAGCACCTGCGTTATCGTGCACACCCTGCTATACCACGGTCGCAGTCTCCTCAACGGCTTCAAGAAGATGCGGGTCGAGAGCGACGACATTCACGCAAAGCTTATGCGCAATTATCCCGAAGTTCCGGATTGGTGGTACGCGCTAAGTTTCTGCATCTTCTTTGCGCTCGCGATCGTTGCCGTCGAGGTTCGTGACGCCTATAATGCACGCCCATAACGCCGCTGATCCTAATTCCCCAAGGTATGGAAGACGGGAGTCCCCGTTTGGGCCCTGCTGCTCTCCGTAGCCCTTCCGATCATATACATCCTGCCTTCAGGCTTCATTTACGCCATGACAGGGACGGAGGTGCGCCATTGGTCCAGCGCGTGTTTCCGTGACTAATGAGACATGGTCGCCATAGATCACGCTCAACATCCTCGCACAAATTATTCCTGGATCCCTATTGCCCGGAAACCCATTGGCGAACATGGTTCGTTCTCCATGGCGCCATTTTGTCGGTTCCTGACCACGCTCTAGGTGTTCAAGGCGTACTCCGTGCAGACCCTCACAGAGGCGACGTCCTTTATCCAGGACTTGAAACTCGGCCACTATGTCAAAGTACCGCCAAGAGCGTCCTTCCTTGTGCAACTTGTGGGCACCTTGACTGCTGCGTTCATCCAAGTCGGCGTCAAGACATGGATCTTTGCAAACGTCGAGGACATTTGCCAACCAAACCAAAAGTCGCAACTTGTTTGTCCGCACAATGAGGTCTTCTTTACCGCATCTGCGATCTGGTGCGTGCCTCTCTCATGCGTTCGCCGCGCTTTTCTCATAAAATTTCTCGCAGGGGTCTCGTTGGACCTGTCCGCCAATTCGGACCTAGTTCAATATACCACAACCACATCTTTGCCCTCGCTATAGGCGCCGTCCTTCCTTTGCCGTTCTGGTTCTGGCAACGACGGTACCCGAATAGCTGGATCAAGTATATCAGCACGCCCGTCATTCTCAACGGCGTGTCCGGTATCCCGCCAGCGACGGGTATCAACTATTCGTCGTGGTTCGCGGTGGGAGCCCTCTTCCAGGTACGTTGCCTCGCGCGCAGGACGGCTGAAACTCACCTTGTCGCAGTATTTTATTCGGAAACGAAATTTCGCATGGTGGAGTAAATTTAACTATGTAACGAGCGCGGCGCTGGATAGTGGTACGTCTTTCCGCTCTTGCCTGTCGATCGGAGGCTTATACTGCCCAAGGAACGGTCATCTCCTTGATGGTCATATTTTTCACATTACAATTCCCGAAAGACGGCCGGATAGCCGTGAATTGGTGGGGCAACAGTGTGTTCAAGCACAGTACGTCTCTGTCTGGCGCGACGAGGTTCCGGCGCTAACTAGTTCTGCTTGCAGCGGCGGACTATGCGCGAACGCCATGGCAGAAAGTGCCGGCCGGCGGCATACCTCTTGCCAACGGCTTGACGCCGCTTCCAAGTTCATAGCATTCCGAAGGGGTACGCGATCAATGGACAATCTACGCGGAGGGCCGCAAACGCATTCAACGACCAATATCTCTCTTCCCATCTACATCTACCACGCCCACTACCTATTACCAGCACCTAGTATCATGCGCATCTCACATCCTTTCTTTTGGCTTACATTCGTTTCTACCCTCGAGCATCCATCCGAGGCGCAGCACCTACTTTTCCCCCGCCGTTTGCGATGCACGACTGTATGCCTACGCCCGCCCTTCGAGTAGAATCCTCCCTGTCTCCGTACTCTGTTCCCGATGGTGGTTTTTCTGTCTCTTGTAGTTTATAGCCGTAGCCACGGAATGCAAAAAAATAAATGAGACCCTGCAGCGGGATGTTTGTAAGTAGCACAAAGAAGAATCGGTCTTTGCGGACTTGAGCGAGTTTCAGTCTAAGGAAAGCGCTGTTGTAGCCAAAATAGAGAGGGATGTTTATGGTATGGATACATTCATGAGTTACCGGCGCCTCGCCTTAGAAAAAGCTACCGTCGTACGAACCATCTACCTCGACGATCTTTGCAATAGCGCGTTTACAGCCCTCGCTCTCGCGCAGCAGCGCGGCGTATTTATACAGTCGGGGATAGCGGTCTTTAGTGATGAGGGATGTACCGGCGCCGTCGAGCTGGGTCTGCGCGACGAGGAGCGGGAAGGAGATGAGGATGTCCGCGCCGGTGAGATGGGGTCCGCAGAGGTAGGGCCCGCCGTCGGGCGCGGAGGCGAGTTGAGATTCGAGGAAGGAGAGGTGTGCGGTTGTGGAGGGGCCGATGAAGGAGGAGAGTTTGGACGCGATGCGGGAGGTTATGGGTCGTAGGAAGAAGGGGGTTGGGGCGCGTTTGATGCCTGTGGGGGGTTAGTTGGTGCGGGGTAGGGTAGGGTAGGGAAGGAAGGAAGGAAGGAAAGCGACGCGTACTCACTCCAGGGGATAAAGGACATTTGGAGTAGGGTCATGAGGGAGCCCTCGCAGTAGTGGAGGTAATACCGGTAGCGGAACCTACAATCCAAGAGAGATTAATGAGAAGGGGCTCGGGTGGGTGACACGGAGGGCGGGCTTACCACGCCTCCGTTTCGCCGTCGACCTGGCCTTCGCAGCCGGGCTTCCACTGTGGGGGCACGAGCGTCGATTCTGGGTGGGCAAAGTGCGCGCAGAGGTACTCGGTGATGAAGCCGCTCTCTGCGAGGACGCGGTCGCCGATGGTCAACACGGGCGACTTTCCGAGCGGGTGGACCTTTTGGAGGCGCCGAGGGGCGAGCGTGGTCTTTGGGTCGCGTTTGTAGGTCTTTACGGTATATGGGACGCGTAGTTCTTCGAGAAGCCAGAGGATGCGCTGGGCGCGGCTCTTTTCGAGCCAGTGCAGGACGATGGACGGGTATGCTGGTGGGGTATCGGCCATGGAGGCAGTTTGGCGCAGGTCAGGTATTTTTGTAGGTTCTATCTTTACCACGCCCGCGTTTATTTTCGTACATCAGCGTCGAGGTTAAGAGGAAGAGGTCACAGGATTCTACAGGTTGGAGCCTCTTCCGCGTTCGTGCTGCGGGCGACGCGTTTAACGCCGATAGCACCACCAACTCGCCGAGATATCAGGATTTTTCAGCCGCACCGAGGGACGGGCGTTGAGGAATGCGAACAAGGTAGTGTACAACAATGCGAGTCGGATGGTCACCATGCATGATCCGGTACCGTCCTCGTCCGGCGCTCCGTCCGCGCGTCGGTAAACTTGGACTCCACAACCACCTCCACAGCGTGGTGGGATTCCCTCCGTTCCCGCAAGACCGCAAACTCGTATTCGATCTCCATCTCGGGCGGACCGAGCAGTCGCGCGACGCAGACGTCCGAACGGCATCCACAAGAGAGGTGAAGGTCCTGCTCACGTCCGTCGTCGAGCAAGATCCGAACGGAGACGTCAGCAAGGTGCGGTAGATGCGGGACGAGGCGGCGAATGTAGTTGGTGTAGGTGGAGGCAGGGAAACGGGTGGCAAGCGGGCTCTGCAGCGGTATGTCCTCG
Organism: Mycena kentingensis (nom. inval.); assembly: GCA_014461125.1. Lineage (NCBI taxonomy): Eukaryota > Fungi > Basidiomycota > Agaricomycetes > Agaricales > Mycenaceae > Mycena > Mycena kentingensis (nom. inval.). Next base: position 523,825 of record JACAZG010000021.1, on the reverse strand, counting down.
ATCATGTATTGGCGCAAATGCAGCTGTCGAAGTTTTGGAAAACGGCGCAAGGTGCTTTGGTAATTGGTCTACACATAATTAGTGGTTGCGGCGGGCTGGGTTGGGATTCGAATAGGCACAATGGATTCGCAAATGGGAACATCAAGACAGGTGAGGTTTGGGAACGACGAAGCGAAGGATTTCAGTGACACGACAGAGACTTCGTTGGTGGTTTTGAGCACGGTTCCATCTGAGTCGATGGTCGCCACGGAAAGCTTTGCGAGCGTTAATAGCACGGGCAACGCTTTAATCCGGAATCGAACCACGTCCAAGAAGACTCGGTGGACATCAAGGATGAAGAGCTCCTCAAGACGAGGACCATATTCGAGCAGCGCGCAGACGACATCCATGTTACCGGTGAACGACCGGAGAGGCGACAGAAATGAAGGCACGTCGGAAAACAAATCGTTGGGAACGTTGATGGCAAGATGTGTTAGTCGGGGATGGGCATCGAGGAAGACCGCGACTGAAGGTATCATGTCATGAAAATCCCGCGTCGCGCAGTTGAATCCAAAGGAGAAGTTGAATTTGCGGAGGCAAGGGAAGCGGAGGCCGTTGAGAGCACAAAGCAGGTGTGTGGTCGCCTCGTAAGGTGCGTCATCTCCGAGAAAACACGGCGTCTTGAGATGCAGGGAGAAATCGGAGAGGCAAGGAGACGTCAATGGGAGACTTTGAAGTGCCTGTGCCAGTTTCCAAAGGACACGATTGGCATCTTCAAGTCCAAAAGCTGGCGCTGGGAGAGATTACTTGTGAGAAATACAGACTGGAGAACTCACCACCAACGCTCAGCTCCAGAGTCAGTTTGAGTATGTCCAAGTCAAGCTTGTTCAAGAACTGTCTCAGTGTTCGTAAGTAAAGCGACTTGCTTCAAGTTCTGTCGCGACGCACCGTGAAAGCATTCAAATCCGCTCCATTGCATGCGACGACAAGCTCTTTAAGATGAGGGAAGGCCCCAATATGAGTGCTGAGCGCGTCGACTCCGGAGGACACGCTCCAGTGTATCGAACGGAGCTTGGAGACAGACGACGCGGGGATGGTGTTTGCGAGTGCGATTTTGCACGCGTCCTGGCTCAGAAGTGATTTGGAGACGCTCGCAACACCGAGATTCTGAACCAGAAGAGCGGGGTGAACTCTCCGGGCGCATATATCCGCGTTGAGCGTCTGGATGAGAAGGAGAGACTGAGCGGATGTCAAGGGCGGGGTGACGGTGTTGCGGTATAGCAACGGAGAGAAGATAGTATATAGACGGCGGGAGGTCTGCGCCAGACGGGAGAGCGTTGGCCTTGGAGCGTAGTGTGCAATGAGCGCGCATAGTTCCGGAGGGATGCGGTGAATGACGGCGCTAAACCGACGGGTCAGGCCCGACAAACGCGTCGGCGAGAGTGATATCAGCGTACTGGTCGGCGGCGGAGACAGTTCCGCGCGCGTTTTCGGTAGTTTTGGGCTTCTTCATCGAGGACGTGTCCAAGGACGATTGTCACGGTGACCGTGACTGCCGCCGCTCTTGCTCTCTCCCATGGAATTCGACCGCCCAGAGGTACAGGTACCTCTCCCAGTTGGCCTCCTCTCCCCCGGACTTCCGTCCAGCCTCTCCTCGATGCCGCCAACGCCTGGCTTCCCTGCGTCCGTACCGCCGACGGCGCTAGTCCAGCGATCTCCGGACCTCTGGTTCGAGGACGGGACGCTCATTCTCGAGGCGGAAGGGACACAGTTCAAGGTGTACCGGGGAATACTAGCCTCTAATTCGACCGTATTCAACGATATGCTGGTCGTAGGGTCCAGTACGAGCGTCGATGACGAGACGCTCGAAGGATGTCCTGTTGTGCGTCTCTACGACTCGGCAGTGGACCTCTTGCACTTCCTCAAGGCCCTGCACTACGTTGGGTATGCGTTCTAGTCCCCCGAATCGGCGATGCTAACGCTCCGAAGCTACTACAACCCGCCCGAAACCAAGTCTTTTCCGCTCATCGCCGCCGTTCTCCGATTGAGCACCAAATACAATGTCGACTTTCTTCGCCGAAGAGCCCTATCCCACATATCATCCCTTTATCCAACTACTTTGCAAGACTGGGAGCAACGCAAGGACGATGCCGTCGAGGTGTTCAACGCGCGTCCGTTTGCCGTCTACATGTTGGCCAAGGAGACTGGTCACCACAAGCTACTCCCCGCATGCATGTATCTGTGCGCCGATACGGTCGATATCCTAGACATTCTCGATGGTCTCAAGAGCATCGACGGCAAACATATCGAGCTCGAATGGCCCGATAAACGCGCCTGCATCCGTGGCCGACAGAACCTGCTGCTAGCGCTCCGAGCGCAGGTCTTTGGGTTTCTCACCGGCGGGCTTAAGATCCATAACTGCAGCAGCATTGCGCGTTGCGACAGCGCCAAGCTCCGTTGGCTACAAAGCCTCGAAGCATCGCTAAGCAACGGATGTCCGGGAATATTCTCGATCAAGTTCCCTTGGGTGTCCTTTCGCAAGGCGATTTGCGAGAATTGCTACACCGCGTCTTACTCGGACTCGATGCACCACCGCCAGGAGATCTGGCGAAACTTGCCGTCCTACTTCGACTTGCCTCCGTGGGAGGAGCTCGTAAAATCGTCTTGATTATGACCTCCCCATGAGCAGCTTTACGAGCGATATTTCGTTCCAACCACTCCTCTCATCAACCTCCGCTGTCCCATTCATTCTTTCCTCGACCCACATACGGAACGTCCGCATTCCCGGATGTGCTTCCCTCGCCGCAGCGACCTGAGCTGCAACTTCCGGACAGAGATTATTTTGGCGCGCCGTATGGATTTGCTCGAAATGTGCTATCCTGCAACAATCTCAGAAGGAGGGCCGCGAGAGAACGCGACGTACAATTTCTGCGTGTCTTTGTTCATCGCGAGTGTCGCGCTAGCTAGCAGCCATGGCAAAGACGGCAGTGCCGATCCCGTCACGGCCTTGTGGACCTCGTCTTGCTCCGTCATCGTCGCAACTTGCCGTCGCGTTCAATTCCCGCATACTCGACGCTAGATCGACGTACCTTCCCCGACCAGCGCCAGGATTTGTCCACGATATTTGGCTGGGTTCTATCGCGCCTCGTCATTGCAGAGACGTCGGCGACGGAGGGACGTACGCGGAATACAGCAGCAGAAACCGCGCCAATGTCTTCAACCGCCTGCAATATGGGCCGTCAGCCACTGCACCATCTCGAAGACGACGTTCCGCACAATGAGGGGGATCGTTGACGTCGGTTTCATTCCCGCTTTGAAGACGGCGGCGATGAGCCAGCCGATAAACCCCTCATAGTTCTCCATAAAGAACGCGGGGCGGACGATCCTCGAGTCTAATCAACGCGCGAGTCCACAAACAGCCATAAACCACCACATACGTCCATTTCAACCCCTTGGCCCCCAACGCCTTTACGTGGCGCTCGACGCGGACCTTGGCGACTCCATCCGGCTGCATGCTACTTTCGTCGTCGTCGTGGTGCTCCCCGCCGCGCTCGGCGGACGAGTAGATAAAACACTCGACGTTGAACTCGTGCGCTACATCCGCGGTGTTCTTGATACATTTCCGCGTCAGCCGAGGCCGGAGGAGGATTGTGATCTGGCGCGGCAACGTTTTTACTTACCTTGCCCTGCTTCTCGACCCCATCCGCCGACTGACCGAGCCCTGGGAACGCGACAACGGAAAACACGCCCCAGACACCACCCTCCGATGCCGCGTTTGTAAACACGCGCCGTACGGAGTCGATGTCGAGCAGGTCGGCCTCGACGAGTTGGAGATTGGGCGCTGGCCAGCGTTGTTGGAGACGCGTCGCTGCCGGCGATTTCGCGTTCCGTGTCAACGCGAGGACGCGAAAGTCGGCGTCGGAGGGGCGGAGGAGTGAGCGGATGAGGGCTTGGCCTTGGTGGCCCGTCGCGCCCATGACGAGAATTATGCGCTTGTTGGTGGTGGACATGCTGCGGCTGGCGGAAGCGAGGTAGGGGTAGGTATCGATGCCATTGCCAGTAGAACGGCCTTAGCTTATATACTTCCCCATCTTCGTCACTCGTGTCGTCGTGCGGCGATTTGACGGTAGTTCGATGCCGGTTGCCCGAGCCCGTTGTCGAACACCGCTCCGCGCGCTTGATGAGCAGCAAAAAAAAAGTTGTCTCATTGGCGGACATTTTCCGCCGGTTTCGCGATTCTACATGCCATCCTCGTTGTTATACCCCTCTTCCCCGTACCGTCTACAGACTTTGGAAAGCAACAGGACCCCGCCTCGCCCAACGCCGAACCGATATACCACGCAATACTGGGCCGGGGACCCCATCATCTCGATCCACACGCTGCATTCGTTGCATCCATCGCAGCCGCAGTCCATTGGCACAAAATCGTCCACGAGCAGCTTGATACGCACATCCTCCAATTTCTTCAGAGTCGGAACAAGCGTTTGAATGTCCGCGAGGTAGTCCGACGCCGGAAACGCGTTTGATAGCTCTTCGTGTTTGCGTATTTTCTGTGCGATGTACGTCTGCATGCGGAGGGTGCGCAGGTGAACGAGTCCGAGCAGGATTTCCCGGTAGTTTGTCTGCATGACGGAGTTGCACAGTAGCCCTTGATTGAAGGAACAGAATGCTCACGATGTCCTGGTTCACGACGATATCCAGATGCACGAGATTGGGGAAGGAAGCGACGATTCCCGTGAGGGCCTCGGGCGTAAGCTGGTTTGGCGCTTTGAGCGGGCTGCGGTAGAGATCGAATGCTTCAACCACAAGTTTCGACACGCCGGAATGCTTTGGGACCGGCGGAGCGTCAAACGAGGGGAGCGTCCAGTGATCGTCGTGTATAAAGTGCAGCGTCAACTCCTGCAAGTGCACTGCGATTGAAAGAAGCGCCGCAGCGTTGGAGAATGTGCCCGAGAACGAATGCAACCGATGCAGCCATGTCATTGCGCTCGATAATTGCGTCCCGTATACGTCCAGCGTGAGTGCAGAGAGGCGAAGGTGATTTTGCAGCAAGGGCGCAAGATCGACGGACACTTTTTGTGTCGTGTCTTCAGTGTTAAAGAAATCGAAACACAGGCTCAATGTGTGGAGCGTATTGAAGCAGAGCGTCCGAAGCGCTGCATCCAAGTCCGAGTAGGGCTGAATGAGAGGGAAATCGTCCCAGTGTTCAATCATGATTTTCAGCTGCAAGGTTTGAAGCGACGGAGAAGTGGTCGGGAGCGTGCGGAGAGCTTCTGTGAGGCGATACATGACCTCGGTAGCCACGTCGGCATCCATGGCAGAAGCTGAAGAACTCGTGAGGCGACGCTCGGCGGGTGGAGCTGGCTTATGGCGCACCCAGGTCAAAGTAAATATCGAGACCAAACGCTTCGAGGTCGCGTTTATGCATGAACTAGAGAGGATCCGTCAAGGAGAAGTTATAATAGGACTCGAACCCACAGAGAACGAGGTCGCTTCGTTCGCGTCAACGCAAATGACGAAAAGCTCCTTGAGAGATGGGAAGCTGCCAGGGTCACCCAACAACGAACACAACACGTCGAGTTTGCAATCGATGTTCCAGTGTAGAACGCGGAGTGGAGAGAAGAGTGCGCCGGGATGGCGGAGCGGAAGCGCGTTTAGAGCCTCCTCGAGCTTCGTTATGTCTTTCCATCGGTCCGAACGCTTTACATCGCTCAGCGCCAGTTCCTTCACCAAACTTGCAGGATGCGGAATCATTCGCCCTGTACTCGTATCGCAGTACGAGCGGAGGTAGCCCAGCGTTTCGGCGCGGGACAACGGTGGGTATCGCAAGTGTTCGTGGAGGAGCGGGGAAAAGATCGCGTGGAGGCGGCGCGACACTCGGGCGAGTCTAGCGAGGCTCCGACGCGTCGAGAAGTGCGCTATGAGGATACAGAGCTCCAGGGGAACGTCGAATCCGGGCTTATGTCCTTGCGTGGGGGGCATTGCGAGTTGGAGTGGCGTTTGGGATCAAGGAGCGAGCGTCACATGTAACGCATTCCGTTTGAACCGCAACATTGAGCGCTATTGAGTGACAGTCGGTCGTCTCCAGGCGCCGACCTCTGTCCTCGACATTGCTTTCTACCACTACACACTGCCCCTCAGCGTCAACAACGTCATCTAGACACGGCATGCGCGGTCTTCACGGCGCGCCAACCCGGCGACGCGGCCGTCTCAAACAAATGGAATGCATAAAACCTCGCTTCTAGAGCCACTCTCAGTATCTTTCCTTCGCTCTCAGAGATGCGCTTCTCTTCAACAACTTTGTTCTTGGTCTCCGCGCTTGTGGCTTCTGCGGTTGTCAATGCATGCCCCGGCCAGGGCAAGTTTGGGTTCATTCCGCCGAAGAAGACGGATTTACGGGGCCCTTGTCCTGCTCTTAATTCGTTTGTTCTTCCTCTTCGTTCCATGCGAACCAAGTTGAACGGGAGCAGGCTGGCCAACCACGGTTACCTGCCGCGCGATGGCAAAAATATCACCATTCGCGAGGTTCTGCGCGTATCTTCCGGTGATTCTGCCTGCTCATGCAGCGAACGTTGAAGACTCACCCGGCCGACTCTAGATGTGTACAACATCGACCCGGCCGTTCTCCTGGGCGTCGCGAAACTCGGATTGCTAACGTCCTCCGAACCGGACTCGTTCAATATTCTCGAAATCAACTCGTTTGTGCACTGCTCCGCGTGCAGCTGATACTTATACTACTGGCAGCCATGGCACGATCGAGTTCGACGCCTCTCTGTCCCGCGAAGACGTTGCCGTCGGCGACAACACGAAATTCAACGAGAGCATTTATTCCACCCTCGCCAACTCCAACCCCGGCGTGGCGTTCTACAACATCACGTCTGCAGGGAAAGTCATGCACGACCGGCTTGAGCTCCAGCAGCGCAAGAACCCCTCGCTCACGAACACCATCAAGGAGCAAAGCTTCCGCGCCTTCACCTCTGCGCTTTACCTCGCCGTGTTTGGGAATTTTACGACTGGCGTCGCCCCGAAGAAGTAAAACTTTCCGGGTCCTCCTCCGATTCACTCTCTGACCACGGTACTGCAGGTTTGTCGACATCTGGTTCAGGGAAGAACGCCTCCCCTTTGCGGAAGGCTGGACTACACCGGGATGTGTCATCGACGGGCCGGGGATTACGGCGCTCATTGGGAAGGTCGGGGACGCGAGCGCTTGGAAGACGAGCGGCGGGTGCCCGTACGTGCGCACAGGGACACCCGGGACGGATACCGCAACGTTGGACAGCAAAGGGATATGCCAGGAGGTCACGAGCTCGACCAAAGGGAAATAGGGCGACGATTGTTCCATAAATCACGTGATGCGAACCTTTGTTCTCAGGTTAAAGCAACGATGCATTTTCTGGAACATTCTAGAGAAACAAACCAAGTTCATTGTTCTTAAATTTTCCTTTTTCAGAGATCCGAGTCGGGCGTATAAAGGCGCCTTTGTGACCCGGTTATCTACTCATCTTTTCCACTTCTCTTGCATTTGCCACCATGACCGTACCCCACAACTCGACTGCCAACTCTCCCCGCTGGACGCGGACCTCCATGGACGACCTCTCCCCAACCTCCCCCGAGTCCGTCGCGCGCAAAGTCCGCGCTCTCCTCAACAAACTCGTTCCCTCGAATCTCGAAACAATCTGGAGCCACCTCATCGCGCTCGCGAGTGGCGACGGCCCCGACAACTTTGCCTGCGTCGTCGTCGTCGCCGTGCGCGCCGTCTTCGAACATGCGATGGAGGACGAGCGCTGGGCGGCTGTCTACGCGCTGCTCTACCGCAAGATCGCCGAAACTATCAGGGAGATGTACACGGCGGCCGCACAGCGCTCGAGCTCGCGCTCCCTCGTCAACACGCACAAGGCTTTGGCGGACTCACTCGAGGCGCGCTGCGCGGACGAATTTGCACTCTGGTGGGCCCGAGCGCAGAGCGGCGCCGGCGAACTAGCTGCACCCGTATTCTCCGACGAATACTACTACTTTCAAGCAGGGCGCCGTCGCAGCTTTGGGACCCTTAGGTTTGCCGCGGAGCTGTTCAAACTAGGGCTAATTGCGGAGAACGTTGTTCACGCACTTGTGGAGAAGATCCTGTCTGTGCCTCACCTTGCTGTCGGCTTGCAGATGGACGCGCTTTACAAGCTCCTCTCCGCCGTCGGCGAGCATCTAATCAAGACGGCGAACGGGCGATCGAGGGTGGACGGTTATTTGGCCAGGGCGGAGATCCTCGAGTTGCAATCTGGGGTCATCGACTGGCGGGTCCCGTTCGTGCGACAGGTACGCGTGGGCTCTCAGAATCTCGACCTTACGCTCATGTGTATCTTCAGGATCTGGTCGACTTGCACAGGCGGAACTGGGCCACCGAGACACTCCAGACGCCCATTCCGGGCCCACCGGCGGTAAGTGGTCCTCGTTTGTCTTGGATTATGCGTACTCAACGGGTCTCTGCAGATCTCCGGTCGCACGAAGATGAGGTCCCCTTGGCATCGAGGCAATGACCCGCGTCCCGACCAGTCCACCAACTGGAGGAGCACAAAGTAGCCCTACACATCTGTAATAAAGCTGGAAAGCCGACAAGCGGCACGGCCCGCTACCTATCCCCAAATCCTTGGGCGGCACTCTACATAAAACTGGTTATCATTTTACATCGTGTGTCAGAGACATTTTTTTTTGGTATTTTAACTATTGAGTAAAAGCGACTATGAAAGACAGGTTTTTTGGTGAGGGAGACGGCAGGACAAGCCTGGAGGTGAGTACTCTGCCTCGAACGGCGTGCGCGGCCCTATTTGGCGTTGCCCTATATGTTCAGCGGCAGGCTGTGTGCAATATGAACAAGAGTGTCCGTCAAGATTTGCTGGTCGTCGGCGGAGAGAACGATATCATGGGCGGCACGAGCCATATCCGTGGAAGCTGTGAATGCGGCCGCAAATAATAGGTGGCAGGCAATTACGGTCTGGGCCAAGTCTGGACGTGGTGAGGCGCCGGCCTTACTGTAGGATTTTATTCAGTTCGTCAGTCACGCGTCACAAGGCCCTGCCGCGGCGAAATTATTTCGTCAGTCACACAGGATAGCTCAAAATTGGCCTCCCAAAAAGGCAATTCTGCGAAATTTCCGGCGCCGTTGGCGCGGAATTTCCTAATGGGACAAATTGACGAAACCTCAATTTTGTCAGGCATGTCACGGCCTCCAGCACCTGACGAAATGAATAAAATAGTACAGTAATATTGAGATTAACACAGGCGCCGGTAAGGAGGTGCTGCAGTAGGAGGCGAGACATTCGAGGAGGCTCAGATTGTGGTGAGGATAGCATGGCCATATGGAGGTTGAGAGACGGTTGAATTTCACCCAAATTGGCGTGGAATACGGAGCAGCGGGTACGTGTAACATGATGGTCGAGAAACACCTCCCGAAGGAGAATTGCAGAGGCAGGTACGGGGAGTTCATTGGTCATTGGTACCGCAGGGAGCGGCAGCGCGCAGGCAAACGATGCTCAGCATCGGCGGGAGGCGGCATATGATCAGCGGACGGGCGGGTTAGCAGCTATTGGCGAAGAACAGGGACGGGCGTAGGGTTGATAGGGCCAGATGTCTCCCGTCGAAAGTGTGAACACTGTGTCGGGCAGTGCATCGCGATAGTATCGCACCACAGGAGCAGCCAAGGGGGGTTCAGATCAAGAACCGGTCATATGGGGTGGGGGGGAGGGGGGGTCCCGGTGTCGTGCCTCCAATTTGTTTGGCATGAAGTAGGAACCGAGGAGTTTCCTTATGTTCTCTCAAATTCCCAACCTTTTACAACAAAGACACATCATCAAGGAGTGCCTTTAATATTCTCTGTCTACTCATCACAACAAGAAGACCTTCCAACAAACACTAGCGTGCCCAGTTGCGTTAACTTGGATATCCTTCACCCACCTAGCAACACAGGCTTAATATCTTAACAACAACTACAGCCGCCGAAGGTCAAACTTGGCCCTGACAATACACTACAGATGTCAGGACCTGTCACTTTAGCCTTAATTCCATAACAACCCCCTTCTCCTGCCAACACTTGGGCCTAATTCCCTGCCAACCACTACACCTGTCCGTAACCTGGAGACCGAAATGTCAATTTCTTACCATGACTACGGGAGGGTTCTATTAATCACATGGCAACTGATAGCACCCGCTGTCTCCCTCGCATTTGCTATGCCCAATTCCATGACGAATAGCTGACATTCATACATCTGATTGACAGTGCCATTAACGTTGCCAGGCACATTCTACTAAATTAGCAGGACAGTTAGTCTGTTCTGGAACGTTCTAAGGCTTCACAGCCACAGTAGAGTAGTATAAGTACCCACCATTTGTACCCCCCCATCCAATACAATTACCAGTTACAACTCAAACCAAACCCCCAACCCCGAGCACACTCCTAGAGTTTGCTTACCTTGATAGTTTCATACGTTGAGACTATTGCCCCACTGATTCTTACGATAAGAGTTAGTGTTTATAATCAACTCCGTAATAGTTGATTTCCGACAGCTGTGTTATAATCGACTTCGTAAAGTTGATTTCCGGCGACGACATTGTTGATCTTTTGCCTGCTTTGTGATCTAGCAAGAAATCAATAACCCTCACGACTACGACTACCAACGCACGATTTGTTGATCTTCCTGCCTGCTTTGTGATCTAGCAAGAAATCAGCAACCCACGACCTACGACTTACCGACGAACGACCTTGTTGATCTTCTGCCTGCTTTGTGATCTAGCAGAAAGTCAATACATTTACGACCTACGACTTATTCCCGTGTAACTCTACGTACAGAGTTATATTCCTAGTATTTTCCCCCCACTTCCACCAACTCCTACCTCTCTACCTCCTACTCCCCATTTTGTCTATTTCAGACACAAACCTGTCACCACAACCTGCAGAACTATTTCGTGGGTTTTCCCGAACAACGACGCTTCCGGACACCTACGAAGGAAAACAAATTTTCCACTCGACATCATTGGAGCCCACCGCGAGGGCAAATTTTGGTGACACTAACTCAACTCCACAAATTTCAATAATCCCGCCAACACCTCCACCACCTTCCACGATGCACACCTGGCCAACACACGATTTCAGCAAGATGGAAACTGATAGCTACGATGCTCAACTTGCAGCTCAGCTTCAAGATGAGGAAGCAGCTAGGCAAGCTTCCCAACAAGCTTCTACAAGTAAAGGTAAAGAGAGGGCTTTCCCTCTTCGCAACATGTCCCACAATCCGCTTGATTCTGACTCCGAACCTGAATATGCAAAACCCTGGGTTCCAACACCGCCATCTTCTCCAGAACCCGTTCGGCGCCGCATGCCAGCCCCAGTATCTTTCAGTGCTCCTCTGCGAACATCACTGGACATGCCTGTGGCAGGTAGCAAGGATGCTCCCAAGACCTTCCGAGGTAGGTATTCGGAAGTTGAACATTTTATTCGGCACTATAATCAACTCCTGACGCGGCAATCGGGTTTCTGATGAAACAGAAAAGTGCCATTTCATTTTACGTTATTGTTCTACTGATGCCCAGAATGTGATCCGGACAATGGATAACTTCCGCCGCCCTTACTGGAAAGGACTTCGTCAAGAGATTCTTCGGACATACGATGCTGAGCGTGCCCTGCACAAATATCACCCCTCTGATCTAGTTAAATTTGCAGTTGAAATGACCAAGCTCAAAATTACCAACATGACTCAATGGCGAAAGTACAACATTCAATACAAGACTATTGCTGGAGGACTCTACGATCAACGGCGATTGACGGAAGAAAACTATCACTGCTACTTTTGGATGGGAATTCACGCGGAGTTACGGAACTCACTTGAGAATCGGATTCTTCAAGGAAGACCACTCAGCAACTCCTCCCCTTACACCATCCAGGAAATCAATTACGCAGCTGAATGGTATTTCCGTCGCAACCGGCCCGAAGCCATGCTTCTAAATGCTGCCGAATTTGGTATCGATCCCTACGAAGATGACTCGGACTCTGATTCCGATGACTCGGACAGTGACTCAGACTATGATCGACGCAAGCGTAGGAGGAAGAAGTATAAGAAGCGAACCTCTAGTGTGTCATCCCGAAAGGGATCAGACAAGAAGAGCAAGACCGCGGCTAAACCTAATAAGGTAAAATTCTCCGGTAATGAGGAGGAGATAGCCGATATGATCAAAGATCTGAATAACATGAAGATTGATGATCCCGTTTATGGTCCACTCTATTATAAATGTCTGACACTTGACACTTCGGGTGTTGCCAAAGAGTGTATTCGGCCTCGTGCCTCAAGTACTCCTCTTCAGCGACGTGCCAGCTTCTCTTCATCCACACCGGCCCAACAGAATCGCTATCCCCAGAATCGGCCTGCCGCAGAGAATACCGCTCGTCCTGCAGCTCCGCAACGCTCCTATAACGCCACTGCCCCTGCAACGGGATCAAACAACATTCCATTGGGGGAGCAGCAGTGTTTTGGATGTCATGGATATGGACATAGGGTGGCTGACTGCAACCGGATCAATGACTTAATTGCCAAAGGCATTCTAGGACATCACCCGGATTCCGGAAGACTAAGGCTAATGTCAGGAGACCCTATTCGTCGACTGGCAGGGGAATCTATTGTGCAAGCAGTAGAGAGGATTTCTAATCCACAAGCATCTAATGTGATGTTGGCTTATGCAAACCCTTCAAAGGAAAACTATGATCCTGTCAGCTCTTTTTATCATACTGCCCTTCATGATCTAACATCAGATTCAGATTGGGAAAGTGGTGATGGAGGAGAGACGGAATATTTTACTGATGAAGGAGAGCTAGATAGGGATGATGAAGGAATTGTGTACTTGACCGTCCCGGATGTGACCTCCTACGCCCCTGCAGATCAATATATCCATCAGGAAGAAGTCTCCACCTACGCAGCAGACCGGCGAGATTCTGGGATTCGTACTCAGAGGCGCAAAGTATTTGATGGTGTTTACATGCCTCCAAAGGATAGGCCCAGAGTGCCCTCCCCTTCAGAGAATAAAACTAAGGCACCCGAGGGAACAACCTCTACAACAAAGGAAACAAGTTCAAATCCGCCCCCAGCAGCATCAAGTACGAAACCCGCACCTCCAGCAAGCACACCTTTGGCCCCAATAGGTAATCAGTTCAAGAGACTACCAACACCACCCTTAAAGTCAGCATTGAAACCAACACCAGTGGATGCAAGAAAGTCCAGATCAGTACCCATGGACATTGATGAAGCCCCTATTCGCAGCCACACAGCACCAATACCTCGAGACCCACCTGATGCTGTATCTCAACGAAGGGATGAAAATCAGAAACCTGTTCGACAATCTGCCATATCCAGCACAGTCAATCGAACAGATGTTACTAATCGGGTTCTGGATGCAACTGTCCCAATCAGTCTTCGAGAATTAATGGAGGTATCCCGCGATGTTCGGACCGAATTCACCGACATGATTCGTGTGCGCAATCTCAAACCGGCATTTGCAACTCAGGCAGTCTCGTTTATGGACGAAGAAACCACCATTCCGGACATAAGACCGGATTGGCCCAGGAAGCATGCTGGCAAGCTCATCAAAGTTGAAATGAAGACAGCTAGCGGGGAAACAATTATTGCGATTATCGACACCGGATCCGAAGTGAATATTGTTCGAGGAAATTTAGCTCGTGCAAAAATTCCAACGGCTGTGGATAAACGCAAGACCCTGATAATGAACGATGCAAATGGAGGAAAGAGTGTTCTGCGCGGGCTCATGGCCAATACATATTTGGAATGTGGAGGCCACAAGACATATGGTGATCTATGGCTTTCTGAAAATGCACCTTTTGAATTACTCCTTGGAAGGCCGTGGCAGGTTGAAAATAATGTCACTATCCAACAACGCCGCGATGATGGGACATATCTTGTCTTCCAGTTACCGGATGATCCCCGAAGCGATGCAGTGGGCAGTGTAGAACTCTGCACTAATCCAGCCGAGCCTCCCGAATCAGGAACTTGTCATGCTGTTGCATGTTTTGCAGTTAAACAATCAGACCTTCTAGAAGAAACAAAGGAAGGGCCAGAATTGGAAATGCCACCCAGATCAAATACTATCCAAGGAGTTTCTGAACATCAAAACTCTGCAATCATTGATTCGGGATCAGAAATCAGTTCCCTTCAAGGACCCATCGACCCGTATTTTCTAGACAAGTTTGACCAAGTGAGTTCTGACGATACGGAACTTCGAAACCGAATTCAGGAAATTTATGTTCAGGTTCAAGATTGCATTTCTGAGAACAAATTAGAACATGATTCAACTACCCCAGCTCAGGTCAAAGAATATTTGTTTCCCCTACGTTCGAATCCTCAATCGTCAACGAGAGACAACAGAGCGGGAATGCGAGCTTCTCACCCGCCCACCACCGACATGGATTCTGATTTTCGAGTTCACCGCGCATCCGCAGACGAGTGTCGCATTAATGTCATCCAAGACGACGTCTCTTTAGCGGCCGTAGCGCCTGCGCGGAGAACACCGACCTTCACTAAGCTCTCCGACAACAACCGGCAACCACCGCACCAAACTCGACCTCCCGGCGACGGCCCGCACATCCATACTGACATTTCGACAGGCGGAGTCCAAGGAGACGACATCGCGCTACGGACCGAAAGTCTGTCGTTCGAACGGCTGTCAGCAACCCCAGCTCTAAACGTTAAAGCCAATCTAGACGCGACAAGCCGCTGTCTGGGGAAGGCGTTACCCCGCTCCAAATTGACAGCATCCGAGAATCCAAACCGAAAGCAGGGTCCGGGGAATGCCGTCGCACTAACGGACCGGGATTTCGAACGGAGAAATACGACAGACGCGAAGTCTTGTTGGCTTTCGGGAAGCGAAGGGCACGACGGCGACGGAGCTCGAGAGTTTGAAGCCCCAAATGGTTTAATAGATACCGTTTTGAGTTTGGCTCAGCACAGTCCGAGAGAGCAATATAAACGGCGTTCGGATTTTGCGACTACCAACTACAAACAACTCGAATCGAATTACAACTGCTCTAGCTGGCTACTTCAACCTCCAACACCCATGTCGAGACGCCCGCCGTCTCAGCCGCCCCCGACACCCTCCACTGGTGTGCCGAGTGCCGCCTTCCCGCCCTCCACCAACCGACTTGCTCTCTCCTACCTCTTGGCCCCCGCTCCGGACAACGCGTCCACTGGTCCTCCGACTCCCGGCAACCAGCACTTCTTGGCTCCTCAACCCGTCTTGGCGACGCGCGACCCGCGTCTGTACCCGTCTTCTCCGTCCATGTCTCGCTCTCGCGACCCCCGTCCACCAACTCCAACGCCGCCTCGCACTCTACCGACTTCGAGCGTGACCGAGGTACCCGCGCTAACGGTGGCAATGCGCCAGGTCAGTACCGATGTGGACAACGGAGACAAATTGACTTACCACTTGTGCGCTCAGGCAACCCTCAACGAACAGCCTCAGCCTCGGGCTCCCGAGCATGTGTTAATGTCCCGCCCACCGCGTTCCTTGGCGGCGATCTTGCGCGGGGACGAGGACCAGGCGCTGTTCCCGCAGGGCGCCCGCGCTTCCCCAACGGCTTCCGTCCCGAACGCGCAGCCGAAGCGCGCCAATCTCGGAGCGCCCCA
Organism: Mycena kentingensis (nom. inval.); assembly: GCA_014461125.1. Taxonomy (NCBI): domain Eukaryota; kingdom Fungi; phylum Basidiomycota; class Agaricomycetes; order Agaricales; family Mycenaceae; genus Mycena; species Mycena kentingensis (nom. inval.). Next base: position 508,178 of record JACAZG010000021.1, on the reverse strand, counting down.
TACGTCCGCTCCCGTCGCGACCGAGTCCACCTCCACCGTCGCAACCATCCCCGCCGACGCCCCGTCCGGAGCTCGCCGTCGAACGACCCGTCGCGTCCCGAACCCGAGCCCGCACTTCCGGGAACGGAAGCTCCGGTTTACTTCCTGCTGCTGGCTCGTCAGCAAGCGGCGGCGGAGAGCCAGGGACGGACTCTTCCGTTCTCGGGCGACGGGTACGGCATTTACCGATATCAACAGCTTGCCCAACGCGCCGCCCAAAACAACCACGCGTTGCGCCGGCCGCTGTCCGTCCCGCGGGGACTGAAGCTCTCGCCCAACCTCGTCCCGGCGCTGGCTTCACTCGACCACCCCAACGACGCAGCGCTAAAGCCGCGCAGCTGGCTCTTACGCCGCGTACGCGCGGCGCATCCCGACCCCCGCGTCCCCCTCCTCGACATGCTTATTCCGACCGAGCGCGAGAAGCGAGAGGAGCTCCCGCCGTACCGCTGGCCTTCCGACCTAGTCGACGAGCTCGCGGAATACGTCCCGCGAGCCCACCCATGCTTCGTGGAGGCACACGCTAAGCAGCGCGCGTACGAGCACCTCGAAGGACCCACCAACGAAGCGTTCCGCCACGTCTTCGCCGTCAAAAGCCACTTGCGCCAAGTGGAGGAGACGTTGGCGAGCCCGGAGTTGACGCCCGAGGAAGTCGAAAATTGGTGTCGCTCTCGCGACGCTCTTCGAGCCTCCTTGGGTTGGCTGCAGATGGTGGGGCGCGACCATCTCGCGGCGGCGACCCAAGCTATGGACGAGGCATTCATGGCGTTGGACGATCTGTTGGAGCTCGTTGACGACGAGCGACGCGCCCGATCTGGAGGCGTTATGTGAGCAGATGTTCGAGGGAGGATGGCTCGACGCCGACTCCGAGGAAGGCGAAGACGACGACGAGGAACTTGGCACGTACAACGTGTATACGTCCCTTCTCCGCGGCCCCACTACCGCTCCCCGCTCTCCAACCCCGACCCCTACTAGCGGACTTGCCGCCGACTTCGGTACGTGTTCTCGGTTGGGACTTGCGCATGCGTTTGACACCAAGCCAGGGCCCGAGTTGGTCGAATGCGCTTGCACGACTGCGCGCTGCGAGCATCGTCAGCAAGACGAGCACGCAATGGATGTCGTTGACGACAACGACGACGAGGGACGCACCAGTCACCCGTACGAGCTCGCTCGTTTCGGCTCTCAACCCCACGCTAGCGCCAGCGCACCCGAGTTGTACGACGGCCGAGCCCCGTTGTTGCGACTTGAAGCAGACTCCGAGTCCGGGTTGGCGAACGTCGAGCCCGAGTCGGCGTCGGTCTTCATGACCGAGGCGCAGTATTTGGACGAGGAGATGGAGCGCGTTGGGGACCTTTGCGGTCGCAAGAGACGACGCTTTGAAGGTGCGCAGCAGGCTTCGATGTTTCAGCCCCGTGATGCTGACGGGTCTCTAGAACATTCGGAGTCCGACTTTGCATCCGGACCCGCAACACCCCTCCAACTCAACGCCCTCAACGACAACAACCTCACCGTCTGGACCCAGCCCGGGTACCCCGTTGGTGCGTATTCGCGCCACGTCTGCGCTTGTCCTCGACTAACACCTACGACAGCTGCTGGGCCGGACGGCAACACGTTTCTCGATAACGGGCACCACCACCTCGAGCTCAACTACGACTACGACGAGTACGAGCTCGAGTACTTCTCCGAGCCCGACGCCGAGTCCGCTGACGCTCCCGCTGCCGATCCCGTTCGCCAACACGGCTTCGGGCGCCACGCATTACGTCCCCTGCTTTTCCAGCAGCCGGGCTCAGCGCGTTCAGCGACGCAAGCACCCCGTCCTCCACCACCGACGAGTTCCCCGGCCTCCGTCGCGACTACAACCCCGAGCCCGTCGCGGTCTACGTCCACGACCGTCACCACCACCGAGTCGGCCCCCGTCGCGCAATTCGGCACCCTCACGCTCGACCCAGACAACCGCACGGTCGACGTCGCGATGGACGATGACGACGGCATAGGCAGCACTGACGACGACGACGACGGCCCCACGCACCCACCGGGTCTTTACGCCCCGACGCTGTCGTCCTCGCCCGCCTCGTTCGACGCGGACACCGACCCGAGCCGCTGGCTCCGTCTGGAGCCGACCACCATCCGCCACGCCACTGTTCCCAAGCCGGAGACTTACGAGGGACTTGTGGGCCGTCAGGGAGCGCAATACGCTCGAGATATCGAGGCGTACCCCGACCGGCCAGCCTCCCCCGCCAACATTCCAACCCATGTCGACAAACCACTCTATGCTCCGTTCCGTCCGTACGGCCAACGTCCCCACCTCCCGACCCGCTACCAGTACGAGTGCGCGGGGCACTTCACCAACGACCGTGACGCGCCGCACCCGTTTGTCGGTGACCAACCCGTGTTCCCGGAGACGCGTCCGGAACATTGGTTCCTCTCCCGGAACGAGCTGTTCCAAGTTGCGCAGGCCGAGTTCGAGCACGACCCGGATGATGGGCCCTGCCGCCGCTTTCTCCTCGCCCTACATCGCCAAGATATGCAGGCGGAGGCGGAACGCATCGAGGCATATAAGCCTCTCGGCGTGGCCATCGCCATGCTCGACGACGAATACGGTCTCGGCAGCGTCCTCATGCAACACGACCTCTACAAGCCTCGCACCATCTTCGTGCCCGATTTCCATTCGCCGGAGATAACGTTGGAGGAGAATTGGGGCGGAGATATCCTCGGTACGTGGGACGTGGTCTTCGTCTGCGTCTTACTAACCCCGCTTCAGTCCATTCGCGCGAGAAGCTGCAGCACCAAGCCGCCGAATTCTCCAATCTCATCACGCAGGTTACATCGAACATCTTCGCGCTCGGCCGCAGCAGCGGGTTCGACCTACTCCATGACGGCATTGAGTGGGCCCGCGAACATCTCTGGAAGAGCGCGCTGCGGTTCCTCTACGAGCACCCCATCCTTTCCCGCGAACAAGTCATCGGGCTCGAGATCGCCCTCTCCATCGTCACGAAGCTCCGGCAGAGACCGGGAAGTCAAACGCATTCACCGCGTCCTCGTCTCTCGCTTCCTCTGCGACAACTGGTTCGCGGAGTTGCGCGAGCTGGGTGTGTTCACGCCCACGCTCAAACCCGTGCCGGTCGTCGCTCTGTTCGGGTTCACCGCCGACGTTCCGTACGACTATCTCTCGGACGACGATGGTCATCGTTGGGCACCCGTTCGCCACACTCGCCGTCGCGGCATGCGCCGGATCCCCTCCACACCGCCGTCGTCTCGCTCACCTACCCCATCATCGTCATCTTCATCCTCGTCTCCGTCTTCGGACTATGCTGCCGCACATGTTGTTGCCTCCGCCGTCGTCCCCACCGCGGTCCCCGATGGCGACAAGCTCATGGCGATCAACAACGACAACGAGAACTCCGACAGCTCCGCCAATGTTCTTCTCGTCACCGCCCTGCCCTCGCCTCCGGACAGCCCAGCCACCGAGGCTAGCTCGGGCTCGTTGTTCAACTCCCCCGCGTCCCGCTTTGCCGCTCTCCGCCCCCATCACGACACAGTGCGCGTCCAGCGCGACCGATACCGCGCCGAGCTACAGGAGCTTCGGGCTGCGTACGAGTCGCAGCGCCTCCAACGTGCTCGCGAAGTCGCGGCGCGCGTTCGTCGTCGCCATCCGGAGCTCGTTGAAGCGCTCAACATCGGCGGCATCCTCGACAACCCGGGCCACATCGCGGACATCTTCAAATTCTGAACACCGATCGCGACACAAGGATGGTACGTCGCGATCTCTGTTCGCCGCGGATGCGCTCAACTACCCCAGAACGACGCCGTTCTCCTCCCCACCTTCAATTTCTTCGGCAAACCAGCAGCGTTTTTACTCACTACCCATTTTATGTCTAACAGCCATCGTCGCCGCTTGCACATATATCCCTCCGGTCCATGCATCTTGTCTTCCCGATCTTGATTCCGACTCTGTATCTGCCCCGCCGTGTTTCACCCACTTACACTACGCACGCCTTGCTTTTCCTACTGTAATCCCCGTCCTCTTACTTACCATTCTTCTCTGTGCATGTCTTCTCCGCTGCTGCCTTTGCTCCCTACCCTTACGCACCAACACGTTCCCGCACTACCACATACGGCGCCCTGGTGCTACTGTTCTGCAGACAGTACCAAGGCTTGTTTGTACACTGTATGCTCTTTGTTCGCAATTCATTTTTACTTGCGTGCAATGTCTTGCGGGAATCATGTGGAAGTTTGTACCACAAGAGAGTGTACCATGTTGGCAACCGAACCGCGGTACCAAATTTAGAGAATCAAGTTTGGTTGGCGACGACGAATGCCCCTCTAAAGATTGGGAAGTAATTGAACAGAACGAGATCAAGGATAGTTTCAACGACCAAGTTCGTTGCTACTCAATCTACACTACTCAAACACAGGAACAGTTGCAATCCCAAACACACCACCATTCTGCAGAAGAGGACTCCGGAGCCATCCCATCAAGTAACTTGCACTGGCTTACACATTCATGTGAAGAGAACATGATTGGAACGTCTCCCGATGGTGATTCTGAGATCTGGGAAGAAGACGACGAGTTCATATTTTACCCGGTCGAGCTTGAAGATACCCAGGGACGGGAAGTAACGGCTTTCACCATGTACAAGCGGGTCGATAAGAAAATTCGACCAGTCTCAACAACTTTCTCTCCCGAATATGAAGTCAAACGACAAATTCCTACTGACCCACTCTTGTCACTTCCCCCACTACCCCGCCATCCACCAGTATTCACACCAACTTCTCGAATTACCTCTGAACGACTTTCAATGCTCGAAGTCAATATTGATAAATTTCTGTCTTCTGAAGAAGAGAAACTTATTCTGCACATTCTAAAGCTCAATGAACAAGCTCTGGCCTTTGAGGATTCGGAACGCGGCACCTTTCGAGATGATTATTTTTCGCCTTACAAAATTGCCACAGTTCCACATGTGCCATGGGAATACAAGAATATTCCAATTCCACCAGGAATTCTAGACAAGGTTATAGATGTTCTCAAGCTCAAGATTGAAGCGGGAGTTTACGAGAGCTGCCAGTCTTCGTATCGATCTCGTTGGTTCTGTGTTGTGAAGAAAAATGGAAAACTTCGCATCGTTCACGATCTTCAGCCTTTGAACAAAGTATCAATCAGAGATGCAGGAATGCTGCCCATTGTGGACGACTTTGTGCAAGGATTCGCAGGCCGACAATGCTACACCGTGTTTGATCTTTACTGGGGTTTCGATGCACGAAAAATGGAACCGGAAAGTCGCGACATGACTGCGTTCATGACACCTCTTGGACTGTTACGAATTACTTCCATGCCCACAGGATATACTAACTCACCTGCTGAATTTCAAAAGTGCATGGTATTCATCTTGACAGATGAAATTCCCCATGTAGCTAATGTGTTCATTGACGATCTTCCGATCAAGGGTCCTGAGTCAGCCTATCTAGATCAAAATGGAGTTCCCGAAACCATCCCTGAGAACCCGGGAATTCGACGTTTTATTTGGGAACATGCTAACGACATCCACAGGATCATGCACAAAGTCAAATGCGCAGGAGGAACTTTTTCAGGAACGAAAGTTCAGATCTGCCGAAGAGAGGCACTTATTGTTGGTCAACTATGCACCCCAGAAGGTCGGACCCCTGATGCCAAGAAAACGACAGCTATCACTGAATGGCCGATCTTGACTACACCAAAAGAAGTAAGGCGTTTTCTGGGTCTTTGTGGGACAGTTCGGATCTGGATTCCGAACTATTCAATGATCATCCGTCCACTAACGGAGCTCTACCGCCAAGGAGTCGAATTTGAATGGACAGAGCGACGGGACCGTGCGTTTGCAACAATCAAAGAACTCATTCTATCAGCACCTGCCCTAAAGCCTATTGATTACTCGTGTGGCCGCCAAGTCATTTTGTCGGTCGACTCCAGTAAGGAGGGCACTGGAATGATTCTCTCTCAGTTGGATGAAAACGGTAAACGAAGACCGGCACGCTATGGCTCACTGCCCATGAGTGAACGAGAGTCACGGTATTCCCAGCCGAAACTGGAGCTCTTCGGACTTTACCGGGCATTGCGTCATTGGCGGATCCATATCATCGGCCTAACAAACTTCCGTGTTGAGGTTGATGCCAAGTACATTCAGGGCTTGTTAAATAGCCCGGACCTCCAACCAGACGCAGCCGTCAACCGCTGGATCCAAGGCATTCTCATGTTCGACTTCGAACTTCAGCATGTTCCCGCTACCAAGTTTCAAGGACCTGACGCCCTTTCCAGACGCGGCCTTGCCCCCGGGGAACACGCAGAAGACGATGACGACACTTGGCTGGACGAAATTGCACTTCTAGTTGAAACCGTGGATCCCGATTCTCACCCAAACGCCGCCCTTACGCTTCCATCTTCGTTCCTAGCACGCAGCAACCAAGAATCCGATCTTCGAAACATCTTGCATTTTCTTCAAACTCTCGAGGCGCCAGCATTCCCTACGCCCCAGAAACATCAACGCTTTCTTCGGCAAGCTACTCAATTTTACCTGCAAGACAACATATTCTTCAAACGCAATTCTCGGGGTTCACCTCTTCGGCGTTATTACCGACCCTGCTGCCCGATTACGAATTCTGGAGCAAGCCCATGACGAACTCGGCCACAAAGGAGTACGTGCACTCTGGCACATGTTACGGGGAAGATATTTCTGGCCCAGGATGAGTAACGACATTGCCCACCACGTGGCATCTTGTCACACGTGTCAGGTACGCAATACGAGGAAGATGGAGAAGCCCCTTGCAGTTTCAACACCCATTCAAGTTTTTCAGAAGATTTACATCGACATCATGAACATGCCAAAATCCGGTGAACTCACAAAGATTGTAGCCGCTCGTGACGATTTGACAGGGGCTTGTGAAGCCATGGCAATTCGCGATGCTACCGCTCCCACTCTAGCTCGCTTCTTCTGGACATTCATCTACTGCCGATATGGATGCCCACGACGAGTCATTACCGACAACGGATCAGAGGTGAAAGCGGGGTTCGCAGAGCTAATGAAGCGGCTTCGAATTCCCCATGTCCGAGTTTCGGGATACAACAAGCATGCTAATGGTGTTGTAGAACGCGGACATTTTACCTTACGAGAGGCGCTGGTACGGTCCTGTGGTAAGAAGCTGGAAGATTGGCCCGACAAGTTGCCCCTGGCGCTTTTTGCCGACCGCATTACCGTTAGCCGGGTGACAGGTTTCTCTCCCTATCAACTGTTACACGGCACTGACCCGATATTACCATTTGATCTCTCGGAAGCCACGTTCTTGGTCACCGGATTCAAGAAGGACATGCCCACCTCCGACCTTCTCGCCTTGAGGATCCGACAATTGGCAAAACTTGACAAAGATGTCCGCCGCGCCGCCGATATGCTCAAGAAGTCTCGATTTGCATCTAAACGACAATTCGAAGCAAAATTCAAGAAACGACTTCAGAAGAAGGAATATGCCGAGGGCGAACTTGTTCTGTTACGGAATGTTGGAATCGAAAACCAAGTTGGGCTTGGAAGAAAGACGGAAGACCGATATTTAGGACCATATCAAGTGGTGCGCAAGAACATGGGCGGAGCTTACATCCTCAGTGAGCTCGACGGCAGTGTTTTCGCCATGAATCCGGTTGCAGCATTTCGCCTCCTTCCTTACATCTCGCGGCGTCATCCCCTCATGCAGAATCCAGACGACAGTGACGACTCCTCAGGAACAGACAGCACCCACACGGAAGGAAGTAACACCTCCGACGAAGACTAAGCTTCGGACAACGAGTCAAGAACGGTGGCGCAGAACCTTCTAGCATTCCGTTCCTCCACTTAAGCTGGGGAATAGACGTTGCGGACCAACCAACCACTTCCCCACCCCCACTATTTGCCTCTTTCGTTTACTGCCGCACAATGACTACGACGGCCGACCGCGTCCTCCACATCACCATTCCGGAGCGATACCAGCAGAGCCCGGTGGATATGCTCGAAGGGTGGAACAACCATTATGTGGACATTTTTTTGGTGCGTCGAGGCCATAATTGTCCTGAGACCATTGTCTAACGCTATTGTCTGACCAGTGGACGACTCCCCTTCGCCGACGGATGATGCACGAACACCATGTCCTCACTCCGCCAGCCACGCCATTCCTCTGGCCCCACGTTCCTCCTCCCACTCCCGACATCGCTCCCCTTCATCTCAACCCCATCATTGTCCCCGACTCTTTTCGCCTCGACTCCATGCATGACGACCCGTTTGCGTGCGACGCCGCGCCAGCATACGTCGATCCCTTCCTCGCTGGCGACGTACGCCCCGACTCCCCGACAGTGCCTATCCAGGTGCTCATGTCGACGCAAATCGCGACTTTTGCTCGGGACGCCGCAAAAGACACCACAGATCTTCCTCACAAAATGACGAGCTGCTGGAGCAACGACAACGGCCTCATTGTGACGCCGGCCAGCACGGCTCGTGGAGGGTGTCTGGGACGTCTGTGGACTTGGCTTCGTAAGGTTTGGACACGTTGGCAGTATCGCGGCGAGATGAAGAGTTTGGCAAGCGCAGTTTGAGTTCGTCGTTCGTGGCCCTGTCCCTCGTGTATATTTTCAACTTCTTGGATTTTTTTGCTGCATCTCCTCTTGAGTGATGATGGGAATTTGTGTGATCATCGAAACATTCCTCTGGTTCCTCTTCACAACTGAGGGCAGTTGAAAGTTCTGTTCGCCGCGGATGTCGTGCCTCCAATTTGTTTGGCATGAAGTAGGAACCGAGGAGTTTCCTTATGTTCTCTCAAATTCCCAACCTTTTACAACAAAGACACATCATCAAGGAGTGCCTTTAATATTCTCTGTCTACTCATCACAACAAGAAGACCTTCCAACAAACACTAGCGTGCCCAGTTGCGTTAACTTGGATATCCTTCACCCACCTAGCAACACAGGCTTAATATCTTAACAACAACTACAGCCGCCGAAGGTCAAACTTGGCCCTGACAATACACTACAGATGTCAGGACCTGTCACTTTAGCCTTAATTCCATAACAACCCCCTTCTCCTGCCAACACTTGGGCCTAATTCCCTGCCAACCACTACACCTGTCCGTAACCTGGAGACCGAAATGTCAATTTCTTACCATGACTACGGGAGGGTTCTATTAATCACATGGCAACTGATAGCACCCGCTGTCTCCCTCGCATTTGCTATGCCCAATTCCATGACGAATAGCTGACATTCATACATCTGATTGACAGTGCCATTAACGTTGCCAGGCACATTCTACTAAATTAGCAGGACAGTTAGTCTGTTCTGGAACGTTCTAAGGCTTCACAGCCACAGTAGAGTAGTATAAGTACCCACCATTTGTACCCCCCCATCCAATACAATTACCAGTTACAACTCAAACCAAACCCCCAACCCCGAGCACACTCCTAGAGTTTGCTTACCTTGATAGTTTCATACGTTGAGACTATTGCCCCACTGATTCTTACGATAAGAGTTAGTGTTTATAATCAACTCCGTAATAGTTGATTTCCGACAGCTGTGTTATAATCGACTTCGTAAAGTTGATTTCCGACGACGACATTGTTGATCTTTTGCCTGCTTTGTGATCTAGCAAGAAATCAATAACCCTCACGACTACGACTACCAACGCACGATTTGTTGATCTTCCTGCCTGCTTTGTGATCTAGCAAGAAATCAGCAACCCACGACCTACGACTTACCGACGAACGACCTTGTTGATCTTCTGCCTGCTTTGTGATCTAGCAGAAAGTCAATACATTTACGACCTACGACTTATTCCCGTGTAACTCTACGTACAGAGTTATATTCCTAGTATTTTCCCCCCACTTCCACCAACTCCTACCTCTCTACCTCCTACTCCCCATTTTGTCTATTTCAGACACAAACCTGTCACCACAACCTGCAGAACTATTTCGTGGGTTTTCCCGAACAACGACGCTTCCGGACACCTACGAAGGAAAACAAATTTTCCACTCGACACCGGGCCAGGGGAAAAAAAAAGTTTTGGTTGTGGACTTGTGGCACTTGTTGGAAGGCCAGTAGAGGTGTTGGGAGGGCAACCTACTACTAAATGGTGCAAAAAGCATACTAACCATGCTTGAGGTGGACGGGTAGGTCCGGGACCCCTCCAAAGTGCCCAGAAGCAGACGATCCAAGCGGGATTACCCGATTGGGTAGAGCAACCAGGCTTGGGCACAAACATGTAGCCACCCTATCTATATATCTAATAGACCTCTTAGTACACCTTATGCTTCACTTATAGTGTACAAATAGCCCAAAGTCCTGTTTCTTAGTCGGATTTGAGCATTCTGAGGCTTGGGGCGTCACTTATCTTATCTTATCGTGGGAAATAATTGCCCGATATGGCAGGAGGGAGGGGGGTCCAGGAGCCGGAAGTTCAGAAATTCGACCCTATATGCTAACTTTCAAAGTTGAACCCCCCTTGGGAGCAGCCAGTCGCGGGCCAGAACAAGGTCTTTCAAGTCTTGAACAGCCCGGGCCAGGTCAACTGCGAGGCGGTCGAGGCTGCGCTGTTTGACCCGGCGGGCCCGTTTGACTTGGATGAATCGACGCGTTTTGATGCGGCGCTCGAGGAGAAGGGCGACGCGCCGACATGGACGATGGCTTTTGGTAAACTATTCACCGTGGATTTACACTTTGAAGCTCTGTCAATGTGCGCAAGGGGCCCCAAACAGTCCAAAAAACCATTTCAGCCCTCCGGAAAACAAAAATTTGGGCCGGGGGATTTTATGACAAAAATAACATTAAAAACTGAATAACTGACAGCGCCTCCGAGCCACCCTGTCTTATAACATCACTGACAGACAGAATTAATTCCTAACCCAGCGCTATTTCAAGATATCAGAGGCGACGCGAGCGGTGGGCTGCAGCGAAACGGGCGCGGTCGTGAAGATCCAGTTGAGGAAGAGTCGAGAGACAGCCGCGAGGTGTCGAGCGAGCAGGTACAGTAGCCTCAGCGCCGCAGAAAGTGGTGGCAGACATGAGGGCACCTCTTAACGCCGCTGTATAGGACAACATCGGCCAATGGATTGAGCACGGCTTTCACGTCAGACAAAATGACAGTTGCGTCAGCCGATTTGACAAGTTGGCGTCTCTCTGCAATTTGCGGAAAATCACACCCCCCTAAGACCCGTTACCTAAAGGTAGCGGGAATCCCAAGCAATCATTGCATCGTCGTCGTTCCCTTCAGTAACCCAGACTCGAAGCGCGAAGTGCGACAGGACAGTATTTGTCTGTCGCGGAAGTATCCACAAACAAATTTTTGGACTGTGGTTCCTACCCTTGTCTGTCCTCGACAAACTGGTCACGACACGCACAAGAGCTAAGGACTTTAAGTATTCCCATAAGTATTTAATAAGGAACAAAGAGAGTTGACTTGAAGGTTAGCAAACTGTTCCCTGACAAGAAGTTCAGGTCGATGAACAAAGGATTTGATGGCAGTCGTAGCAACGAGTGCAGACCAAACTCCGAGCTCGATCTTTCATATCCAGAGTAGAACCTAGCGCAGGAGAGCAGTATAGTATAATACAGTAAAGATGAAGTCGAGAAAAATGTACAGTACAATAGAAACACATCCCAACACAAATGAGGAGCAAGTTGTCCGCAACCCATGGAGCCTGTACACCGTCCTAACCACAAGCATAATAGTATTAGACAGCTTGCGCCAAGCCATTCAATGGCTCCAATGGCTCACCTTTCCTTCTCTATCTCGGCATGTCATCCTGGTCTCGGCCCAAAAATTTGTGGAGCATGTTCTGGGACCGGATCAGATCGGCTGACAAAGTTTTATCGTGATAGGATCAATTCTCATCAGCCATTGGGCAGCCATTGGTGCGTGGCGCAAGCTGTCTATTCATCTTCGGACATGGCTGTATACTCGGGCTGGTCATACAAGTCTAAGCCGCTCATCTCGATGTCAATGGTCCGGCTCGAGTGCCCATCCTGCGCCGCTTGTATTGGGTCGAGCGACGAACATCCACTACTCTTCCAACGTATCCTCCCAGCCGTCTTCCTGATCATGCTCTTCCTCCGACGAGTCCGAATCAGAAATCAACTCGTTCTCCAGTTCAGCCAAGCCTGGGTCGTATTCATCTTCCGCAACATACAGTAGCTCGGCGTCCGAAGTAGCCGAGGAGAGCTTGCGGCCGATAGCCACAAGCTGCGTAATAGCCTGTGTTGGCGTCGGCCGGTCCTCTGGATTCCTGCTGGTCATCGCAGCGAGTAGCGGTTGGAAGACGCGTTCGACGAGAGGATATTTCTTGCCAAAGTTAGTGCTTGCCGTCGGGAATTCTCTTTTGTCCATACCTCGCTCAGCTGGACAAAGGTGTTCCCAAGCTGGAATACGTCCACCTTGAATGGGTTATACGGCACCGTGTCCGAGAGCTCTGGGACCGTCGGGTCACACCCAAATACACCGACATCCCGCGCCAGCTCGGGTCCCTCTGGGTATACCTTCGCAAGGCCGAAGTCAACGAGAAAGTAGTCGCCTGAGAGTACGCGGTGCCGAGCACGCCATTGAAAGTAGGTCCTCCCCTCTCCGGCGCTCATGTGCGGCGCAGAGAAGTGGAAGCCGTCGGGGATGATGTCCGATGCGTCGAGCTTCATGTTGCGGAGGGTGACATCTCTAAAGAACGTCGAGGCGCAATCGTGGGCATGGATGATTCAATCATACCGGTGCGCAATATCATGCTTGTGGAGAAACTCGAGTCCCTGCAACAGCGTCAGAGGTATGTTTTACAGGTGGATGTTGTGTGGACTCGCCACCAGAAATTGGAACAATGCTTCCGCGACCTCTTCAAGTGTTCGAAAGAGGGGTGAATCGAATCTGCGGAGTATAGGTTCGACGACAACGACGAATTCGGGGTTGTCTGGGAGTGCAAAGTGATCCAGCAACGGAACCACTTTGTTTCGCCAGTCGTCTCGCAGCTCTGGCCAGTTCATTCGACGAATTATTTCGAGTGCTTGCGTGTTTCTTTGCGTAATCCGTAAAACGACCTGCTTTCCATCTGCGACACGGGTTGCGTCGATGACCCCAGAATCCTGCACGGTGTAAGCAACTCGGAATCTCGGCCTCAGGTGAGCAAAGCTTTGAGCCGGCGTACAATAGCTGCATATATGTCTTCATGCCTGTACGCAGATGCGAGAGTGGAACCAGGATTGTGCTTAGGCGTGGTCCAAGAAGGAGTCCAGCTAGCGTGATATCTGGGTCGGAGCTGGTACCCACGGGAGAGTAAGAATGACTGGTGTTCGACCCAGAAGTACTCATGCGGTTGAAGACTGAAAAATGGTGTGAGCGGAATGAATTCGGGGAGGAAATTACCAACCACCACAACCGCTTCGTCCATCTTAGCAAAGAACAAGTTATGAGGGGCGCTGTTAGGAGAAGATGCTGCTCTGCAAATAAATTGACTCACTCATCCCTACAAGCAAATCGCATCGCGAGCATAAAGTCTATTAACATAGCAGGGAACGAATCTATGCCGCGCCGATAATCAGAGGGCGCGCGGAGCCAGCCGAGGACCTGTCACTGTCACACCCAAAGCTGGCGCGAGCACGCAAACCAAGGGGGGTGCGAGCGGCAGGGGATGCGACCAAGTACTTTTAGGCAGAGGCAAGTCCGCGATGCCGTCAAAGGCTTGCGTCGGGTTTAGTGCGCTCTCAGCGTCACGGGGTCGCGTTCAGATAGATGCAAACACATACAGCAAAACTCAGGCATATCGTGCAAGCTTGAACTCAAGCAACTCTGCAGAGCTTCCATCGTCGGCAAGTACATCCAGCTCCTCCTCCTGCCAGATAAACTCATTAAAAATCCTTACTGCGCCCGAAAAGTGCGCGACCTCGGCACAGACCGCGTGCAACGCGAGCAGGCGACGATCGGGGAGTAGGAGAGTTTTAGCTGACAGTGGCTGGTAGTGCACTTTGAACGTGACGCGGTTCTGCATGCCGCTGCTCGGAAGACTAAGAGCCCTCCCCAGGCTGGTGAACCGAACATCGTAGGTGTGTTCCTGTTCGAGGGCTTGAGAACTAGACCGGAGTTTGGATTAATCCTACCGTTCCCGGGACAGGGTCGAACACCATCTCGAGATCTCCAAAACAGCCATGTGCAGCCCCACAAAGGCTGAGGATGTTGCCGAGAGAGTGAATGCCAACCCGGTCATTGAAGAGCTCTGCAACACCGTCCAACCCAAATCTGGATAGGACAGCGAGCGCGGCTACCCCCGAATCCCGCTGCAACGAAGTTGTTAACTTTGTGCTCTGGAAGATAGATAGATAGACAAACCCGATGCTCCGGCCCATCGCTCTCCATCTCCATCTCCAGCATCCCCCCATTGAATATCCGCACCGTGTCCATTGGCAGCAAGCCCCCGTTTCTGGCGTGCAGGATGGTCTTGATTTCGCGGACCTGCTGCTTAGCCGTCCAGTCGATGCAGTTTGACACCATGCAGCTGTATCCGTCCCGCGCAAGACTCTGCTCTATCAGCCGATAGAATACTACGAGAGGGGGAGCGCACGAACCAGTCTTCGCGCCTGGGTATGGTTACTCGGGGTTCTTGAGGTCATCTCCGAGTCGAGCAGCTGCTGTACAGTGTCGAAGGGTGTCCGAGAAGGTCGGTGGAACGGTAATGACAGCCCCGCCTTGGTGCGGACTGAGAATATGTTAATCGACGGCACGCCGCAGTAGACCAAAAAACATACAGGCAGCGACGAACGTGTTCTGGTAATGCCGCCCCAAGTCGTGAAGGCTTCCAGCGCCAGCAGGCAGCGACTCCACCTCTTTTGCCAGGCATTCCAGGGGCCGCTCACCGAGGACCTCGCGCCTCGTCCAAAACGCGGGGAAGAGATACCCAACGAGGCGAACTTGGACTAGCGTTCGCGTCAAGGTACACCTTGCGTCGGGAGAAGAAGCGGCTCTTAGTGCGGAAACTGTGTCCCGTTCGGCCTGAAGCACGGTCTGCCATGCCGACAGGGTTATATCTTGCGGGTTTGCAAACGGCGCTGAAGGCAAGATCGTTTCGTCGGTTCGAGAATCCGCGGCAGGGAAGAGGTTGACATTGGCCGCAGTATACGGTGGATAGGCGTAGACGGGGGTGCTCATGAAATTTCGACTTGACTTCTTGGAAGAACAAAAGCAAGCCGAGGACATCACAACGGGTCACGCCGAAACCTTTCCTTTCCTCCATATCGCCTCAAGAGTCAGATTCGTAAACGGTACACCCACTGGAAATGATACAAAGCAATACTCGCTACATATAAAAAAAAGAGCTACACGTTCCAACCAGACATCAACAAGCTCGACATTGTCGGCGAGTTCCCCAGCTTCGACTCGACCGGAACCAGCCGGATCCCATGCCCCACACTCGACGTCCGCGGCTCATCTTTCGCAAACGGGTCCCCGACCATCTCCGGGAGCGGCGCAAACGCAGCCGACTCGGGCGTCAACGGCCCATCCGACGTCGCGGGCGAGGGAAGCGCAGCGGACACTACGCGGGCAACACCAGTCTGAATGCGTGCCGGCGAACCACGCGCACGACGAGCACCGACGCCCGATGGAGAGGGTTTGAGCTTTGGGGTCGATTTGACCTTGCGCAAGAGGTTCTTTCCAAACCCGACGCTCGAACGCAACAGTCTGCCAGCAGCGGAAGACGTACAGATGGACGCTTTGGAGTGATTCGCCGCCTGGATCTTGTACGTGAACCCGATGCCTTTGCCAATCTGCTCAACGCCAGTCGGCAGGTTCAGGACCTCCGAGGACCGTTTGTGGAGGAGCGGCGTGCTGAGCGGGCGCCGCAACTTGCGCAGTTTGTTGCCAGGAGGTGGCGGAGATCCGGATATGACAGAGTTGCGGCGGTCGGAACTGAGGAAGCCCAGCGACGCGCGCTTCTTCACCTTGCGCCCACCACGAGGAAGAGGAGGGTACGGAAGCACGAGTCGCATCGCATCGCGTAGCTCCAAAGAAGCGCCCGCCGCTGGAGGTTGTTGTTGTTGTTCCTCCGCGTCCAGCGTTTCCCAGAACTGCGCCATTCGTTGACGCGGACTTGGTTCACAAACGGTCGGAGAAGAGATTGCAGGAGAAGCGGACGTTAACGACGCCTCTTCGGTGACGAGCCGATCATCGAGGGGAGTTGGTCGGAAGATTGCGGGGAGCAGTTCGGGCGATTGAACCTGCAGGCTCAAGCGTGACGGGAAGGAGCCGGAGACCGAATTTGAGCGGAGTAGGGAAGAAGTTCCCGTATCGTGTGTACTGCGACTGGGGCGATGGTGAGGTATACGCGCCGAGTTGGACGGTGGAATATTCAACGACCAACGTTTGACCTGACTGCGGGAGCGAAGGTCGTCCATGGAGCAAGAAGATCTGAAGGAGGGTCTACGAGGACCGACTGCGATTCCGCCGATGGTGTCGCGAACCTCGACACGTTCGAGACGAGGAACTGTGGTTCTCGCTTTGCTCGCGGTTTGGACTGTGAACGGAAGGTCCAGCGACCCGTCCAGACACTGCGAAAATCGCGTCGGAGGAAGTGGAAAGTCGGAGCTCAACGGCCGTTTCGGGGAGGGTGAACGATTGCGGATTGGCGGCGCTAGCCATGGCACTAAGTACCAAGCCCTCGAGGGGAAGGGGGAGGGGACGTACCGAGAAATTTGCCGCGTACATTTTTCCAGTCCCTGTGGCGGAGTAAGACACCAACGATCGAAGAACGAGAGCTTGCTTACACTGTACTAAAATAAACGTGGTCCCTAATCGCTCCTATGGTTGGCCGCAACGCTGGGTTCTTCTCCAGGCACTGGGCAACGATCAGGGTTAGCATTTACGCCTGAATGCGACCCCGAACCTTTTCAATCAAGTCCTTGGCTTGAGGACAAACAACCGCACTCAAATCCGGTTCCGCGGACAGAATTTGACTGCTGAAGCCAGCGGGATCGCTTCCAATGACGAGGGGGTTCTGCGGCTAAATAAGCACCGGCGCAACCAACGACCATTCAGATACCTTTCCAGTCAATAAATAGTGAAGAAGCAGCCCAAAGGACCAGCAGTCAGATGCTGCACCATGCGTCCAGCCGAGAAAGACCTCTGGGGCTTGGTACTCGATGGCAGCGCTCTCGGGGGAAGAAGTTTGGCGCCCGTCGCAAAGGATTGTTGCGTTGCAGAAGTTGGCAAGTAGAATATGGCCGGTGTCGTCAAGGAACACGTTGAACGGGGTTATGTCGCGATGGACGATGCTAGCGTCGTGTAGGCACGCAAGAGCAGCGACCTGCAATGGCATTAGTTTATATGATTATTTAGCCCGATCCAAACGCACAAGTTCACAAGCGTAAAAATGCACGTCTGCGACTGGGAGCATCCGTTCCGTGATTACAGACGCGATCGTTTCGCTATAGCTGGAGTCCTTGACCACGTTCAGACGGCAGAGAAAGCAGTCATGGACAACGACGCACCAAAATCAGATAAATACGGCCTTCCTTTTCATCCTCCGATCCCGGTAACGTCCACTGTAACCGTTCGAGAAACGGCATGTCCAATTCTCGGATCGTCTCCATGATGTTCTTCTCTAGATGTAGTCCGCGATTCAAAGCCTTGATAGCGTAGAGTTTGTTGGTGGATCGCTCGCGACAAAGCATGGGGTATTCGGACGTGGGTATCATCTCAAAGTCGGCCAACGTCACCACGCCTTTCGGCGCGGAACAGTGGGCCTCGTCCGAGGCTATCGACCGGGCATCGTATTCTTCGGAAATCGTTGGGAGTGCGATCGTTCGTTGTTTGGGAGACAGGACCATGACTTCCTGCGAGAGGATGAGTGCTAAACGGGAGTAGTGTATCACGACCCACAGCAACGTCGTCGTCGTCCCAGTCCGGATCCAGCTCGTTAACGTCGGAGTACTGCTGGAGTGCAAGTCAGAACAAGCCGAGACGATCCCATTTGCATCGCACCTCCACATAATAGCTGATTTCTTCTTGCTTCTGGAGCTGAATATCGTCTTCGTCGTCAAGCGCGTGGAGGAAACTAGCGTCAATGGGTTCGTCGTTCTCGGTTCCTTCGATGTCGATTAGACCGGAGAAGGATTCCTGATAGCGCGTATTGTGAGCGGGTTAGACGTGGATGAGGGACGCGTGGCGCACGGAGAACGGGGTCGTGTCGAGGGCGAGTGAGTCTATTTGGTGGGGCGCACAAGGCGGGGTATGCGGGGCATTAATTATGGACTAGGCGAGGATGAGCTGCAGACGCGCGACAAAGGCTGGCGATACCCCACACGCGTCGCAGCGCTCGCCCGACAAGGACATACAATCTGCTTGTGAAGAGCTTGGACACGTCGAGATGCTGCTGCGATGCTGCTGCGGACTCGCTGAGGGGGGTATCGCGGGGGATGGGTATATCGCGAGATGGACGGGGGAGGCAAGGGGCGCTGGTTGTGACGGCGCGTTATCTGGCTCTCGTCCTGCTCTCATTCGCGCTCTAGAGGATTACACTTTCATTGTTTCCAGAAACTGCGCCCACTCATTCTGCTCCATCGAGTAGCTCTCGCGCTGGGGATCGGGAAAGAGCCCGCCTTTGACGGCCCTCGCGTAGTCCTCGACTCCCGCGTCGCGTGGATTTTGAAGGTCTGCAAATCGTCGCACAAACTTGGCTTTTTTGCCGTGCCAAGTGCCCATCGCGTCGTCCCAAACAAGAACCTGCACATACGCTCAGCAAACAGTCGAAGAAGTGCAACTCTTACCTGTCCGTTCGTCCACGGACCCGCGCCAATGCCGATGGTCGGAATGCCAACCTGCTCGGTAATGAACCGCCCCAGCTCCTTTGGTACCGCTTCAACAACCATCGAGAACGCGCCCGCCTCCTCGAGAATCTTCGCGGTCCGGACCAACGCCTTGGCGCTCTCGACACTTTTGCCCTGCACCTTGTACCCCGACGACGCGACGTGGCGCTGTGGCAGCAACCCGATATGTGCCATGCACGGTATGCCGAGAGACACCAGCCGCCGTACAAGCTCGGCAATTTCCTCCCCACCCTCAAGCTTCACCGCTTCCACCTGCGCTTCGCGAATCATCCTCACAGCGTTGTTAATCGCAGCCTCGACCGACGAGTGGTACGAGCCGAACGGCATGTCCGCCACAAGAAGCGGGTGCGTCGTCCCGCGTGCTACAGCGCTCGCATGGTGTATCATTTGATCCAGCGTGAGCTGTGTGGTCGATTTTAGCCCTAGGCAGACCTGCGCCAGGGAATCCCCGACGAGGGTGATATCGATTGAGGAATTGGCGGAGCAAGCGAGTGCGGTTGGGTAGTCGTACGCCGTAAGCATCGTTATGGGCTCATTCCTCGACCGGAGGGCCTGCAGCGTCTGGATGGTCACTTTCTCCTTCCCTAGTTCTTCCTCAGCATCGACAAAACCGTCTGGGCAAGCTCCGGAACTCACTAGGAAATGCGTCATGCTCCTTCGCTGGGCGCACACTCATCCAGCGGCGGTGGCGTAGCACGGACGGTGCGGAGAGGCTTCTGAGTTTCATTGTCGTGTGCAAGTCCCGGAATCGGCTCATTTGTGGGGAGAGCAAAGAATAAAACCATGTTTGAGACCAAGGCACGGAGCTGAGAGGGGAAATTATGTAATCAATGTCAGAGAACTTCCCCCAATCTATCCTGACTCGGCCCACAAGTACTTATGGTGTGCTCAGAGGTCGTACCACCCTATTGACGCGTCTATAGCGCCACAATGTCGCAGGAACGTGCAATTTTGGCTCTGGGGTCCGCTGCATTCGCAGTTGAGGTATGATAACAACATCGGCTTTCTCCCATTAATTCTGCAACCAGGAATACCGCGTTCTCTGCACCGAATTCACCATAGACAGCATCCCACTAAGCGAAGTCACCGACCACGGCTCGGTGGCCGAAGCAGTCGCGAAATTCGTAGCCGTTCGAGCTGAAAGCGGGAAGCCGCCTTATGTCGCCTTCATCTGGTTCTTCGGAACGTCAATATTCTCCCCATTCGACCAAGACATGCTGGAGCCGCTCACAAAGGCCGGCTGTGGCTTCTTCAGGTCCGCCCACCACATTTCGCCCTTATCAGCATATCCCCCTTATCTATGCCCAGTGGCGGCGGCGCAGGCTACGACGACGTCGCGACAGACTGGATGGCCAGCCAAGGCGCATACTACTGCAACACACCCACCGCAATAACCATATCCACCGCCAACGGCGCCCTCATGCTCCTCCTCAGCGTCACGCGCGCCGCATACCAAGGCGATGTCTACACCCGCGCCGGCAAGTGGCGAGGAAACCTCTCCGACCCAAAGGACGCGTTCCCGCTCGGATTCGACCTCGAGGAGCGCACACTCGGCATCATCGGAATGGGCCTCATTGGCAAGGCGCTCGCAGTCCGCGCACAAGCCTGCGGGATGAAGGTCATCTACTACAACCGCCGACGCGTCCCTGAGTCCGGTACGCGCGTTTCCACGCGTCATTCGTTAACAGACCTCCCGCAGAGGAAAACGGGGCCACGTATGTCTCGATGGACGCGCTTCTCGCAACCGCAGACGCGATCTCTATCCACGTTCCGCTCTCCCCCGGCACGCGACACCTCATCGGGCCAGCCGAGTTCGCCAAAATGAAGAACAGCGTCTACTTTGTCAACACCTCTCGAGGGCCAATCGTGAGTGAAGACGCGCTCGTTGACGCGTTAAAGTCGGGCAAAGGTCTGTCCCGCTATCTGCGACGCCCTCAAAAATAAACTCTACATGCAGTTGCCGCCGTAGGAATGGACGTCTTCGAGCACGAACCTAAAATTCATCCGGGCCTGCTCGATCCCGAGCTAGCCTACCGCGTCTGCTTACAACCCCATTCGACGGGACGGACATCAGCTGCGTTCACAACTGGCGAAAAGCAGATAATGAAGAGTTTGCGCGAGTTCATGCGCGGAGAGCGTCCAGAATACGCCGTGAATCAACCAAAGACGGAATCTCCGTAGATCTAGAGGCAGGCAAGTGGAAAGAAGCTCGTATTGCGAAGGAATTGAGTCCAAGTTCAAACGTCAAGCTCCCGCTCTGCCCAATACCGACAGACACTCGAGGTCAACACCGCTTTGTTCTTCAGCACCATGAACCGATGGACCACCTCATACTTCGGAGGCTCCGCCAGGAATTGGTATCCCCACTCAACGCACTCTTCGCAATCCATACTACCGCACCTACATCGTTCATGATCGCTCTCAAACTCATTTACGCCGAGCTGCAGCTGCACGTCTTGGAGTTTGGGTAAAGACACAGCCAGCATTTCGATTCCAGAGCGATAGTCCTCCGCCCGGCATGAGTCTATGGGACTCTCACGATACACGCTAAGCCGCAGCTTGCGCAGATGAACGAGTTTGACTAGATGCGGCAAATAGACCTCCTGGATGAGCAGGTCAAAGCGCCACCGCATCACAAAGGCGGCCATGTTACTCACGAGCGCTTCGCTAATAGGCATGTCGAGATCGGTCAGGTTGGGGAACGAAGCAACGAGCGCCTTCAATGCATCTGCCGTGATTTGGTTGGGCGCTGTGAGCGGCTCGCGGTAGTTGTTGACAGCAGCGACGGTCAGGCTGGTGAGGTGATGGTGTGGCGGGAGCGGGATGGTTTCGAGGGAGGACAATCCGCAAAACTCTGGATGGAGCAGCTGCAACGTTAACTGCTCCAGTTCTGCAACCAGGAGCAACACAGCGGTCGCGTTCTCGAACGTCCCGGAGAACTTGCGCAATCGAGAGGCGAAGGGCACCATGCTCGACAATCGCGTTCCTGTGACGTCCAATGCGAGTTCACAGAGGTTGGAATGGTTGTGGATGAAACCAGAAAGATCCATGGACAGCTTTTGCGATTCATTGTCCGAGTTGTAGAAATCGAAGCAGAGTTCAAGAGTCTCCAGTTGCGGAAAACGCAGCTCTCGGAGGGTCGCGTCTACATGAGAGTGTGGGGGGCCAATGGAGAAGTCGTCAAGATACTCGAAAGTGGTTTTGAGACGGAGAACACGGAGTTGTGGGGAGGTGAGCGGCAGAGTGCGGAGCGATTCTGAAAGTTGATATAACAGTCTTTCAGCTTCGTGTCCTTCGACGTTGTAGGCTTCGAGGGATAGTTAGTTGAGACAAAAATTTGAGGGGATTTTCTTACCAGTTCGGCGCGGATCCCCACCCAAGGTCCACCCCGCGTTGGCCCGACGCTGTTCGTTGAAAATTACACAACTACATAATGATAGAAAAAACAAAAATTTGTACCAGGATGGCCAGCCAAAAACCCGTTAGAGGGTCGGGTGGGTGGGTGTTAATCAAAAGAGAGAATGAGAGAGACCTGTGTTAATCAAAAGAAAGAATGGGGAGGGCTGGGCGGGCAAAAGAAAAGGCGGAGAGCTGCCGGCAAGCGTCGGGCAGCGTCTCGAGGCGCGACGTGGCCGGAGGCAAGGAGCGCCTCCTCCTCGATCGATCATGCCGCTCATCCACAAACCCTGTTTTGGGCGTCCTCGTGCCTCGCACACCCCAAACCGTCAATTTGTGGATTCCCTCCCTGCTCGATGGCCATAGCTTCGCCCGAAGAGGTGGGAGAAAGTCGGGGCCATCACCTCCGACTTCCCGGCGCAACGCGGGGTTCGGCGCGGATCCCCAAAATCTAGGAGTTGTCGACGACGCAGACGCGCAGGAACCCCAAAACACTAGGAGGAGGCAACATCTTGGACAGACTGTGATCAGTGGGCAAACACAATACAGAGAGAAAATACGTAGCTTGCTCAAGTCAGACCCGCAAACGCTGGCATGGTTGCGAGTGCAGCGCAGGTGCAGAAATTCGCAGGCGCGGACAGACGCAAAGGACGCAAGCGCAGGTGGAGACGCAAGTGCAGATGGAGTCGCAATGCACTGGTGGACAGGTCGAAATGGAGATCGATGCCAAACACATGTAATCCCCGCTTGTGCATAAACTCAAGAGCTCGTGAACGTCTGCGCGGATGCGTACGGAATACATACTGAAAAACTGCTGTTCCAGTCTGCTGACCAGTCCCGACAACTTACGAAGAGTTCCTTGAGAGCTGGAAAGCTGCCAGGGTCGCTCAACAAAGAACACAACACGCCGAGCTGGTTTTCAATGCTCCAGTGCAAAACGCGGAGGGGAGAAACCAGCGCGCCGGGCTGGCGGAGGAGAAGCGCGTTCAGAGCGATTGCTGTGAGTTTCGTTTGACATCCCCATCCATCCCCACGCTTTGCATCGCTCAGCGCTAATTCCTTCACCAAACTCGCAGGATGAGGAATCATACGCCCCGGGCTCGTGTTGCAGTACGAGCGGAGATATCCTAGCGTCTCGGCGCGAGACAACGGCGGGTTCAGCAGGTGTTCGTGGAGGAGTGGGGAGAAGATCGCGTGGAGGCTGCGCGAGACTTGGGCGAGTCTAGCGAGGCTCCGACGCGTCGAGAAGTGTGCGATGAGGATACAGAGCTCCGGTGGAACGTCAAATGTGGGTCTGGTACGCGTTTAGCAGAGAATGCGGGAGTGGAGAGCGAGATGACCTGGCCATGTTTAAGAAGACCAGGCCTAGCTTGACTCGGAGGTTGTTCGACGAGGAGTCGGTTCAAGGACGCGTCAAATGAGCACGAGCACCGCGCGAGGAGAGGAATTCGGTGGTCGCGATGGTGGTGGTCGAGTTCAAGCAGGCTTGATGGGAACAAACGCGTCCCCATAAGCAGACAACTCGTACTCTACTCTAAATCTACCATATAACTGAACGAATCGGGCGTCTGCCCCTCTGCGACGTCGTTTTTGGCCAAATTTAACCATAGAGGTTGGCTATTGCGAGAAACGCAATCAACGCAAGAAGCTGCGAAACGGAATCGGGGCCCGTCCAAATGCCGAAAGGGCGAGAAGATGCACCCAGTTTGGGTTGGTGCCCACCGCAACGGAGAACGGGCAGGTTTTGGTCTCTTTTCATGATGTACACTAATTCTGTGCAACCAAAACATTAGACACGGAAACGCGGTTCGGAAGCGGACGCACTTGTTCTTTCTGCTCCTCCTCCCTCAGCCCAATCCACTGCATCCAGTCCACTCCCTGCTTGTGCACCATCATGAGCACCATCACCACAGGCAGGTACCACAGACAATGCCTAAACAGCACGCGCGCCTGCTTCTCGCTACCCTCGCGCCAAAACCGCCACGCCGCTTGCGTGCAGATCGCGTTGGGCACCAACGACGTTATCGCAAACGTCCACGTCGTGACGCCCGAGAGCGGGAAGAGGATGGAGCAGATGGGGATGAGGAGGAGCTGGTGGCGGAGGCTGACGAGCGCGTTTTTGCGCGGGTTGAGGACGGCGAGCATCTTGTAGCCGGCCTGCGCGTAGGCGTCGCGGACGAGGTGCGAGAGGCTGTTGAAATGGGGGAACTGCCAGCTGTAGAGCAGCATGAAGAGGGCGAGGGGGCCGAGGGGGTTGTCGACGAGGCCGAGGTTGACGGGATCGAATGGAAGAAATGTGTGGATGGGATACGCTGCGGAGGGAAGGAGATGGCCCCCGCAGGCTGTCCAGCCCATTAGCGGGGGTATGCCGCCGACGACTGCGCCGACCCAGGTGTTGTATATGGATTTGCGCTTCATCCAGGTGTATAGACCGGCGTAGAGCGCGATGTTCGAGACACCGAGGACGGCCGTTACTGGGTTTACGGCCGTCCATAGCAGCGCTGTCCCCGACACGCCGGTAGCTACCGCGAAACCCATTGCATGCAACGGCGTTATCGCTCTCCGTACGAGGGGACGGTTGCGCGTCCTGGCCATCTGCGCGTCGAAGGGGACCTCCTGAAGCTGGTTCAAGGTGTTTGCGGATGCAGAGCAGAGCGCGGTGCCTGCTGCTGTCGCGAGCAGTGTCGGAACGGTCGCGGGGAGAGGAGAGACGGCGACTCCGGACATGGCCGTAAGCACGACGAGGAGGCTGAGCCGGGACTTTGCGAGCTCGGTGTATACGCGGAGGAGCGGACGCGTTTGGGATGTGGCGGCATTCCGGGTTCTTACGACGATGGTGGAGCGGCTGAGGGTGAAGGAGCGGTGGAAAAACGGGGTAGTGCTCCGCGCTAGCCAGACGCGTTGCATTTCCGCTCAGCTTCAGGGTGGCCTCGGAGGGCGGACGGTCGCTGGGAGGTGGAGAGCGTCAAGGCCAATCGCAAGAGGCAAATTGTGCGTGACCCGAGTTTGCGGCTTGTTCTCCTCCTCCTACTGGCACTATGCTTGCCTACAGCACGACACGATGTGTCCGACCGTTCTATCCAACGAGCAGGTTGGTGTACTATCGTTTACATTTTACATACCAAGAAAATATGGTTGTTTTGCGCAAGAACTTGTTAACACCCACATTCGTGCTCAGGAACAACCCCCGGACACTGCCCACGTTTCTTCCTCGTATCCTTGAAGACCACCGGACGCAACTCAATCTCCGGCTTGCCTGCTTTCTGGTGCACCACCATATCGTAGTCGGCGCGGATCGGGGCTGGGTCGCGCATGAAGCTCGACCACCACGACTCGAGGCGGCAGTGACAGCCCATGTACTCCGCAAGTCCGCCATCGTCGTCAACGAGGACGCCGACCGAGATGTGCTTGAGCGCCGGCAGCGCGGGAAGCACGCGCTCCATTGCCTGGGTGTATTCCTCCGACGGCAGCGCGCGGGCCAACTTCGCCCATTCGCGCGTGAACGGCACGTTGCGGATACGGTACTCCTCGATCCGCAGACACTCGAGCTTGAGCAGCGGCGCGCGTTGGAGAATGTTGCAGAACGTCGTCTGGGTTTCTGTTAGGACGTGGTTCATGCGAAAAGGGGAGGACGTACGATCCGAGAATCGACTGCGATGTGTACGTTGAGGTCCTTGAGGTTGGGGAAGGCGGCGATGAGCGATGTGAAGGACTTGGCGGAGAGCTCGCGGATGTCCTTGATCGACTGGCCATTCGCATCGACCGCCGAGATCGTGAGCTTCTCGATGGTCGGTAGAGACGGATTGGCTGCGCAAAACTTCGAAAAAGCGTAGGCAGAATGGTGGTCCACCACAATCTCGAGCTCCTCAAGTCCGGCGGCATGTTGCAGTACGACGGAACAGTTTGCAACGGGACCCTTGAAAGAACGCAGTGACCCCACCGATGTTGCGGCGACATCCGTGCCCGAGGCGTTCAGTGCAAGCTCGCGCAATTGCGGATGCAGATTGAGGAAACCGGCGACCTGCACTTGGTCTACGGAGTGCTCGTCGTCGTCCAAGCCGCCGAACATATCGTCTGGCAGCATGCTCTTGACCACACTCAAGTCGAGGTTTTTGAGCGCCGGCAGGTGGAGCGCGTTTATGCTTTCAAGAAGATCGGCGTATTCGCTTTCGGGCAAGGCGTCATAGTCGTACAGGAAGGTGAAGCGGAGCTGGAGCGTATGGATGGTGGGAGAGGAGCGGGGCAAACCCTCGAGCGCCTCGGCCAAAAGCTCGAGGAACTCGTAGTTCGCATTGGAACCGGATCCTAAGGACAAGGCTCGTTACCGAGGAACAAAGAATATAGCCATCCAAACTCACTCTTGAAGCTATTCTTCAACGTCAACCCAAGCGTCTCCAGCCCCGGGAGCTGCATAAACTAACATAATATCAGACTCGACGAGCTTCGGAAAAGAGACGACTTACTGCGTACGACTTTATAACGCGCGCAATGACACAAGTGACGCGCAGCTCCTTGAGATGGGAGAAGCTGCCGGTCGCAATCGCCTCGCTCAGCATGTCGACTCCCAAAGAAATGTTAAAATGGAGCGAATGGAGGTTTGCCGCGATGCCGCTTGCAAGGGCCGCTTTGAGCGCGTCGTCGTTAAGGTCCTTCTTCAGAGTCTCGGCCAGGGCGAGGCGGCGGACGAATGGTGCGGGGTGGGGACGCGACGCGCTAGCGTCGGCTGCGGTACCGAGTGTCTGGATGAGGAGGACGGATTGCGCGGAAGTAGGAGGATTATTGACGATGTCCTTGTACAGAATGGGGTAGAAGAGGGCGCAGAGGGAACGAGACGCTCCTGCCAGCCGCCCGATGGAC
The DNA here is from genome assembly GCA_014461125.1 of Mycena kentingensis (nom. inval.). Taxonomy (NCBI): domain Eukaryota; kingdom Fungi; phylum Basidiomycota; class Agaricomycetes; order Agaricales; family Mycenaceae; genus Mycena; species Mycena kentingensis (nom. inval.). The sequence goes on along the minus strand of JACAZG010000021.1, from coordinate 481,059 downwards.
TGCCGAGTCGCATGGAGGGCGATGTGTGCCCAGACCGCGAGTGGGAGACCGTGAATGAGCCTGCTGTCGCCTGAGCGCAGTCTACGCAGCGGTGGGCTACTCACGAGGGAGAGGATTGGGCTGGGTGCTCCATGGCGGCGACTAGAAAGAAGCTGGAGCTCCAAGTGTGCGGGAGAACGCGACGACGGTGGCGGCTGCCAGTACATAATAAATTGCCCCGCCGAAGGCTTCGTGAGGCCTCGTGGCGCTTTCCAAGCACATTGGGCGGAAAAAATTCATACAAACAAAGAGACTTGTTGCATGGAAAGGCTTGCTGAGCTGCGGCCCCGGCTGCTCATGAGGGTGAGAGCAAAGAGGTTGCGCGACCTCGTGCATCACAACCTATTGACGTGTCGCGTCGCGTCTGCCTCCCCGTCTTGGATAAGTCTCAAGATGCAGCAAGAAACGTATATTTGGTTTCAGAACTTCACTTGGCCTCCTTCTTGCCTCGGTCGTCCCTCTCCCTCCTAGCTTCAAGCACCACACCCCTCCCTCCTCCACGCGCCCTCTCCACAACGAAATCCAACTCCACCGTCACCCTTGCCGGCTTCAGCATATACATCAAGCACTCCAATCGGCACATATCGTGATAGCACCAATCCGAGTCCATATCGTCCCCAAAGACACAGATCTCGACGCGTTTTAGGCGCGACAGCGAGCCGAGCAGCTTGTGGATGTCCGAAGTGTACTTTGTCGGTGGGACGAGCTGCGCGAGAGAGCGTCCTTTCGGCGCTTGGTCGCGATACTCCTGCATGCGGAGCGTCTCGAGGTGTTTGAACTTCGCAAGCGGTTTGAGGTAGCTTGACTGCGTGTCCCGTTAGCGGCGCGGATGCAGGCAAAGAGAACGGAGCGTACAACGCGTTTAAACCGCTCGCAGAAGAAATCCAAAGTCGTCAAGTTGGGAAACGACGCAACGAGGCGCCCGAGTGATTCGTTGCAGGTCTGGTATGAGGGAGACTTGATGACCGACCCGTCCCACTTGTACAAATCCGGCGCCGTAACACGGACGCTCCTCATCGTCTCGTGCTTCTTGAACTTTGGGAGAACGCGGAAGACCGGGACCTCGTCCTGCTCCCAGTCACGAACCACGAACGTCAGCTCCAACGACTCCATCGGCGTTCCATGAGAAAGGATGATCTCGGCGTCCTCTGGCGTCCCCTTGAAGGAACACAGGCGCGGCCAGAAGCATCGCTCCTTCGAGAGAATGTTGGTATCGTGCAGCTCGAACGTCAAATCGACGATGTTCGGATGCGCCGCGAGGAATTCAGAGACGTCCAGTATCTCTTCGTGTTCGTCGCAGTCAAAGTCGTCGTCGTCCATAAAGTCGATGGAGATCTCGAGTTTTTCGAGCGCTGGGAAGCGGAGCCGGTTAATCGTGTCCACCAGTTGAGCAATACCGTCCTCCGGAAGAGCCTTGTGGATGAAGTGGATGCGCAGCTGGAACGCGCGGAGGGCAGGAGATTTGGCAGGGAGCTGTTCCAAGGCGGCGGAAAGACGTCCAAGGATCTTTTCCCCATCCAAAGGCTGCTTATGCTCTAAGAAGGTCGGTTCATGCAGGTGGTGAGCGTAGATAACGCACTGGACAGATGCAGCTTCAACGACAGTCCAAACGACTCCAAACCGTTTACTTCCATGAACTGCAGAAGCATTACCCAAGCTAGTTGAAAGCAATGTAAAGCATACCTCGAAACTCTCGTTCAACCCGTCAGAAGCGACACGAAGCTCCTTGAGCTGCGGGAAACGCCCTGGCTCGCAAAGAATGCTGCCCAATTCGTCCAACCCAGTCGACGTCCTCCATTCCAGCGCAACCAGTGGAGCACCATTCGGGTGAGCCTGGTGAAGATTCCGCATCGCAGTCACGACCTCGTCTACGTCCAAGATGACGCGCGCCGTATAGACGTCTGGTGCAGCGTCGGTGACCGAGAGCCGGCGCGTATGAACCGCATGGTGCGGCTTCTCCGCGGAAGCGCGACTGAGGATCCTGATGACCGCACGCGACTGGGAGGCATCCAGGGCCGGATTGGCCAGGTCCTCGTAGAGGAGCGGCGCAAACAGCGCATTGAAGCGACGGGAGACGGCGGAGAGTCTAGCGATGGACTGGCGCGTTGAATAGCGCGCGATTATGGCGCACAGTTCCGGAGGAATACGCGCGGAGATGGACGACTTTGCTTTCTTCATCGTAGAGCAGAGACAAGAGGGACTTATCACGTAACCACGCGGTGGCGTGCCATCATTACCAACTTCACATGGAGAGTTGCGGTGGCCAATGTCGACGCGCATGCGACATCCCGAGGCGTTGAAGTTGCAAATAATCTTTGTGCTGCGCGGGCATGAATGTCAGCAGCAGAGGAGAGCATATTAGCAGCTGTTGTGAAGCTCGTGCAAACAATGTTAAAACATACCCAATGCTCACTTCGGAGTTCAACCCGGGGTTTAGGTGGAGCAGACTCTGAAATGGTGCTGTCCAAAGATAGGATAACTTTCAGCAATGAAAAATATCAATGGATTTTCCTTTGCATCCATTTCCAACAAAGGAAACCTGAAGTTTCCGAACAATGGAAATGACTTCTTTTTCTCAGGAAACTTTGCAATTGCATCATGTGGATCTTCAAGCTTCAAGCTTCAAGAACGAAACACACTGGAGAGCCACATTGCAGAGTTTCCCAACAGGGAAAGAATAACGCGTACCATTCATCAAGTGCTTCCCGCGGTTCAATTTATTGTTTGTGCCACCCTGTCGAATTTGCCGTTTTGTATGAAACATCGCCACGACGGAAACCCATGTAATCGCGGCGATCCACGTATTTGAGCTGGGGTGAGATGCCTTCAAGTGGACACCTCTCCCTTCGAACCACGTTGAAGAACCACAATGGGAAAAGTAGCTGAACTAAACGCACCGAAGCAGGCAATCGGTGTCTGGCCCGAGTATTGCACGCACACGCAGGCCGTAGGATTATCCATCCGCGAGAAGAAGTTCTCGTTGAGCGTGCGGCCATTTTCTCCGATCGCGGTTCGCCGTCTGCTGACAGTCGAGATGTGTTCAATGCTAGGGAGACAGCTTCAACATTGTACGCTCAACAATTATCCACCAATGCCGCTGAGGGGCTCAATCTCCATCCAGGACGACGTTGTTGCAAAGAAAGCGACGTTCAAGGTCAGCGGCAAGTCGATGACATTGCATGGGAGGAAGAGTGAGCGGCGCAACTACCTTTTCAAATCGCGCTCATATGCCTTCTTGAAGAATTCATCGACATTGAGTCCGGAAAAGAGATATTTACCCTCGTGAAACGGCACTGGCGCTTGCGCACCACATTCGAGGGCATAACCGGCAAAGAGCAGGTCAAGTTCACGATCACCAAGAAGTTCTTTAGCCTTCGGGGAACGCTTATAGCGTGAGTACCAGTGCTGGTCTCCTGCGCTGGAACGCCGGCGCCCGTTCTTGCGGGCACTGGATAACATGCATTGCAGGACCTTCACTAACGCGGCAACCAAGCAGCCGGAGACACTCGGTACGTCCACGTCCACAGATGCCATTTAACGGCCCTGCGAAAGGGCCGTGGTGGAAACCCGGGTTTACATTGGAAGGAGCTCGCCGCTCATTTGTCATTCATTCTAGTGCTGACGGGTAGCATTTTCGACCGGAAAGCGGAGATCAAGTGGAACAACCAGACCGTCGGCCGCATCTCCCGCAAGTTTGGGAACTTTGCAGAGTTTGCCATGAACCAGCAGACGTATATCCTGAGTGTTGCCCCGAATGGTCGGTACTTCATATTTTCGGACGGGGAGACAATGTCGACGAATACTAACAACAATGTAGTTGACAAGGCGCTTCTTGTTGCGCTATGTGTCGTGCTGGACGAGACGCAGAATGAAAAGCAGCGCACATAATTAGATTCGGAGTCGGAGCGGGCACTTATCTATTTAATTGCAAGTTCTCGGTGGGGTCATAGAATTATAGTGAAGCAACCAGCGGAAAGCGGCAACGGGCCGGAGACACATGTTCGGGAGCATATAAAGGCGGGGATCGTGCAGGCCTGTTGTCGAGCAGCGAGGAAATGTATAGACGGAAAGTGTACCTTCTCAGTGTTTCGGTGTTTGGGCGTTGACATGTACAAGCAAGCTTCGGGCAAGTCGGTGTTGGCAGCGAAATATGTTCGCCGCCCACCGAGGTACCTGAAGTTCAGTAAATATAAGCGGGGTTGGTAGCCACAACATGTAATGCGACGAGCGCGACAAAACCGCCGCGGTCTTTGTCCGAAAGATACAAACTTGATCTCCCACGGTTCAAACTACGCTAAACCGAACACTGGTGCTTTCTGCATGGTGCCATGTATCGTCACGCCCATGGTATGCGATACGAGATTGGGACAGTATAGGACCATGCGTTTGCCGTTTTTCTGGCGTCACTGAGGAGGACTGTATCGGTCCCGTTGTCGGCAGCCGATATACCATAGGTAAAGGAGTCTTTACTGCATGAACAAATCCTACCCTGGCAGATGTTGAATAGCTCTATTCAGAGGTACATTGCATAACGAATTCGAATGTTTAAGGTGTCGCGCGTCCTGGCCATCTGAGCACAAATTAGCAAGAAAGAAAGAAATGTAGCGCTGCACAAACCGAGGGTACAGAGAGCATTCGCGAACGGTGTATCTGTTGGCCAGCCACGCAAGGAATCGCTGAAAATCGTTCAGAAAGCAGTTGAGCAGAGAATTAGCCTTGCATACCTCAACACCCAAACCGTACCCTCCATGCGGGCACGTCCCGTACTTGCGCTGGTCCGTGAACCAGTAGTACGGCTCCGTCGGAATACCCTCGCGCGCATACGCCGCAAGCAACTCGTCCATATCATCAATCCTCATCGACCCTCCGACGATCTCGCCAACGTTCGGCATCAACAGGTCGCAGCTCTCGGTGAATTTGCCCTTGCTCCCGTCCGGCCCGGGGATCTTGCGCATGTAGAACGCCTTGAGCTCGGCAGGGAACCCGTGCAGGAAGATCGGCTTCCCGATGATGTCCGTCATGCGGCGTTCCGCAGCCTCGGCGATGTCGTCCCCGACTACGTGGTCGACCATTTTTGCCTGCCCGGTCTCGTCGAGGATGGGGTTCCCGTCGGCGTCCTCGGCGGGGCGTTTGATATCGTGCTCGACGAGCCAGGCGATGGCGTCCTCGTACGACATGCGCATGAACGGACGAGAGGGCGCAACAAAGTCGGGGTTGAGCTGTTTGATGAGCGCGGCCGACGCAGGGTCCGCGAGTAGCGTGTCGACAGTCTCGCAAATGATGGTCTCAAGGTGCGTCATGAGGTCGTTGAAGTCGATGAACGCGAGCTCGGCTTCCATATGCGTATACTCGCTCAGGTGGCGACGAGTTTGACTGTTTTCTGCACGGAAACTCTCTTGCACGCAAAAGACGTCGCCGAGACTGGGGAGACATGTCTCGAGGTAGAGCTGGGAGCTTTGCGTGAGGAACGCGGGCTGGCCGTAGTAGTCGAGCTTGAATAGCGTTGCGCCGCCCTCGACTTGTGTCTGCACGAGACACGGTGGCGTAACCTCGAGGATCTTGTGGTCGGCGTAGACTTTGCGGAACGCGCTGAGCATGGCGGCCCGGAGGCGGAGCACGCTCGACGCGGTTTCGCCGCGCAGAACGAGATGGCGCAGGTCTGCTTTAATCGATGCATCCGAGTTCTATTTTATGGTCGATACAGATAGTTGCCAGCAGACTGGCGTGATCGCGTACCTCGTTGACCCGAGTCAAGAAGGACTCCTCCCCGCTCGGCGCAGTGCCTACCAGTCGCCAGAAGTCGACGACAAGCTCATGCCCACCAGGAGCAGTTTTTCCCTCTGGTACCGCTTGTAGGGTACCGATAAATTCGACGGTGGATTCGACGGTCAACGTCAGCGCTTGGTATGTTTGCGTCTGGCGATCCCGATGAAAACGAGCGCGATAAGGACAGAGACGCCACGTACCGACTTGCCAGAGAGTAGGGATTGTAGATACCCAGTACCGTCGCGCAGTTCGATGAACATGAGTCCCTTCTGGTCGCGCAATCGGTGCACCCATCCGAACACGCGTACTCGTTGTCCGCGTAGAGGTGCCAGGTCGACAATTTTGGCCTGAGAAGATGAGATTCTGGTGGAAGACGGCCTCTGACGCGCACCTTGGTTGCAGGAGGCAGACTGGTGTCCTCGACGAGAACGATCTGCTTGCTAGCCTCAAGCACTTGTAACCTCCGCTCCCTCTCCTCTGCGTCTTTGCGCTGCTGCTCCTCCGCCTTCAACGCCTTTTTCTGCAGCCCTTCGGCGGTCTTTTTGGCCTTTTTGAGCGAAGATGCGGTCGGTTCCTCGTACGTGCCCGCGGAATCTTTGCGTGTCAGGAAGGCGGCGTCTTTGTGCTTGAAGACTGCGTGGCCGAGAGACTGGTAGGGCAGCTCTGCGGTTCCATTTCCCGTGGTATCGGAGCCGATGGTCTCGTCGATGTGTATGGAGGACGACATGGTGGTCGGGAGAGAGAGATGTGAATTGTGCTGTTGATTTGCGTCCTGACTCGACACCGTATCCTAGCGTCGGTTTGGCGTCGGTATATCCGGTAGGTCCGCGATTAGCCCGATCCAATGCCCGGCGTCGCCGTCTGCGTGTGTGTGGGGACGGGTATCGAGGAATCCTGAGGGCTGTCAAAACGCGTCTCGCCTCCTACCACCATGGTCAGTCCTCGCGCCCCGACTTTCTGCACGTTCTCAGTCCCCACAGCTCCCACTATCCCTTCTAAATGCCGCCCAAAACAAACCCATGGTGCGTCTGCCCACTTCGACGCGTTCAGTCAGCTCATAAACAAGCCTGTAGATGGTCGAGCTCAAGAACGGCGAGACGTTCAACGGCCATCTAGTCAATTGCGACAACTTCATGAACATCACCCTCCGCGAGGTTTACCAGACGAGCAGTGACGGGGAGCACTTTTGGAAGCTGAAGGAGTGTTATATTCGCGGCAGCACGGTGCGTGGCCTCCTGCCTACACTGACTCTCATTGAACACGTTCCCAGATAAAATACCTGCGGGTACCAGACCAGCTGTTGGATGCTGTGAAGGAGGAGCAGAACAGGGCGAGGGACGCTGGGCGTGGAGGACGCGGAGGGTTTGTTGGAAACCGTGGCGGACGCGGAGCGCCAATGAGAGGAGGTGCGTCTGTTTTTCGTCTTCGGTGTTTGTTCTAACGAGACTAGGACGCGGAGGTGGACGGGGAGGACCAATGCGTGGTGGAAGAGGGCGCGGACGAGGCGCATGATCTTTTTGTCGGTGAGCTTGTACGACTGCTACGCTAGGTGCCCCATCTATTCCCTTCTATATTCGCGTCGACGACGAACTCTTGTCCCCCGTTGAAAACCCACTTTCCCTACACAGCGTCAATGCGATCCGTCTCGGAAACAAGCACGACCTACCGTGAAGGAAGCGGCGTTGACTCCGACTGCTCTCAACTGTTCGTACGCCAACATCCACTCCCTTGCCTCACCTAAAGAGAGCTTCTCCGCGTATCCCGTCCAGCGAACTCGAAACTTGACCTTCTTCAGCTTGCGCCCACTCGCTACGGCTGCCTTGATCGCAGACAGGCTTCCTGCTTCGACCAGACATTCGACGCGTTCCAGCTTTGGCATCGACTCGCAGAGAAATGCGACATCCCAGAGTGCGAGCTCCGCCTCCCCGACAACGAACTGCATCAGCGTTGGCGGCAATCGACGAACAAACGCGCGCGGGATAACGTGCCCCGCTCGGACAATGAACGCGTACAACGTGAACGACTCAAGGAGCGTATTCTGCACTAGAAGATGTGCGATCCATTCGTACAAGCCCACCGGCGAGCAGCTGTTTGCGCGTACTGTTAGATTGCGCAAGGAGCAGCCGTTGGACATCGCGTTCTCGGACGGGCGCGCGACAAAGTCGATGTCTAGGGTGTGCAGATGTGGGAGCAGGGAGAGGATGGCGGGCATTATATCCGACGGTGCGCCTAGATCATTTTCGTTAGCGAATTTCCTAACGAAGAACCATCTAGAGTACCTTTCAGGCGCAGTTCCTCTAGCCCCGGTAGCCCAGAGAGCAACGAGACGCATTCGCTACCGCCGATGGAACCGACACAGAGCTCCAACTGCGTTAGCGTTGCTGCCAGCGGTCCGTCCAACTTCGACGAGTTTGGGCTGGCGAAGCACCATAACGAGAGCTTGGTGAGTCCGGAGAGGGACGCCAGCTCCCCCACGCTTCGGGGCTGAGGTCGTTGTATGTGCGCAACGTCAAGGACCGGAGCTGCGTGAGTGTTTTGGTGACCGCAATGAGCGCAAGTGTCTCCGCCTCGGGATTGCGTTCCGTCGCGCCGTTGCTTGTGGGCGAACCTGATCCGGGACTCGGGGTCGGGATGTCGTCAATCCAGGAGAGGGATATCAGGTTGGTGCATGAGGCAATTGCGCAGAGCGTTTCTGGCGTTAACGCGCCTGTTGCCTGGTCAGGTTACCGGAAACGCGCGCGCAAGATGGGCTACCGTGCTCTGTGAGACATCGGACGTGTTTTGCAAGGTGCGGGTGTTCCAGCAGGGCCGGCGATGGTCGCTTTTTTGTTGGCGAAAAGATGGCAGTCAGTCAAATGATGCTGGCGTTTGGCCGGTGTGCCCGACACGAACTGTACCTTGCGGAGGAGACGCGCGTCGAGGAAGGCGTAGAAGAGAGGCAGCGCAGCCTGGTGAAAGTTTCTGTTTACGCGCGTGCATGCGAGGAGGTCGTCGCGGTCGCGGAGATGGTGCAGGATCGGGTTGATGAGGTCGAGGGGTAGTTGGAGGAGCATGTAGACGTTTGTCCACGGGCACGCGTTGGTTAAATAGCCTATCCGCCGAGTACCCCGAGCCCGGAGTTCGGAGCACCAGCCGACCTGATCGCCATTTCTGCTCTCACTCCACGGTCACCTCGATGTTCTACATAATCGGCCTCGGCCTCTGCGACGAGAAGGACATCACCGTCCGCGGGCTGGAGGCCGTCAAGGGCTGCGCGCGCGTCTACCTGGAGGCATATACGAGTATCCTCATGGTCCAGAAGGAGCGCCTGGTGAGCTGGGATTGCTCACCAAACGACACGCTGAACAAGCTAGGAAGCCTTCTACGACAAGCAACTCATCCTCGCAGATCGCGACATGGTCGAGACTCAGAGTGACGAGATCCTCGACAAGGCCGACGAGCTCGACGTCGCGCTGCTTGTCGTCGGCGATCCGTTCGGGTGCGCATCTTTTCCGCGATTCTAAACCCGGAGCTCACCCTATGCAGCGCGACGACGCACACCGATATAATCCTTCGCGCCCGCGCCCTCGGTATCCCCACCCGCGTCATCCACAATGCCTCCATCATGAATGCTGTCGGCGCAGCCGGCCTGCAGCTCTACCAGTTCGGCCAGACCGTCTCTCTCGTCTTCTTCACCGACACATGGAAGCCCGACAGCTTCTACGACCGCATCAAGGAGAACGCGCTGCTGGGCATGCATACCCTGGTGTTGCTGGATATCAAGGTCAAGGAGCAGAGCGACGAGAACCTGGCTCGGTGCGTGGTTGTTTGTCGTGCGTATACAAGTACTAACGGTCTGCAGCGGTCGCAAGATCTACGAACCGCCGCGGTACATGTCTATCCCCGTCGCCGTCCGCCAGCTGCTTGAGATCGAGGCGATTCGGCAAGAGGGTATTCTGGCCGCCGAAAACACGCTCGCAGTCGCGCTTTCGCGTGTAGGCGGCGGCGACGAGCAGCGGATTGTTGCTGGCACGCTCGCGGAGCTCGCCGCACACCCGGAAGACGCGTTCGGGGAGCCGCTGCACAGTCTGGTCATCGTCGGGAAGAGGCTGCACCATCTCGAGGTCGAGTACGCCGAGACGTATGCGGTAGACCGAGCGCAGTGGCGGAACGTAGCCAAAAGTGTGTACGGGTGTGCATTAGAGTGAAAAACTAATCCTCTGGCGTGAGCTTGTACTCGCCCTCCAGCTCAACAATCTTCGCCACTGCCCGCCTGTAGCTCTCGCTCTCCTGCAGCTTCAGCCCGTACGCAAACAGCTTCGGGTGCGTCTCCTTGGACAGCCCGGGCGGCGCGCGGCCGTTGCCGCTCGTTGACGCCAGGACGGGGAAGCTCATCATTATATCTGCGCCCGTCAAATTTGGTCCACACAGATAGGGTCCTCCTCCCGGCGCGGACGCGAGGCGCTCCTCGAGGAAGGCAAAGTGCGCAGCGAAGTTGGGGTCCGTGTAGCCCTTCTCGATCTTGCCGGAGATTCCGGACGTTATGGGCTTGATGAAGAAGGGGACCGGCGCATTCTTGATATCTGGGGCGCGTGGTTAGCTCGGTGGAAGCGGCGAAGACGCGGACGGACTGTTCTTGATGAGGGACACGAGGAGGAGCGACATGAGCGAGCCCTCGGTGTAGTGGAGGAAGTAGCGGTAGCGGAGCCACGACTCGGTCTCGCCGCCCAGTGTGTTCTCCTTACCCTCTTCCCAACGCGTCGGGACGAGTGCGCCGTCCTTGAAGTGCTCGCAGAGGTACTCAGTGACGAAACCGCTCTCCGCGAGCACCTTGTCGCCGACGGTGAGCACGGGCGACTTGCCCAGCGCGTGGATGGACTTGATAGCGGGGTCGGCGAGGTGCGTCTTGGGATCGCGCTTGTACGTCTTGATCTCGTACGGGACGTTGAGCTCTTCGAGGAGCCAGAGGATTCGTTGCGCGCGGCTCTTTTCTAGCCAGTGCAGGACGATTTTGGCGGGCGCAGACATGGTGGTTCGGGAACAAGAATGCCGGAGATGACAGGCCCAGCGCAGATCTCGGGGTTGCACGGGTTGCCCCCTCCGGCGGCGCCCGGGGCGCTCATGCTGCTAATTGGCGAACGGTAGCGGAGCGCTCCGGGATGGCCCAGTACTTCAAACTACCGTTTGCGTCCATGTACTCATTCAAGCGAATGAACAGGCAGTTTAGTGCGCGAACGAACCAATTATTTCGACCCTCTTGCTTCTGTTCGCCGTGTCATCCGTAAGCAACCCTAGCACTCGCTATTGCGCTCGAACGACCACACTAGCCCCGACTTCGGCATTTTCAAACTCCCTCCAGAGTTGCAGTAGATTGGCGCCCAAGAAAATAGACCGCACGAGGCGCGCTGCCAACCGGTCGCCGTTTTGGGGTATCACGCCTTCGACGAGCTTGCTTCCTCATGCCACCCACGAACACACCCTCGCGATCTCTTCCCTCTATACGTCTCCTCGCCGCAGCCGATGAGCCCAACCCGCATTTGGTGCTTCCTGCGCTGCTAGGACCAGCCACCCAAACAGCTTGCTTCTCTGTCGAGAAAGGCACTGTTATCGTCGACAGCATTAGGTCGCTCGGCTACTTCGTCCAGCCGCAAACAAACATCGACCTCCGCCGCGGACTGGTAGAGTACATGCGCAAGCCATACCGCCTGCGCGAGTTTATGCGCATCAAGCGGCTCGATAACGTCCTCGAGATGTGTTTGAAGGCACGCAAAAGCGCAGAGCTACTCAACGCCGATGTCGTTACTTGGCGCGGGATATTGACCAAGTCTGCTCACAGCCGTTTCTTTTCTACTGCCTGCTTCAACTCGCCTAGGATCGCGCTGGGTACCAAGATCGATTTGAACGTGTCGTACCACGACGGAATCTTGTACGTGGAGGACCATGCGACGCCCAAAGGAAGAATAAGGTATCCTTTTTGCTTGGAAGGGAGCCCAGAGATTGCGCTAAAATTGATGCAGCTTGTGCGACGAATCGACATTCATGGGACACAAGTTTGAGGACTATTGCACCTCCCAGCGTCCGGGAGGCCCGGCTGGATCTTCCCTTTTCGACCTGGACACATTCTGGGCTGCAGGGATAACGAGGACGTTGGGGTCCCTCAACCTGCTGCTTGTCGGAGAAGTGGACTGTGTCAATCGTAAGACCGCCGCCAAATTCATTCAACATTTTATCTCAATGTCTCTAGCTGACTACCGCACGGATCCCGGACCCCAGCATTATGTCGAGCTCAAAACAAAATTGGTCCCTCAGCCAGAATTGTGGTGTGTATCCGCCACAGCGTTTGACTTCGATGTAATCGTTGAACAGGTCAAATCACGAGCGGGACCGCAAGTGGGACGTACAATCACACCTCATTGGAGGGACACAGATTGTTGCGGGGCTGCGGTCTCAAAATGGGATCATCAAGGCTTCGGACTATCGTAAACTTGAAGTCCGCGAAACGCCGCCTGGGCGCCTCGACTGGCTAGCGCGCGTCTTACAGGCACTGATAGACCATTGCAAACAAAACCCGAATCCGTGGCGTAGAGGAAATGCCGCACCGCTTCGCGTCTGGCGGGCTGAGGCTAGAAAGGACCACGTCAACATCAGGGAAGTAACGGCGCAGGAAATCGAGGCCATGAACAAAGGCGGTGTGCCGAGAAACGGGATCCTTCCGGTCTCGTACCTTCAAGGTCTCGCGAATCGCAAAAAGCAGGCTCGCGTATAGAAGTCAGTAATGGAAGTTTGCTCTCGCGGTTAACTTGATCTCGACTAGTAGGTTCATACTGGGGCAATGTTTTCGGCGACTCAGAACTAGTGCTTTGTTTTAATGTCCAGCAATCCAATCGAAGAACTTGAAACCGCCCATCCTCCGTCACCCTCATAGCTTTCAAGACCGTTTGAAGGAGTTTCCCCTGCCTGCTAAGGAGGCTCCAAGCGACCAAAATTTGGTTCATGTCGGGATGGTCTGTCGAGCGTGGCAGTGGTCTATGTGGATGTGCATTGGTCTGAAAAATTGAAACGTACAGCTGTTGCGTAGCACGGCAAAACTCTAATCCTCCGCCGTTAGCTTATACTCGCCCTCTAGCTCTACGATCTTTGCGACAGCCCGCTTGTAGCTCTCGCTCTCTTGCAGCTTCAACCCATACGCATACAGCTTTGGGTGGGTTTCCTTGGACACACCGGGCGGCGCATGGTATGGACTATTCGTCGACACCAGCACGGGGAAGCTCATCATAATGTCCGCGCCAGTAAGACTTGGTCCGCAGAGGTACGGCCCTCCGCCCGGCGCGGACGCGAGGCGCTCCTCAAGAACGTTGAAATGTGTCGCAAAGTTGGGGTCCGTGTAGCCCTTCTCAATATTGCCTGAGATTTCAGCCGCAATAGGCTTGACGTAGAAGGGGACCTGTGCGTTTTTGACATCTGTGGCGCGTGGTTTAGTTAGCGTGGTTAGCTCGGAGGAACTTGAAGTGGCGGAGACGCGGACGGACTTTTCTTATTAATGAGGGACACGACGAGGACTGGCATGAGCGAGCCCTCAGTGTAGTGCAAGAAGTAGCGGTAACGGAGCCACGACTCCGTCTCGCCGCCCAGCGTATTCTCCTTGCCCTCCTCCCAACGCGTCGGGACGAGTGCGCCTCCCTTAAAGTGCTCGCAGAGGTACTCGGTGATGAAGCCGCTCTCCGCGAGCACTTTTTCGCCGACGGTGAGCACGGGCGCCTTGCCCAGCGCGTGGATGGTCTGGATGGCGGGGTCGGCCCTGCGCGTCTTGGGGTCGCGTTTGTATGTTTTGATCTCGTACGGAACGTCAAGCTCTTCGAGGAGCCAGAGGATGCGCTGTGCGAGACTTGTCTCTAGCCAGTGTAGGACGATTTTCGGGGGTGAGGACATGGTGATTCGGGAACTAGAAGGCCATAGATGACCGGCTTTTATTATAACGCGTAAATATTGGGTCGCACAGTTTGCCATTTGTCAGCCCGCTCCCGAGCAGTCCGGTGATGCTGGTAGCTTTGGGATATGTCAGCGGCAGCCTAGAAGCACTCTCGAGCTTTGGACTGCTTTAGTACCTCGCGCCTATTTTCCAATAATTTTGTCGAGTGCAACGAATCGAACATCGTTTGTTGAACCAACATTCCCACGCGACTTTCTTGCTGCCATGTCATCTGCAGGAGGCATTTCTCTGCTTCTGCTCTATATATCGTCGGGACTATTTCTTCAAGAGGATGAATCGCGCTAGCTTCTACCGGGGCGGTATACGCTCTTCCTGAATCGACCGTTCGGAGTTTAAATTCACCGCTTTGCGCACCCTCACGGTCCACATCGGTGCTGTGCTATTAGGGCCTGATCGGGTGCCGCGCCTGCGAAGGCGCACCCCGCCAAATTTCAGCCGCAGGCGTAGCTCCGCGTCTTTGAGCCGTACAAGCTCGTTTGCTGCGAAGACCCCTCGCAACACCCTTGATGCGAGATCTTCGTAGCAACGACAGCGGATGTATTCCCACAGAGAAATAATTTGCGTTCAAAAATCTTATAATATGCTGTTTCAATCGAGCTTTTAGCGTGTTTGGGCTCTTTGGTATGATGGCAATGTACAGTAGAAAAATTGGCTAAAAAAACGCGTTATTGCGCGTAAAGCTCGACGCGTTTGATTGCTCTCGGCCATCTTCTCATGGGAAGATTTGCGTCGGGTGATTTCGGCGGGAGGGTCTGGACCCTCCATTCCGAGCCCTCCGCAAATCCCGCAGCCGTACGCCTTCGCAGGCGCGGCACCCGATCAGGCCCTTAATAACAGACCTTGCATCTTTGAACCGATGTCGATGCAGACAACTGCCATTGACACACTCCGCTGATGTGCTTGGTATGCGTATAGAGGAGAAATACACAAATATGTAAACCTCAACTCAAATATACACACAACCAAATACGAATTGTGTTCGGGGTTCGGACTGCAGGAAACAGTCAACGGATTTCAGAATGTATGCTACTAACTATCTTAATTTGCTATCTACTAGCTGAATATGAACTTTCAAAATGAGGATATAAGGAGGTAAGGGATTTAGAGCAGTCACGTGACTTAACTCTCACACTCAGTGCAAGCTATCACAACTTACACCTACGTACACACTCAGCGCAAGCTATCACAACTTGGCGCCTACGAACACACTCAGCACGTACCAATAGCGGTGCTACAGCCAACCCAAACACAAACTATCACAGTGGTGCTTGGCGTTAGGATACCACGGGGCATATTGCGCAGCGGTGCTTACAAATTAAACAAAATCACACAAATTAATTGGGGTGAAGACCCTTGAGACCAGACCTGAAACAGTGAACTGCTGCTCAGATACCAAATCTGCGGGGGGTGTCTTATTCAGAGAGGGCCCTGGGGCCCTCCTTATATACATGTGCCTAATTATCTACCATATTTTTAGAAACAAGCCAACATTGACATTCTAGTGAATAAACACAGTGATTTAAATTGGTATGTTTGAAAAGCTTGCGTTATTAAACTGTATGTTCAGAATTGTCATTGTGAGTCATTTCTGACAATTCTACCATAATTCATATAATTTGGGACAAAGAGAAAATATTACATAATATCTGTCAACTATGTAAGCTCATTGATAATTTCTAACAGATGTGCATAATTGTTACAAGGTTGTGTGAAATAATGAAGATTCATATATGGCATATTTGATTTCTATAATTATTGTAAAATGTGAAAAATTCTCATGCTAGTTCCTTTCAATGTTCTTCACCGCTACCGTTGTACAGTGCACACTCACCGGCATCTACTGTAGCATTTCATTCAATCCTAATGAGGTTGTGGCGTGTGACATCCGCTATGAAAACTGCAATCCGTAAACTTCGGAAAAGGCCTGTGACACCTCAGAAATTTTGCAAGGTGCCAAAGGAAAATGGGCTAAATATAGGGCATATCTAATGTGATATCAAGCCAAATGGAAATTCTTTGCAGCACTATTAGATACAGTGAGGTGGAAATGCTCTCTGAGCAACCCTCTCAGTAACCCCGCAGGGCAAAAAAAAAAAAAAAATCCAGAATAGAGCTGTTCAAGTAGAAGCTGTGAGATTTAGATTTTCTGGAAGAAACATGAATGGGTACTGAATTGTTTTGGAGCCATCTCATGTTTTCTGAAACCATATTTTAGAGCTTCTAAACAGCTCTATTGGGTCGTCCGAAACCTTTTGTAAACCTCTCAAACTGACCGTGACAGCTGTCAAAAATTCAGAAAAAAAAATAACCACTGTGAAACGTGACCTACAAATTGAATGAAATACTACAGGATGCAAAACCCAACAGGTTGGCACAGTGCAAGATAATCATCATAAAAAGGAACACTAATCCTGTGGAGTGACTACTGGCCATCCAGTTCCGCGGATTCCCGTTGAGAACTCTGCGCGCTGCAGCTTCAACCCATAGTAAAATAGCTGGCACGCGGCGACTTTTTTTTTCTTTCTTTTTTTGGTTTCAGCACTGATCTTGTGTGCCTCATATCTCCACAACCGTGGCACAAGAGTAGGGTTCAAATTGTACTCGCTGCCCGCAGGGCGCCCCATATATATTCACTTCGGCGGTTCAAAAAGATAAGAGGCAATTTTTTGAAGTCTTTTGGTGGTCAAAAGAGTCGCCTAAATGTAATAGTCTTTTGTGTTGGAAAATTCTGGGACTTTTCTGGGCATCTTTGGTGGGAAAAGATCTGACTAAAATTACGAATGATCTCCGGCCCAAAATTCATCAAATTAGTTTGTATATACGGTACACAGAATAGAGCACTTCAGACGCATTAGAGCTTATTAGAAACTCCGAGAAACCGTTTTTCGGAGCACAAATAGTTTCATGAAATTCTGAATAGCTTCCTGTGGGAGCGAGGAAACCCACCACCACCACCTCATCGTCCTCCATCTGCAGCCTTCGAGGGGTAGGATAGGGAGCAGTTGTTGTAGGCTTGGGGCGGGCATAACGGTTGTTCGGGACAAGATTCGGTGCGGCGGCGGCGGTGCGCTCAAAACGGAGCCCTGGATGTCAACCCCGGCATGGTGGAGCATTCAAATCTCAGAAACAAAATGACATTTCTCGTGAGAGATCCATTTCTCGGAGTTTCTAATAAGGTCTATTTTGGAAGTTCAAAAAATGTAGGATCTGAGCCTGCTCATTGGCCGAGGGAGCTCCACTCCCATTCAGTTCTTGTATTTCTTTTAAGCTTCAAATTTTCATCTGAAGTGCTCTAATATGATGAATGCTAAAAGTACTGAATCTTTTGGGAGCTCTAATTGTCAATTTTAGGCCCATTCTTATGTGAAAAAGATAGACCAAAAAAGTTGAATTTTTGGTGGGCAAAAAAGGTGGGGTGTTTTTGATGAGGAACAAACCTGTAGTTTTCCAGCGGCTGCTCGTCGGCGGATGAGCAGCGGACGGTTGCTACCCTTTACAAGGTCTCAAAAAACTATTGCTTTTAGGCTACTCTTTTGGCTACCAAAAAAAAAAAAAAACCCCAAACAATCACCTCTTATCTTTTTGAAACGCCGCAGTGATTTCTAATTGTCGATTTAATTTGTATTTTGGCGAAGACATGGCTCCCCGGACGTGGACGAGGTCGTGACTGCGATGTGGAATCTTCACCAGGCTCACCCGAATGGTGCTGCACTGGTTGCGCTGGAATGGAGGACGTCGACTGAGTTGGACGAGTTGGGCAGCAATTTCTTTCCAAGCCACGGCGTTTCCCGCAGCTCAAGGAGCCTCGTATCGCTTCTGACGGGTTGAACGAGAGTTTTGAGGTATGCTTTACGTCCCTCTCAACTAGCTTGGTTTATAATGCTTCTGCAGTTCATGGACGTAAACGGCTTGGAGTCATTTGGACTGTAGTTGAAGCTGCATCTGTCCAGTGCGTTAATGTGCGCTTACCACCTGCATGAACTAACCTGCTTAGCGTACAAGCAGCCTTTAGATGGGGAAAAGGCGATATGCGCGTGACCGTGATTCGGCTTGCTTTCGCTCCACCACGACCAGCCTGTCGCATCCCTTTCTGTATCTCCGCAGGCTGCCATTTTCTCGTGGCAAGCATCTCGTGTCGCCATACATATGCTGCGGTTCTCCGATCCACAGCTCGTGAACCAGTCTACAGCTATTGTGAAACACCGCCGACGCTGCATAAAAGCCTCGACCTGCGCCACAAGCACCACCAACCATGGCCCCTGAAACGACCGACGGCGCAATTACTCTCCAGTTCCAAGATATCACCCGTGTGGCGGGCGAAACGTTGCAGGGAACTGTAGACATCAACATGCAACTGGCTCAAGAGGACAACGTTGAGCAGGTGTGAATCAAGTTTCGTGGCAGTATTCATACGTGCGTCGTCGGTAGTGCTGCTATCTTTTGCGGCCGCTGAACATCCTGCAGGAGTATAACGGTCAACCAAGGGCAATCGTCAGTAACCTATCGGCAGACTATCGTGGTGCGTATGTGGTCTCCGTTCGACGCAACTCATCCACTCCCGGCAGCTTTTTCACCAGAAGACGCCTCTTTGGGGTCAGGGCTCGGCATACCCCGAACCAGGGTCGCACATCCTCTCTGTCCCGTTCTCTTTCGCGCTGCCCTACGACTTGCCCCCGTCGTTCCACTGCCAAGGCGCCAACCGACACGCTACGGTCGGCTACTCTATTGAGGTTGTCGGAGACCGTCCCGGACTTTTCCGTTTCAACCGCCGCATTCGACGTCCCCTCGCAATCGTTCCAGCCGCAACGCCGCCGTTACTCTTGCTCAAGGAAGCGTTCCTGCAGTCGTGGCCAGGACCGTGGAAGTCTTTCGAGCGGGAGGAAAAGTTGCGAAGAGGAATCTGGGGCGATTATGCCCATGTTCGGAGCACCGTAGGCCGCCAGGAATCGAGGGCGCGCTAGCTCATCGTATGACCAGATAACGATCCCCGACGTACCTTGCATCCCCATCGCCACTCCCTTTCAGTTCAGTATTTGCATCGAAACCGATACGAAGCCGATGAAGCGCGAAGACGCTCCCAACGAGCCGGTAGACAAGCACGGAAAGCCGCTCTTTCCGCCTCTACCGCCGCTGTCCTCCGATGTCAAATTCAATCTCTATCGGTGGGCGCGTCTACGCGTGCGTTCTCGCACCCGCACAGTCGAGAACAACTTCAAGATGCTCAAGACGTTGGGGGACCCGACGGCGGTCGCGTCTGTGGTACAGACAGAGAGCACACCCGAGTGGATACTTGCCCCAGGGAACTCGGATGAGAAAGGCAAGGGGTTCTGGCGACGGAGGGTCAAGTTTGAGGCGACGGCGAACATCAACTACGCGCCAACATGGCAGGGCGAGACGCTGGAATGGGAGGTACGCGGTCCTAGTTGACTGGACTTTAAGCGCGTTGCTGACATGAAGATAGTACCAGCTCGCATTCATCGTCCCGTTTGCTGGGATCGGCAATGACTTTAAAATTAATGTGCCTATACAGCTCGGTGCGAGC
The DNA here is from genome assembly GCA_014461125.1 of Mycena kentingensis (nom. inval.). Lineage (NCBI taxonomy): Eukaryota > Fungi > Basidiomycota > Agaricomycetes > Agaricales > Mycenaceae > Mycena > Mycena kentingensis (nom. inval.). The sequence continues at coordinate 461,743 of JACAZG010000021.1, read as the reverse complement.
GCCCCGTGCCCGCCGCCACCACTTGGTGTTGCAGGCTCGAGCTTGGCGGGCGCCGGTGTCGCGCCGACGTATGCAGATGTTCTTCCTCCAGGAGCGCCACCGTTGCTTGACGATTTACCTCCGTGAGATGTCTCGTATCCTAGTGTTTGTCTGATCGTTCTGGACAGTGCGTATTGGAGGGGAGACCACCATGGGTGGGAGGACGACGAAAAGAAGGGGTGAATGAATGTGTTCCTAATGTAGGAAGCAATTTAGATTCTGCTGCCGATCCTCTCGAGGCATTCACCTCTTGCTACGGCGGCACTGCCGATCCTGAAGAGCGCCGATTATCTGGGCTGCTACAACTCACTTGAGTCGGTCGTTCGTCCATGCCGACGCCAATCCAACGCCAATCCTTTATGTATCACACACGATGACGAAGTCTTTAACCCTGGTCCTCAGCCAAGTCTATGGAACTTGACATGCGTTTTAGATGGCGTCCCGTGCTTCAGCTTGTCGTGGTCGTCGTCTGCAACGTACATAGTGCTCCGAGCGCCGCTTCCCAACCTCTCCTTCCCTCCATATGTCCCGCTACCTCGCCATCTTCGACGATGCCGACCCTGCGATCGAGTACACCGGCGCATGGAGCCATTCTCAATCTTCAGACGAGTTTTTGGGAACCGTCACCAATACGGACACGGACGGGAGTACCGCGTCTTTCTCGTTTAAGGGTGCGAATAGAGCTTTTACCTCTCTCTGTTTGCGGGTTTCGGCTGAGACTTCCGCCCTAGGGACCTCGGTGAACGTCTATGGCAGCGTGAACCCAAGCATCGCCGGCGCTGCTGGGACGGAGCTCATCGAGACGTACTCCTTCATCGTGGACGGCAACTCGTCGACGAGACGCACATACACGCCGCCTACAACAAAGTCCGGCGACGTTCTGCGGCACCTTCCGTTCTACCAGTCCCCGCCACTGGTGAGCGGGCACCACGAGCTGAAAATCTCGGTGCAGAAGGGGCAGGGCGTGATGTTCTTGGACTACCTGACGTTCGATACGGCCGTGGCGCGGAACGCGTCTGCGATCCTCATCGACGACCGGGACGCGCGGGTTGTGTATCAGCCGACGAAGGGGTGGGGCGCGTCGGACGCGTTTGACGATATGATGCAGACGTCGCAGATGAGCAGTGAGCCTGGCGCGGGGTTTTCGTTGCAGTTTGAAGGTGCGTCTGCAGCGTCGGTGCCGGTCTTGCGCTGAGCAACGTTCTTGAAGGCAAGGCGATTAGTTACTGGGGCTCCGTACCCTCCGGGAACAGCACGGATATCTCCATCTCCATCGACGGGGGCCCTCCGACGCGCTTCGTACAAGACCCCGCGCCCGCCTCCCTCACGCACAACACCCTGATCTACAGCTCGGGCGCCCTGGCGGATGGGAACCACACACTCGTTGCTACCGCGCAAGGCTCCAGTCAGATACATGTGGATTTTTTCCTCGTTACCCCCTCTTGGGGAGCGAATGACACCAACCTGGCTGCCCCGTCCGCCTCTCCTTCCTCATCGACTTCGTGGGTCTCATCAGGCGCCAGAACAGGCCCGCCGGCGGGAGTGATTGTCGGTGGGACGATCGCTGGGCTGATTGTTATGGTGGTGCTCGCGCTGCTCTTCCGTTTCCTCCGTCGTCGAAGAAAGCAGCGTCGACGGCAGCTACCGCGAGCCGCGTTCACAGCGGGGCTGCCAGTGGGCCCGGAAACGGGTGGTGCGTTGTTCTTTGTCCGCGACACTTCTCCTCCTGATATGCTCCCACCAGCCTCTCCCCGACCAACGCCGTTACACATCTACATCCCCGGACAAAATCCGGATCGAATGGCTATCTCGCCATTCGCGAGCGCCCTACCTTCCGCCGCACAACGCCAGAAATTCAGAATGTCTGGCCTGGCGAGTCAGACCAATACCGCTGTGGTTGCGTCGCGGTCAAGCTTGGCGAAGGAGGTAGGCGGTGGGCCCGAGGTTACGATTGTAGAAGAGGACCCGGACGCTACATGTGTGTGTCCACATAGTCGACACGAGCCGCCTGGGGATGAGATTAATGTACCTCCACCTAAATATTCTGCCTAAACTTGAATATTCTGTAGCGTAGACACACGATAGCATTCATACCAATATAGCATTTCATCTCGCAGTCGCGTCTTCCTTAAGTAAATCAACAGTTGGGAACTTGAACCGTGGTAACATCAACCCGGGTCTCTTGAACTTCCCTCTCCCTGCGTAGTTGAGGACAGCAGTGCCAATTCCGCCTTGGCTTCGTACTCTAAGGACAATCATCCCGCCTTCAACTTGTCCTATCATCCACATCGAGTAACCCGGACTTGGTTGTAGTTCCCATGTCGCCTCAATCCATCTCGCCAAGTCTCCACTAGACGACACTCACTGCCTCCTTCAAGTATAAGTACAAGGATATTCAAGCTCGCAACAGCAGCTCGGCGACTTCGACATGGCACTGGCTGGAAAGCTCACAGACGGCTCCATCTCCCTCTTCTGCGATCCCGTCGTCAGAACGTCTGGCGACAAGATCCAACGCCGTGTCGAGCTCGATCTCAGCCGTGTGCTGGACGACAAGCTCGAGGCTCTTGCAATTCATATGCACGCGCGAGTCTACTCCGAGATCAAGAAGGGCGAAGACACGTTCCAGGACTCGATATTAGTGTGTGTTTTACTTTGCCCGGGTTCGATTCTGGAACATCTATAGATTATGGGCAAACAGACCGTGCTCTGGAGATCCGACGCCTCCTCCGAACCGGTTTCAAGTTCCCGCATCCTTACCTTCCTGTTCGAGTATACTATCCCGCGAGACGCACCCCCCGTCCTTCTTCGCCTCTAAAACAGTTCTCAACGGCGGGTCTACGAAGAAATGCACCGCCAGCGTGGTGTACTCTGTGGAAATCATTGGCCAGCGCTCGGGTTTATTCCGGTTCCCGCTGCGTATCCGACAGGTCCTCCCCGTCTTCCGCGTTGCAACCAGGGAGGAGATGGCGATAAACGCCCTGTTCGACTCTGAGCACGCATTTTCCGGGCCATGGACCAAGTATGAGAAGATGCAGCAGATTCGACGAGGCATTTTAGGTGAATATTCTCGAGTGTTTGTCAGGGTAAGGATGGCTGTTTTGCCTGCCAGTCTCGGAGATACCGACGTGATTCTTTCTAGCTCAGACTTCCCACAGCTTCGTCGTTCCCGGTCGGAACGCCGATTCCCTTCACATTCGATGTCGAAACGACGACAAAGTCCCTGCAGCGGAAGGACGCGCCGAACGAGCCCGCAGATTATGGGTGTCAAAATGGGGAATTATTCCCGCGCGCCGTGTTTGGTGTTTTTCGGTGTTTGCGCGCTGTTTTGAGGCATTTTTCGTGTCCGCGCTGTGAGCAAGTGCGTTTCTGTAGCCGCGATCTGAAAGCGGGAACACGCCCTACTTCTGTCGCGCGCGCGACTATCATCTTGGCGCGCGCGACATGACTGATTGCGCGCGCCATTTTGTCTCCCCGCGCGCTTCATCCTTCCCGCCGCGCGCTATATAAATGGATGCATATGATACTTGGCTGGACTAGAATAATCCAGCTCCACTAGTATATTTACCTGTAGACCAATACCTCGTCTACCTGGTCTTCAGCCCAGCCATGGGCCGAAAGGCTGGTTCCAGACCAGCTTAGACGTGAACTCATGGCACTACAAGTTTTCCAGCTCCCAAATAAAGAGTGTATCTGGGCCTGTACTATTTTGGTTGTATCATACGAATATTTTCCTGTGACAGAAATTTTAAATCAGAATAAATTATTCAACACATCAACAATTTTTTTCGTGACCTTGTCGGATATGTCCAAAATGGTACAGTAATGTGTAAGCTGCCAAAAAGAAAAGTACTCGGAAGAATTCACCCAAAGTCAAAAGGAAATTTTCGGCCATCTCGGGCATCCAAAAATCCAAAATCAATGAGCTTAAGGTTTAGGTACCACAGTGACCTTCTTGCTACAGAGTTACACAAGCATGTAGGTGCATAGGTGTATAGCAAAGCCATCAGGCCGAATGACAGTAGGGTTCTGAACGGGAGGAAGAGAAGACAGGAGAGGAGGGCTGATTAGGTCCATGGCGGCACTACATAAACTATTTCTACAGCTCATTGTAAGCTCTCCAAGCAGTGGCTTAATTGTGTCCCAACTTGAACAATACCGCGCGCGCCATCAGCAAAGTCGCGCGCGCGAACGCCAAGTCGCGCGCGCGTCAACTACCAAGTCACGCGTAATACTTGCTGACGGCGCGCACCGTGATAATATTGCGCGCATCTGACATCCAAAGGCAATCAGCTCTGCCGACAGCGCGGACGGGAAAAACACGAAAAATGACGCGCGTACTAAAATAGAGCGCGCGGGAATAATTCCCCATTTCGACACCCATAGCAGATAAACACGGACGCGCGCTCTTCCCTAAGCCTCCCTCGTCGTCGAGCCGGATATTGTTCAACCTACGGCGCCTAATTTGGACGTTTGGGAAGCAGGGCAACATGTCCGACATGGTGCCCTGGGGAGAAACTCTCCCGCTGCATGGAACCCTCGGCGACACCAATACCGAAGCAGCGGCAAACGTGAAAGTGACGGTGCAGCCCCCAGAGTGGCTGCCGGTGAGCAGCAACGACGACAAGGGACGCGGGGCGTGGAAGCGCGTCGTCCGATTCGAGTCGAGCGTTGTCTTTCCCTACCATACGCCGACGTACAAGTCGCATGTGCTAGGCTGGGAGGTACGTCTCTTTGTTCGCATCCGCGTTGTGGTATTAACAAGGCTGATTCGGTATTTACGTAGTATCAGCTCCAGCTGGTGGTGCCGTTCCCGGGGATGAACAACGATGTCAAGCACGAGGTTGGTATCCGCCTACACCCAGCCACGGCTGTAAGCAATGGGCTGGGAACCAGTGGTAAACCCGCGCCGTTGGAACTCCCGCCGTCAGTGCTAGTCCCTTTCCTACCGCTCAAAAAAAAAAGGAAAATTGAGGATTTCCGGCAGGGCGTATTTCTCTGTAGGTAACCACGAGTGGCTTGGGGACGAGAAGAAGGCGTGAGCGAAGACGGAACCTCACCTTTATTGCGGTTTTCAAGCTAACTGCCGGTCTCCGGATGTCGATGGAGCACCGAGAGCGTACAATTTCCTTTGAGCCAGTTGTCACAACAGAGAGAACGAGACTAGGGTTGTGGAAATACGAAGGTGAATTTTCTATATAGGGTATATATGGAAATTAACTCAGAGAGAGCGCGCAAAGTGCCGCTGCGCTAGGTCGTAGCGCGTCGCGTCGCATGCTTTGATGGCACGTGATGGTGTATACCTTGCCCTTCTGGACGATCCAGCCCTTTTGCATGCGTCAGAAAGCTCACCATCTACGTCGCCTCGCGTGCAAGCCAGTCAGTCATTCACTAGTTCGCCACCCGATGCCGCTTTCTCCCACTGGCTGCACGCGATTGGTGCAACCCTAAACGCGTCTCCAGCCACCAACTCTACTGTAGCATTTTAAGCAATTCGTCTGTCACGCGTCACGCAGGGGTCCACGCGCCGAAATTCTTTCGGCAGTCACGCAGAAAACCTCAAAATTGCTGTTCTAAAAAGGAAATTTCACCAAAATTCCCGCGCCTTCGGCGCGGAATTGCCTAATGGGGACAGGACGCCGAAAGGTTAGGTTCGGCGTCGATGTCACGCACCGAAGCCCATGCCGAATTGCTTAAAATACTACAGTATGCGATCGGAAGATTTACTTCTCTCTTGCTTTGTCGCCACAAAATCTCGGCTGCAGCTCGTGCTTCCTTCGTCGTCCGCCGACCACATAATAAATCGGCATAAATCCCTCCGACGAGGACTCCGCGGGCGCGACGCGGCGGGGCGCATGTGCTCGCTTGTTATAATATCAGTCCCCCAAATCTCTAGCCAGGGACAGGTCTAGGGATCTCTGCGCTCTGCATCTCCCTTTCAATACGCATAATATTCTGTGGTCTGCTGTGGAGGAATACAAGTGCACAAAGGCTGAGGGGAGTGCGATTACTCTCCGCTGGTGCCTGCCAACAGATACTTTATGTCGTGCGTTGATACTTCTCCCATCAATTGCGACGACGTGAGTGCCCGATATCTTGGGTCTGAATCGTTTACATTGTTCATTTCTTTTGGAGCAGGTCGGTATTCTGACGCGGGTACCTCAGTCGTTGTCGGCGACCCTTGGTACTCGTTTCCGATCTAATTTGGCCCTCAGGAGCAGACCCAAAGGCCAAGGCCGAGTCGTAACCTGCAGGTGATGCCTCCGAATTTGCAATTTCACGGAATCTTTTTTGATTCGATGGTGGATGCTGCGAAGTGCGAACCGCGAGGATTGGGTGAGGACGCGTAGTGGGTGCTGGCGGATACGTCCGCGCCGCTCGTTATTGTGCGCCCTCCTTTTTCCTCTGCGAGGTCATTGAACTATCGTAATGATACTAATAGATCTAGAGGGGATCTGCCAGGCAGGTACTCACGGACACGACTCTAAAGTTTATCAACGTGCCGAATGTGGGTCCTCTGCTCTGAGCACAGAAGCAGTCTAGAGACGTACTGGAGGCCGGGACAGACCGGGAGCAGCTACGGAGGACGGCGCGAACGAGGAGGGGACTCGCTCCAAAATGTTGCAGAAAATTGTGACATGCGATCCGACACGCAAATCGAGATCTTGCCCTCCACCCTCTCCAGACCGCCTCGGACGTCCAAGGACTTTAGCTGCCCTTTAATGCGGAGCTCGACGCACAACAACATGCCGCCCCTCCTCCCATGTCTGCCCCCAGAAAACAGCGCCCTTCCTCCCGCTCCCCCCGCCGCAAAGGCGGGAAGGAATTCATCTTTCAGCTCAGCCATCCCAGCCCCACCTCCAGCGAGTCGTCACCCAGCCCCACTTCCAGCGAGGCGGCACCCAGTCCCCCACCTCCTCCCTCTCCTCCTCCCCCGCCCTTCTCCACCGGCGTCTTCCAAACCACCGTCAACGCCAGGCCGCTCGCCACTTTCGGGGGAGTGATCCCCCGCCCACGCAACCAGTTCATCCTCTTCCGCAACGACTACACCCGGAAGAACCACAGAAAACAAGGCGGGCGGACCCGCAACCGCAATCGTGTAATGGTTGGCGGCAAAACCGTATCGGTTTCGCGCCTCGCTGCCGATGCGTGGCGCCGCCTCGACCCGGCAGAGCGTGCCCGCTACGCCCAGCTCGCGGAAATCGAAAAACAGCAGCATGCGGAGATGTACCCCGACTACGTCTACCGGCCGCGACCCCGGGGCTCGGGTCCCCGGCGCAAGGCAACGGCAGCGGCACCGTCTATCTCTGATGAGTCGGATGGGGAGGTCGCGCCTCCGGTCGCGCCTCCCAGGCGCAAGTATACCCGGCGTGGAAGCCCGCTGGCACGTTCGGTGTCCCCCAGCGGCAGCAGCGTCGTCTTCCCGTCCTGCGCCAGCGCCGACTCGCCGGCATCACTCTACAGCGACGCCTACGCCGCGCTGAGCCCCGAGCTCCTTCCGGCTTCCCCCGAAGCCGAGTTCCATACGTCCCCGGCTGCCATCCCAGACCATATCGAATATCCTTCGTTGTCGGCGCCGGGCACGTTCGCGGACTATATCGCGAGCAATTCCTCCCCGGTCGGGAGCGAGTCGAGTTATATCCAGGCGTGGTATTGGGACGTGCAGCCGCAGCCAGTGGCGTGTCCCGAGCTCGCGATTCAGCCACACGAGGTTCGTTGTTTCTTGACTCGGTCTGCTTTCTCCCGCATCCTGACATTATCTGTAGGAAATGGAAATGTTCACAACGTCGTTCGAGCCCTCATCACCCTGGATGCACATCTCGGCGTCCTCGCTGGCCAACTGGAACGGGGAGGCGTCCCAGGCGCCGCCGCCGCCACCGCCACCGCCACACTACGCGCCGCTCCACTCTCCCAGCGACGAGTACGCGCCCATCGCCTCGCAGCCATGCGTCGTCACCTCCATGCCTTCGTATCCCTGGCACCCAATCGAACCGCCTCAACCCGTCCCCCCTCCGCATGCCAGTGCCACTACGGCTTGGGGGCCGGACGGTTTCGTGATCCAGCAGCAAGAGCAAGAACACCTCGTCTCCTCGGACGCCGTGTTCGAGTGCGAGTACCGAATGCCCAGCGACGATACCTACGCAAATACCAATCCGTAGTTTGGCGTTAGTAGCACCCAAAAGTGATACCTACCATATGCATCCTTTGTACGAATACGTACTCCTTTGTTTCCTTTGATTCTATTTATTTTTCGCTGTATATGGGATTCTTACCAAACTCCGCTGGGGAGGAATACCATACCGTCTGGGAAATTACTCGACGAGGAGGAGGAGGGGGAATACGCCATCACGTGCTATTATCAAAGGACGCGATGCGACGCGATACGCCGTATGAGTCCGTCCAAGCCCGTTCGGGGTGCAGTATTCTGCTCGCCGATTCTACGTGAAGGACTCGTTGAAAAAAGGCATCTAATTATCTAATCTGATCAAGTGGTTTCCAGAGTGATTTCAGTACCGGATACGGAGTCGGAGCAGAGAATCCCGCCCGACTCGTACTCCGGAAACGATGGCCAGCATAACTTGCCGGGAACCGGCTGTTCAGGAATAGGAACCTTGGGTGTCAGAAGACTCGAAAAGAAACGGTCCTGCGCGAGCGTGACCTCGCAGACCTTGGTCCGCCGCATCCTCGTTTGCGTGTGCGCTTGACTCGGATCCGAATGCGAGCACGACAGTCGTGCAAAGACAGCATCCGCGCATTCGGCCTCCGTTTTGAAGGCATCGCCCAGCCGGATGGAAGCGTAGATATTCTCGTTGGCGATGTCTTTGTTTTTGTCTTGCGACTCGGAGTTGCGGTCCCGGTCGGCTACGCTGCGTCGCAGATGCTCCTGGGCAGCCGCTTCCCTGGCACAAAAGATCTTCAACACTGCATCAACTGGAAGTGCATGGACTTCTTTGGCTGTTAGAGGAATTTGGCGCCGAGCTAGCGCCTTGTATCCCGAAACGAACCACTCCGAAACGTGGTGTCGGTGGCCGAGCGCGACGCGCTTCATGGGATCAGATAAATGGAGGACTTGCGCTCTCAGACTGGAGATTGCGTGCTCGCGAAGTTGGTCGAAGCGCCAGAGTGTGGCCAATTTGAGGATGCAGAACCACTCTTCCGCCTCGGTCTCACGGTCAAACTTCCCGGCTTGAGGGACCGCGCATCTATAGGACCAAAGAGTTAGATGCTTCAAATTCCAGAATACGTAGCGTGCCACATACGTCGGGTAGAGCACCTTGAGAAATATTCTAAACTCGCCTGCCGTGACATCTTCCAACTCGTACGGCAAAGCTTCATCCCAACCCTTCTTTCCCTTGCCATACTGCGGGATCATCTTGTCGAAAAAACGAGAATGCTGCGTGAACTGGAAATTGGGGACTTGGAATATCTTCTTCTCGACCTGCGAGTGAGCGACGGTGAGCAATAGATATAGATATGGTGGTTGAGTTCGTCGCTCACTTCAAAATAAATGGGTTGCATCGTGAAGAACGTGTCGTCCCAGTCCGTCTGCCGGGTCTTGGCGGCTTGTGGGGCATGCAACGCGCTCTCGGGCGCGGTCTCGAAGCTGGCGGTATCAGAGCCTGACTCGACATCCGAGCCCGAGAGACTGAGCCGTGCGTCGGGAGTGGCCATGGTGAGTGCAGGATGAAAGAAGATCGAAAGAAAACCGTGACACGCCTCGATGGGAACCTTTTCTTGAAAGTGCTACAAAAGCCTTTGCTTGGACAAAGCGCATCAACCGTCGCTTCTATCGCCGCTCGCTCCTTCTGCTCTTTAATTTCGCTGTCCAGAATGTAGATATTAAAACCAAGCTTGCTGATAACGATTCTTCTTTGTACACGGTAAATAGAGCGCAGCTAAAGGACGCGGCACTTGCTCGAGCTGTCCAGAGCCTGCGCGTCCAGCTCCTCTGTGGCGAACGCGCCAGGGCAGAACGTCTCCGGATTTATGGACACTTTGGGCTCCTCAGCATCGACCGTTCCAGCTTCTGATTCCGAAGACCACTCCTCCTCTTCTGAATCCGCTGGCGCGGGCTCTATAGTTGCTGGTGCCGCCGCGAAGTTGAAACTGAAGTTGTACTTGGGAAAGCCGTCGTCGGCCGAAGTCCTCGATGGAGCGGCTGCACCCAATAGGCCGCCGGTTAAGGGGACGGACGCACGAGAAAACGCCGGCGGTGCCTGCACGGCAGGACGGAACTTTTCAGCAATCTTGGTCGTCCACATGGCGGATTCCACTGGAAAGGGGCCCGTGTAGACGGAGAACGTCGCGCCTTCGGCGCGGGACAGCGGCGCAAATGCAGCATCGGCGCGCTGAATATCCGCCTCGAACGACGGGCGAACCTGGATATCGCGGTACATGTTGAAGAGGGCGAGGCTGCCGCGCGTGTATCTACCGCTGGCCGTAGCCACTGCCGCCTCGCGCAGGCGGAAGATTTTGAGGACAGCGTCGAATGGAAGCTCCCGCGCCTCCTCATCTGTGATGGAGGTCCAGCGGCGCGCGAGCTCTTCGTACCCTGAAATAAACCACGCCGACACGTCCTGCTCCGTCCCGAGCTTGATACGCGCCACGGGGTCCAAAGCAGCCGCATGGGCATCGAGCTGAGATAGGGAAAGATCGCGCACGTCGTGGAAGAGCCACATCGAGGCGAGTTTGAGGACCGAAATCCATTGGCTGGTGTCAAGGACTGGAGTTTTTGGGACCGATCCGCTAGAGGTGGTGTGTTCAGTCAAAGTGCAGGCGAGACGGGTGGCAAACACGCACGTTGGGTACAAGACCTTGACTAAACACTCAAAATCCTGCAGCGCGATACCTTCGAGCTTGATTGGGAAATTCTCATCCCAGCCCTCTTTCCCCTCGCCGTACGGTGGGAACGTATCGCGAAAGATTCCCGAATATCTCGTGAACTGGAAGTGTGGCATTTGGAAGATTCGCTTCTCGACCTATGCATCGGCATGAGACGGCGCATTGAAGCACGCAGAACGAGTGGCAGACTTCGAAGAAAATTGGCTGCATGGCAAAGAAGCTGCCGTGCCACGTCGCGAACGGGAGGTCGTTTGTTTTGTTGAATGAAAGTGTGTTGGACTCGGAGGACGGGAAGTTGACGCCAGGGCTTGCAAGGCTCGGAAGAGGAACGGGGTCGGGTGGAAGGCTCATGCTGAGGTGCAGGTGGTGGTGGTGGTGGTTGTGGTGAAAAGACGAGGACAAGAGCCATTGTCCCATTGGGGACAAAGACCGTGACGGACGTCGACGCATCACGGCACAAGCAATCACGAGAACCTTAGGCGCTTCTATCGCCGCTCCGTCCATATTGCTCTTGCTCTCCTTCACCGCGCTTCGTCGGACGACTGTGCCCGCTGTTCCAAATTTACGCGTCCTAAAGGGAGCCGCATCGAATCCCATCGCTGGCAGCGCGTGGTTTCGCGACATCTTTCCGCTGCATTCCAGTCGGCCAGGTCTCTGGTCGTCTGCGCAAACGCCTCTCAACCATGGCCTCTGACCCGCTCGAAACCTACGTTAACAAAGGCATCTATTGGCGTGCATTAGCGGACAGCAGGGCGCTGACGACACGCACCAGACGGGCTCAAAGTCATCGAACGTTTCTACAACCTCCCGTTGGACTACGCCGACCCCGATGGGGAGAAAATCCGAGTCTTTGCACGGAGTCTCATCCCGCTCAGCAAAGCAAAGACTCCGGAGGAGGAGGCAAAGTTGCCGTATCGTGTGTCCGTTTTGCTGCCAGGTTGACGGCGCTGACGCGATGTAGTCTTGTACCTGCAAGGTCCGTGGTGCAGCCTGTTCATACTTCTCATAACTCTACAGGTGGCCCGGGCTTTGAGGTAGAACTTCAGGGACGCGGCGGTTTGGTCGACGAGGTTGGGCTCGGACAAACTCCGCGCTTCTTTCCTCTAACCCATGACCAGATTCACGAACAGGGCTACCAAACGCTCTGGCTAGACCAGCGCGGCACCGGCCTTAGCAGTCCCATCGGGCACAACACACTCCCTGTGCATCTCACCACAGATGCGGCCAAGGCCGCGTACCTAAAGCACTTCCGCGCGGACAACATCGTACGCGACTGTGAGGCCATACGCAAGATCCTCCTCGGCGCGGATGGAAAGTGGACGGTGATGGGGCAGAGCTTTGGTGGTTTCTGCGCAATCACTTACCTTTCGTTCTTCCCCGATGGATTGAAGGAGGTGTTCTTGACGGGTGGGCTGGCGCCGTTGGATGAGGGCCCAGATCGAGTGTATGCCTCGTTGATTCGTGAGTCGTCCCTTCGTCTGCAGAATGTGTGTTGACCGCGAATGGCAGCGATTCTGAAGAAGCGGAACCAGATATACTACAAGAAATATCCTCAAGATATTCTGCGCGTATGTCCGCCTCTCTAGCTCATGGAAAACTCACATCTCCTAGGTGCGCGAGATCGCTGCCTATCTCGAAGCGTCCGACGTTACGCTTCCGAACGGTGGCCGTCTCAGCGTCAGCCGCTTTCTCTGGCTCGGTATCAACTTTGGTACTACGGGCGGTATCGACCGCATGCATCGTAGGTTTGCCTACTGCTCGACCTCAGTATTACTAACTGCTCGTAGAACTCGTATTCCGGATGACCAACGATCTCGAGCTATTCGGAAAGCTGGGCTCCAAGACTCTCCAGCTCATCGAGTCCAAGTACTCGTTTGATGGAAACCCAATCTATGCGATTCTGCACGAGCCGATTTACTGCCAAGGGTTCCTCTTTCCATTTCTCTTCGTTTAATTTGCTCATATTGCCTAGACAAGCGCCAAAGTGGTCTGCATCCCGCGTTATTGCTAGCCAGCCGCAATTCTTGTGGGCACACGTCAAGTCCCTCGCGCAGACGGAGCCGCTCTACTTTCATGGAGAGATGGTCTTCCCGGACGCGTTTGACGATTATGTGAATCTGCGCCCGCTGAAAGGCGCCGCGCAGATCCTAGCGAACGACTCCGACTAGTGCTCTGCCGGGCCGGGCCGAAGCCTGAAAGCCCGGCCGAGCCCGGCCCAAAAAGCCCAGGCCCAGGCCCGGATGTGGGCTCAGGCTTAAAGAGGCTCGGGCTCGGGCCTGGGGAATCGGCAGGCCCGGCATCGGGCCTTGGTTGTAAAAGCCCACAGGCCCGGGCTTAGGCCCGAAAGCCTGCCCCGGGCCGGGCTTGGGCTCGGGCTCGGGCTTGCAAAAATCCCAAGCCCAGGCCTGCAAAAGCCCGGCCCAAGTTCGGGCCGGGCCCGGGTAGCCCGGCCCGTCAGAGCACTAACTCCGACTGGAGTGCGTTGTACGACATCGAGCAGTTGAAGCGGAACGAGGTCAAGGTCTCTGCCGCGACGTATGTTCGACTTTCGATGTCCTTTCTATAACGCTGACTCGGTAACAGGTACTACAACGACATGTATGTCGAGTTTGGGCTGGCGCAGGAAACTGCGGGCACTATCGCGAACTGCGAGCAGTATATTACGAACCAGCTCAACCACGACGGAATAAGGCAGGATGCGAAGGACGTTATGAAGCGGTTGTTCGAGATTTCGAAGAGAGAGTACGTGTAGGGTGGAATATATGTTGTTTGTCTCGAGCCCCGGCGTTCCGAGACGGCCCGGACCGCGTGTCAATTTCCTTGCTTCCTGCCACGACATGGCGCTGTCGTTCCTGTTCCCCAAGCAGCCTCTCCAGTCGCCCAAGGTCTCTGAGGACGGCGCCTGGCTGTTCTTCGACGGCGCCTTGAAGACATGGGCGATCCACAATGAAGACGGCAGCTTCACCTCCCGCCAGGTCTTTGCCCATTCCAACCCGCATTCCGGCGTCGGCAGACAGTCGACCGCGACCCGTACGCCCCCGCTCTCCCTACCACTTGGCGTTCAACTCTGTAGCGCCGTACCACTGGCATCTCCAGCAAACAGAGACGTTTCAAGTGGTGCGTCGTTCTTGCTGGAAAGGACGGGTCTTAACGCGTGGCTGCAGAACAGCGGTGTCCTCTGCTACATCCTCGACGGCACCGAGGGGAAGCTCACCGCGGGGCAGACCGCCACCATCGTCCCCGGTCGCTGGCACACTGTCCGTCGCCGTGGTACACACCTGCGTGCTCTCAACCCGAGCTAGTTCTGGTCTGATCCCGAGTCTGGCGTCGACCTCGACGTGAACATTACCGTCCGCGGCGGAGACAATCCAGGGTTCGACGAGAGCTTTGTGCGCAACTTCTACGGGTACGTCGGTCGTTATTGCAAGCATTTCAGCGTCGCTGACGCGCCGCACAGCTACCTCTCGTCCTGTACAATGCAAGGCTTTGCTCCCAGCCCAATCCAGATGCTCCACTTCATGTACTCTGCCGACGTCGTCCTCGAGATGCCGCTCAACATCGGACGCGCCGCCAACTACCTGCTCGGCAACTGGGTTGGCTGGCTCGGAGGGTACAAGAGCCAGTACCCCGAGTTCTCTGAGGCAAAGGCAAAGTAATTGTACACTATGTGTTCTTTCCTTTCTTCCTATGCACCCTCTTCACCGGCATCTCGTACCCAGCCCCCGCAGCTTCCGTCGCACGAATCTCTTCCGCGAACACGCTCTCCGCATCCACCCGCTGCAAATACAGATTCGGCCGCCCATACACCGCCGCCAACGTCGTCTCTCTCGCCGTAAACACCTTCAGAGCCGTCTCCCACCCAATCGCGCGCGCCTCCTCCAGCGTAATCGGCTCCTCGCGCCGCGCAAGGGCGCCGTACCCGTCCCGCAGCCACGACACAACGTCGTACTGCCGCCCGAGCAAGATCTGCTGCACGCAGTCGTTCTGCAGCGCGAGGTCGAGCCGCGTTAGCGCCAGCGCGCGTATCTCGAGGAAGCGCCAGAGTGTCGCCAGCTTGAGCACCGAGATCCACTCGTCTTTGCTGAGATTTGGGATGGCCGGGATCGCGTCGCTGGTTGCTCATATTATGCCAGTGCTCCACAACGGAGATGAACGTACAGCGGATACAACACTTTGAGGAAGCGCCGGAAGTCGGTGGCCGCCACGCCCTCGAGAAGCATCGGGCACGCGTCATCGGAGCCCTCGACCTTGGTGTCCGCAGGCGTCGGTAGCGTGAAGATGGACGCAAATATCTCGGAGCGGCGTTCGAATTGGTGTCGCGGGACCTTGAAGAGCGTCTCCTCGACCTAGTGGTACCAGCCTGGGTGAGCAAAAGCAGCTGGAGAGCGAAACCAGCAGGCGCAGCGGAGCCACCTGAAAGACGATGGTTTCAAAGAAGTAAGATTCGTCGCGGGTCGCTGTCGGCGGCGCTGGGTTGGGCGCGGGCATAGGAGTAGTTTCGAATTCGACAGACGACAACGGCGACATGCAAGTCCAGAACGAAGAAGGTGATGGCCAAATCGGGAGCCGCGCGACGCGCCACAATTAGACTACCGCTTGTGCTACAAACTGATACTCTGGAATCCGCGCAACTGGGAACTCGCTAATACGCAGCTTGGCGGCCTACATTTTATCAGCCACAGTCCACAGTCCAGAAATAACAGACAAGACATACCCCAAACGGCCAAAGCGTAATATTCCGAAACTCCCCCAAACAAGCGGGGTTCTCTGGCGGCGGTGCAGCAAACATGTCTCCGTCCAGCGGCCAGTCGATTGGGCACGCAGCGACAGTGAGCGTAACGGGTGGCAGACCCGCGTCGTATATTGGCGACGGGAGAATGCTCGACGCTGGCGCGTTGTTGGTGAACGCCAGTGTAGCCGGGTCGATGGCGTATTGCCACGCGCGGCCGGGTGTGAACTCGAGGTCGACGGCGCGCGGCTCGTCAGGGTGTACTGCGAGCTGGCGCTCGATACGTGGGACTGAAGACGAGTTTTGTTTTATTGCGGATAATGAAGAAACGTACTGTCAAATGCGTAGTTCAACGGTCCTCGGTGGATGGCGACGGATCCATGGGGGCGTTGTTCTGGAATACTATGAGTGCTTGGCCGTAAATAAGTTGAAGAAAATACCAAGATGAATATCGGGTGCCAGCTCGAGGACAAACTTCGTCGTCCCCGCTGCAATATGAACAGCGTGAAGCCCATCCTTTCCAGGAGCAACGCGCAACACCGGCGCGCCATCAACCGAAAGCGTAGCTTTGGGTGACCAGGTCGGAATTCGTACAAAGTAGGTGAACGCCTTCGCTGCGACGATGGTGGTTGATAGACTATCTCCAAAGCTGGCCCTTTCTTGAGTATGGCAAGTAAATAGAGGGAAATCCGTACGGGTAGAGCGTCTCGACCGCAACGGAAACCTCGTTGTCTAAATAGGCCTTAGATACGGGTAGCACAAGCGGTGGTAGCGCACCATCTTCCAAGACAACGGAAGTATCGAACGGCCCGAGATACAGGTGAACAAGCGACTTGCGGTCGGCAGTGAGCAGGAACGCGTTCGTCATGAATTTCGGCCATCCCTGCGGAAAGTCGACCGTGCAGCAGCTATTTCGCGGTTAGCGGCAAAAGCGGAGAAGTAATATTTACGGATAGTTGGGCTCGAGACCAAATACGTTCGAGTATGGGCTGTTGCGCAAGATGACTCGAGTAAATAATGGGAACAAAGAGCACATACCCGTCTTCCGGGAACGGGTTTGGCTTTAGACTAGTTATTAGACGTATGTTCGGCATAGATAATGCGACAAACCGTCATATTCTTGCTCGCGACCTGGTTCTGTTGCTGCAGATACTGTCTTCCCCACATATCGCCCGTGAGCGTCGCCGGCAGCGCGTTATACGCCATCCTCTCGACCCGGTCCGCATACTTGACATCCCCAGTAACCTGGTAAAGGTACGAGCCGCTACATTGGTGTCAGAACGGCCTTTTGGTGCTGGTCGGCGCCCGCGTACGAGAACATCGCTTCCTGAACGAGTTGAACGGTAGGCTGGACAAAGAAAGGGGAACGTACAACTACGAGACAGAGCTCAGTACCGCGAACAGCTTCGAGACCAGCGAGGTACTCGTCCGCCGCAAACGCGCCAGAGGGTCGGCCGTGGTACTTGTAACCTTGTCAGAAACCATGGCCAAGTAACGAGTGGCTCACAGTGAAAAGCAGGTCCCATCCTTTGCTGGCCGCATCGAGATCTTCAAAAGGCGTCAGCCCGAATCGCGTCTTCCTGCTCTCGCACAAACCAGACTGATTGTGGGTGAACCTGTACGTCGCGGGGAGCGCTTTGAGCCCTTCAGCCATATTGACGCCATGCCACGAGAGTTCGGGGAACGGGTTCTTCAGTTTCTCCGCTAAATCCCTCAGCGTTAGCTGAGTACGGGGTAAGACTTTGCCAACGGCGTGCCTTCTAGCTTGGGGAAGTACTGCGCCCACGAATGTGGTCATCGCGCGAGTAGACTGCGTCGAACTTACCTTTTCCGAAAAGACCAACTCCCAGGGGATGCCGCTGAGCTTGGACTGGTGCATCGTATCGACCAGGAGCGCTTCCTGCCCGCGCGGGTCGTTATCGTAGAGCCTATGGGTTGTCGATGCGCTATTACTGTAAAAACACCCCCCAAGAGGGACGGACCACTGCAGCGTAACCACGAAATCCTCCCAGCGCGTCGCCGCCCACTCTTCGGTTCCTTGCCCTGCGCGTGCCAGTGTAAGCCAACGCATGAGCGCTGCCCTCCTCGACGCACCTGCATGCAACATTCGATTCGCCAAAGGTACAAACCGATGCAACGCGTCGACGACGCGCTCCGTGAGCTCGGGATACGCCTCCGTCATCTGGATCGCGCCATAGAAGAACGGGTATCTGCGGGTGGCCGGGCCGTGATAACACAACACATCCCACCAATTAAAACGCACGCACCGACCCCAAAGCACCCTCCGTTTGTCCGTCCCCACCTCCGGGCCCAGCCACCCGTCCTCATCCTGCGTATCGAGCACGTAGTGCAGAAACTCGAGCGTCTTCTTGTTGATCTCGGTCGCGTTTGCCAGGACGCCGTTGGCCACCATGCCGTTGAACCAGTACGAGCCTTGTGAGTGGTTTGAGGAAGGAAGGGGGGTATTCAGCGTATGCACGCACCGGCCTCTTCGAGGTACGAATACGCTGCGGTGCCGCCTACCCAGTCGGTGTCCTTGACCCTGCAGAATGATATCGACCCGCCTGAAAGACGCGAAACATACCACTTGTAGAACTCGTGTTCGTGTCCTGCGACGCCCTATGGCCCATGAACGCTGCCGCCTGCGTAATCCCCAACAGAGCTACTACCTCAGTCTGCACGCGCAGCTGGTCCGCCAACCACCCCGCCGGACGTATCTGCCCAAGCGGAATCGTTAGAAACTGTTTCGGCGCGACTACAGGAGTTGAGGCGCTTTAGCAATTGTAGAGGACGCCAAAACTTACGCGTCGGAATCGCTCCGAGCGCGGGCACAACCACCAAAGCCGCAAGCAGCGACTGGGGAAACATCAAGAAGCGTTTGGATTTGCCACGCTCCTGCCCCAAGATACAGTTCCGTTTTCGTCTTCAGCAACCGCCACATAGATATAGTCTCTAAAGCGTCCGAATGTCTATAGAACCGAGAACGTTCCCGTCGGTTGTCGCTCGTTGAAGAGCAAGCTGATACTCTCCCCATTGTGCGTCCGCCGGATGCTCTCCGCAATCGTGGGGCTCACGTCGATGGTCGTGAGCTTGTTGCAAATGTCCTTGTTGCTTGTCTGCGGGAGCGTGTTGGTGACCTGCGGCCCGACCTTAGCCTCGGTTCGCGCCGACAAAGAAATAGACGTACAACAAGCTCAACGATCGGAAGCTGCTCGATGGAGCGGAGGGTGGCTTCTGAGAGCAAGCCTGCATACAAAGTTTGAGCGACAGCCGCGTTCATCTCCGCAGCCACGCGTACCATGCGAAATAAGCACATGAATCGCTTTCGCGCCTTTTTCCTGCAGCGCCTTGGCCGCCATCGTCAACGTGTGCCCCGTGTCGATCATGTCGTCGACCAGAATCGCGACCTGGCAGCCAGTAGATAAGCTACAGCAAAACCAGCAAAGCGGCAGTGACGCACCTTGTCTTTGACGTCCCCAACCAGCAACTCCATCCTCTCTTCCTCGTGTTGGTGCTTCGTGTCCCGCTTGCGATGGATGAGCGCGAATTCGAGATTCAATTTGTCCGCAATGGCCGTCACTCTAACGTCAAGTTAGGGCGGCGCGCGCCAGCAAAAGTTTGTACTCACCGCTTGGCTCCACCAGCGTCGGGGCTGACGATGATACTACTCTCCCAACCCTGTATGCGCCGCTTGATGTATGTAAGCATGAGCGGCTCGCTCCAGAGGTTGTCGACGGGAATATCGAAGAAGCCTTGGATCTGGCTCGCGTGCAGGTCCATGGTTATGACATGGTCGCAGCCCGCGACGACGAGCATGTTCGCGACGAGCTTGGCGGTAATGGGCGCGCGGCTCTTGTCCTTCTTGTCCATGCGCGCGTAGGGGAAGCAGGGGATGACGGCGGTAATCCTGCGCGCCGAGGCGGTCTTGCAGGCCGAGATGAGGATGAGGAGCTCCATGAGGTTGTCGTTGGCGTCGCTGCACCCCGACTGGAGGATGAACACGTCCTCGTCGCGGACGGACTCTGAGATTTTGACATTGATCTCGCCGTTGGAGAACTTTTTTACGGTGCAGGGGACGAGGGGGACGTTGAGGCTTAAACGCTGGTCCATCGACTGAAGAGCAACGACGGGGAAGGCGCAGCTCACCGCTCGGCCACGGCCTGGGCGAGCTCCGGGTGACTGTTCCCTGCGCATGCTGTTAGCGCCTCCTAGCGCATCGCAGAAGGTGGGGCGTACCAGTCAGAATGCGGATGGAGTTGTTGTGGTACATTGGTGGTTGAATGAAAGTGTAGAATGGGCTACAGCATCGAGGAGGGGATACGGTTGGTGGTGGTACAGAAGGAAGAAGAAAAAGGGAATTTGATGTCGTGGGTGCAGTGCCGGACCTCTGTCCCGATACCGAAACGTTCTCAGTTTCACCTGGTAGCTATGGCGGCACACGGATAGTAATGTTCTCTACGACGTACTCGCTGTCCGCATATCCCAGCAACTGCGGCATGTACGAGCTGTTCAGGCCCTTGACCTTGACAATCTGCGCGGAATTGTAGTTGGCCAAGCCCCGGCCAACCTCAACCACATCCGCATCGGTGTACACTTCACCGGCGGACTTTGGAGAGCTCGCTTCCGCAAGACTCGCAAACGACACCGATCGCGATAGCGGCTCGAGCGATGCAACAGACGAGGTCATTGACGACGCCGCTGCGATCGACGGCGTCGTCGGCCGGGTCTCCAGCGTCGCCGGCATCCTTGCCGCCGAATCTCGCGCGTTCTTGAGCACCACGATGCGCACGGCCTGCCCGGACGCAAACGCTCCGATGACCCCGTGCACACCGACGGACAGCAGGCGGCCACCAGATTCGCGCCGCGACAGAACGGCATGAGCACCGGCATCGACTATCACACTCCCAGCAGGGAACAGCGTATGGCTCGTCCACGCCTTGAGGTCCCGCATCGGGAGCTGCGACGCCACGAACACCGTATGCGGAGGACGAACAAGCTCCGGCTCTATTATCTCGATGGCCGGACTTGACCGTCCCGAGAGAGGCTCGGGCGTCCCCGGCTGGGACCTCTGCGCATTGTGGTAGTCGATAATTGGAAGAATGTTGTCCGGTTTCTTGCTCGAAGAGATAATTGTCGTGACACCAGCGCCAGTGGCTATTTCGGCCGCGATGAGTTTCGTCTCCATTCCGCCGGTACCAAGACTCGATCCAAGCGTGGTTGTGCTCACTGCCCTCCATTAACGAGACATGCCTATGAGTTATCGCACATACCTTGTGTGCGGATGGCCGCAATCGAGGTCACCGTCTCGATATGCTTCGCGGTTGGGTCTTTTCGTGGGTTCGACGTGAACAGACCATCCACATCGGTGAGGAGGAAGAGGTAGTCGGCATGCAGCATCGACGAAGTAACAGCGGAGAGCGTGTCGTTGTCGCCGAATTTGATTTCCTGTGCGGTTTGAGCCGGTAAAAGACGACTGGAGCACGATTCTTACGCTAACGGAGACGGTGTCGTTCTCGTTCACAATCGGAATGACACCCATGGAAAGCAGCTCTTTAAACGTGTTGACGGCGTTGAGGTAGCGCGTACGCTGTATGTTGTTAGAATGCTAGGTGAAACATGAGGCGGACGGGCTCACGTCGGCGATGTCTCCTCTAGTGAGCAGCACCTGCGCTATAGGCTGATCGAACTGGCCGAATAGATTGTCCCAGAGGCCGATGAGGCGGCCCTGCCCGATAGCAGCCAACGCCTACGTACAACGCGTTAGCAGGAAGTCGTCGTTTCAGAGAGAACGCACCTGCTTCCCCGCAAGGCTTTTGGGCTTCGCCGGAAGATGCATGGCCTTCATGCCTACAGCGATCGCCCCAGAGCTAACGAGGACAACCTTGTGCCCATGCTGTCGCAGCGCAATAACGGCCTCGACGACGCCGGAGAGTGTCGAGAGGAGCGTCTGGTGTGTCTTTTCGTGAACGATGGAGGACGAGCCTACAGGCGACCAGCATTAGCTCGTCGTCCTGGGCGCCGAGCAGAGTACACAGCGAACCTAACCTAGCTTAATGACGATCGTGCATGGATGTCGGACGCGTGCCATGGTGGTCGAGAGAGAGAAACGTGCGGTACGGGTTCGGCCGAAACTAGCAGGAGTCACGTTTCGGCCGACATCGCGACCTGAACTTGAACCTCCACGATGGCAACCCGGCACGCGCAATACTATATGCGACTCGTATATTTAGAGGTCGAGAACTGCCTCTTCGCCGTACCTTCACACCAGTTCACCCATAACTCTGGGTTTTTCGCGGAAACCTTATCATCCCCGCCCACTGGCAACGACATCGGCGAAGGGTGGCACGAGTCGTGCCCACTAAACCTTGAAGGAGTCTCCGTCTCAGACTTTGAGAGTCTTCTCAAAGTTCTCTACCCAATGTCTGCGTCCCCGCACTCAAGAAATGAAATCCCCTCACAACGTTCAAGTGCCTCTGTTCCTCAAACGCCCGTCTTGTCACCGGAAGAATGGCTTTCAGTCCTCAGCCTCGCGTCTAAGTGGCTCTTTGTCCACCCCCGGAAGCTCGCGATCGACCAGCTCTCTGCATACGCCGCATCGTGCGACCCTGTCCAGCGCGTCCTCCTCGGGCGCAAGCACGACGTATCCGCGTGGATACGCTCGGGATACTCTGAACTCGCGCACCGCAAGACATCCATTTCCACCCAGGAGGCCAGCCAGCTCGGCCTCGAGACAGCCCTCACCATATTCAGACTTCGAGAGGCCGCCATTGATTATCTCGGCATTAAGAACCTCTACGCGGACGTTCAGATCGAGGCTGCGTTTGCGCAGGAACTCGCGGAGGATGATGATGCGCCCGATTTATCGCTGGATCCACCAGTCTCTGCTGTTTGTGACGGTGCCAAGGAGGTCCCGCCAGCAGAGAAATCGCAGCCAATCGCGGAACCAAAGGTGGCGTCGACCAAGATTGAGGACCTCTCGGGCTCCTGCCGACTTCTCGCAAATACATCTCACTCCAACTCAACGCCCGTGCGCCAGGCGGAAGTCGTCTTCGGCGTGACAACTCCGCTGGGCTCGAGTTCAATCCCTTCTGTCGCAACCTCATCGCGGGTGTATTCAGGTACACCAGCAAGTGGGCTTTCTCCATTTGCTGGACCTCCAAGACCATTTGGTGGCCAGACGTCGACGGCTTCCCAGAAATAAACCTGTGGATTATCCTGTTTTCTTCTGCACTTGTTCCATCAAATTTGTGAATGCCACTGATCTCTCCAAGTTTATGGACCCACAACATCAATACGGAGGAAGGGTTCGCCGGAGTCCCGAGTCCCTCAAACCTATTTGCGTGAAGTTTTCTTTGTTCAACTTAAAGGCTCAGCATTGATGGGAAATCGATGAGGTGTTTTGGTCTTTGGAAAATGATGACTGGGGTTCGCACCAGATAAAGTATAGCTGAAACTTGCGGAAATCTGCTCTCGCTATTGTCGAGTTCCGAACGGGAGCCCTCCACTACTATTTCAAAGTTGCGATGTGGCGTTCCCAGCGCCAGTGATGGCGACGCCACTTGCTTTGTCTCTTGCTGTTGCCTGCACGTTGGCTTCTTCCTCTTGGAGCGACCACAAACCTGAAGCTCCCCCGTCTCCACCAGTTTACCGAACACTGCAGTTTTGCGTTAAGGTGGCTTCCGGTTGGATCTTTCAAGCCATTTTTTTTCTCACTAAGCTTAAGCGCCGAGGATTTCTATTCCGTCTCGACACAGGTGACTACCTCCGCGCGTGTTTCTGGGGGCCCGCACTGTCGCCCGATGCGCCGCCAACAGTCGGCTAGTGCGGCCATGCTTACCGTTCTCACTGCGAGGTCTCCGCGGTGGCGGGATATCCCGCCCCATCTCCACCCTGCAGTTGGCTTCTTGTTTATCAAGACAATCCGAGCCCAG
Organism: Mycena kentingensis (nom. inval.); assembly: GCA_014461125.1. Lineage (NCBI taxonomy): Eukaryota > Fungi > Basidiomycota > Agaricomycetes > Agaricales > Mycenaceae > Mycena > Mycena kentingensis (nom. inval.). Next base: position 438,205 of record JACAZG010000021.1, on the reverse strand, counting down.
CGTGCCTACCACATGGACGCTCGTTCCTCTCTAGCTCGAGCCTGAACGATGTGCTCTGAGGATGCCGCTGCGGCTGGGTCAGCGATCGCTGGTGTGTGGGCGCCGGCCATCTCGGCACCCTAAATTCAAAGCGCCTGATCTTCCCTAAACGTCTCTTGTCTCCCCCGATTTGTCTTTAAGCCAAAGTAATCCTCCTTTCTGTGCACACTGCTTTGAAGTCGGCGTCGGTCGGCTTGGATCCACAATCAAATTGTTCTGATACAGCTAGCGTGCCCCTCAATTGTGTGCGTGCACTTGGCGTGCACCCACTGTAGCGGTAAGGCGGTATGATGAGGGCGACTGAATGGAGATGCAGCCACGAACGTGAGATGGAGAGACACGACTCTAAAGCCTAACTTTTATCAATCTATGAGGGTCACGAAACGTAGGTTCTGGGCAGGCAGGAGAGCAGTCGTCCTCTGAGGAAGGTACAGCAACTGAGTGCTGAGGAGGGGCAGAGAATAATTGTTTGTGTGCAATTGTTTTCGATCGACTCTCCCCCATATGGCTCCCAATCGAGATCCCAGCGTCCAGCAACCCTCCACTCCGAGGCCTCCAAGGACATTGACTACCTATATATCCTGCCTCCCAACCCCCTCCATTATGTCGTCCCTCCATGCCCGCCCGCGCTCAGAAACCCTCCCGCTCCCAAAAAGTGTCTGGATGGACATCCGCCTCGAGCTCTTGCTCGAGCGAGTCCAGCCAAAAGCCCTCACGTGGGCCTAACCCGTCCCCCTCCCCAGCCTCCTCCACCGCTAGCTTCGGCATCTTTCCATCGTCGTTCTACACCCAGACGCTCCATGAGGGCGGTAAGGTCCCGCGCCCGCCCAACGCCTTCATCCTCTTCCGCACGGACCACGCCCGCCTCCACCACAACCCCCTCACCCGCAAAGCCCGTCTCCGCGGCAAACGCCCCGACGGCAGTCCGCCCATAACTGTCTCGCGCCGCGCCGCCGACGCCTGGGCGCGCCTTAGCGACGAGGAGAGGGCGCACTACGCACGGCTGGCGGAGATCGCCAAGCAGCGGCATGCGGAGATGTTCCCGGGGTACCAGTACCGGCCGGAGCGCAAGAAGGCGAGGGCGCGAGCGGCGGCGGCGGCGGCGGTGGAAGCGGCGGCGCCAAAGATGGTGCGAACGCGTGCTCGTGCGAGGGCAGCTGCAGCGTCGCCGCCTCCGGTTCCTCCCGCGGAGGTTTCCCCGACCCCGCCGCGACCGCTACTCCCTCGTCGGTGCCGGCGCGTATCCCGACGCGGCAGCCCGCTCCCGGACAGCGACAGCGAGAACGAGGATGAGAGCGCCAGCGCGAGCGGCGGGTCGAGCTCGAGCTCGTACGCCTACGCGTCGCCCGCGTCGATGCCCAGTCCCATCAATTCCGATTCCGACCTCGAGCTTCCCGCGTCACCGTCAATCGACCCCTCCTACGTCCAAACAGAGCCCATCGTGTGGTCCACTGTCGGAAAACTCAAAAATTCCTTACCTGCCCGCGCCCGGCCGGACCAGGCCCGATCAGGCTGCCAGGTTTCTCGAGCCTGGCCAGGTTCAGAAATCCATTATAATGTCCTGGCCTGGCTGAGGGCACCTGAGCAGCCTGGTTGACCCTGGGCAGTCTGGCCGACCCTGGCCAACCATGTTCAGATAGGCTACTTTGTTCTAAAAAATAAAATGATTTTTTCTTTGTTTGGTGGTGCTCCCCATCACTTGCTGCGCCCACTCGTTCTGATGTCGTGGACCTTACAATGTGAGTTGCTCACTGTGAATCGAACACTCAACCTCATGGATACTGAAATTAAGGCTAACTGCTTTACTGCTGTACTACGCGACGGTGATTGTCACCAAACATGCGTCATATACATGCCGCTACCGCAAGTCTCTTCAGACATGGTCAGCTCACTTCAACAATGGCAGTATAATTAGATTCATGTTAATTACATCTATAGTGCACCCGCCGTCTCCTGCCTCATCGCCTCCATCGCACAATCAACACCAGTACAATGCCCAACCTTGCTTGACTCACGACATGAGTATACCGCGTTCCAGATCTTGAAGACCTTTGCGGTGTTTCGGCGCGGAGCCTGGTGACGAGGATTTTGAGGTACTCCTCGAATAATATCCGGATCGCTCCTGGCTTTGTGTGATTGATTAGATCTGATGGAATTGATGTCTAAGATTATATTGCTGTCCAGTTTCACATTCTAAGCATTTTGTCACTCCCAGAATATAACTTCAGGCAATATGATGATCGCATCAGAAAATGATTGAACAAACCTGACACTATTCTCACACAGTTGCTGACAAGTAAATAAGAATAACAAAAAAGGGCCATCAATCAAAGTGATGATACCATCAAAATTTCTGTGCCAACAAGGCTCATTTTGATAACTATGTTCCTCGAGATTGCTCTCTGATGATTAAGTGTATCTTCCGCATCAAGAATTGATCAGTAGTATAGACAAGTTATTACCCCGCTCGTGAAATGTGTCCCAGGTGTCCTAAATGTTCCATATCTGATGGCATCAATAATGACCTCAAAGATAAATTCCTGCCCTCTGCCCAATTTACCTATTGAGTGATCTGTAATCTCGGAATTGAGACAGGTTGGATCAAACTCATCTTTTGTTCTGTGCTCTGCACCATGATTTTATATACAATGGAGCTTATTAGATCCTCTGAAATATGAGTTTGAATAACATGGCATGCTCCAAACCAATTGAGTATCCATTCACTTTTTTCATGGAAAAACAAATATCACAGCATCTAATAAGCTCTGATAAAGCAGTTGTACACGTCTCTGGTACATGTCCTTGTCCACCCTGATAACCCAAATTGAAAACCTGGCCAATTACCTGGAAGATACCATCAGGTTGGCAGCAGTTGGCCAGTCCTTGCCAGAACCTGGTCGGACCTGACACCGTCGAATGAGAAACCTGGTCAGCCCTGAAAGCCCTCTCAGGTTGCTCCAGGACCTGATCAGGTTTTTTGGGGTTTTCCGACAACCGCCCCCTCCGCGCGTCCAACGCCAACGCCGACTCCGAGCCTCCCAAGTACTCGGCCGAACACCCACCCACTGGCACTGACAGACGTCGCAATCCCGTCCGAGCGCGACTTATTCCACATTCAGGTATGGCACTCCCGCTCGTCGCGGCCTCCCCGCTAACAGCCCCGCAACAGCAGAACGCCGCCCCCAACCCGTGGTCCCACCTCCCCCCTTACCTGTCCCCGTCCCCGTCCGAATCCTCGCTCGCAAACTGGAACGGCAACGCCCACCTACAGCTGCACGCCCCGCCCGCCGTCTCGTACACACACGCGCCATACGCGTTTGGCGCGTCCTACCCGTGGCTCCCGCCGCTCCCCACCCCTCCTGCTTTCGCGTTCCCGGACCCATCTTTACAACAGATGCACTGGCAGACACAAACGCAGGCGCAGGAGGAAACCATCTTCGCGGCGTACACACACACGTCCGAGACCGACTTTCTCGTCGGCTGAGGTTTCTTTATCCATTATGTATGTTCTTTGTATGGCTTGTTTCGAATTCATTCGCCTTTGTCGACGCGTCGAGCTAAATTTGGCTTCTTCGTGACCGTGTCTGCGGCGATTTGGTGGCCTTCGCATTATGATCTTGTACATTCAACTTCAAGAAATACTCGACGAATCAGTTGCTCTCGGATGCCATTGTCGGCTCCTCGCAAGGCAAAAGAGGTTCAACAGCCTCTGCCGTCTTCCACTTCTTACTATACCACCCACAGCCCTTTGCACGCATCTCCCACATCTGCGCGGTCTGCCCATCCCCGAGCGCCGCATAGAGCCGCATAAGCGCCACCAAGGTCTCCCAATACGCGGGCATCGCCTGCAGGTTCTCCGCCTCGAGGAGCCTGAGCTGCTCGAGGCCCTTCTCGACGAGACTGGTGTTGGTATCCGCTGGCGACTCGGAGTTGAGCAACGGCGCAATGGTAGTGGTGGTGTTGGCCTTGATAACGGCGCGGCGCGGGTCGGAAGCAGGGGCATCGGTGCAGGCCGGGCAGGTGCAGGTGAAGCCGTACTGGGCAAGGCCGACGCGACGCTCAGTAGCGGGGAGGAGGCAGTCGACGTAGGGCATGGTGAGTTCCTCGCCTGCAGTAACGTCGCGGACAGCATAGACGCGCCACGAGAAGGACTCGGGGATAAACTGGCGCTGAGTGTTGGGCGAGCAGCTTTGGAGCAGTTAGTAGGCGGTGGGAGCGGTTAGGTCCGAGACGCGCCTGTGGTTGAGACGAGAGATATGCTCGCAGAGCCCGCTGACATTTCCATCCATGGGCCCATCTCCATCGATTTCTTTGATGCTAGCGGCATTCGTCTCGTAGATACCGTGTAGGTTTGTCGCCATTGTGAGGGACGGAGAATCGTTGTGCAAGGCCATGACCGTCGCCTGCGCCTCTGGACCCAGGCGGGCAACCAGCGCCATTATGCAGTCCGCTTTCGCTCTACTCTCCAAGACGCCACGTTCTTGCGCGGTAATGAACCGCGCGTGGTTGATTTGGACCTGGCTGGTAGCGACCAGCGGGCGCTTGTCGTACAGTAGCTCGCCCTGTTTGATGTCGCGAGTCGCGAAGAGGCCGAGTCCCTTGCCCGGGCTCGGCGCGAGGCGGAACGGCGTGTCCTTCGGCGGGTCTAGCGCGCGGGGGAAGCCCGGAATCGCCGCAAGGGAAGCCAACGTCGTGAGCGGGAGGAAGCTCTCCGTCTTGGGGTCTCCCGGGGCAGCGTCGCGCGGAATCGTACAGAACGCGGGGCCGTACGGGGCGAGACAGTACCCGTGGCGCAAAACGCGGGCGCAGAGGTTCAGGTCGGTGTCTGCGATTGCGGCGGGGACCATTACGGCGACTGCAGAGGCTGAATGTGAGCGGAGGCTGCGCAGAGGAGAATGTGGGCGCACCTTGGAGCAACCCGTTCTTTTTGGTTTTCGCGCCCTTCAGAAAGCCGGCCTTCATGGTCGTCGTGAAGCGAGGAACGTTTGCCTGCCTTGCGGCGGGCTTCCCTGTCGCTTTACGTCCTTCCGCTGTTGTGGCGCATAGAAGCAAGTTCGACAATGGCCATGAGTGGCTACAGAAAGGGAGGTGGTGGTGGTCGGAATGCAAGCTTGGGGGACGCGGTCACGCAGCTTGATGCAGCACAAACGCGTCCACTTACGACGTTCTCCAGCCAGCGCAGCGGTCCCTCAGCATAAATTATCGGCGTAGAGTACATTCAACTTCGCTACATCTCCCTTTAATTCTTATTCTCGTTCGCTTTCTCATCCAACGCAACACAGAAGCCAACAAGTAGCGCCAGGTCAACTAAAACGGTCATCAGTCCATATACATCCCAGTTCAAGCGAAGGCAAAACACGCACCGTTCGGCGCAACAGTCAACACATAAGTCTGCTGGTCGAACAGCAGCTGCCCCGCGTTCATAAACTCGCGCGAGATGCGCCCAACCACCTGGTCGTTCCACTTGATCTCGGCTTTGCGGTCGAAGAAGTCGCCTTTGAGGACTAGATGGATGGATCGTAATCAGTTATTAACGCAGGACATGAGCGCCGGAGTGGGGTAAACGGCAATGCAGCGTGACGTACCGAGTTCCTCCTCTTGCCCGGTGGTTGGGTTTGTGTAGGTCCTACAGATGTGAGTGACCGCAACAAGAGGACACAGAATGAGTACTCACGCAGTGAGCTTGGTTCCGAACGAGAAGGACGACTTGATCGTGAAGAGGACCTTCTCAGCGGCGTCGACGCCTTCGAACGTGGTGTGGAGGTGCATATGGCGGCGCAGGAGGGTGAATAGCTCGTTTCCGGCGTTGTCCATAAACTCTGCGGCGGGAAGATCGTCAAATACAGAGACCACAACCGGCAAGAAACTCACTCTTCTTGCTGTGGAAGCTGAACGCCTTGCCGTCGACTTGGAACATAACATTCCCGCTCGCAGCGTCTTTCTATAGATCCTCAGCACTGTGAAGCGGGTATTCTTCAGCGAAACCACACACGATCTTGAAGTCATCGCCCTAAACACGTTCCGTTAGCAACTGCCCGAAAAGACGCGGCATGAGAGCGTACGCTCCAGGACGCCTTCTTCTCGCGGATACGGAGGGAGAAGGGTGTGCGGTGCTGGCACCATTGGGGGGAAGATTCCGACGGGGTGGGGAGTGGGGTGGAGGTCCATGGTCGTCGTGGTACGGAGGAGAGATGGGGAGATCAGCGCTCGATCTGCCACAGCCTTTGTACGTCGCGCTCCGCGATTGATGTCAGAGCAGATCCGAGCGCCGCTTTCTGTGAACTGATAGAATGTGTGTCTCCACACAGTGCACAGCATATTAGGGCCTTGCGTTCGCCTTGCGGTTCGGTGGATGAAGGCGCCCAGATCACTGGTAATCGTACACAGCAAAAGGCGGAATGTTTCAAATTTTCAACCACAAATCCAAGTTTGAAACTGTGCTACGCGTCGCGTTTCTGGCAATCGACCATGGTTATTTTGCCTGTCCGAGTTACCGATGTGTTGCGTCCTTGTCCTTGTCCTTGTCCTTGTCGTATTTCACTGAGGATTGTTGTAATCGCCGGCTGGAACAGGAACCGTGGGAGTCTGAGTACTAGACCTTTATAAGTCTTGTTACTTCTTACGAGCCCCTCCGGACCCGGACTTACACATTTGTTGATACATGTTACAGGCCTTTTGGACTTCGGATTGTCTTCCAATTTTTTCTTCTGGCTGTGTCAGAAATTGCCTTTTTATGGCAATTTCTGATGCAATCAGACATGTTACATCTCGGACTCCAATGTGTTACGGTTACATCTTCCGGACTTAAGATCTAATCACTACAGTACTGGCGAAAGGGTTCGGACTTTTTGTCAAATCTGCAGGCTATGCTGCGTTGCAACCCTAGATGTATGCTTATCCTATATACTGTAATAGTGATTAGACCTTAACTCCTGTTACATGTTACAAGGCCCAAAAAATGAGGCCGAATAAATGCACCTAAAATCAAAAGAAAATTTTCGGCCATCTCGGAGGCCTCGAGGAGAAAAATGAAAAACCTTCGGCCTTAAGGTCTAATCGCTACAGTAACAGACACCGTCACCGATTTGCTCTCATTCACCTTCTCATCCAGCACCACACAAGTTCCCACAACCAGTGCCAGGTCGACGGAAGATTGAACTCGCCTTAGAACCCTACACTGGCAGCAAGATGCAGAACAAACTCTAGTACCCACCTTTCGGCGCAGCAGTCAAGGCATATGTCTAGTTTCTTACGGAGTAAGAGTCTGGTGAGACTAGGCTCAATAGAGCACTTCAGATGAAAATTTGAAGGTTCAAAAAATACAAGAACTGAATGGGAGTGGAGCTCCCTTGGCCAATGAGCAGGCTCAGATCCTATATTTTTTGAACTTCAAAAATGCATCTGAAGTGCTCTAATTCTGCTTGGTCAAAAAAAAAAACACTGGGGTCTGCTATAACATGTTCAAACAGAATTTCCAACCAAAAACTCAGTGATTTGTCATGTTTGCTGTGCCGCATACTCTGACTGGGGCAGGATAGGTTTGCAAGTCAGACTTTCAAGGGCTTTCCAATGGTGTCAGTCAGTCTCGTGATGTACCAATCAAAGGCTAAAACTGATGTCGTTAGATCAAATTATGATTGGGCCCTCGCATACAGACTAAACAGGTGAATTGACAGAGTAACAAACAAAACAAAATAATGTAGCGAAAATCCGTGTATATTCAATATCGCAGCCCTTAGGTCAACAGGAAAAATATTGTAAGCAGGCCCATTGGATAGACATTTCCAACCCCCACATGACGATACCCAAATCGACCCGTTCCGAGCAGAATCCGACACCAAACCTAGAATCAGCAACAATATTCCCTTGACTGTGTCATTCTTTTCAACCTCCACGACGTGGCAGATGCTTCAGGCTGAACTAGCCAATCTCATCTGAAAAAAAGCGGTTCCGTTATCTCCATTACGGTGGTTCCTGGCTCTCCCGCGTCTGACTGACTGCTCACGGCGATCTTCTGCATCCGAGGTTTCTCGAAAGCTAGAAGAGCTCTGTCCAACACCTAGAGCTCCACCTCGTTTCGGCCGCATGCCGCGGTGTCTCACGAACCTGCCGTGGTCTCCCGCCGCTCGGGTACTGGCAGAGATTAGCTACCAGTCCTAGATTTCTTGGTTTACCCTCTGGTGCTGGAGTGTTCTCGCTCTGGCACTGCAAGAAAGAAGATACTACGTTGACGGCTCTCATTCGCTCTCCCCGGCCTATTTTACATTGGGAAACTGTTATCCGTTATCTAATCCAATCGGATAAGATCTCGATAAGATTTCGATCAGATTGTTTCGGAGCGTACCTTCGTGGTACCCTAGCAGGGCCAGGATTATTCGGATTGCCCCGCAAAGACACCCCAGACGCGCCTCGCTTGTCTGGCAGTCCTTTCCCTGCGCCAACAAAGCTTCATTCGGACCCACAAATTAACGGGTGAGCGTCGCTTTCTGTTTCATTGTCCAGATACGGCTCGGAGATATAGAATCCACGGTGTCGTATAGGCTGCCACACCCCATGGTATAAGGGGGCAGCGTGCTTCCTCCCTCTCTTCCGACCTACGCCCACACCGCGCACCCATGGACTACTCCCTCGCAGCCCGCGCTACCGTCTCCCAAAAGCCCGACCCCGACCGCATCCCGCGCATCCGCCTCACCAACGAGACCCCAAAGCAAGTGTGGTACTTTCTTGCCACCTTCATGGGCCTCGTCGCCCTCGGCCATTATCTCGCCCGCTTCAATGCATATCGCACGCGTAATCGCCCGCGGAAGCCCCAACCGCCCGAGGGCACGCCACTCCGCGCGGACCACATGTCGTGGATTCGCATCCCGCTTGCGCTGCTCAATGTTTACCGCACCGTCGCGTTCCGCTGGGCCATCGGCTTCAACTTCCTCGGCGCGTACACGATCAACATGGCCGACTTTTGGCTCGCTTCTGTCTATTTGACGATTCTGTTTTGCTGGACGTTTATTAACAGTATGTGGACTCGTGCTCTCTGTTCGCAGCTAAAATCCTGGCAGCAACCAACTCGTTCGGACTCAAATACGATCCCAAGTACTGGGCAAATCGCTGCGCACACATCGCTGCTATCCAGCTCCCGCTCATGGCTGCCCTCGGGATGAAGAATAACCCGATTTCGTGTACGTCCCGCACTACCCCAATCCACTGCTAACCGCTTTTGTCCGCACCAGTCATCACCGGCGTCTCTTTCGACAAACTTCAACACCTGCACCGTGCGACGGGCCGTGTCATCATGGTCATGTTTTGGGTGCACGGCGCCGGGCGGGTAATCCTCCCCGTGTCCCCCGGTTTCCTCGACGGGTACTGGTTCAGCATCGGGACCGCCGGGACGGCGGCGTTCACCATCCTCGCGTTCATCAGCATCCGCCCGATTCGCGTGCGGACTTACGAGTTCTTCATGTATTCCCATACCGCGCTCGGGGTGCTAGGGATGGCGGGCTCGTACATCCATTGTCAGGAATTCGAGTACGTGTCCTTTGTCCTCCTTCTTTGTTGGTTCAGGTATGGACAGATACGGCTACCTCATCTGGCCCGCCATGTTCCTCTGGGGGCTCGACCGCGTCATCCGCCTCCTCCGCATCACGCTCGTCAACTCGCAGCTGTTTAAGCACACGCCCCGGCGCATCACCTCCCGTGCGACTGTCACCGTCCTCCCGTACGGAACCGGCCTCGGGTTCCTGCGCATCCTCGTCGAGGCGCCGCACTACCTCACGTGGCAGCCCGGGCAGAGCATGTACCTCACCATGCTTGGGGCATACATCGGCTCGGTGCTCGAGAGCCACCCATTCACGATGGCGAACGTGCCTGGGTGGGACGCGTTGCTCGACGAGCGTGAGCGCGAACGGGAGCAGGGTGATGGCGAGAAAGACCGCGACTCTGCATCCGGTGGGTCAGCCGCGAAAGCGCTAAGCACAAGAAACAAGCTACTCTTCATCCTCCGCGTCCGCGCGGGCTTCACCCGGCACCTGCGCGACGCGGTCCTCGCGTCCCCGGACACTGACACCGCTCTCCCGCACAGCCGCGCCTTCCCGACGTTCCTCGACGGCCCGTACAGCTCGCCGCCCGTCGTGCGGGGGTACGAGCGCGTGTTGTTCATCTGCGGCGGCTCGGGCGTCAGTTTCTCGCTTCCCCTGCTGTTGGATCTTGTTCAGTGAGTGGTGTGGCGTTTTGAATCTAATCTAATCTTATCGCGTTATCAAGCCAAGCAACGTTAAGGAAGAACGTCTGCTGTTCGCGCGCAGTGTTCGTTTGGGCGATCCGGGACAAGGGTAAGTGGCCTCGCTCTCTGCTTCTTGCGGCTCAACAACCACAACACAAAGAACAAATTGAATGGATCGCGGAGACGCTCGTCCGCGCGCTCACTGTCCTCCGGGCGTCCGATTTTGATACGCTGGAGGTAGACATCCGTCTGCACGTCACCGCGTCGGGGGAGTACACGCAGGCGGCGGAGGCGCGGCGCGATGCGAGCAGGAAGGCGGATTTGGAGATTGGGGGTATGGAAGAGACAAACAAGAAGCGTGAGGAGGGATCGAGTGGTGCAGAAAAGGACGCAAGCAGCCCGGTTTCCACCTCCACCACACTGGCAGCCGAGCAACGCCTCTCCGCCTTGCAAGGCGTCCAAATCATCGAAGGGCGTCCCGACATCGAGGGCATCGTCGACGGCGAGATTGCGGGGATGCGCGGCGGGGCCATTAATGTTAGCGGTGTGTTACTGTTTCCTAAACTGTTTTCACCTGGAGTTGATGAGAATAGTCTGCGGAACGACGGAGCTGGCGCACAGCGTGCGCTACGCGCTGAGTAACCCCGTCACCCGCTTCCGGGATGTCGCGCGCGGTGGGCCGAGCGTGTTGTTGCATATCGAAGGGTTTGGGAATGCGTAAATGGTGTTGTCGCTGCAGAAGTGACCTTGTGTTGTGAGATGTTAATCGTACTGCGGATACTCTACTGGCTCTGGCGTCGTCCAGTCATCTTCGTACATCCAGTCGTCCATCCAAAGGCGATAATCTGTAGCGAAATCAGTCAGCGCAGCGAACTAAAACACTAGGCGTTACTTACCGTCGACTTGACCAAGCCGCTTGCGCTCCAGGAACCGCTCCCCACGTGTCCAATAGTCGTCCTCCTGCCCCAAATCCGCCCCGGCTGCGCTCGCCCATTCTTTCCACGGATGATCCCCGTTACCATCCTCGTACGAGCCCATCACAAACCTCTCATCTGAAATCTCGAAAAAAATCTGGCTAGCATCGTCGAAGCGCTCCCGCACGTAGTTACGCGCCCAAACGAGCGCAAAGATCTGCAGCTGTGGGTGCGCCTCGAGGAAACGGCGGATGTATGTCCAAGGGATGATGTCGACGTCGGCGAACGAAGCGTGTGTGAGGGTGGGGACGACGGGGATTTCCGCATCCTCGTCGACGCCTTCATCTTGCGGGAGGACGTTGAGCAGCTCGAGGTGCGTGATGGACGCGAAGAACGCGTGTTTTGGCTCGATGGCCCAGAATGAGCTGAATAGCAGGTGGAGCGGGCCGGCAAAACGCTCGAGAGGCATTGCAGCCAGGTGAGGGAGCATCTCTCCGCAGCAGACCTCCGACCCGCATCCAAAGTGGGTTGCATTGGTGCAAAGGGCGAGGAGGTCAAAGATCTGTGACTCGGAAAGCCCACCGCGATCGCTGTGGATGCAGAGTGCGCGGACGCCATTGCGGAGGAGCTCGCGTTTGCGGAATGCGGTATCCGGATCAGGAATAGCGCCCTTGCGACATTGTAGGACTTTATACAATAGGGGCTCTAGCCTACGGCGAGTGCTTTAGCGAATAAATTGCGATGCCGTCGACGCGACTTACCATATATGCACACGCCGGGAAACAAGGAGGAGATTGGGGAGAGAGAGTCGATGGGCAATGGCAGTACGTTTGAAGATCAAACGTTCAAGTTCGGGCGGCAGGCGAGGTTCCAACATGGTGGAGGAAGGCAAGCAGCGCTGGTGTCCATGTGATGCAGCTCGAGTCACTGTGTGAATGGTTAGAGAGCTGTACCTGGGAAATCCATGTTTTCCCAATCTATTTTCTTAATTTGAAAACTTTGGGTTTCCTTTTGTTGCAAACGGATTAAGAAACACAAAGAATCCCAATCCATGTCAGACAAAAAAAAATTACATTATTATAAATGTGATGGGAAAGGCCGCATTTCCGACAATGGCTGTTTTACAAAGCATTTCCCTTTGCGGAGAAACAAGCCGGGAAATTGAATGTTTTCAGTGTTGGGAAACACCATTGAAAATCTGCCATATCCCTTTGTTGGAAATTGGTTTACCCCAATCTGCTTCAGTTTCTGTCATCGGGTTGGTGTACAGGGATACATGTCAGGCTATAATAGTTGAAGCAGCCGTCGAGCCGGCAGCTGTCAAGCTCTAAGTGTCCGCCGCTGTCCTCTACCAATATTCACCAGTGGATTACAGCACTGGATTACGGGTAGATTTCACAGTGATTACGGACCCTTTGTTGTATTTAAAGCCCTCGCGCAGTCGGCTGCTCCCCATCGGGATTGCAGAGGAGCCAATCAGCCCTTGCTTTTGTCTCTCCGGCGGCGCCCTGGTTTGCACGAATCCAACAATACAGACGGTTACAGAAGTAACAGAACTGTCCATACAAACACACTAAAAAGTGGCTCAAAGTGTCCGGAAAATGAGGTTTTGTGAACCTGCATGCCAAAGATTTTTGGCGGTCACTCTGCTGTCGCCGGGTTAAGTTCGGCGCAGTGTATGATGCGAGTTTGGTGGCATGCACCCAACCCCGCGCGCTCCCCGCACCAAATTGCATAAAATGTGTCATGGTTCAAGCCCAGACCAACCCCGGCCAACACCCCATCATGATGGCCAACCCCGGTCAAGCCCGGCATAACCCACAAGGGGGATTTACAACAACCAGGAAGCCCGATCAGATGTACAGCGTTATCCCTATACTTGCTACAGTATATAACCCCAGTACAACCCCGGGAGAGGCTTAACGTCTCCCTCGTCTATACACTCCTTCGGCCTTACTGGGGCCAGCGACTGTTCTCAAACCCAGTTTTAATCCCGGTATCTCAACGGCATCCAGTCTCCTGCCGGCAAGCCCGACCTAGTCCTGACAAAATGCTACAGTAGCTCAGATGCACTCCTGCAAACGGCAAGCTTTACACTACTTACCTTGTCAATGGACTTATAATAATGTTGAGGTAGTTACAAGTTCCAGAACTCTACGGACATGTGTGATTCCGGACATCTTATATTACAGACTTACAGTGTTACATGGCCGGACATAAGGTCAAAATAGTACAAACAGTTTCTTGACCCCTTGCTGGTGATAGAGTATGTATGACATAATTTTCCTCCGCTGGAACTAGTGAAAAGGGGTTTTTTTTTTTTTTTTTTTTTTTTTTTTGCAAACAGCAATCAAAAACCACAGCAGCAGTCAAACAGCCACACACACAGTTATACAAATGCTCATGGGTTTAACTTGTCCCCTGCGTCGACACTGGACAGGAGTAGAACTCGGAGAGGACAGCTGCCTGATCCGTCACTGAATCGCTCTTTCTCGCCAACCACCTCGATGCCGCTGCACAAAGTCGAAGACATGGCCTCGGATGCATACACCGAGGCCTGGCTCGAAGGTCCCCAGCAAACGAACTTCTACACGCGTACCTACACGGCAGCACCAGACACCGCCAAAGCCAACCTCGTCTTCGTGCACGGCTTTGCAGAACACATCGGGCGCTACACCGAGGTGTGTGGTCGCATACACTGCTCCCCCGCGCGTCTCTAATCCTCCCCGAGGCGCACCCCGAGTTCGCCAAGCGCGGAATCAACGTGTTCGCGTTCGACGAGCGCGGATTTGGCAAGACGGCGCTGGACAAGGCGAACAAAAGCAAGAACAGCGCGTACGGCAAGACCAGCGGACCCGACCAGATGGAGGATATCAAGTGGGCGCTGGGGCACGTAGCGGAGGCGTTCCCGGGGCTGCCGGTGTTCCTCGCGGGTCACTCGATGGGCGGCGGGGAGGTGTTGAGCTTTGCTACGCGCCACAGCGCGGACGCCGTCGCAGCGCTCAAGGGTGTTATCGCATCCAGCCCACTCATCCGCCAGACCAACCCCGCGCCTGTTTGGCAACGCAAGCTCGGCGGATTCGTCGGGAACGCAATTCCCAATCAGCTCATTCCAGCGCCGCTCAAGTACAGCGACCTCTCGCATGACAAGGGCTACAACGACATGTGCCGCACGGACTCGCTTTCCATTCTGCAGGGATCGCTGCGCGGCCTTTCGGATATGCTGAATTGGGTGCGTTTTCTGTGTTGCTTTCAGTTCCCGTTAATGGCGTTTAGGGTGAAGAACTACTCGCGGAGCACTACAAATCCTGGCCCAAATCCCTCCCTGTATGCTCTGTTGCACTCGTACGCGAGTCCCTGCTAACTTCGCGCCAGGTTCTCTTCCTGCACGGCAGCGGTGACCCCGTACGGTGACCTCCGACGGTCTCCCTCCGCTCTCTTACGCGTTGCCCAGATCACGTCGCATGCTGCTTCGCAGCAATTCCACGATAAGATCGTCGCCGACGACAAAGAGCATATCACATACGTTGTACGTGCTCTCGCCCTTCACTGGTTCCTATTGAGCTGTTTGCAGGACGCCTTCCACGAGCTTGTGCACGAACCTGACCACCGCGGCAAGTTGCTTGAGGACATGATAGTGTTTATCGAGAAGCGCGTCTCTACTGCTGTTGAACCGGACGCCGAAGCCATAGAATCCAAACTGTAACATAACATCTCCAATCCCTGTAACAAATCCAATTTTTCCTGCCCCCATCCAACTTCCGACCTGGTTCAAAGTTCCCCACATCCGCCCACACTCTTCGCAGCCCATAATGCCTCTCTACAAAGTCTCTGACATGGAAAGCTCCGTCTACCCTGGCTCGTTGCCTCACCAGCTTTTACACCGCATGCGCACGTACCACACGTACCCGAGGGGACAAAGTCCAAGGCTGTCTTCACTCGCCCAACGCGGCGTCGTCGTCTTTACCTAGGACCAGCGCGGTCCGCACAACGACTACACCACAGCTGGCGAGCCGCTCCAAGCTAATAACTATCTTGAAGCGCGACCTCGAGTTCAATGCCGTGTGTACCGACGACCTGCAGCTGCTTACGGAACGCAGGGCTACGCTGCGACTTCGGAAGAACGTGGTCATCTGCGTACGCTTGTTATGGTGTTTGCCCAGAGGGACTGACGAGGTCGGTAGAGTGAGGACGTGCACGATGGCTTGTACAAGGAATGACCTAAGACTTTGGCGGCAAACGCTGCGTTCTCCCTCGCAAGCCGGCGGCTTACGGGTTGCAGCTCTTGATCATAACCGCAACAACGCGCTAAGTCCGAACGCGACGAACGTTGCCAGTGAGCTAATCTGCTGCAGCTCACCTCGCATGACGCGGCGAAGGATGTTCACGACAAGATCGACACGGTGTACAAGAAGTTTGCCTCGTACCCAGTGCGTATCTGGGTTTGGCGGTTGCCGAAATCCAACGCCTGCAGGGCGCTAACCACGAACTCGTTCACGAGCGGGAGGCGGGTAATGAGATGATTTCCTTCATCGAGGGGCGCGTTCCGAAGTAGACTGTCGATTGTTTTGTCGTTTATTGGAGTAAGAGACTGGGGATTCCGTGATTTTGCCGTTATCTGCGCGCGGAGGGAACTGTTTCACAAAAGTAGATGCGACGGAAGGTCCATTAGCAAAGAGTGTATGCATTCGAGCAGAAGAAGAAAGGGTCCACGAAAACGATGTACGAGTGATTAGAAGCCAGACGCGCCGGGCGCGGATTCTCCTTCCCTCTTGAGCCGCAGCAGGACCTCCTTGAAGCGGGTCAAGTCCGTGGTGCCGGTACCCGAGCGCGCGATGGTCTTGCTCTGCGAGTTTTCGAGCTCGATGAGCTCGCAGATACGCTGCCACGTTGTGCCCTTGCTCAAACCGTCGGAAAGCGTCTCTAGGAACTTGCTCTCCGCGTCTCTGCGCCGGGAGATGGGTAACGAGCGCATGGAAAAGTAGCCTGAGCACGCACTTGTTGTCCCGGATAGAACGAGCCTTCTTTTGGTTGTAGTTCTCGTAGTACTCGTCAATCGCCTGCTCCGCCTCCTTGATTGTGTTCTGGCGGCGGGCCTTGGACATTTCGTCGCGCTTGGCAATCTCCGCGGCTTGCTTCTCGCGCCACTCCCTGCAAACTGTGAGTGATGGAAGAAACTGCGAGCGCTGCGCACTTGATGACCTGCGGCTCCTCCTCCTCAATCTCCTGCGTCAGGATGGGTGTTGACGTGTATGCGGAGGGCTGCGGCCGCGGGGCACCAAAGGTGGGCGCTTGTTGCTGGAAGACGGGGGGAGAGGTCTGTGCTGCGCGTTGAGCGACGGCTGAAGAAGAAGAGCAGGCCACGCACCGGGATGTCGAGCTCCGGGAACTCGCTGGAGAACTTTTCAATCTCGTCGTCGCCTGTGACCTTGACGGCGGTCTGCCGCGGGGAGAACGCCAGGAAGTCGGATGACGCGGAGCCGACGGTGTTCGTGCGGGCAGGGATGGGCGCGGCGGGGATGTCGCCGTCGAGGGAGATGTCGGGGAACTGGGCGGCGGCAGCGTCGAAGTCGATCTCGTCCCCCGGGTTTCTGCCCGTCGTGAAGTCGTTGAAATCGTCCATGGCTCTGGTCAAGCAGTTTGGCTGTGATACCAAGTCTAATGATGCGAGACTAGAAATCCAAGTAAACCTAAACCATCGCGAGCAGCACGTCCTTGTCCATGCTCTGCTCGACGAGCCCTTTTAAATACCCGTCCTCCTTCTCCAACAGCGTTTTAGGTGCGTCGAATTCGACCTGTTCATCTATTGAGTGTGGTTCGGGCGGAATCTTACAGCGACGTACGATTTCACCGGCGTCCAACACCATCTAGCGGCTGTTCAGCGCACCAGACGCAGGGAAAGAAGAATTCACTCACAATTTTGTCAAAGTCCATGATCGTTTTGAGTCGGTGAGCGATTGTTAGTACGCTCACGCCCTTGAGCTCGTTTCGGAGAGTATTCTGGATTATTGCGTCCGTTGCAAAGTCAATCCCGGACGTCGCTGGGGGTCCGTGAGCGTTTACTCTCGGACGAAGATTCGAGCTCACCTTCATCTAGAATCAATAGCTTGCTTTCGCGAACAACCGCGCGCGCTGCAGCGATTTCAGTTATCAGCTATGTAAGCCCCATGGGCGGACAACGCACCAAGGGCAATAATCTGGCGTTCGCCAAAAGAGATGTTCCCTCCTCCGCTGGAAATCTCCGTGTCAAGCGTGAGCGGCGTCTCGGACTTGGTTTGTAGCGCGGACAAGCCAGACGAGCGCAGAGCGGCGTTCAGCAGCACGTCGTCGTACTCGCCGAAAGGATCGAGGTTATAACGCAGCGTGCCGCTGAGGAGGTCCGGCTAACTCCTTGTCAGGTAGTTTCATGCATTGCTACGGATAGAACGTACCACTTGCGGCACGATGGTTATGTTCGAGCGCAACACGTCGAGGTCCAGAGTGCTAGTGTCGATGCCGTCGTAGCGGACGGTGCCCTTTGTCAAAATGCACCGTAGGAGGGATAGAATGAGAGAGCTCTAAAGGGGAGTGAGACGTGCTAACACTTTCACGCCAGACCCATACCTTGCCACTTCCCGTTCGTCCAACTATCGAGCATGAGCTGCTCCGATGCACAAAGAGAGCAACGCAACGACGCACCTACGGCGACCCGCTCGCCAGGCTTAATCTCGAACGATATGTTGCGCAGAACATCTGCTCCATCCTGCCCGGCGTCAAGCAACCAGAACAAAAGAAAAAACCGGAAATCCCTCACCGTCGCGTACTTGGCCGTCAGATTTTCTGCCACAATCGAGCCCGACGCAGGCCAATACGCGGGCGGCGCGATGACGACGTCGTCGGGATTCTTCTGCTGCTCGATGTTCACAAACTCCAAGATGCGCTCTAGACTGTCGGCCCATGAGTAAAGCTGCCGTTCGGAAATCGGAACGAAGCGCGCCTGTTCCCGTCCAACTCGAGCCTATTGAACTGCTGCACCCACAACAACACCATGCTCGAGTACCCGAACGCGTTGTTGAGCACGAAACCGGTGGTCGCAGCGTCCCGTTCGCGGATGTAGACGAGATACGTCGCGAGGAGGCAGGTGAAGAGCCCGCCAAGCATATCAGAACGGACGGTAATCCAACTATAGAGGGTCAACGGAGGCGAAGAGACAAGGAGGGAGACAGTACCGGTTGAGATTGCGGAATGTTATCGTCGCGGTCGAGAGGGCGTCAATGCGAACCAACGATTCCTTCAGGTACGCGTCTTGCAGACCAAAGGCGCGAATGGGGGCTGAATGAGCGGATAAGACTAATGAGCTTGGAAGGTATGATGAGGCAACGCACCAAGGCCGTCGAGAACGGCGGTAAAGCTGCAGCAATTTAGCTATATGCCGACAGGACAAAGACATTCACGTACTGTCCCAGAATCGGCGCCTTCGCGCGACTCATCTCCCGCTTCACCGGGAGCTGCGCCTTCATGAACAGCTGCCCGCAGGCACCACCGAGGAGCGTGATGATGATGCCGGAAACGAGGAACGCGGGGGAGAACGCCATAATCGCGGTGAATTTGACGCCGAGTCCAAAGGAGAGCTGGATTACGCGGTAGGCGCCGAGGCCAATGAGGTCGTCCACTAAACCAGCGATTAGTTCTGGATGTCGAAACAAAGAAAACTGGCAGCCATACCGATTTTTATATCCTGTACCGCGCGTGCCATGATACGCGAGGTGGGCGTCGCATCTAGCCAGCGGAGTGTGCACCCGACGACAGCAGCCATCAGCTGCTGGTGGATTCGCAGAGACGAGCGGATCGCGCCAAAGGTGAACACGGCGAAATACGAAGAAAAGAAGACAACGCCGATGGCCAAGAGAATAGCATAGCCGCTCAGGTAGCTGGAAGAGATTGAGCGCCTTGAAAAGTAGCGCAAAAAGGACGACGCACTAGGAAGAGGACACTTTGTGTGGGTCGCCGATCTCGAACTGTCGAGACCAAAGCCCGAGCCACCACGCTTGTACGACGATCGTCGCCTCGTTCAAAACGATGCCGCCGATGAACAGCAGCCAAAACAGCGAAGGATGGCGGCTAAGGTTGGAGTAGTAAAGTCGGACTGTGCGAGTTAGCGTTCAAACCACTTGTTAGGGACGACAACGCACAAGCTGACCAGCCAACGTGGCCTTCCGCAACGTCCTCCTTCTGAACCGAGTGCGAGGTCGGCGAATATTGGGCAAGAGAAAGCGGGGGTGCCTTCTCCTCTTCGCCTTCCACACCCGGCTTGGGCCCGTCGCTGACATCTACGAGCTGCTCCTCTACCTCCTCCCGCGTTACAACCCCTTGCGAAGATATGGTAACAACCACGCGCGCAACCCGACTAGCTAGGGCGACGTTGTGAGTTACCAATAGTACCGTTCGCCCCTTCAACAGATCCCCGGCCAGACATTTATCGACAATCGCGTTCGCAGTTTTGACGTCAAGCGCGGCGAGCGGGTCGTCCAGTAGGAGGATCTTTGCGGGAGAGTAAACGCAGCGAGCGAGGGTTATCCGTGCCTGGATTGAGTTAGCTTCCACGTCCAATCGATACGCGTTCCGTGCCTTTTGACCGCCACTGTCGACGTTGTTCAGTCGGCGACTACGAATCCAAACGCAGAGCTCACCTAAGAGAAACGCCGCGTTCACCGACCAGAGTCAGATCCCCATGCTCGAAGAGCGACAAGTCCGTAATGAGCCCGCATTGCTCCACGACTAATCCACAGTCAGTTGCGAGTTCGGTCAGAATAACCTATCGACGCACCTTTAACATACCGCGCCTCGTCAAACGGCGCATCGCATCCCATGAGGATATTCGCCCGAATCGTGTCGTTCTGAATCCACGACTCCTGCGGCTGGTATGCAGCGCCACTCGTCCCCCGATCCAGCCCAAACCAGGCGTCCTTCGGGTCACCGAGCGGAGTAAACTTCATCTCGCCTAGCAGTGCGAGAAGCATGGAGGATTTGCCTTGCGTCGCGAGTTAGCTAGGGCCGTGGTTGACGCGGACGACAGAGCGGTTACCTGCGCCGGTGGGACCGGTGATGACGTTCACCACACCAGGCTTGAAGACGATCTCGTCCTCGATCTTGAGCGTTACCTCTTCGTCCCAGCAGAAGGTCGCGTTCTTGAAACCCGCGACGATTCCAGCCCGGAGGGGTGGAGCGGATTCACACGAGTCGAGGATTTCCGTCTGAGATGCGATGTGAGCACTAGTAAGAGATAACAGCCCAGGGACGAACCTCGGTCAGGAATCCTTCCAACCGGCCCAGGGAGACGCGGCCTTTGACGATGATCGGAATGGCGTGGGCGACGCGGCGGAGCTCGATACGGAGGATATCAAAGACCGCGAGCGAGGAGAAGACAATGGAAGCTGCAGGACCTGAATATGTGCGAACAAAGAGTATGAACCGGCGACGAACCAGTGAGGGCTCGTTTCATAACGAGAGTCTGCGGGCGCGCTGTTAGCGAGCGCAGAGCCGAGGAAGTGTACGTACGTATGTGGCATATGTTGCAATCATCGTAATGAACGGAATCACAAAACTTCCACCATCAGTTCGAGAACTAACAAAGAGAAATAGAACCGTACTTGACGTTCCCGGAGAATAACGAGAGCAGCTTTTCCTTGCGGATCATCTTGACTTCGGCGCTGCGCTTCTCCGACATCCGGCCCATCATCCGCGATTCCCAACTGTGAACATCGTCAGAACACTCCGTCAGCGATGCGGAGACACGTACCCGAACATCTTCACCATGCGAAGGATCGACAGAGCTACGAAGCGCGTCACAATCGAGGCAGAAAGAGACAGATTGGACATACTCTCAGAAACAGTTTGCAGCCGTTCGTCCGTCTAACCCAGTTCAGGCACCAACCACTCGTAGAATAGATATCGCACCGTTTTCATCCGCTCTACCTGGACACTATGCATGACCCACATCGTCAGGTATGTCGGGAGAGGCATGCAAAGGACCATGACGCCGAGTCCAACCAGCGCACTGCCCAACAAGTTATTTCTGGAAGCGCAAGCAAACTTGAAGATGCTTTACCTCCAGTCGAGGATAGCGTATAGGAACCAGGTGCTGATAGCGAGCTGCATGGGCGCAGCGACCACTGGGCGATGGAGTCAGCTAGGTATTTTCTGCCGAGCAGAACACGCACACGCAAGCCAGGTGTTCATCACCAACCCAATATTCATCAAGTCCGACGTAAAGTTCATGAGCTTCCCCACCGAGCCTTTCTTCTTCCCCGACGACTCAAAATTCGCGCGGATGCGGAGCGAGTGTTTGATGATGAGGTGCTGGAGGATGGATTCAAGCTTGACCCGGGTACGCAGCTGGCAAATTTCAGATGGAAGGTAGAACATAAAAGGAGGGATGGAGATACCGCGATGTACATGTATCGCTCGTTTGCGACCGTCCTGGCGACGGAGACACAGAGGATCCAGAGGATCCAGAACCACGGCTTGATGGGAGGGTTTGGACCCAGCGAGCTGGCTCGGATCAGCATTGGGAGCCTTAAAAGCAATATAAAGGACAGACCTCAGCAGCTGTTTGAGCCCGACGGGTACCGCCAGGGTAAGCGCTGACTTGAGGAAATACCAAAAGACCAAAGCGGCCATCGGGGTTCCTGCCGCTGGTTAGTTACATCAGGACGCGCTGGGGAATGGACGCACGGAAAACGGTGACAATGCCGCGCAGGAGGTTGCCTGGATTCGACTCAAGGATGGGGATTCCGTTCGCCGTGAGGCTGGCCGCGCGGTTCCTCTCTGGAAGGAGCGGAATGTCGACAGCCCCCGTTCGCCTCGCGGTCCATATTAGAGGGTCGAGGAACGAGTAGGTGAAAGCCGAGAGCAGAGAGGCGCGCTCTTCTACGGTTCCGACGTCCTCCTGCTCCCGTCAACGCCGAGAAAGCAGAACAAAAAAGGACGCACGTCGACTGATCTTGGAGTGACGAGCGGAAACACAATCCCAAGTAGCGATAGGAAGACTATCTCGAGGCACAAGCGCAGCTCTTCGCGCGAACCAGGCGCGATGTCGTTTGGGGTTGCCAGCGTCCAGATATCCGTCGCCACGTAGAATACGCAAAATAGCGCAAGCAAAACCGTCAAATGAAGGGCAAGGACGTTCCGCGGGGTGTAGTAAACGTAGCCAGCCAGCACAAAGACGTAGCACTTTGTATTAGGATGTAGAAATTAGCCAAGGGGACGGAGACGGAAGCCGGATCGCCACTCACGTGAAAAAGGAAGAGGGCGATTCGCTGTGCATCTTGGCCGCTCCGGGCGAGTTGCAGGGAAGAAAGGGCGCACAAAATCGCGCAACCAGCGAGTCGAACGAGATGGTAATATCCTGGTCGTGTCGAGAGCTTCCGGTCCGAGGTTGCGAACAGCGCTACCGCCAAAGCGACTGGCAAAGCGAACGGAACGAAATGGAGGACGGTCATGAGGGAGCATCCGCTGTGCTCCGGTAATTATAGCAGAGCATTGCGTGGCATCCATTCCGGTTTGTGTTGTCGTGCTCGTCGCCGCCACGTCGGGAATTTAGTCGTTGGCACCTTCCAGCGAGGGCGTGCAATTCTGTTTCGCTGCTGTATCGCGTTTAGTTGGGAGACGCCTGCAACCAATAGGACAATTGACGGTAAACGTCAAACAGTGATGATCATCAACGGAGCTAATTCGCCGTGGGAATTTACTGATTATGGCAGGCAGTTTCAACAAAAAATCTGCCGCAATATACATTGATCTGTCGCACCTCTGCCACATTCTGAGAGGTCCTAGAGGAACATAAGTTGTTTATCGAGGCACTGGATGATTGCATCAATTGACCGGATCAAGCCGCAATATTGTGCCGCAAAACATCCACTATGTGCCGCAATCCAACCTGTGCCGCAATTCATCTTGTGCCGCAGAACGATCATTTGTATTGCGGCAAGTGAGTTTACATTGCGGCAGAATTTTTGTTGAAACGGCCGCCATAACCTAGACTATCGCAAGCAGCGCATCTCTATCCATACTCTGTTCTACCAGCCCACGTAAATATCCGTCCTGGTTTTGCAGAAGCGTCTTCGGCGCGTCGAACTCAACCTGCAATTTCAGTCGTTAATGATATCACAAAACAGAGTCGGACACCTCACAATTCGCCCAGCGTCCAAGACCATCTAAAGGTTGTCAGCAAAGAAACGCCAGGTAGAGCACACAACGCACGATTTTGTCAGAATCCATTATAGTCTTCAGTCGATGGGCAATCGTGAGCACGCTCACATCCTTGAGTTCGTTCCGAAGTGTGTTCTGGATAATCGCGTCGGTGCCATAGTCGATTCCGGATGTAGCTTTATTTATGAATAGTGAGAATCGAGTTCGCATGGTAGAACGTGGAGTTACCTTCGTCGAGAATTAATAGCTTGCTCTCGCGGATAATTGCTCGTGCTAGCATACTCAAGTAAACATCAGCCAAGGGAAAAACCAGGTAGCGCACCAAGGGCAATTATTTGTCGCTCCCCAAACGAAATGTTTCCGCCCCCACCGGATATCTCCGTGTCAAGCGAGAGCTGTGTCTCCGAGTTCTCGTCTTGGAGAGCAGATAAGCCCGCAGAGCGCAGGGCATTATTCAATACCGCGTCGTCGTACTCGCTGAATGGGTCCAGGTTGTGTCGGAGTGTGCCGCATAGGAGGTCCGGCTGCTTCAGTTTAGAGGGGAAAACAGTAGACACGCCTTCACCTACCACCTGGGGCACGATGGTGATATTGGAGCGTAGGACGTCGAGATCCAGCGTCTTGGTGTCGATGCCGTCGTAGAGAACGGTCCCTTCCGTCAGGATGCATCGCAAAAGAGCGAGTATAAGTGAGCTCTGAAGCAGATATAGGTATTCAAGTTAACGGTGGCCAGGATAAAATCCACCTTGCCGCTGCCCGTTCGCCCCACTAAACGAGTCAATTCCGTTCTGTAGCCACGGAAAAATGATTAAGTGGACGCACCAACAGCGACGCGTTCCCCAGACTTAATCTCAAAGGAAATTTGGCGCAATACCTCGACCCCGTTCTGCGCCCGTAGATCTTAATATGATAGACCCTTGGATTGGAGAATACGCCTACCACTGAATATTTTGCAGTCAGATCCCTAGCAATAATCGAGCCTGAAGCAGGCCAGTATGCTGGTTGTGGCACCACGGCTTCTTCCGGATTCTTCTGCTGCTCGATGTTGACGAATTCGAGGATGCGCTCCAAACTATCAAGTTCTAGTTCAAAGGCCACACGCTCTGTTGGATCAACGCGCACCTATTCCCATCCAGCTCAACCGTGTTGAAATACCGCACCCACAACAACACCATAATGGAATACCCAAACGCGTTGTTGAGCACGAATCCCGTGGTCGGCGCGTCTTGGCGGCGGATGTAAATCAGGTAGGTGGCGAGGAGCGAGGTAAAAAGGCCTCCGAGGAAGTCTGACCTTACGGAGATCCATCTGAGAGGCGGTTAACCCGTTGTTCAATTTCGGAGGAAAGGGTGTACCTGTTGAGATTATGGTAGGTTATCGCTGCACGCGAGTAGACGTCGATTCGGAGGAGAGATTCTTGAAGAAATAATTCCTGGAGTCCGAATGCACGGATGGACGCTGCGGCATGGTCAGGCAGAGGGAGAATACGAAGAAAATACGTACAGAGGCCGCCGATAACGGCGGAAAAGCTGAAAACCCTCCATTAAGACGCGAAACTAGTACTATAGGGGAAATAAGGTCAACGCACTGGCCCAAGATCGGCGCTCGTGCGTTACTCATCTCGCGCTTCACGGGCAGCTGAGCCTTCATGAACAGCTGGCCGCAGAACGCGCCGAGCACGGTGATGGCCACGCCTGGAACCAAGAACGCCGGCGAGAAGGCGACGATTGTGCAGAATTTGATGAGGAGACCGAGTGAGAGTTGAATGACGCGGTAGCCACCGAGACCGATGGAGTCGTCGACTGGGGCAGGATGACCTCGTCTCACCAGAAAATAAGAGACGAAGAACGTACCGATGCGCATATCCTGCACGGCGCGCGCCATGATACGCGAAGTTGGCGTCGCATCCAG
The DNA here is from genome assembly GCA_014461125.1 of Mycena kentingensis (nom. inval.). Lineage (NCBI taxonomy): Eukaryota > Fungi > Basidiomycota > Agaricomycetes > Agaricales > Mycenaceae > Mycena > Mycena kentingensis (nom. inval.). The sequence continues at coordinate 412,936 of JACAZG010000021.1, read as the reverse complement.
CCAGCGGAGAGTGCACCCCACAACAGAGGCCATGAGTCGGTTGTGGACGTGCAACGACGCGCGCATCGTGCCAAAGGTAAAGGTAGTGAAATACCCCGAGAAGAAGATCATGGAGATGGCCAGGAGGAATCCGTAGCCGCCGAGATAGCTGAAAGGTTGTGTTAGAGCGGATACAATGATAGGTAAATTGCGCACTAGCTTGGCTTTACGTCCGCTGGGTCGTGTGTCTCGTACTGTTGGGACCAGAATCCGAGCCACCACGCTTGAAGTACCAGCGTAGCTTCGTTGAGCACTATGCCGCCTGCGAATAACAACCAGAACACCCAGGGATATTTGTTCAAGTTTGCGTGATAAAGTCGAACTGTGGGAATGAGTGTTCAGAACCAGTGATGGTGTGAACAACGCACAAGCAGACCAGCTAACATGCCCCTCCGCAGCTTCTTCTTTTGCTAGCGATCCAGCGTCGGCCTGAGCGGGCAGTTGAGTCGTATAGATCGATGGAACAGCGCTCTCTGGCGGATTTGCCAGTTTCAAGTTCTCCACCACTTCCTCCTGCGTCGCAGTCCCATCCGCGCCAATTCTAACTATCGAACGCGCGACGCGACTGGCGAGTGCCACATTGTGGGTCACTAGTAGCACTGTCCTGCCCTGCATCAGATCTCCTGCGAGGCATTTATCTACAATTGAGGTTGCGGTTCTAACGTCGAGAGCGGCGAGGGGGTCGTCGAGAAGTACGATCTGTGCGGCAGAGTATACACAGCGAGCGAGGGTTATTCGTGCCTGGGCAATAGTCAGCAGGCCTATGCATGATGTAGTACTCAAACTTTTTGCCCGCCACTGGAAACGTGATTAGGTCGGGATCGTAACAAGTAGCCCGCTCACCTGAGGGATACCCCGCGCTCTCCAACCAGAGTTTGATCCCCATGGTCGAATTGTAATAGATCTGCGACCAGGCCGCATTGTTCCAGCACTAATCGAATCATTCATCTCTCCAACTTTACACGGACTAGCAGCGCACCTTTTGCGTACCGAACTTCATCAAACGCGACGTCCGAGCCCAAGACAATATTCTCTTTAATCGTGGAATTCTGCAGCCACGACTCTTGCGGCGCGTACGCCACGCCCGCGGAGCGGTCGAGGCCGAACCAGGATGGCTGGGTTGTGGAAAGCCGGGTCGACTTCATCTCACCGAGGAGGGCGAGGAGCATTGAGGATTTACCTGGTCGATTTAATCAACGAGTTGCAGAAGGACCCGTAAAAACGGGATAAGCTACCTGCGCCGGTAGGCCCTGTGATAACATTCACCACTCCTGGTCGAAAGATGATCTCGTTGTTGATCTTAAGAGTGTTTTCCGCGTTCCAGGAGAAGATAGTGTTGCGGATCCCCGCGACGACGTCGTCTGGGAGCGACGAGGGAAAGTCGAATGTTTCGGAATCGAAGAGCTCAGTCTGTGGTAGTCGTTTTCAATCGCAGTCAAGAAGAGGAAGCGATCCGCGAACCTCGGTGAGGAACCTGCTTAAGCGGTCGAGAGAAACGCGGCCTTTGATAACGACGGGAACGGCAGTTAGGACTGAGCGGAGTTGCAGCCGTAAAAGCTCGAAGACGGCCATGGAGGAGAATACGATTGCAGCTGCTTACTGTCAGATACTTACATGTGTCCCTGAAGGATAAGACAGACCAGTTAGAGCTTGTTTCATCAACAAAGTCTACAAACGTTCAGCTTGAAGCAAAGATGCGAGAGAAACCTCCGTACGTAGGTCGCATATGCCGCAATCATGGTGAGGAATGGAATAACGAAGCTCCGAGAGCATAAGGTTCCATGCACGAGAGACAAGATAGGGACTACGAACTTGAAGTTCCCAATCAACAAAGAAAGCAGCTTCTCCTTCCGGATTATCTGGAGTTCGACGCGACGCTTCTCTGACATCCGGCTCGTCATGCGTGTTTCCCAGCTGGGGGGACGGTCGTCAGAGCCGCTCACCTAGACCAAGGCAGACACTTACCCAAACATCTTCACCATGCGTAGGATAGAAAGAGCTGGAAGTGATAAGACAAGCGCCGCGTTCAGCTTGACAAGTTACTTTCTGTCACGCTTTGCAGCCTTTCATCCGTCTGGGCCCTTTTAGCTTGGTGGATCAAAGAGTAGGAGAATCGTACGCTCTTCATACGGGCAACTTGAACCTCGCGCATAACCCAGACAGTCAGATACGCGGGGACAGGGAGACACATTATCATGACCGCAAGACCTACGAGCGCGCTTCAAGTGACGCGTTGGTTAGAAACATATTCTGGATGAATATACGATAGCCTGACCTCCATCCGAGAATTTCGTACAGAAACCATGTGCAGAGCGCTATCTGCAGAGGTGCGACGACGACTTGGCGCGCAAATCATATGAGACTGGTGCCGGACTGAGATGCGAGGAAGCAAATACGCACTGACGAGCCAGCTATCGACGACCGCGCTGATGTTTGCGAGGTCAGAGGTGAGATTCATCAGCTGCCCAAGGGAGCCCTTGTTCCCTGAACCCGAGGACTCGAAGTTGGTGCGGATGCGGAGACTGTGCTTTACGACGAGCTGCTGGAGGATCGCTTCCATTTGGATCATGGTGCGCGTCTAGTGAGAGTCTCGGTTAGGAGCAAGGAAGCCATACATGACGCGACTTACTGCAATGAACATGTATCGTTCGGTCGCGAGCGTTCGCAAGATGGATGCGAGAAGAATCCAGAGAATCCAGAACCATGGCTTGATTGACGCCTGTTGGTCAAGGGAGCTGCGCTGAGCTGAGCTGGTTCAAAATGGCTAATAGGTATCACATACCTCAAGAGTTGCTTGAGCCCGACGGGAGTCGCCAGCGTCAGTATTGTCTGAAGTAGGTACAGGATGCACAACGTCGTGATTTCTTGTGCTAGAAGGTATTCAGACGAGTCTGGACATTGCCAAAAAGCGCCGATACGAAATACTCGCGTCAAACCACGCAACAGACTGTCTGCATGCCATTCGAGTATACTCAGATTGGTCGCCGTGAGGTGCCATGCGGCATTCTTTTCCGAAAGAGGAGGGAGCTCGACGCGCGAGGTCCGTCGCGCCGTCCATATCAAGGGGTCCAAGAACGCGTAGGTTAACAAGGAGAGGGTCGATGCCCGCTCTTCGGGCGCGTTGGTTGCCTAATAAGACGCGTTATGAACAAAGAGCAACCAATATGATACGACGAACCTTGGCTGTCCGGGGCGTAATTAGGGGATGGAGGATTCCAATAAATGAGAGTATGCATATCTCGAGGCCCAGGCGGAGGCCTTCGCCAGGCGGTATTCCACTGGGCGCAGCCATTGTCCACACATCGACGGCCACGTAGGCCGCGCAAAATAATCCGAGCAAGATGGTCAAGTGACGCGCGACATTATTGCGGGGAGAGCGGCAAAGAGACCCCGCGAGCACCACGGCGTAGCACTACGCCTGTGAGCGATACGACGCAGAGGAAACTGTCGGAACTTGCATGATAAACAAACTGCGCAAGTTGCAGAGTATCTTGTGATGTCCGGGCAAGGCGGATGGCTGCCAGAGACCACAGAAATATGCAGGCGGCAAGACGGAGAACGTGGTAGGAGCGAGGCCGCGATGAAAGCTCCTGGTTGGCGCCTTTCCACAGTAATATGACCGAAATGGCCGGCAGGATGAGCGGAAACACAGAGAGGATGTCCATTAATAGCGTTGAAAATCCCTCAGGTAGATATAGGCGTCGGGTAGGAATCATGGCGTGGCATAGAGAGCTTTTTGCTATCGTCGTCGTCGTGGTCGTCGTCGAGTGACAGCCAAGTGACAGCCTTGATCGCCTCTTGGTCATGCCGCTCAACATCCCAGGCATTCTCGTGCCTCTGCAGCTCCTCTTCAACCCCCGAATAGCCCTCCCCAACCTCGCAGTCAAAGGTAACGCGTTCGGAAACCCGTCCGGTCGCGCGGTTGATCCTCAGTAGGAAGACATCCGCCATCTTGACTTTGTCGCGCTCAAGAAAGCAGGGTACCGCGGTGCCGTATTCGACAAGGACAACTGTCTGGTGAGTGGAAGGTTCCGCTGGATTTCGCGCGCTGAATGCGCCATAGACGCTACCCCACAAGGACGAACTCGTCCCCGAACTCAAGGCATGCGTGTATCACGAAAACCCGCTCTCAACTCGCTAATTGCCGGTGCAGGAGGCTTGGGATGACTGCCGGAAGACGTTCGGAGACGCCAACGTCCTTATTGTGAGCAATTCGGCTGGCACCCGAAGCGACCCGGGTGGAATACAGGTGCGCCATCCTTGCTGCGCTTCGAAAACGCGCTTACCGTTCAGCAGGCAGAGTCTGTGAAGCGAAACCTCCGTGTCCCCGTTCTATTCCACCCAACGCCCAAACCTGGCTACTCTTGCATTCGCGCCATCCAGCGCTACTTCGCGTCCTTGCAGACGCCCGTCCGAACAGAAGAGCTCGTTGTCGTCGGAGATCGCATATTCACAGACGTGGTCATGGCCAACCGACTCCGCAACGGTTCGCGCGGCTTCCTGCAGATGTGCCTGAAATGCGGGCTTGAGCAGGGCGGGACGGTTGAAAAGGAACGGGCGTCGAACGCATCACAACGGAGCATGGAGGGCGGTCCTCTCGCTGTATGGACGACTGGCGTCTGGGAGCGAGAGGCTACCTTTATGCGATGGTGCGAGACCAAGCTCGTCGCGTTCATCCAACGCAGGCTACCCCGGGAAGAGCCCCAAGGATTTATCAAAATGCTCCCGCCACCGCCGACGCCGCACCAAAGCTGGCTGCGGTCATTTTGGCGGAGGTAGCACCCGGCAAGTCATCTCGTTCTTCGTGTCAGGCTCGCATCGCTGAATGGGATGTAGGATAACGACTACGCCACTTGGTACATAGTCATTTATACACCTTTGTTGTGTGCCGACCGAGGCGTTGCCGCTGCGCAACTCGCGTGCGACTTGGAGGGTCCGCATGGAGAAGGCCTATTTGCGAGTGTAAACCATCACAGCGGCCTTTAAGCTTTTTGCACATCGCCGTCCGTCCTTCTTCGTATCATGAATCTTTGATACTTGGGATTCAATCATTACCTACCTCTGCCCTGCTTGCTAACGTCTCAAAAGAACGGCCACCGAGGCGCCCTCCGTCCACGCCTCACCCCGGAGGATGTCGCGGCAGCCTCCCGACCCAGTGTCGCCTCTGCGGACGAACAGCTTCCGGAAGCTGGCCAACAACTTCTTGCGGCCGTCTCGGCGGGCAGCACCGTCGTTGGCCAAGCTCGACAGCGACGGCCCAACGCCGCCCTCCTCCCCTTCCCTCTACTCGCTTTCATCCGAAGGCGAATCACGCTCCAACCTCCCAGATGAAGCCCAAACGCTCTCCCCAACCTCTAGCAACTTTTCCATGTCAGCTTCCGAGGGACATGGAGATGCGGGACCGATACGCAGACCCGCGGCACTGGAACTCGTTACTGCGGGATTGGAACTAGACCGTTGTACGGTTTCCTTTGCTGACTTGTTCGCGCTCACACGACTTGGTCAGCGGCTCTAAATTCACCCACTCGGCGACCGCAAAGGACCTCGGCCGACTTTTCTTGGGCGATGAACACGAAGCGGCCCCGGCCGCAGCGCATAATCATCGACAATGACAACGAAGATGCGTTCATCAACAGCGATGCGGCAAGCGTACGCGCCGGGGGGATTTGGGACGTGCCGATGCCTTTGTCACCCGCAGAATGGCTAGCGCCAATGAGGAAAGGCGCGGTGGTGGTGGTCCAGGACGAGGAGGCGGAAGTGGATGTGGCGCCGACACCACTCTCTCCAGTGGAAGGCGCGTCTTCGTCGGAGTCGTCACCGGCGACTCCGCGGTTTCGCCCGACGTCCGATATGCATGGACCTGCGCGCTTAGATGTGAAACCGGTCGCGGACGTACAGGATGCACACACTCCCCGCATCGCCGAGCAACCTAGTGGATTAGTGGCAGGTCGACGTGCTCGGTCATCGAGCGAGCCACAGCGGTTGTTCCTAGCTAGCGCTGGTCCGGCGGTGGCGTCCGGACAGGCCGGCACTGTTCCATCGACGCCCACGCATTCGAGGCCGGGATTTATAATGCCGGTCTCAGATTTGGTACCTCGTTCCCCACCGTCGATTCGCGGACCTTCCTTTGCGCCCTCCCCTGCACCCTCCATTGCATCCTCGCGTCGGTCGTCCATGACGGTGAACAACCCAAGCCCAACTACCCCCAAACCCGCCGAGGACGCGTCGGCGCGTCGCGAGTCGCGAATTTACATCACTCCCGACGCTGGGGCGTTCACAAATCGCGGGCATACACATTCGAACAGCGAGCCTACCTTGCCAACGCCACTTTCCGAGACAGATCCCGCCTCGGGCTCGCTACGTTACGCGACTTGGAACAGCTACAGGAAGCGCAACCGCGCCGCCACTACCTCTGCTAAACCATTTGACGATGCCACTCTGAACGAAGCGGAGGAGGGTACAAAGGCAGCTGGGGATAGCACACCTGTGCTACGCAAAGAGCAGATGTGGACCGGAGAATGGAATCGAGACAACATTCAAGATGTTATCCACGGTTTGCGGTCTTTGCGGTGAATTCTGTACCACAATATTCTTCTCGGGGACTCTACAGTACACTATTACAGAGGAGCCGGTTCCTCTAATACCTATGTCTTCTGTACGGTGTAATTTTCGCAAAGTCGAGCTGTGTCAGTTTTCGTGTCATCCCCTTGCATTCGCGCCGCGACTCGTCAGCAGTCGGCTTACTCTTGCCGCCGGAATGCTCGGGCTGCATGCATTCTCGACACCGACGCGGGCAGTCCGCCTCTCGGCCTGCCGTCGACACGCCTTCTTCGTCGGCCGACCTGCCGCTGCCGGTTTCAGCCCGAGTCGGCGCTCGCCTCTGCTCCTCCGGACGTATGCTACCGAGCCTGAACCGCCAAAATCCGAGCGGAAGTTGCTCCTGGCACGGTTTATGCCAAAATCCGAGGGCGCGTCGTCGTTCGAGTCGTTCCGGAAGATCGTCGCGCTCGCCAAACCTGGTGCGTTTGCCGCTCTTTACCAAGCTGTTCGCTCACCGATGCTATTACACAGAGAAACGGCCTTTGACGCTTGCGGTCGGTCTGCTCTTCACATCCTCGGCCGTGTCGATGAGCATTCCGCTCACCATCGGCAAACTCATCGACTTCTTCTCGACGGCCACGCCCGTGCGTCCCCATCGTGCATCTCTTTTTCCGCAGGTCCCTCACGTGGGCCGTAGCAATTCCCGTTCGGGCTTTCAATATGGCAGACGTCTTCGCTGCTGCTGGTGGCCTTCACTGCTGGTGCATGCGCCAACGCCGGACGAACGTTTCTCATGCGGATGGCGGGTATGTCGTTCGGCTCCCTTAGTACCATCGGCGCGATAAGTTATTGTGTGTGTAGGCCAGCGAATCGTGGCAAGGCTACGAGAACGCACGTACGCGGCAGCGCTGCAGCAGGAGGTGGAATTTGTCGAGAAGGGTGAGGGAGACGTGTTGAGCCGGTTGAGCGTCGACACCAGTATCGTCGGCGAGAGGTGCGTCCTGCAGCAAAACCTCTCGGCCCGTGTTGAATAGGCCACAGTGTTACCCAAAATCTTTCGGATGGTTTACGAGCAGTCGTAATGTCCTCCGTTGGCCGTGCGTCTCCCAGCATTCCGGTGCGATTCGTTCTCATCCTGCTTCAGTCGGCGCCATGTTATGGATATCTCCGCAACTGAGTAAATAGTTTTATTAATCGCGTCTGAAGCTGGCTAACCGGCTATAGCAATGCTAATGCTCATGGTCGTCCCGCCTGTGTCCTTGGGCGCAGTTTTCTACGGTCGGTACATCAAGAAACTCGCCAACCAAACGCAGGAAGCCGTCGGGGAGATGACCAAAGTCGCTACCGAATCCCTTTCGGCCTTGCGCACGGTCCAATCTTACAACGCGTACGAGCACGAAGAGGCCAAGTTTCACGATCGCATCGAGCGTGTTCTTACGCTCGCGAAGCGTGAAGCGTCCGCCAGCGCCATCTTCTTTGGGAGCACGGGCTGGAGCGGGAACGTCACGATCTTGTGTTTGCTTGGATATGGCGGGACGCTTGTTTCGCGCGGGCAGATTTCTATCGGCGACTTGACCAGTTTGCTGCTCTACACGGTTTATGTTGGGAATGGGCTGTCGATGCTGGTGTCATTCTTTGTGAGTGTGGCTGCCTTTCTTCGTTCCTGGTATGTTTATGTGCTTCGAGACGTCGATAATGCGAGGCATTGGTGCCGGTGGCCGTATATTCGAGCTCTTGGATCGAACACCGGCCGTCCTTCCTCACGGCGGTGTTCCCATCTCTGCTGACCGTCGCGGCATCCTCAAGTTCGAGAACGTCCGGTTCGAGTATCCCAGCCGTCAAGACGTCAACATCCTCAGGAACTTCAACCTTGAGGTTGCCGTTGGTGAAAGCGTCGCAATTGTGTAAGTTTACTCCTACTTCTTTTTGTCAACAGCTGAACAGTCCTGTAGCGGAAGGAGCGGCGGAGGCAAATCTTCCATTCACTCCCTGCTGTTGCGATACTACGACCCTGTGGAGGGCAAAATTACGTTCGACGGGCAAGATATTCGCGAGTTTTCCCTCCAGTCATGGCGCGACGCGATAGGTGTCGTTCCGCAAGACCCGGTTCTCTTCACGGGCACCATCGCGGCGAATATCGCGTATGGCAACAAGCACGCGACGAGAGAGCAAATCGAGCAGGCTGCGCGCGAGGCAAACTGCGAGTTTGTATGGGGGATGCCGCAGGGCTTTGATACGCCGAGTAGGTGTTCATTTTTGTCGCTAAGGGTGGTTGCTGAGGCGGTATACAGTTGGACGATTGAGCCTAAGCGGCGGTCAGCGACAACGGCTTGCAATCGCTCGCGCATTGTTGAAGAAACCGGCGTTGCTTGCGCTGGACGAGGCGACCAGTAGTCTAGACGCGACGTCAGAGCATCGGGTATGTTTTCCAACTTGGTTTTCGACCTCTACGCTAAATGTGACCCAAGGTCAACGACGCCATTGACAAGATTCTCCGCAATCGACACACGACCTGCTTGTTCGTTGCTCACCGATTATCCACCATTGCGCGGGCAGAGCGGATTGTCGTCCTTGAAGGTTCTATACTCATACTTCCTTTGGCGCCTATTGCTAAGAACCTTCTCCAGACGGCGCGATAGTCGAAACCGGGACGTATCACCAGCTCATATCCCGACCAGACTCCCGCTTTAGGGCACTCATGGCCGCGCAGCTAAATGCTGCTGCTGGTGAGCGGATATCAGCGCCTCCGCCAACAACGGCCAGTGGTGAGGAAGTGGTTGAGGTCGTTGAAGAGGCCGCGCCGGAATCTGAGGCTGAGGAGGCGCAAGCTCCCGCCTCTTCCGATTCTCAGGCTAAGCTCGCTGCTAGGAGCTCATAGACCTCGGGTTTTGTTTGTTGTATTCTGCGGCTGGGGCCTTGATCGACACGCGTAGACACTGTATCGAAAATCCTGCATACTCCAGCTCCCCATCCCGCTGGGCGCCTATCCTTATTATTAGCTAATGTCATTACATCCACTCAAACTTAACTTAGTCTGGCACGTTGAGGACGCGTGGACTTAACGTTGACGCTCAGAGGCTCCAGTCCTCCTCCTCCACCCACCACCACGATGGCGGCTCCGAGCCCGACGAGTGCAAGCACATACACGAGCGAGCTCGAATACATGGACGAATCCGACCTCGCGCCGAGCAGCGCGAGCTCGGCGAACAGTATCGCTACGCCTGCAGGCGTTCCATCTGCGCAGGCGTTGATTCGCGATATGAAGGAGCGGTTGCGGGCACTCGATGTGCGTGGTGATTCCTTTGTTTCGGCTAGTACGGTATTAGAGGATGAGAGCTGAAGTGGATATATAGGACACGTTGGGGGACCTTCATGCACAGACGATAAGCGCGCTGCTGAAGCCTGCGGGAGAGCCGAGGATTGCGAAAGATATCGAGAGGTGTGTCTCCGCCCAATCTAGCCTGAGCTGACGACGACTGGCTGGTATAGTCTCCGAGCCCAGATCCAGGACCAGGACAAACGACAGAAAGAAGGGATCGAAGAGGTTATGCGTCCGTCTTCCTCGTCTTCTCCTTCCCTTCCCTAGATCTTCATGAAAACGCAGTTATCCTCGAAAACGTCCTCAAAACGGATACCATCGAGATGCTCAAGCGACATGCCGAGGAGGAGATTGCGCGCGAGATCGACGAGCTCGTGAAGGCACAGGTTGCGCTCTGCCTCGAGGAGCACATCCCGCAAACATTGCAGGACGAAGTGGCGGAGCAGGAACGGCGGTTGAGGGAAGTGAGGTGGGAGTTGCATAATTCGTGGGTTTTTCGACTTTGCTTTTTCTGGGTGAGATTGTATGTTTTTGTTTGCCAGGGAAAGCCGCCGAGCGAACGGGTTGCTTCGCGACGCTGGCGATGTGGTGCCGCTGCAGACGATCTGCAAGTTGGATGGGATGGTCGCGGAGGGTTTTCCAAAGACGTTGAAGGAGCTGTTCGATATGGATGGTGTGTTGCCCAGTCTTCTTCGAGTTATGAGCTGACGCTGAGGCCAGCCCCAACTTCGAAACGGCTCATGGAGGAGTACGAAATTCCCGACGCGTCTGATTCGCGCGAGCGTAACCTCAACCGCTTGATGCAGTTTTTGAACGTTAAGTACCAGCTAGTGCGTGCATAATCCCGAAGATGTTGTCGTGCTCAAGGGCGAATGCTGTAGGTTCGCGAGGGCTCGGGGACTAAAAGCATGGGCATGATGTAGGAAGGAAAGCACGCGTCTGACGGCAGCAGGGCATCCCAAAGTCGAGACGAAAAATCGGGAATACATACAAATGGCTAGGTGTACAACGAAGGATGGTGGTCTACGGGTGATTTTATTGACGAACCTTTAGGTTTGTCTTCCTTACGCTTGTTCGATGTTGAGCCATCAGTTACATAATCAACTATCCCCTTTCGGTCGGCTGAGGACCCATGTAGGTTTCAGCCATCACCTTTCGCCCGATTGGGACTTTAGACTCGTGTCAATCTCGTTGATGACAAGATCACTGCTACCCTTGTCGAGGCCTAGTGTCCCCGGGATTTTTCGTTATTTGCGCGCTCTGAACTCTCAAAACGAGGCTCCAGCGTTAACGCTCCCTTGCGTACGTTCGAGGTGGAACGACTGTGCACACTCGAACAAGCACAACAAGCACACAAGCGCGGGCCGCGTCGGATCCAATTCAGGTCTCCTCCTGCCGTTACCATGGACTTCACATTCGCAAAGCCTTGGACCCCAAAATGTGGCCCCGTAATACCTCAGCTGGAGGGTACACGGCGCTCGCGAAGGCTCACTCAACTGCTGGAGAAGCCCGAGTTGCGCTTCCATAGCGTCCAGTCTCCGTGCGTCCTCTCAAGCCTCGCCTGGCACACAATCCCACTCAAGCCCCCCCCGCCCCTCAGACCGCTACGTTACCTGCCGGCTCGTCGTCGACAACAAGCCGCTCACAATCTCCTTCCGAACCTCGTTCAAGACGATCAAGAATAGCGACATCTCAAACGAGTGGATTACCCTCCCCATTTGCTGCGCCGTTCTCCCATTAAGCTCCCAAATCGTGTTGACCGTCTGGGATATTGCTTTACTGCGCTCTCCGCTGCCAATGGGGGGCTCGACTTCGCGTCTCTTTGGCAAGCAACGGTGCGTTGTGTTGTGAACGCGCGGAGCTGCGGCTAACTTCGATGCAAGACGCTAAGGCAGGGAAAGCGCCGGCTGCATATCTGGCGCGGGGTAGAGGGCGATGGCTCCGCAGAGTCTTTGACTCCGAACAAACTAGACGAACAAAACGAGATAGGACACTGGGAGAAGGTGCGTGGCTGCCTCATCCCGCTGTTCTACGTGTTCAACGATTACAGCTCGTCAAGAAATACGAGCGGGGAGATCTTCAGAAGGCGGAGTGGTTCGATAAATTGGCCTGGCGCTAGATGGAGGAAGTGCATGCAGCCGAGACCGCCAGGTCGGAGAGCCCGTTCCTTTACATCGACCTTCCCCTTCGACTTTCCCTTAATCTTCAGCAAACCAGACGCACCAGTCCCATCCACGTCCGCTTCCGTCCCTGAGGTCCCGCAAACTGCGCTGGCGTCCGCGGCCACATCGACGTTCACCGCCGAGCCGCATCTGTGGGCAGTAATCGACCCCGAAGAGACGAGGGAGAACCCCGTCGAGGATAAGCATCGTCGATTGGTGCAGAGTCTTCGTATCAGCCCATACGACCGCGAACTCAAGCCTGACGCGAAAATACGAGACGAGCCTGCACAAATCCTGAATTACGCACCGTGCCAGCCGCTCGCTTCTGAGGAGAAGGACCTTATCTGGGAGCTCCGCTTTTATCTCTTACGGGACAAGCGCGGCCTCACCAAGTTCCTCAAATCGGTTACGTGGCGCGATTCGTCCGAATTCAAGCAGGCGATCGAGGAGCTGTTGCCCCAATGGACAGAGCTCGACACCGACGACACCCTTGAGCTGTTGGGTCCGGGGACCGTCGTTTCGCGCGTGCGAGCGTTTGTGGTTTGCCAACTCGGCCGAGCGGACGATGATGTACGTCGGTTTTATCGTCCAAATGCAGCTCTAACGCCCGGCAGTACCTCTATACCTCCTACAACTCGTGCAAGTTCTCAAGTTTGAGAATACAGCGACCGACCAGCGAACGCTGTGGTCAACGACAACCAGCGCCATCTCGTACGACGATAGCGGGCTAACCGACTCCCTAACATCTCGCGGCGTCGTCAACCCCGTCTTCTGAAATCGGCTATATTGGTACCTCATGGTCGAACTTGCTCAATTACTTGCAGGTGCATAATCCGGACGCTGGGAGTGTAGGGATGTCGGGCGTCGAGCTGGGGGGTCGTGGACATGTTTGTGCGCAGTTGCGGTAAGCTGCAATTCTGGTTTCACATTTTTTAAATGGTTCAAAGCGGGCTATTGCGTGGTCACTTACCTGCTTGGTGTCGGCGACCGCCATCTCGACAACCTGCTCGTCAGTTTTGACTGTCATTTTTTCCATGGTGCACTCCTACTTGCCCTCAACCACTCACACTTATGGTCCCCAGTCGATTTTCACTACATCATCGGGCGCGACCCCAAGCCCTTCGCTCCGCCCGTCAAAGTCCGCAAAGAGATGGTCGATGGAATGTGCGGCGCGATGTGTACACAGAGATACATGCGAGTGGATCTGACAGAGGACGGGGTTTGACGCAGTACTGGAGATGCATTGAATATATACCGTCCGGATGGATTTCTTTGTGTGCCCCCATTTTTTGAACTTTTGTTTTGTCCTGTGGCCTACAGTGCTTCGGTGTAGCTAAATACTCTGCCCGTAAATGACCACCGCTGGCTGACTGGCACTCCCAAAGAAATCGCGCCCGACGATGAACAAAGATGGCCGAGAAATATCTTGGGGACAGGAATCTCGGAGGACAATAATAATGCGCCAAAGATTTCGGTCAAGGCACCGGTCCACTAGTGGCAAGTGCACCCCTTCTTTCCCTCGCTCTGGTTCAAATCGGATGCAGACGCGAGGTTGTTCAGAAAGCGAAGCGCGCGCGTCAGAAGGAAGGTTCGTCCCTGCCGCTTGCGGCCATCCCATACATTATACACAATATATGGGGGTTAAGCCAGCTATAAGTTATAGAGGGACCGATCATGAACTCTGGTCTGCTTCGGAAGAGCCCATGCGCACCCACAACCCGCCTTTTGCGTACAGCGTCAGATGCGCACGCGCCACGAACTGCTCGATTCCCTTGCGTCCGGGACACCCCCTCCACTCGGCGGGCGGCCGGTCCTCGGGGCGCAGCGCATCCACATCGAGCGCGAGAGTGTCAAAGTTTTGCAGCAGCCGCGTGAGCACGAACGACATCTCGTTCAGCGCGAACTGCTGTCCGAGGCAGATGCGCGGGCCGGCGTTGAACGGAAGGAACTGGAACGGGTGGGATGTCGTTTGTTTGTGGCGCGGGTCGGAGGCGAGGAAGCGCGCGGGGTCAAAGTCGTCTGCGGTTGGACCCCAGAGGTCCGGGCGTCGGTGCATGAGCAAAACGGAGTAGAGGATGGTGGTGCCGCCGGGGATGTACAGCGGCTTTTCGCCGGGGGTTGGGGAGGGCCAGATGGCGGGGTTTATGGATTGGCGGATGTTGAAGGGACTAGGGAAATATTAGGAAGGAGCGGATTGCAGGAAAGGGAGCGTACACAGGAGGGTACAGGCGCATGGTCTCATTAAGGACTGCTCGCATATACTTCATTTGTTTGATATGGTCGTATGTTGGTCGGGCGGAGGGTCCAACAACGGAGAGAACTTCCTCGCGAAGACGCGCGGCAACTTCGGGATGGGTTGACAGGCTATGAGGGCCCAAAGTCAGTTTCGTGAGGGCGGAAGAAGAAACATTCGTACAAATAGATGGCGTTGGTAAGAACGACCATCGTCGTGTCGCGGCCGGCAATGAGAATGTTAACGCTAGATGATCGTTAGAAAAGTATCCCAGTGTAGCTGGAACCGACATACATCTCATCTCTGAGCACTTTGGGATCCGACGTTGACCGCACCAAATCATCTAACAGGCACAACTCCTCCTCGTTCGCCTTGTCCACACCCGCGTTCGCATCCTTCTTGTCAATCGCTGCCTGGATGAGCGGATCGATGTACTTGGCAACCTCCGCCATTGGGGCAGCCGTCTTGTCCTTGAACATCTCGAACAGCGGCCACATCGGCCCAAGGCGCTGGCGAATGGCAATCTGCTGCATCGCCTCCCCGTAGGCAGCGGTAAACGAGTTGGCTTGTTGGGCATGTTCGGAGTCGTGGATGGGAGGACGGTTGGCGGAGGCGTTGTGTGGATACGGAGGAGTGCAAGCTAGGCTCTCGACGCAAGAGCCGAAGAGAAACTCGGTTGCGGAGTCCATTGTGAAACGGCTAATGAGGTCCTGCGATCCGTGTTAGAAACAACATGTCTGGTAGGCAACACACAAGACAAACCTGGAAGTCGACTGGGAGGCCCTCATTCATGCGGCCCTTGATTAGAGAGATGAAGCGGTCAGCATGGCGGTCGAAAATGTCGAAATGCTGGTAGCGGTCGCGAGAAAAGTATGGACGCGTCATGGATCGGTGGAACGACCACATTTCGCCATCGCTATTGAAGACACCACTCTGCAATGCGGTTAAGCGCGTCTTAGGCATCAAACGGATGTAACAAACCCCGAGGACGGAGTGCATGCCAGAGATGAACGAAGGACCCTTGATGTAGTTTTTAAAGTCGGTGGCAAGGACGATTTTGACATGCTCGGGCGTGACGGTGAAGATTTTGTCAGACCACAGTACGCGGATATTGAGGATTGGACCGAGGGAGTCGACGAGCGCGCTGAACGCTTCGCCTGCGAAGCATGAGCCCCTAGTCACTAAAACCAACGCAAAACTCAAGACGTACCGACGTAGCCCTCCCGAGAAGCACGCAGCATCCGACGTAGAACGTCGATATTACCGAGCATGGAGCCCGAAGCGGTCGGTGGGAGGCGCGCGCCGTGGCGACGAGCTTCGCGAACATGCGAGAAGGTGGTGAGGATGGACTTGCTGATGACGGCAACGAAGGCGGTAAGGAATGCAACGAGAAGGGCGGTCAAAGGAGCAAGGCCAAAGCCGTAAACAGGATGCGAGACTGCGGCTTGGACGATTAGAATAAGGAAGGAAGGGATGAGCAAGTTGCGTCCGAGGAAGAGGATTCCAGGCGGCAAGATGGCCATAGTGGGTGAGTGAGTAGGTCAGTCTGGAGTAATGGAGTACGCCAGGAGAGTGGCGCGCTTAAGAAGGCCGGCTGGTCTCACTCGCAGCCAGGAGAAATGAGGAGACGCGGGAATGGAGGGCCATCTGAGTCCGCTGGTCCCATTGAGAAACTGGAGGCGGTGGACGAGGTTCAGGAGACGACGGAGATGGAGGTGCGGCCTGAGTCGCACGCGTCCGCGGGTGAGGGGCCTAGTAAATGGTGGTCCAAGTTGGGGCTGCCTGGCACACGTGACGCCGGGTCCGGCTTGGTCCCGGCATCCTGGCAATTCCGAGATTTCTAAGGCGCTTCGGGTTTCTTCCTACCATGACCGAGATGTACGCGCTCCTCCTCGTCCCCTCAATCCAACTCACCCGATGCTCAGCGAAGCAGCGTCTCCATTGAACCGTCTGTCCTGGCTGCGTCCATCCCATGCATTCCTCAACGCCATCGCGCTCTCCAAGACCACGCGCTGGCTCGTATCCAACGGCGGACAGCAGCTCGTTTCTATCCCCACGTCCTCATCCACGACGAAACCCGCTATCGCTCAACTAACGACTGAGCAAATCAAGCCTTGGATCGGCCCGGAGCCGTTCTTCGGCCAGGCGAAGGAGCAGGGCCGAACCTTGGCCGCTGACGAAGGCAGCCACTACACGGAGTCTGCCCGCCATCGTGGCGTGCGCGTCGTATTTCTGGGGCTGCTAGACACGCTATCGACCGAGAACGCGCTCCCGACAACCGACTTTACAGACCCGGAGACCGCGGTCGCGAAACTCCAGGGAACGCCGTATTTTGCCGTGGACGTGGCCGAATCTGGCGTCGAACCGGCCCCGCTGTTGAGTATTGACTCTAACGCGCAGACGTTGAGCTGGGCGGAGGCAAGAGGGTTGCTCATGGGCATGCAACACGATAAAGTTTCGTTGTCCCTCTTCAATGAGGCGCGAAGCATGGTAGACTGGAATCAGCGGAATAAGGGGTGTATTCTTCACGTCTGAAGATCTCTCTAACATCTCTTGCAGTTCTGTCCAGCTTGTGGATCGCCCACCTTCTCAGTCTGGGGCGGTTGGAAGATCAACTGCTCTTCACTGTTGCCTTGGGCAGATAATTCCAACCGAAAGCCGTGTCCGACTGGGTAAAAGACCCTCCTTGTCAGAATGAACTTTCTGACCATATCCTAGACGAGGACTGCACAACTTTGCGCACCCCAGAACAGATCCCGTCGTCATCACCATCGCCGTTGACGAGACCGGAGAGAAGATTCTCCTCGGGCGCGGGGTACGCTCTTCCCAGTATCACAGAGCTTGGCTTCAACTCTACGCAGAAAAAGTACCCGGGAAAGTTCTACTCAGCGCTAGCTGGCTTCATGGAACCGGGCGAGACGTTCGAGGAGGCCGTTGTCCGCGAAATGTGGGAGGAGGCCGGCGTCAAGGTCTCCGACGTCTCCTACCACTCCGCACAACCCTGGGTGTGTGCTCCGTCTCAGGATCAAGCACACAAACTCAATCCACCCACAGCCGTTCCCCTCCAACCTAATGGTCGGCTTCTACGCCCGCGCCGACTCGACCCAGCCCATCCGCACCGACCTCGACAACGAGCTCGTCGACGCGGGATGGTACACGCGCGCCGAGGTCCTCGCGGTGCTCAACCACAAGCTCGGTACGCGCATCGGCGCCGCGGACCATCGCAAGTTCGACGAGGCGGTCAATGGTGTTGCGCCGAACGCGAACGCGACGGCTGTCGAGCCAGTGGTTGTTCAGCAGGAAGAGGAGCCGGCGTTCCGTGTCCCGCCGACGACCGCCATCGCGGGTGTGCTCATTCGGGAGTGGGCGTTTGGGATGGTCAAGTTTGCGCCACGGGCACCGGTGGTGGTGCAGCAGAAAGGAAATCTATAGATTAGACTTTATGTTATTGATAATTTGCAGGGGACTTCTGCGTTCAGCGCTCAGCAGGGAAAACAACGCGATTAGCGTCCCATACGACGGAGGACCAACACAGTTCAGGAACAAAAAGACCGGCAAGTCTCAGTCATGCCAGCCGAAATTAGGTTTACTCTCTCTCCGCCTTGCAGTCACCACAAGCCCATACGCGGCTCGAGAGAGTATTTGAACGACGATCGAACTCGGTAATCACGGAAATCGTTACTCGGAATCTGCTCGGAATTCGGTGGGTCCAGAAGGACCTTGCACCAAACGATTAGTTCAAAGACGGCGATCCGGCCTGTGGAACCGTCGCATGCCGTCGATCTTCCAGGCATACACCGCCGCCCGACGCCACCAACGGTGGATCACCTTGCCAGCATTCCAGGCATATATCGTCCGCCCATGTATGCACTCAACGTCGGCGGGCTTTTTGGCTTTTGTACCCACAATGCCCATCGGCGCCCGTTCCCGTTCCGCGGCGGGAACTAATGCTGGTGGGCGTGAAATTTGAGTGCGCGTCTGTTAGAGTAGGTATGTTTTTGCTGTCTCTGCTGATGTTCAGGCTTGTCCGCCGCGTTTCTCTTTTCTGTTTTACCTGTTCGCAAGCGAGGCGCGACGGCGCACTCCTTCCGGATATTAATGGGGATCGATCCATCCGTCCTATCCGTCGGAAACCGCCCATGCTACCCGACGTCTATTGACAAAGAATTCCCGCAGTATTTCTTGCCGATCGCTCGCGGCAAAAACCAATATGGCAAACGGCGCGTAGGAAGTTCATTACTTATAACCGCGACTAGTTGGACGATGGAGAGACCCCCTTCTCCTCCACTTTTTGCCTTCCTTTGTCCTCTATGGTGCATTACTCAACAACATAGCGGCCCAAGGCTAATTATATAGGCTCCCCTCGGAACCACCTTCCATTCCCTCGTTCTCTTCCTGGGCGCAACGGCCACGTTTGCTTCCGCGGCAGCCACCGATACCCACCATCGCCATCGCCAGTCGTCCCGCCACGGCCACTACGGGCACTCGATGAAGACACCCGACACTGTCGTTCTTGACCCGCAGCGCCTGGTGGATGCGAAACATGCGCTCGACCATGGCAAGGCGAGCGATGGGTTGAAGGCCGCTTTATGTGTGCTGCCCTCACTTCCTTAGAGGGCTTCGACGCTAACGTTTCGCCTAGCTTCCCTCATCATGCAAGCTGACGAATGGCTGCCGCAAGGTCCCTGGTCGGTGACAAGTAAAACCATTGTACCCCCCGGGAGGCACCATCCACGACTACGCGAGCCAGGCGCCGTACTATTGGGCAAACGAGACCAGTCCCGACGGATGTCCGTACGTCAACCGCGACGGAGAAGTCAACCCCGAGTCGAAGCTATACACTGACCATGACGACCGGGCACGGATGTTCATCGCGAGCTACGTCCTGAGCCTCGCGTGGTGGTACACCGGCAAGGAGGCGTACGGTCGGCGCGCGGGGGACGTGCTGCGGACGTGGTTCATCGCGGAAGACACGCGGATGAACCCGAACCTCGACCATGCGCAGATCGTGCCCTGCGCTAACACCGGGCGCGCCATCGGCATCATCGACTGGTCGCAGGGGTACACCAGCGTGCTCGACGCCGCCGCGATCCTCGCTGCCGGGGCGCCGGGATGGAGCGCGGCGGACGATGCTGCGTTCAAAGCCTGGAACGTCGAGTACCTCAACTGGCTCGAGACGAGCGACTTTGGAATCACAGAGACAGCCGCGACGAATAACCATGGGACGTTCGCAATACTGCAGAGCGCCGGTGTCGCACTCTACACAGGCAATGCCGCGCTCGCTGCGAGCAAAGCGACCGCCATGCAGGAACGCATCGACAAGTACATCGCTACCAACGGGTCGCAGCCGCAGGAGCTCGCGCGCACGCGCAGCTTCCACTATTCGGTGTTCGACCTCGTCGCGTACACGCGCATGGCGGACATTGCCAAGAAACCCGCCGTCTGCGTCGATTTATGGGGCTACGTCGGCGAGGCGGGGCAGAGTATCATGCAGGCAGTCAACTTCATCCTTGCCGCCGCGACTGAGGCAGAGCCGTGGGCGTTCCCCGAACTCGAGTTCAATGCCAGTATTGCTAGCGATGTGGTTCATTCCGCAGCGGACAACGGTAACGCGAACGCGACGGCGGCAGTGAACCTCGTCCCACCGCCAGATACGGGGGATTTATGGTTGGTACGGCCGGCGTCAGAACAATTAGATGCAAACCTTTGATTTCCTTTGGTTGTTATGATATTATACCTGCGATGTTAGTGCCTCGAGGTGGTCCTACTAGTAAAACTCGTTCCCAAAGGCCCGCTTCGTCAAGAAAAGTGGCATATTATATAGTATTACTACGCCGCGGGTGACTTGTGTCGAACAAGCGCTGCCGTACCCAGGCACTAAACCATCTACAACATGACAGTCTTTATGCACATGCGCTATGGCTGCACTTGTGTGACTGCGGTCAGCGAGGAGCACATTAACAAGTCGCTACCACTGGCAATTTTCTCTTTGGGGACAGAAGCTATCTAATCTAATCTGATTGTCCCTACGGTTGATCTGGAGTATGGCTCAAGGTAGGTATGGCCAAGCTACGGAACTCGACACCTGCCAGCCGACTATAACTTATAAGAAGAAAGCTAGTGGGATGTAGAAAGCTAATGCTGTAGCATTCTGGTCATGTTCGGATGTTTCAAGCAAGTTTAACGAGAAATTCAACCGTGGGAATTATGTGCCACTCAACCACCTAGACAGGGTCCGCCGTTTTGAATGCCTCCTCTCGACTTGCAGGTGGCGGGTAAATCAGCTGTGCTCTATATTAGACGAGCATACAGAGCATAAACTCACCTGCGTGTTGATATGTATATATAATATGTACATCTTCATCTTGAACCCCTCCCGGGCCTTCAGTTCCACCTTATTGATCTCCCGCTACCATCGCACCTTGAAGAGTCCGCACGGGCTCGACGACAGGCAATTCCCGTACACCGGCTAGCTATATATAGAGGATCGCGTCCGCGCCGATCGCGAGACCGACCAGCTCCGCCATAGCGTTATACCACGGTCTTGTGGAAATTGACTGTCTTTTAAATTTTCTTTGAAAATCTGCAACTGACTGCTAACCAAGAGCTACCGGTGAACAAATATTCGTACATGTAAACCAAGCCAGAACAAGAAACTACATCTTGAGCCCCGCCATCATATGATCGAGACCTTGCCGGTTCAAAAATTCCTTGTACCTCTTCTCCAAATCCGAACCCGGAGCCGGCGCCTTGACCTTAAACATTTCCTCTCTGCTTTCAAGCGTCGTTATACCATCGGGCCCAGCCAGCTCTGCCAACAGCTCCAACATTTGCGCTTTCGCTTCCGGGGTGTTTTCATCCACACGCGCGCACCGCACCGATGCATCTTTCTCGCCCGCCCCCAGACTGCTTTTCGCTATCGCCTCCATTCGTGCTTTATCAAACACTTCAAGGAGCAATTTCGGCGCCCATGGGATGGCCCCGAGACGTTTCGCCCACTTGCTCGCGCCTTCCGCGTCCCCGAGGGCAATGTACGACTTCAGTAGCATACCGATGGCCGCACAGTACTCGTTGGCGTGCTCCAGGCCCTCGGCCTCAATCAACTCGACGGTCTCGATGCATTTCTTCACGTGTTTGGACGTGTCATCCCGGAGCGTGTCGTTGGCCGCCCAAGCAGTGACGGTGGGGGTGAACATCTGAATGAGAGCGCGGCGCGCGTCCGAGGTAGGGTCCGTGCATGCGATGCAGGAGCACTCGAAGCCACGTGGGCTGAGCTCCTCGTTGCGCTCTATCTTGCTCTTCATGACGTCGGTGTACTGGAACGTCAGTTCGTCGCCCTTAGCGATGTCGCGAACGGCGTAGAGTGTATACGAGAATGATTCAAGGCTGAACTTGGGTTGAGTATTCGGCGAGCAGCTGGTCAACGCATTCATATTCAAGGGGAGCGACGAAAGGAAACAAAGCACGCACCTATGGTTAAGACGCGAGATAAACTCGCAAGTCGCGATGTGGGCCGAGGCTAGGTCGTCCTCCCCGCCGAGAGTCACCCTCATCCCGTTCGTCTCAATGCGCCCCAAAAGCGGCCCCGACCCATCCTCCGGATGACTGTTGAACAGCGCCAGGAACGCCGCCTTACGCTTCGGCTCCATGCTCTCCACAATGCGCGCATAAACGCTCTGAGACTCCTTCCGAAGATACTGGAAAGCCTGCTCCTCGCCATAATCCGACGGCATGTACGCCCTGCCAGTGATTGTTTTGGGCGTCACAAGGAGCGGCCGCTCGACGAGAATTACGTCTCCCTGCTTGAATGCGCGCGTGCTGAAAAGGCCCAAGCCTTTCCCTGAAGCCTCGGCGAGACGGAATGCGGGTTTGGAGTACGGCTGGCGCGGGAGCGGGCGAGGAAAATCGGGAATCGTGCCATAGAGCATCTCTTTGACGCCGTCCAGGAACATGCATTCGGTCGTCGGCTCGTTGTTAACGTTGTCCTCGTACGCCGGGATTCGCGTGAGGCAGACGTCGTAACCTGTCGGAGAGACCTTTTCGTCCGGTTGCACTGTGCGCCACGTCATGGTGCTGCTGCAGTGGTTCTTTGGCGCGTCCTGAAGGTGTTCCACTGCTCAGGCTGGATGAGTGGTTGTTGGGGCAACGAAGAAAGAAGAATGGGACCTTTCTGGCCAAACTTTTCGAACGGGAGGGGCATAGCAACTTCGGGCTCGGAGCCAATGCGCTTGTTGGTGTTGGCGGCTGCCGACTTGGTGAGGTTGATATGCGGCATGGCAGCTCAGCCTACCTGTAGTAGCGGCTGCGAGCGAGGACCCGAGAGGGCTTTTGGTAGCCTTGGGTGTTTTTAGAAACCCTCGCTTCATCGTGGTTGGAGAGAAAGAGAGTCACAAATGTACAGCGTGACAGCCGGCATCTAAACGGAAAAATAAAAATAAATGAACTTTCGAAACGTTCTATTCCGCAGCAGCAGCTTGACACTCTGCGAAGCGCTGCGCCGTTGAGGGTACGCCGCGTTTCGAGCAAGTTGAACAACAAATTCAACCGTGGGAATATAATAAATATTATGTCGGAAATTTCTTTTGGCCTTATAAGGACACGTCCTTATAAGACGTAATATAAGGCAAAATAAGGGATGATAATATAGGGTGCCCTATCATGTTTGCGCAGAATATGCAATAATATTTTATTCAAGGCCTTATAACAGGGAAGAACTCTTATAACGGCGTTTTAAGGACTGATCAGCCAAAAACGGAATTTCCGACAATTTTTTTTATGAACTGTCTAGGCAACCACTTGCACAGCTGGGTCGGCCGCTTTGAATGCCTCCTTTCGATTTGCAGGCGGCGGATAAATCAGCTGCGTACGATGTTAGCTTTTTAGCGAGCATCCAAAGCATAAACTCGCCTGCGTGTTGATGTAAGTCTTCATCTTAAACCCTTCCTCCTCCACCTTATTGATCTCCCGCTCCCATCCCATCGTGAACAGCGCTCCCCAAGGTCCCAGCGACAGGCACGTCCCGTACACTGGCTGGCAATAGCGTATAGCGTCCGCGCCGAGACCGAGCAGCTCCGCCATGGCGTTATACCCCGCCGTCTTGCCGAGATTGTTCGCGTGCTGGCACGACTGCAAAACCCAATGCCCCTTGTCGTCCGCCGCCACGCCCGCCGTGTCGCCTGCGGCGTAAAATCCCTCAAGGCCGGTGCCGGGGACCTTGAGCTCCGGCGTAACAAGCAACCGACCGAGGTTGTCGCGCGGGACGGTGGGTGGGAGCTGCGCCGTCAGCCCCTCCGCGCGCATCCCGGCCGCCCAAATCACCGTCTTGCAGGCGATGTGCAGCCCGCTGGCAGTGGTGATGCCCTCTGCATCGACCGTCGCCGCCTGCTCCCCGGTGACGAGCTCGACGCCGAGGCCGGCGAGCACCTCCTCCACGAGCGGCGTCGCCTTCGAGTTCTCACCCATAAAGTCGATGCGCTTCCCGCGCTCGAGCACCACCACGCGCGGCGGCGGCGTCATCTCCGCCCCGAGTATCTCGCGCAGCCGGCGGGGCATCTCCGCCGCAATCTCCACGCCCGTAAAGCTCCCGCCCACGACGACGACCGTGTTCCGCGCGGGGCTGGCGGGGAGCGCCGCGAGCGCCTTGAGGTGCGCGTCGAGCTTGTGCGCGTTCGGCATGTCGTCCGCGTTGACGGTGAACTCGTCGAGTCCCGCTACGTCCGCGGGGCGGAAGAGCTTGCTCCCCGTGGCGAGGATGACCGCGTCGTACGCGAGGGTGTGTTTTTCCCCATTGCCGGATACGTACTCGAAGGCCTTGGCTTCGGGGAGGAGCTTGATGACGGTTCCTTGGACGTACTTGACGCCGACCGCGGCAAAGAGCGGGCCCAGAGGCGTGTGCGCCTCCGCAAAGTCCGTCTCGTAGAGCCGCGGGCGGACGTAAAGCGTCGGTTCGGCGTCGGGTGCGATGACGACGATGTCGACCGCGTTGTCTGGCTTGCCCGCGAGGTGGCGCTTGCGTGCAGCACCGACGGCGGCCCACATCCCTGCAAAGCCGGCGCCGATGATAACGAGTTTGGGAGTAGTTGTAGTCGAAGACATTGCTCTATTCGTTTGATTTGTAAATTAGTACGAGGAAGCTAAAGAAGGCAGTCAGAAGTTTGCTCACCTGTCTAGAAGACTGTTTCGTTGCTCTCGTGCCCCAGCTGCCTTGCCTCGACCCACCTTTATACTCGAACCTGCGCAGTAGGAACTCTTCGGGTGGATTAGGATCGTATTCGGGCGGGGTGTTGGTCAGCGAGTCATGCACTCGAGTTAACGTTCATACGGAAGAGCGGAAAGGTCGACCCACATCGTGCTTGGCGCATAAGCAAGGTTAATTAACCTGCACTCGCAATTAGAGGAAAAAATATAGGAACGTGTACTTTCTGCGAAACTTCGAAAACGAGTCCGAGCCAGACTTGCAGCCGTTGTCCCAGTCCCAGTGAGATGAGCCGAGAGTGCAAAACATAATTATTCGAGTGACCAGAGAGATATATCGATAGCAGCCGAGTCGTATACAATGCGGACAAGTTCGGCGATGAACAGAATTTGCCCTCGGTGCAAGCTGTCGACGGCGTCAAGTGTCTTTGGAAATCTTCGTGTCAGCTGTGGTGTAAGCTCAAGCAGCGGCCCATATGCGTTCTTGGCAGGCTCGTTTCCGTCCTCTTCGTGGAACCTTTCGTGCGACATCCGAAATACGTACGTGGACGCGGATAGCTGCTGCGACTCGAGAGCTGGAAGCGGAGCGTGGTCGATGAAATCTCAACGCGAGGAGTAGTCTTGACGCTTTGCGTGCCGCTGCTCCGCCAGAGTCAGGCGATGTGGACGTTCGGAGCACGGTCCCAGTGTCACACAGTCACGGTGATGCTTTGCGCCGACTACAGCCCTTTGTTCAACTGTGGATGGCCGGTTGTCGGTGGATTCAAATTTGCGGAAAAGATACCAAGAAACAGCAGTATGAAACTACAGGTCAGAAAAAACACAGTCCGAATGACCATCATGATCGTAGTACAAAAGAATGTACAGCTAACGTCTACATGGAGGTTAATCGCCCCGTCTACCAGAAAGAGCCCCGGGCCGCAGAGGACGCGGTCCCATAATTCTTCCCCCACCTCCCACTCGCGCTGCCGCTACCCCGCATCGCGCGCGGACTGGGCCGCAAGGGGATATACTCGTCCCCCACCGCATCGAAATCATCATACTCCCCGTCCCCGCCATTCACCATAACGTCGGCCTCCGCGTCCAGCTCCATGTCCTCCTGCGCCCACCGCACCAACCTGCCCTCTCCGGTCGGCTTAAGCGACGTGGAGAAGGAATTTGGGAGAGCGGGAAGGTGTGCGTGCTCTTGCAGTAGGGCGGTGGTGCGATGGACCAGCGGCGCGAGCGTCTCCGAGAAGAAGTGCGGTCGCTTGTAGGTGAATATGCATATGGACAGGACGACGGCGCTGTGTAGGGTTTTGGTTAGCCCTGGTGTCCGATAAGATACGGAGTAACTCAAAACTCACGAAATGACGCCGAATACGATGGCGGTGGCGCGCCGTGACGTGCGATTCCGCCCATCCAGGAGCTGCTCCGAGTCGTCTTCTTCGTTCGGAGGAGAATCCGTGTTGTCCTCCGCCTCGGAATCCAACGCCTGGAAGCCGTCAGGTAATGGACAGGCGTGCTTTGTGCGGAGGTCGTCTCCTGGCGTCTGCGGAGATTCTCATGAGAACTAAGGCACGGCGGTGATGCGGGGCGGACGTACCCACTCAAGCTCCACCGCAGGATCACATTCGAATCGCAGCACCGAAGCGCTCCCAGACGCACGGGGAACCTCGACGATAAGGGCAGCTAGCGCAGATGAGGAGGATTCGTGGTGTAGCGCGGACGAGGGGACGCACCATCTTTCAATTGAGCTATGCGTAGCGCGACCGGAAGCGATCCATCTTTGTCCATAGCAGTGCTCGAGGCGCCGGAACCAGCTACTGTGCGTGCAATGAGGAATCGCGCGTATCGAGCATCGTGTAGCACCCACCTGTCGAGCACGACCGAGTTCCCGGACGGCACTAGAGGTGTCGTTTTAGCTGCGTTCAAAGAACTCTCGGAATCGCGCGCAGGACGCACCGGAGTAGATCGAACAACCCATTCCCAATCGCGTTCGCGTTCGCCGCTCTCCAGAAGTGCGGCGCTTGCGGCGGACCCGCTCAAAACGGGACATAAATCGTACTCCTTGGAGCCCATCGCAAATCTACACCCGTCGACCGACTGTAGCTCCGGGATCGCGGAGGCCGCAGTCGCGATAATCGGGGTAAAGAGGAAGAGGGATATCATCGCGGTGGGGGTAGATAGAGAAAGAGAATTGCTTACATAGCGAGGGCTGCGCGCCGGAGGCATGCGGCATCAGCCCAGAATCAGGCTGGGGGCTATGTTTGTCCGGCTGACTGCCGGGGAGATGTTCCGAGCGTGGGGCAATTCATGATGTAACGAGTGGCGCGTGGTGGCGCCTTAATTAGCGTGTCCTTTCTGGGCAAGCGCGTTCATGGCGCGTCAAGTGCTGTGAATGCAGGTTACAGAGAGGGTTGCAGCTATGCCTTGGATGCTGAACGCGTCTAGTGAGGCTCAAATGCATCACCACGTTCCACGACGCGCTTCGGGAACGTGTTCTCGAACAACGCGGATTGCTACCACGTTTGTGCTGCGCGGGAACTAGCTAGTAGGCCAGGGTTGCTCTGGGTTGTTCCTGAAATTAGCAGGCACCCAGACTGGAATAGAGGATAGTCTGATTGCGTTCAAGGACTGCTTGAGCTCGAGGAACAATGCCATTTTATTCCACATCATGCAGCTGGTGTTCTCGACTTCAGAAAGAAAGAGAAGTGTTGCAAGCTTTAGAGAGTAAAAATATGTGCCAAGGTTGGGGACGAATAATCTTGGTGTTCGGAGCATCTAGGGGCAATGAACAATCAGTCTCGTATCCCTTTATTCTAACATCTCCGAGTCGGAATCAATCTTCCTTCCCGTTCAGCGCTCAGCCGCATGCAAATGCATATGCTCGAATTCGAAAAAAGGCTCGTAAACTAGAAATAACAAGAAACAGTATACAAATAGGTTGTGTTTGTACTGTGACATCTCTGTTCAAGAAAAGGGTTGTAAGCTAACGGTCGCAAGCAATCTACTTAGAGCTTTGTTTCGATGTCATCCAACAGCCACCTCGGCCTGGATTGGTTGGGAGCAGGGGCGTCCTCGTCCTCCTCCTCTGCATCGACGGCCATTGACTTGAGCCATGGGGTATCAGTCTTCTTGGACCCGGATCCGCTTCTTGAGCTAGAGGTCGTTCTGGAAGGATAGTGAGTAAAAAACCCGCAAGAACAGACATAGAAGAAACACACGATTTGCCCGCCGTCTTGCGCGGCGCTCGATTTCGAACTAGATCAAGAGGGCGGAAACTCGAACTCGAAGATGTCGCAGCGAATTTGGGCAGCGGATTCGGGATCGTCTTAGGCGGAGCAGGGCGCGGAGTCGCATCTTCATCCACGATAACGACCGCATCGTCGTCTTCTGCGACAGAACTTCCCTTGCGGTCGGGTTTCCTCTTTGCGGTCGGAGTTGACGTAACGTTCGTCGCTGCCGTCCTCCTCCGACTCGGTGTCCGCCCGCGCCTCGGTTTACTGGTGGTGGTGCTGGAGGCGACAACAGCCCCATCCGAGTCGCTCGCGGTGGTACACAAATCCATCTCCGCCGGAGCATCGCTCACGCTCGTGCCCGTACGCGTCCGCGCTCGCGCCCTCGAGCGCGACCGCGTTTCCCTACCCCGACCACGATCCTCCACAACCGAACTCTCCCGAATACCCCGCGAAATCGCGCGTACTCCAGCGTCCGCTTCGGACGAGTCCGACTCGGACGACACGTTGATGGTCTTGGCCCGCCAAGTCTTGGGTACTTGTGTCGACGGAGGCGGCGGCGGTGACTGCATGCGTACGTCTACATCCCGCACCTCCGGCTCGGAATCGTCGGCGTCGGAACTGCGCATCGACCGTGCGCGAGACTGTGAACGCGTGTTGGGGCGGGTACGGGTCGATGGCTCCCTAACGCGGCTGCGACTGCGCCCGCGACGCGGAGTCTCCTCCATACACGACTCGGACCCGGACGTCTCAGCGGCGGACGCACACAGATCCATCGCGGATTGTTTTTGCTTCAGTCGCGGTTTCGGGCGCGGCCGTTCACTCGCAATGGGGACCTCGTAGTCCGTCACAACCTCCTCCGCGCGGCGCTTCCCCTTCCTATCTCGCCGCTCCTGCTTCTCCGCCTCTGATTGTTGTCGGACAAGTTCCTCCTCCTCCTCCCGCTCTTCCTCCTCCAATTCTCGCCTCCGCCTCCTCGCACGCTCCATGATTAGTTTCTCCCCAACATTCGTCGGCCGCGCGCCCGTACCCGCGCTGTCGTCCGGAAACATCGCAACCCCATAACTCGCACTCTCCTGCAAGATTGCAACCGCGCGTTTCTTGTCTTCTTTGCAGTCGACATCGAGGAACAAGTCCTGCATGACGAGACGCATCCCGACCTCGGGCACGAGAATCCGCTGGATGAACTCGTTCGGCGTTAGCGGGTCGACAAGTTCGGGCGATATTTCCGACAACGGAAACATATCGTAGAGCGCTTGGTGGATGATAACGGAGCCCATTTCGCCGTAGCTGGCCATCGTTATTAGTTGCAAGATGGCGGGATAAAAAAAAACACGCACTAGCCGGGCTGCATTTTGTGAAAGGTGGCAAATTGCGCCTGCACACCTTGGACGGCCTTGGTGCCCTTTTCTTTCAACTCCTTCATCATGTCTCGCCAGAACAGACAAGAACGACGCGGTCCCTTTTTTCCTTGCGAGCTCGACGGAACAGTGTCGTGGTCCTCTTCGCCACCACCATCCTCCACGATCCTCCGCAGATCCCATTCGAAACCCTGCACCCGTCTCCGCACGTCCTCCCAATCGATACGTTTCGGCCACCCCTTCGCCTCTGCCTCGGGTAGCGTCTCGCTCTCGAAGCGATGTCGTTGGCAAACAGCGATGAATGCTGCCATTGGCGCCTTGCGCCCTAGAGGATTCGCGGGCCGAGGATCGCGGTTAGATTTCTTGAACGTCCGGTCGAGGAGATCTTGGAGGAAGGGAGTGGGGTCGGAGGGTAGTGGGGCATCGCAGTAGGGACAAAGAGATCCCGGGTCGACTATTGAACAATATGTTTGGTAATCGCTCCGAGATACGGAGAACCTAGACGCACCAATAACGCTGTCGTCTTGCGTGTAGGGAATCGTAGATGGCCTGAACAAGTTTAGAGGTATGAAAATACGTTGGGAAAATAGACGCACCCAGCTTCAGCCAAATTCCGCGTCCGCTTCTTGTCGCGCGTGTCGTCCTCAATCTCGAGCTCCGCCGACCGTCTCTTTCCCGGAGAAGGCTTTTTATTGAGACTCATCGGGAACGGCGCAACTCCGCCCCGTTTCGGTGGCTTTGCCAGCGCGGCAGAGCGAAGTGGCGACGGAACGGGGAACGCAGCTGGAGGTTTTTTCGTAGGAGACGATGTAGGCGGCGCTTCACGCAGGGGCGAAGGCATGGGGAACGCGGAAACCTGCGATTTAGTCGAGGGCCGTTCAGTGGACGATGGTTGTCGGGGAGGGGAGCGGGAGTCCATAGGGAATGGCGCTGGTACCGGTTTCGGCTTTTCTCGAGGTTTCTTTTTTGGGGTCGCGTCGCCGTCCTTGTCGAGTGCCTGAAGCGAGGGGAAGGGTTTGGGTCCGAGCGTCTTTGGAGTCTTCTTCGGCCGGGGCGCCTCCACCTCTATCTCGTCCTCATCTTCGTCCTCCTCGGACAAAATGACTCTCCCGGCTCTCCTGGGATTATTCCTAGGCTTCGGCTTTGGTTTCGGCCGTGGTGGTTGCGACGACGGCGTCGGCGAAAAACGCGATCTACTGGGTCCTTCACGTACGCGATTCTGTTTGCCACTCTGCTTCGGTTTGTCCTCTTCGTCGACAACGATCGTTTTAGCGCGTCGTTTCCCCTCCTTGGTCCTCCCGTTGACGCACGACTCCAAATCGACCAGTCGCTCCGGGCTGGAGTTGCGTCGCTCACGCAACGGCTCCTCTCCGGCGTCCGCCGCACGCGTCCCCGCCCTGCCCGTGCCCTTCCCTGAGCCTGAATTCTCCTTCGGCGCGTCCTTCTCCGCGCCGGGTGGCTTCTTGCGAAAACTGAGTGTCTTGAGCACGTCTGTTTGGGTTCGCTCCTTCGGTGGTTCCGCTCGTTGCTTCGAGGTGGCTTTCGTTCTGCTGGGCTTGGAGGGAGCTTGACTGGATTGCGAGCTGAGCGTGTCCAGCTCGTCCGGGCTCTGCTCGCCAACGTCGGAGTCGAACTCGGAGTCCCGACGCGACTTGGGCGGTTTGTGGTTCTCCCAGTCCGCATAAGTAGACGCGTAGTCGTCATGCATCTTCCCAATGGGCTGCCCCCTCGGCGGAGGCCGGTCGTTGGTCTGTTTGTATTTCCCGGCCTCCATGGCATACGGTGGTGAGGAGCAGACAGAGTTGGGTCATGTGCGACATTAGGGCCGCTTCGATTCTCAACAACAATGGCGCCTGGGTACTTACAAGGTCCTCCGACTTCTCCCACAACTGCTCTAACCAAGATGGTACAATTTATATTCACAGTACTCACAAAGGCAGCGGACGTGGATTCAGCTGGTTGGTATAATATCTGGTCCTTCCGTCCCTGCTAAGCTCACTACCTACCAGAGATTGCGTCCGCGCTTAGGAAATTCACCCCACAGACGGCGGTTTATCAGAGCACAGACGGCGAGCTACTCGGGCTATTCGCACTCACGGAGTCGAACCAGCCGGTTGCGGATCTCGAGGCCATTCAGCTCGCGCAGAAATTTCAAGAGAAACTGGACATCCGGCTATACGAGGCGTTGTCCGAGGCCAAGATAACATCCATACCGACTGCGCCGGGGAAGCATTTCCTCGTGTTCAACGGGATGACGCCGGATGAAGGGATGGAGGATGAGTTTCGGCGGTGGTACGCGGAGGAGCATATCCCGATGTTGACGCAGGTGCCGGTCGCATTGTCCTACTTAGATTGGGTACGTTGACGAGGAATATGTAGGTCCCAGGCTGGCGCGCGTCGATGCGCTTCAAGCTTATCTCTGCGCTGCGAGATAATGGGAATGCGACGGAGTATTTGGCGTTGCATGAGTGGGAGAGCATGGACGCGTTTGGGACGGAGGCATACAAGGCTGCGACGGACACGCCGTGGAGGACTAGGGTTGTGGTCGACGGCGTCCATAAGAAGGAGAGGTTCGTGTTTGAGAGCAAAATGTAAGTCTGGAATGTGGCGTCGTTATCGTACACTACTACAACCAAAATAATCTCAATACACGGTCGAATCCTGTAACCTCCAATTCCCCAGCGGACCCCACGACAACACTCCTCCCGGACGCGCTGGACCAGCCGGACGTTGCGCTTCCCGATCGGACGTAGGCGCCGGCCCATCCTCCTCCTCCTCCTCCTCCTCGTCCTCCATATCGCGCCGTTCCTGCTCCCTCGCACGCTCCAACGTCTCCCGCTGTCTCCGATCCACCTTCCACGCAAAACTCCCCAGCCGCCACCCGCTCCTCACCGCGTCCGTCCTCTCCAGCTCCCGTATCCGCTCGACACGCTCCACCGCCTGCTGCCGCGCCGCCGTAACATGTGCATGCCGCAACGAGCTGTACCACTGGTGCATAAACGTCGGCAGGAAACTCGGCAACGGCGCCGCATACGACGACGCGGACGAGAGGGTCGACGAAGACGTCGACGGCGCACGCTCTGCGCCGGCAACCGGTGACAGCGGCGGCGAAATCGAATGATCCTCTCCCCGCCTCTGGCGCAGTGCACCACCACCAAACGCGCCGGTAACGCCCCTCAACACGACCTTTGCCCGCTCCTTGGTATCGATCCTGCGCTGCTTCGCCTCCTGCTTCCGAGCGGCCCGCTTTTCCGCCCGCCGCGCAATCCGCTCAAGTTCGTCCGAATCCAGCGACAGCTCCGTCCCGGCGCCGACCCACCACCACCATCCGAGAAAACTCTGCCACAGCACCACGGCCCACATGAGGCCGGGCAGCCACATGTACTCCTCCTCGCGCGGCACGTACAGAAAGTTGAGCGCGGTGCTGACGAGCGCCAGTGCGAGTGCGCCGCACCCAAACGCCGCCGTTCCGCCATCCGTCCGCCAGGCATCCTTCCGCTTGACGAACAGGCCCCAGATAAACAGCGCCATCGTAAAGAGGAGGGAGAGCGTGGCGTTGCAGACGTTCCGGACGGCGGAGGCGTACGTGCTGACGCTCTTCGAGTTGCCGATTGGAATGAGCTGCATGATCGCTGCGACGATGGCGAGCGGACCTTGAACGTAGTGAGCGGCAGAATCCGCGGAAGGTGTGTCGCACCTAGCAGCGCAAAAATCAGGCGCCCTTCAATGCGGGACGGGTAGAGTAGCGTGAGGAATTGGATGTGTGTTATCTAGCGAAAGTGAGCTCCGACGAGCAAGGAGGCTCGCGACAGCGGACCTGAATGAGCCCACTCGTCGACGCATTCATGACCAGCCACGTCGCCTTCTCCGCGAGACTCCACCCGTTCGTCGTCGTGTCCGCGTCCGAGGGCGGGACGTTGACCGCGACATAGCTCAGCATGTACGGCCAATGCTGGCTCTCGTTCATCGTCGCCGCTAGCACCACATGCAGCGTCGCGACGAGGGATATCAGCAGCGTGCTCACGCCCGAGATCTGCAGCACGTAATTTACCGGCGCGAGCGGCCAGTGGTATTGCGCGGTGAAGATGAGGTGGATGAAGAGAACGGCGACGAGTGTGAGGACGACGCCGGTGAGGAGGATTTGGACGGGGAGGGAACGCGCAAAGGCAGGGCGGTACTTGAGGTACGGGTCTTCTGCATACCTGAGGAGGAATTAGACGACGAGGATCGGGGAGATGGTGGGCACGCACCCTTCCGTCGAGTTCGTGAACGCTGCGGTCGTGTTGACCGAGCCGTCATCTGCGGCGACGAGGGCGATGAATAGCAGCAGCGCGGCAGCTTGGAGCGCGAGGCGCGGCACCTTGAGGCCCATCGCCGCGAAGATGGTTGTGGTAAAAGGTCAAGGAACGGATCGGCGCGTGCCTCCCGAATTCTCAGATCCCAGTACCCTCGAAAAAATACAAATATTATGTCTAAAACTTGCCCCACATCCTCCCCAGTACCAAGTACCGAGTCCATAGCATCCCCACAACTGCTACCAGAATCGCACTGCCCGCGTATACGCCCACAGCCTGGTATCCTCCAGTGGCAGAATTAATGGCGCCAGATATGGGTGGTCCAACAACCGCCCCAAACGCGGTCAAAGTCGTCGCCATACCCGAGCGCCGACCAACGTCTGCTACATCGCCAAGGAAGTACATCGGCAAGAGAAACGACGAAACGTATGCGCCCGAGGTATATCTGGGCGCGCCCGAGTATTATTAGCGGGGCAAGCGATTTATAGAACGCGTCGACGCACCCGTAGAGGATAGCCACGGCTATGAGCGAGCTTTTGGTCTTTGCGAGCGGCCACAAGAAAGTCAAGATGGCTGCGAGACTCGACATTGGCGCCAGCACATTTATGGCCCCCAGCCTATCGGTGCAGAGACCAGCAGAGATTCTGCCCAGAAGGGACGCGCTGTTTGCGATCGAGACGAGGTAGAACGAAAAGTCGGGAGAAATGCCGACGGACGTAGCGCTCACGTCGATATAGGTCAGGACGGTGTATCTGCATGGAGTCACACAAACACGCGCCAGCAGAACAAAACGCACAAGCCCAAGAACGCAATGACGCCCGAAAAGCAATACACCGTGTATGGCAAGCTCTTGAACGCGACTGGATTCAGCAATCCGCCGGGCACGCGTTTTGGAGGTAATCGTCGCCGAACGAGAAGATTGGCACACCCTAAGCTGCAGAGCAAGATGAAACCAATAACACGCATCGTCCATGCGAATCCAATAAAAGGAATGAGGTTGCGCGAGACGATCTACGCGGTTAGGTAACCAGCTAAAGTAGCTCTGAGATGAAAGCTCACCGGTAGGATAGTCCCGCCGATGGAAGAACCTATTGCGGTCATGCCAGTCGCGAGGCCGCGTCTATATTTGAACCAATGTCCAATCACCGCCGTTATAGGACCGTACAGAACCCCGGCGCTCAGCTATTCGAGAATTGAGCGAGGCAACAGAGTAAGGAAAGCCACATACGCCAGAAACGAAACCTTGGCACAGCAGAAAGTGCCAGTATTTCGTGCACTGCGCCACCAGGAAGGTCGCGGCAATAAGCGTCACGCTCGCGATGAATAGCGGTACGCGGAGGTGGCCACGGTCAAACGCGTGCCCACTGACGAGGGCAGGGACGAATATAAGTGCGTATTGTATCGATCCAATCCATGCAATGTTGGAAGGGGAGCTCGTTTTGAGGATATTTTCTTGGTAGTAGGATTGGAAGACCTAATGGCGCGTCGGGATGCACGTCAACAAGCAAGGCAGGCAGCACATACACCCCAAGAATTCACGTAGCCGAACCTAAGACGCGTCAGGGTCGTAGAGCTGCGTATAACAGTGGAACGTACGTTGAGAAAGTCATACACGACGCCTGCACCGTAGAGGTTCAGTATTCTGGTGCAAACAAACAATCGAGAGGGCTCACCCCAAGGATAATTAACCACGCTCGTGTCCCTCCATCCGGATAGTCTGCGTTGTATATGTCGTCGAGAGCCTTTTCGTCGGCCACTTCGCCTTCGACCGTTTTCGTCCCGCTCTCACTCCGATCCCCGTATTTCTCTGCTTCCATCGCCGCGACTGGCGGCAGGTCGTCGGCACCCGGAGGGACGGGGATGAGAGGGGCAGCGCCGGCCATGGTAGATCCGAGCCAGCTGCAGCGCGGGGGTCGTGCTTATATGTCGGCCGAGTCAAGCCGGCGTCAAGTCTGAGCCGGATTTCGAGTACGCGACATGTGCGCAATTCTTTTCCCCCACGCAACCCCCACGGCTTCAGCCTTCATGCCATGATGCGAGAGGAAACGGAATAGGACGGAACGCCGAACGGCGCAGGGGATAGACTGTCATAGAGGTCCCAAGTCGAGCCCGACGTGGTCGAGGTCAAGAAGGAACCGTGACCGCCAACGCGCCGATAGACGTGACTTACTTCAGACCACCACCATCTCAAAAGGCTGGACGCGACTTCACCTCAAAAGCCCTCGGAACTGTTGTCTAGCTCCTAAATTGTCTGCCCTACATAACTGGTCTCTCCGGACAGACCCAAACCCTTTTACTGCATCCCCAACTCCGCCCACAAACTTGGATTTAGAAAATCGCTGTCGTCCAACTGCGCCACCCTCACCACCGCCCGCTGGAATGTCCGAATTAAACTCGCGTCCCTCGGCCGTCCATCCAGCACCCCAAAGATCTCGTCAATTTGCTCTAGCGGATCCCGCCTCGACGCTGCCAGCTTGGCTTTTGTCCGCGGCGCGAGAACGCCGCTGTCCCGCATCGTAGCTACAATGTCCGAGATGCTGGGGAGGAGCGCCTCTGCGATCTGCGAGCGCTGGTATTCTTTCTTGAAGGTTGCGGAGAACCATTGGTACCTGCACACAGATGAATGTGAGTGGTTGAGGCGAACGCGAGGAAGCGTTCGTACTTTGGCGAGATTGTGATGCTCGTGAGGCTAGTGCTCGCCTTGAGCACGGTTTCCTCGAACTGCTCGCGCTGTGGCGCGTCTGTCGACTGACTTTGCATTGACTTCCGTCCCATTGTCAGATCCCAAACTCTCTTGGCCGAATACACACCTCGAGCTCACGATGCAGCGCCCTCACACTCTCCACATCACTCGCTATCCCAATCCCATTCGCCAACTCCCGCACCGCGCTCGGCTGCGCCTCCACCGTCAAACTCTCCGCAATCTCCTTCAACATCTGGTGTACCTCCGCGTCGTCCCTCTGGCGCGCGATCTCCGCCGCCTGTTGGAACGCCGCCAAGTCCAGGTCCGACGCGATCTGTCCGCAGTAGGTTAAGGCACGGTATTGGAATGAACAAGACTAAACATACACTGAACAACGTAAACTCCTCCTCCAAATTCCCGCGAAACCCCTGCAGCTTTCCCGAAATTTTCTTCCTCTGCAACAACTGCACGACGCGCTTCATCGCTGATACCTCGCGCAAGTATGTCTCGATCTTCACAATGACGCTGGATTCGATTTCGTCAACTACTAACAAGGTTGTATGCGCACGCACCTAATATACCGCTCAGTCTTCGTCCCGGCCGGCAAACGCCCCAACACCCCCGCCAGACTCTTGGAATACTCCCCGATGGCCTTGACCTCCTTCCGATTCGCTTTAAACTATCCGCATTTGTCAAGCTACTAGCTTTGAGTGCGTCCGCCCGCGCACCTGGTCGATGCTCTGGTTGATGTATTCCACGAGCCCGAGCGTCGCCTGCAGCGGTGGGTAGACGACCGACGCGGAATGCGCTGCGTGAAATATCTCTCCCGGGAGGGCGCGCGTGATGCTGCTGGTTGTCGCGGCCATGGGGGAGAAGAGGAGGACGTCGGCCTGTCAAGGGACGCGTTCTTATAAGACGCACAGCTTGAGCTGTTGCTTCTTTGTCGAGGCTGTCCAGGACCAGGCTCATTATTAGCGCGATATATCTACGTGCGCCATCTACTAACAACAAAAACAACTATGATACAGTGCGAGCAAAACAACCACAACAGCCGCTAGGAAAATCGAACACTCCAGGGATCCTTTTTGGCGACCAGGCGCTGGTGTATCACGTTGCTGGAGAATGAGGACCACTGAAAACATGTTAGCGTCGAGAACGAAGACGTAGGAATATACTGCTTACCGCGTTCCCGATAAACACTTCCGCCCGCCTCGCAATCTCCATATCCACGGCCAAGCTAACATCCACCTGCTCAATCGTGAGGTACAGGTCCCGCGTCGTCACGATGTTCCGCCAGCCGGCGAGCTTGAGGGCAGCCACGAGCTCGTCGAGGAACCCGCCCTTTTCGTTCGTGAGCAGATATATGATATCCAGCTCGTTGTCGTCCTTCGTCGCCGCCGGGCGTAACCGCCAATCCCGCGCAACCTCCCCAACCCTACTGACGATCCCCGCGACGTCTGGGAGGCACTGGGTCATGACCTCCGCCTTGCGCTGCTCGCCCTCGCTGGTCGGGAACCGCCCGCCCTTGATGTCGGGCAGGAACGCGAGGTTCGCCCAGCCGTAGTACCCCGAGCCCCAGCTCGCCAGGTTCCGACAGTGGTCGACAAAGTCCCCGCGGCGCAGATGGATCGCGAGCATGCGCTCGAACGGGTCCGAGCGCCAGTTCGCGGGCCACCACCACCGCGTCCGCCCGCTGAACACGCCCGAGTCGAGGTTGGTCATCACCGCCGCCTGCACAATGTCCGACGGACCCAGGAGCGTGCTGACGGGCGACAGGGAAAACTCGTCCCAGAGCGTGAGGAGGCGTGTGCTGCCCCACAGACGCAGGTCGAACACCTGCGGGAAGTTGTCGACGTCCCACTCGGGTGGGACGATCTCGATGCAGCGCTCCGGCGCGTCGAGGAGGAGTTTCTGCCAGTAAGCGAGGATGTCGCGCCCGTCGGCGTTGTCGCGTCCGCCGGGGATGAGCGGCTTGATGTCGGCGGTATTGATTATGCGCCGCGACTCTTGCGGGCAGACGTTGTTCCAGTATGCCTCGGAGACGGCGCGCGGGGGTGAGACGCCGTCGGCTGTGGCTGGGGAGTTTGGCGGATGCCAAGGCCCGCCGACAGCGGGACCAGAAAGCAACGCCGGCATGGGCGTGTTTGCCCCGCCTTCGGGTACGGGCTTGAACTGGTAGTGCTCCGGAGACCACCAGTACTCGGTGAACACATACGCGCGGTTGGTGGTATATGCTAAATGCGCGTTCATTAATCTAACCGTTTTGCCTCAGATTTGGGAGGGAAGCGGGGCTCGAGCACGCACCGTTCGTTGAGGACATTATTCCAGCCTATCCAGTTGGCGGTGGCCGTGAACCGCAGGTAGCGTCCGTCCTTGCCCTCGGGGAAGGGCAGGTCTGGGTTGTGCTGCGGCAGGTCTTGGATCTTACGGCGCAGCTCGTTGTATGAGGGGCCGCCGTTATTGCCCATACCGCCTCCAGCGACTGGGAGACCGCTGGAAAGAAGGGTGTAACCCTTGGCTCGAGTCGTCGGATGGGCGACCAGGATGAGGGAGGCGACGGAGAAGGTGAGAAGGACGACTCCGAGTCTGCGGAGGGTGGCGCCATGCGAGAGGTATGCGCGCCATGGTATACGGGAGTCGACCATTCGAAGGGGGAGGAAGGCAAGAAAGTCTCACTGCGGGAAGAAGAGCCATGGTCAAAGCGAGACCAAGGTGATCGATGTTCCGAACTCATTTCCCAGGTCTTTCTTCGTCGCGCTTCTCCACTTCACCCCCACACAACTGCGCGCGCGCAAACCTTACGACAGCGTACCGAACAAACCGTGCCGACGCGTCTAGACGCTCGTGGCGTACAGCTCGCCAGACCCGCCGATATCCAACAGACAACGCCCTATCCAACCAACACCGAGCTATACGGTCAGTAATCGTACATACATTCTACACTTATACATCCTCTCGCGCTGGAGCTTTGAGATGGGATGCACACTGTTAGCAGGAACACGTACGTCGCATACACGCTCCCTACAGACCATGCAAAGTCAGCATTACTAGGTAAGTGGGAACGGAGAGCTATAAGTGCGGACCGCGCTCACCGACTGAGGTATACTAAAGGGTTTAATGTATGCATACTACGTTTTCAACGCGTCCCAATCGCATATATGTCGATTCTAACTGGACGCGAGTGAGATATCGAGTCTATGGAGGCGCAAACACGTACCAGCGGCGGTTTGTCATGAAGCAGCTGCGAGAACGCGGCCCAAACAAGAGGGAACGTATACCGGCATAGCATCGTCGCGCTCAAACGCGTCCAGCAGCTGGATACAACGCTCAGCGCAAGCACCAATCAACAACGAAGCGAAAGCGAACCGGAATGCATGGGTTCTACGGAAAGCCAATCCGCGACGCCAGGATGAACTAAACGAGGCAGTCAGTAGGGGCATGAAGGAAGGAGGGACGAACGGAATAGAGGCCATGCTTCAGTATGGCTGCGGCAGCGAAGTCTATGCGCACTCAGCTCAACAACAATAAAGAACAAAGCAAAAACCAACCTGCACGATGAACGCGAGAGCAGCCACCCGTCGCGACGGCTCTATCTACACGCGCTGGTCAATACCCGCAGCATGAAACGGCGGGAATGCATGCACAACGTAGTTTCGCCATCTACAACACGAAATGCAATCTACGGACTAGAATTAAGTCAGCGCTGGTAGCGGGCTACAAAGGGACGCACCAGCGCGTCCGAAAGTCTGAGTTACTCGTTTATTACGCCGGCCCCGGCAGGGACTGGTTAACTCGAGGCGCGCGCGCTATTGACGCGTCAGCATGCCAAAAGGAGGCAAAGAAACGTACCAGCATAGGTTCCCCGTAACGGCTTGTAAAACGCTATTCGAGCGCGAGATAGCATGCCCTAAAACGAGATCAGTAGAGGCGTAGAGTAATAGAATAAACAAACTGGTAGAGTCTCCCCAACAGAGACGGTTCTAAGAGTCGATTTGGATCTGGAGAGGGATTAGCGTCGTTTGAGAGGGATGGATACGACGCCAACGAACTGTCTGCACGAGCGCGTCGGACGCAAGAGCAAGGCACCCACGGGCGTAACCACCGTGCCGAGACAAAATCCACCTAGATCTACGAGAGGTAAGCCAGCAAATAATCGGGTTTCAGAGACGACAAACACGACCACAACGCGGACTGCCAGTAAACTACGCGTCTCCTTGTTCTTGATGCGGGAGCTCGACGCGCTGTATGGAAGCCTAAGCGGACGTTAGTACGAGCGGCGCATAAACACACAATCAACTACTACTACTACCAACAGCAGGCGTAGTCTACCCTCCGCCTACCGAAAAGCGAAGCACGCCCTGCAGCATCTCAGTCAGAACACAGAGCCAATATAAGATAGAACGTACCGGCACAATCTCCCCGTATAACGTGGGTCCCGAGAGCCAACGATCGTGTCGGTCTAGACAACGAGGTTAGCGCGAGGAACAAAGACGCGGAAGCCGCCCAACTATCGACGAGTGAGTGAGTTGACCTCTATGAAAACACGCACCGGCATGCTTCAAGTTCCCTCTTTCAGACCCTCATTCAACGAATCCAACACGTCCAGGCTATGATCATATGAACAGTCAGCAGCCCGCAAAGATTAGTGCACCAGAACGCACCAGCATGGTCTCGCACATTACGCCGACGTAGACTAGATTGAGCCGGTCCACGGACAGAGGTAGCTCCCGAGCTGCAAGGCTGTCAGAAAACTCAAACCAAAAACACCAGACACCGATATATTAGTCCCATCGTCCAACGACTGCAAGACCCACGACGGCCTGTACATGGTGAGCAACACTTGACTAGGTATCCATGATATGAAAGAAACACACAAGCTTAGCCGTCCGTACGCGTACAGGCGTGTGTCCAATCGCCGCAGTCGTCGAGCACCACGACGGCCTACCAAAGCGTCAATAAACCGAGAATAAATCAAACTAGAACAATAGGTCGCACCTGCATAGCCTCTCCCTCCTCCCAATGCACGCATCCAACGCACGACCGAGCATCTTCAACGCGTCAACGAATGCAAAGCGAGCGCTAAACCAGATAAATGCACGATTATAGTTTCCCCTCCGAACGCACTCCCAGATGCCCCCAAAAGCAGGTGAGTATTACGACGCCCTACAGACAATCAGCAACGTACTAGCATGAACGCGACGACGGTAAAACGAACGAGCATGACGACGCCCTGCGCAAGGTCAACCAAGACGCGCGGAAAAGGGAAAAGAGACGCACCGTCATGGTTTTCCCATACCAGCGTAAACCCGAATCAGAGGCGACTTAGGAAAAGATTAAGCAAGACGCGGAGAAAGTCGAAATAAAACGCACCGGCATAATTTTCCCCTCCCAGCGTGTACCCTGCGACGGCGGATAGGACAAGCATGACGGCACTCTGCAGAAAAAGTCAGCCAAGACGCGTATGTGAGGGATTCGGCACGCACCAGCATAGTTTCCCCATCATACGGCGACCCCAGCGACGGCGAGCGAGACAGGCATCACGACGCCCTGCGAAAAAGTCAACCAAGGCGCGCAAAAGAGGAAATGGGACGGACCGGCATAATCACCCCCTCCCAGCGCGTACTCCACGACGTTGAACCGGGCTAGCATTATGACGCCCTGCGGGAAGTCAACCACAACGCGCGGAAACGGAAAGGGCACACGCACCGGCATAGTTTCCCCCAACAAGTGCCCACCCGAAGACGCCGAACGACGGTCAGTACGACGCCTAGAAAAGCGGTCAGCGCAAAGCGCAAAGAGGACGACTAGCAGAGTTTCCCCACGACGTCGGAGATGTTGAAGAAAACGAACGCGCCGACGTGCAGCACAGCGGCGAACACGACGGGCAGAGGAAGAGGAAGGAGGTATGAGGGAGATGGTGGAGGGGAGAGGGAAGGAGAGAATGATGGGGTGTCGAGTGAGCGCGCTTCTTATATACGGTGCTCGGTTACGACATGATGAACGAACCTTTGTGAGCGGTCGGAGTGCGGCGGTTTCGCATTAAGCGAACCTGAATGACTCAACAAGACTCGATTTCGATGCTCTGAGCTCCTCTCGATGTTGTTTACACCGTTCGAGAGGTGTGTTTTAGCGGTTTTCATCCCGTGGATAACGGGACTCAGTGCTCTAGTGCAAAATGCAACTGGCTGGTGAGCTCAGGTTTGGTTTCAGAAATCTGACATCCTGTTGACAGATGGGCCGTTGCTGTGGAGCAGCGCTTGCTAGAAGCGCGAGCAGAGAAGCTCCGCTTCATGCGATCAGGTGAATTCAGGGTTCGGGTGTGTTGAGCGGGCGGTGTGGTTCACCCGATGTTCAACGAGGTTTTGGTGTCCGACTGAGTCGATAGAGGCCATTGAGCGCGCCTTGGCCCGTCCCGTGGAGCGGGGGCGTGCTGCACGAGTGCGGAGGGGGGCTTGGGTCAGGTTGGGACTAGGCAGTGTTTACAATCACGGAAGGCGGCTAGATGTGGTCGGCGAGCA
The DNA here is from genome assembly GCA_014461125.1 of Mycena kentingensis (nom. inval.). NCBI lineage: Eukaryota > Fungi > Basidiomycota > Agaricomycetes > Agaricales > Mycenaceae > Mycena > Mycena kentingensis (nom. inval.). The sequence goes on along the minus strand of JACAZG010000021.1, from coordinate 370,374 downwards.
GGTGGGCATGTCGGGGACCTATATTTACAGAGTTCAACGCGTTTAAACGCGTCTTATCGCGTCCACGGGCCACAGGCGACGCGTTCTAGCGCAGACAGGGGCGTGGGAAAGCTGGAGTTCGACTTTGAGCCGCCGAAGCCAAACTTTTTCCAAGTGTGGTTCCGGAGTGGAATGTTCTTTGTGGTAGAGGACTTGCTCGGGGGACGGGCCAGGGAAGAAAAATGGGCGCGGCGGGCAAAATAACGTGCGGAAACGTAACAAAACCACAGGAGGAAGATCCAAAAGCAGCAAAGGGAGGCTAACCACTACACCAACAGGACCATACCGGCTGGCGTCCGCAGCTCCATACAACGTTGTCTGGCGTCGGCTAACCGTATCCAAGTCACTTTGTTGACCCTGGAATCGAAGCGCGGTGCTGCATCGCGATCAGCCTTTGTGGGGACACCCACAAAACATTCACATCACAATCTCCGAGCCCGCCGCCCTGACATCGGACATCGCGGACAGTCTATTTCTGGAATTCAGGGTCGCAGGTCAGTGAGTTCAGAATTCGGCCCAAGTTCAGCCCACTGAAAGGTACAGGCTATCTATGCTTGTGCGCCAAATATCTCCGCTCAACTCCTCGAAACGCGTCCGTCCCTCGACCTCGAACACTCTGGTCCCACAACCCAGTTTGGCTTTGCTGTCACTTTGGACTGTTCGCCGCCGCAAGCACCCCCGAAACTCCGTTACGACACTGTAGTCCGCCGACGCGCAAACAACGCGCGCCTCTGTGTATCGTCGACGCTGCCGCCGACGCTACCCCGACACCTCGTTCCGCAGCCGCTCGAAGCACGGGCGTTGCGTTCAGCCTCGACATGTTCAATTCCGCAGGCGTCGCCGAATTTCGCGACGCGAATTTCCGGCTTCGGACGGCGCGCGCGCCGTCAAGGTCGTCAAGAGTTCGCCAAAGCCCGCCGCAGCTCTTCGGCCAGAATTTGAAGCTGTAAATTGAAAACTCCCAGATGGCACTCCACTCCGCCCCAATTTGTCGGCGCATCTCTGGGAGGCAAGGGTCATCAAACCACTGGCACTTACGGCTTTGTTGAACACCACACCTTGCTTCCCTCCTCCACCCTTCCACCTCACGGATCCCTCATGTTCTCTCGCCGCCGCCGCTGTGCGCGCCCCACCACCTGCTCAATATGCGCACCCCACCACTTGCTCACCACTCGCCCCTCCCCCCAACGCCGGACCACCAAAATGCGGAGTTTTCTTTCGAGCCACTCGACTCGGTGCTGACGATTTGTGCCTCTCCCAGCCTGCAGCGTCACCCGCACCCAGGCCGCTGTCCACTCCACCACCGCGCCCTCGCGTTCTCGGGCGTGGGACCGCGGCCGTTGAACATGTTCAACCGCGGGATGTCTCCCAGCTCGCTCCTCCGTCGTCAACACAATACTCACGCCTTTTCCAGAGCTTCCGTGTCGCAGTCGGAGATGCTTGCGCGGGCGGCATCTATCTGCGTTTTCTCCGCGCTGATTTTTTTTGACCGCACATCTGACGCCAGTTTTGCAGCTAGTGGTACACAGCACTCGGCCCTGGCTGTATTTTGGACGAGCTGGAGCTCCACCGGTGCGTCTTCAAGCCACGCATTTTCTGTCAAAATTGACGCCATTTTTTCAGGATTTTGCCGCCGGAGGCGAGCGTACAGCTTCGGGTTCCCGCTGCTGGTGCGTCCCTTTCGATGCATTCTTCAATTCAAGCTCATCACCTTTCACAGGCTTTTTTACTGCCGGAGGCAAGCGTACGCTCATCGTACAGGAACAAAGCGGCGCCAGCAATTTTTTGGTACGTTACCCGGGACGTCGTTTTTGGCTCCAGCTCACCGCCTTTTTCGCCAGGTCTTGCCGCCGAGGCAAACGTCCCGGGCCTAAAATATACATCGACGGCACCAGCTTCCCGCTGGTGCCTCCCCGCGGCGCCCTTTTCTTTGTTCCCGCTCGGAGCTAACACGCTCGTCGGTATCAAACGGTTTGTTTCCTTCGCTCAAAATACCACAATTTACTTACTTTTTTTTTTCCCCGGCTCTCAACCGGCGAAGCCAACGTGCTGTGATCGTAGCCAACGCGGCGTCGCACAAGGTGCGTTCTTCTTGCCATTTTTCGCGCTTTTACTGACCCCTTTTTCAAGCCTTAAACCGGCGGAGCCCAGCGTGGCGCCAACTCGACGCAGTCTAAAGTGCGGGCTTTAGTGCCTGTACCTTCGGAATCCTAACCCGAACAGCATAGCGTGCTCATTTCCCGATTTTTTTGACTCGAGTATTGGCAAGTCGAGCCGCCGTAGGTAGTCGTGCGCGTCTCGGCATTGCCCAAGTAGACACCGCTCCGCTCGCGGGTCCAAAGGTGCGCATTTGTAACCGTGATATTTGCGACCCGTGCTGACCGTGCCCTTAGTTGAGTCGGAGCGGCGTTCTCGGGCTCAACATTGCCTCGAAAAGAGCGTATTCTGACCGTGGTCGGAACTCCCAATTCTTCGTCAAGACGTCCGGCGCGATTAGCGCGACGGTGTACAAAGTGCGCTAATCCGTGCATTTTTCCCGACTTTTTAACCTATTTTTCTCCAGGCCGATCCGCCGGAGGCGAACAAACGGGACTCAGCGCGGCGCAAAGAAAGGTGCGCTTTTAAGCGATGTGGCCTACGGAACGCGGACAGAAGCCGCCAGGCCCCGAACGAAGAAACTCACGAGGTCAGTCTACCTTGCTGCCAAATCCGTCGCCCAGGCTAACACTCGCACTTTTTGCAGCTTCCGGATTTGTCCCTCGCAAGCCAGAGTTTCGCCCGAGATGCCCGGCCAATGTTTCCCGCGCCTCCCGCCGCCCGCCCCACCGACGCTCGACGATCAGACGCGTGGATGTCGACGACGGACGCGACATTCGGAGGCGGAGTAGGGCGCTTGGGAGCATATCTGAAGTAGCCAGTAGTGTAGCTGTACACGGAGGCCGCTCGGCTCCTCCTGGGTGCGCTACCCAAGGGGAGTCCGAGCGGCGGGGGGAGGAGAAAAGCATGTTGAGGGAGAGGCAAGTCCGCGATAACGTAAAGGGCTTTCAAGTTTAGTGCGCTGTCAGCGTCATGTGACCGCGTTTTGATGGCGGCCATCACGGCGCCAGGAGTCTATTTGCAAACAACTATGATACAGTGCGAGCAAAACAACCGCTACGAAAATCGAACACTCCAAGGATCCTTTTTGGCGACCAGGCGCTGGTGTATCACGTTGCTGGAGAATGAGGACCACTGAAAACAGCTCAGCGTCGAGAACGACGAGGTATGAGATATGCTGCTTACCGCGTTCCCAATAAACACTTCCGCCCGCCTCGCAATCTCCATATCCACGGCCAAACTAACATCCACCTGCTCAATTGTGAGGTACAGGTCCCGCGTCGTGACGATGTTTCGCCAGCCGGCGAGCTTGAGCGCAGCCACGAGCTCGTCGAGAAAGTCACCCTTTTCGTTCGTGAGCAGATATATGATATCCAGCTCGTTGTCGTCCTTCGTCGCCGCCGGGCGTAACCGCCAATCCCGCGCCACCTCCCCGACCCTGCTGACGATCCCCGCGACGTCTGGGAGGCACTGCGCCATGACCTCCGCCTTGCGTTGCTCGCCCTCGCTGGTCGGGAACCGCCCGCCTTTGATGTCGGGCAGGAACGCGAGGTTCGCCCAGCCGTAGTACCCCGAGCCCCAGTTCGCCAGGTTCCGACAGTGGTCAATGAAGTCTCCGCGGCGCAGATGGATCGCGAGCATGCGCTCGAACGGGTCCGAGCGCCAGTTCGCGGGCCACCACCACCGCGTCCGCCCGCTGAACACGCCCGAATCGAGGTTGGTCGTCACCGCTGCCTGCACAATGTCCGACGGACCCAGGAGCGTGCTGACGGGCGACTGGGAAAACTCGTCCCAGAGCGTGAGGATGCGCGTGCTGCCCCACAGACGCAGGTCGAACACCTGCGGGAAGTTGTCGACGTCCCACTCGGGTGGGACGATCTCGATGCAGCGCTCGGGCGCGTCGAGGAGGAGTTTCTGCCAATACGCGAGGATGTCGCGCCCGTCGGCGTTGTCGCGGCCGCCGGGGATGAGCGGCTTGATGTCGGCGGTGTTGATTATGCGCCGCGACTCTTGCGGGCAGACGTTGTTCCAGTATGCCTCGGAAACGGCGCGCGGGGGTGAGACGCCGTTGGCTATGGCTGAGGAGTTTGGCGGATGCCAAGGCCCGCCAACAGCGGGACCAGAGAGCAACGCCGGCATGGGCGTGTTTGCCCCGCCTTCGGGCACGGGCTTGAACTGGTAGTGCTCCGGAGACCACCAATACTCGGTGAACACATACGCGCGGTTGGTCGTATACGCTAAATGCGCGTTCATTAATCTAACCGTTTTGCGTCAGATTTCGGAGGGGAGCGGGACTCGAGGACGCACCGTTCGTTGAGGACATTATTCCAGCCTATCCAGTTAGCGGTGGCCGTGAACCGCAGGTAGCGTCCGTTCTTGCCCTCGGGGAAGGGCAGGTCTAGATTGTGCTGCGGCAGGTCTTGGATCTTACGCCGCAGCTCGTTGTATGAGGGGCCGCCGTTATTGCCCATACCGCCTCCAGCGACCGGAAGACCGCTGGACAGAAGGGTGTAGCCCTTGGCTCGAGTCGTCGGATGGGCGACCAGGATGAGGGAGGCGACGGAGAAGGTGAGAAGGACGACTCCGAGTCTGCGGAGGGTGGCGCCATGCGAGAGGTATGCGCGCCATGGTATACGGGAGTCGACCATTCGAAGGGGGAGGGAGGAAGAAAGTCTCACTGCGGATCGTCGGCAACAGAAAATCTCTTGACAGATGTGCATTGCCGATCGTGCGGGCAAGGCAAGCCGTGCCCACTAGGCCCTCAAGCCTTCCGATGTGGTCAATCGAAACCAATATTTTGAGCCAGCCAAGTGGTCGAGAGTCAAGAAAATAGTGTAGGTGGTGTCAATGGCGGGTGTGGTCCAGCTGGCTTACACCTGCTATAGGTGCAGGGTTCACTACATTCTCTTCAACTTGACTAGTGCTGGGCCCCAGAAATGCTTTCTTTCTTTCTGGGACCATTTGCAGAATATAAAAGCTGCAAAAGCTGACCATGGGACCAACCTGGACCGGACCATCGTCTCGAAGAGGCTCTAAAACGGTTCATCTGGTTCCCGCTGTTTGTTCCTTGAAGATGCAAGTGAGTCATATGAGTCCGTTTCCGTTTGTATCTTCCACAGTACGATTCTCATCGTACCAGATAGTGTCCCGCCAATGCATACTATAGTACGCACCGCCAACGATCGACATGATACCCATCTGGATGAGATTCTTGAGGAGAATATAAAAGGAGTAGGGCGTCTTCTGCTCCGACCGCCACCATGGAATCCACCGATGGCCCGCTGAAGCTGCACTTTCAAAACATCACCCGTATCGCGGGCGAAACCTTGACCGGGCGCGTCGACATCGACTTCCAGCAGGTTCAGCAGGACAATCTGGAAGAGGTTCGAATAAAGTTTGTTGGAGTGGTAAGTTGAACGGCTTTTTTCGAGGCTCTGCGCTCACTTTTGGACACAGGTGAATACCAAAATCTCCATTAAAAGAGGAAACACGACGACAGATTATCGGTCTTCTATCCAGGTGAGTTGGCCGAAACAGCGCGACAAAGACGAAGCCGATTCAATTTAGCTTTTCCATGTAAAATTCCCACTCTGGACGCAAGGCACAGTATACCCCGACGCAGGCCAACACACCCTTTCCATCCCATTCCAATGGACGCTCCCAGTGAACCTGCCACCTAGCTTCCACTGCGAAGCGTACCACCGAAACGGCACGGTCGCGTACTCGCTCGAAGTCGTCGGCCAGCGTGCAGGGATGTTCCGCTTCAACCGCCGCATCCGGCGCGTGCTGCAGATCGTGCCCGCCGCGTTGCCGCATCAGCTTGCGATTAAGGAGTCGTTGATGCAAGGATGGACGGGCCAGTGGAAATCTTACTCAAAGGAAGATAAGCTGCGGAGAGGTATTTGGGGAGACTATGCGCATGCGAGGGCACGAGTGCGTGCACACAATGCGCTCAAACCCACATTCTCACAGTCGTTTCTACAGCTCACGCTCCCGGACGTCCCTTCCTTCCCCATCGGCGCGACTATACCCTTCAGCTTATACATTGAAACTGATACAAAACCTATGGACCGCAAAGACGCGCCAGAAGCGCCGGTAGACAAGCACGGAAAGCCGCTTTTTCCTGCTCCGCCGCAAGATTCGTCCCTCGTCTCGCTCAAAATCCACCGTTGGTCGCAGGTGCGCGCCAAGAACTACACCCGCACTGTAGACGACAACTTCACACTCACGGGCGGGTTGGGGGAGGCGAGGAAGGAGAGCATCGCCGCAGTCGGACACACCTTGACCCCGGCCGTGTGGATACCGGCAGGTTTAGACGAAAAGGGGGGCGGAAAGGGTGTCTGGCGGCGTTCGTTGCGCCTGGACTCGAAGATGACGCTCGTGTTCGCGCCGACGTTCCAGACGGAGATAATCCAGTGCGCGGTACGCACGTCCTGCTCATCCGTCGCTCCGAGTGCTGACGCCGTCATAGTATCAAATCAAAATAAGCATCGATTTCCCCGGGATCGGGAACGACCTCAAGCTCGAGATACCCATCCAACTTGATCCTGGAACGGCGTGTCCGCCGCCGCCCATAGGCGCCGCAGGAGGGTCCGGTGCGACCTATGCAGATGTACCCCCGCCTGGCCCGCCACCGCAATTCATGGATCTACCTCCGTGCGTCTCCCCTTTCCGCTGCTCGACGTCGTTCGCTGATTCGTTTTGTTTTGTAGCTCGTATTTTGCTGGTAATCATCATAGTTGGGATGCAGATGAGAAGAGCTGAAGTCGTCCCGTTCTTGTCTGGATACTATCTTGAAGTTGTTTTCCGTGGCTGGTACGAGCGTGCCACAATTTTCTTTTGACTATCTCAAGGTTCTGGAACTTGACACTGCGGCAAGAAATATTTCACCTAGATGTTGGCATCTGCAGATATTGTGCACACATTCATGGCCTACTAGTTTAGGTCAAGACGTGAAGCTTGTTTGGTGTGTCCGTGTTCCCACGGTTGAATTGATCGCATGTCCCTAACAAAGAAATTGATCTCGCTACGCTTGGGCCAAACGCTGAACCAAAGCGCACTGTCCTCAATGACTTCAGGGGAACACACGGTACGGCCATTGTCCCTCACTGCTATATAAAGACGGTTGGCATGTTTTGCGGTCTTTTCGCCAACCTCTTTGATCCCACCCAACTCATCATGCCCGTGCCGCTCACACCCAGAGCCCTCAACCGCGAGATACTCGCCAACTACCTCGCCCTCGTCTTCATTGCCACTACGCCCGCGGCGGCGGACCACCACTATGGATTCGCCTCACGCCTTGTCGAGCGGCTACCCCGTATGCCCGCAAGTATCTCCGCTTCGTTTATCCGGACGCTATGCGAGCTCGTGGATCTGACGCTACCCCATGCCTCCATTGACGCGGTCCGGAAGCACATCTACGCGCAGGGCATCGAATATCGCCCCGAAAAGGCACTCGCCGTAGCCCCCGCCGCGCAGATAGACTTCTTCGTGCACGTCTTGGAGGTGCACATGTCCATCCCTCTCGTCAATGTCCGCACGGCGCTGCTCTTTGCGCCGGTTGGCGAACGCGAGTTCCGCTGTGCGCGGTGCCACTCTACGTACCGCGAGGGAGAGAATGTGTACGGGTCCTGCCTCCTGGAGGCCGAGGAGCCAGAGTGGAATCCGCTGTCGCAAGTCAACATTGGGGTTGGGGCGCACCACTTCCGCTCTGCACTTGGAGGTTATTCCGCAGGGATGCATGCGTCGAGCCGATAAAGCGATCGAAGACGGTCTGAAGACCACTATAGGAACACGGCTGAGTTTGGCCGGTATTCCCTCACACTGAACTTGAAGCAGAATCGGGTATCGAGGGCGGGAGGTGTCCAGTCGACTGTTATCTCAACTGAACAATGTACTTGTTAGTAATCCGGACGCAAAGGTTTCCGGTGTCTCGAATGCGTACCGGATGAAAGCCGGATGGCTCGGCTGGCTGGCGGCACGTAAACTGCGAGGTAGTCGTGTATCGTAGTGCCGTACGCGTGTTGCGTGCTGAGGCCTAGCGCTGAGGCCGTGGCTGCCCCGGCCGAACACGCCGACCGTGATGGATTCAGAACCGTTCGCTGTCCGGGCTCCTGGCGTCCGACGCAGCTTTGGAAGATGGTGGACGCTAGGTATTATTCGCTCGCATCGAGCTGGCGCTGAAACTTCTACTCGTTCACCGCTGATACGAATAGAGATGCTTCCTCCGCGAACCCCCTGCAACCCGGGTAACCTGTGATGGAGTTAGGAACTGACTGAGAGACCGAGCGTCGCCAGTGGTAAAATCCCACGGCGGGTAGCGGGCGTCGGGCGGTGAGCCGGGGTGTGTGTTATAGAGCGACAGTCTTTCACCAAAAGAGCCCGGGGGTTGACAAGACAGCTGCAGTTCATTGATGCGCCACCATCCGCGGACACGCCACTTTAACCACTCAGAATCGCCGCATCTCCAAATAGTGGCTAGCCGCAGAGCTCTAATTTGTGACCCAGATCTTCCCGTGGCAACAACCGGACCCGTGTTGCTGCTCTCACCCCAGGTAAACGGCGTTACACTGCCATAACGGAACAAAGGATCTTGGGCGTGGTAGCGCAGGCCATCGTCTAGCCTGAGCAAGCTGCCAGTGATTTATCCTTTGGATGGACGGATTTACCCGGTGCTAGTCGGGAGCGCGGGACTTGCAATCGTTGGCTCGACGTAGAGCTTTTCCATCCTCCCGGTATTCAATACACCCTCTATTCTCTGTATGAGGCGCCCGAAACGTCCAGCGGGCCGTTGTCTATGTAAATTTGAGAACAACGGGCAGCCGGCCATGTCCTCGGCGCGCTGTCCGGAAAGGAAGGATATTCAAAATGGTCATATAGACTTCTATCGCTGAAAGGCGGAGATGGCTGAGCAAGCGCTAGCTTCTCACATCGCCGCGCCTTCTCCCAGCCAGTCTACGATGACATGTGTGGTACCTCTCTCTCCCCACGTCTCGGAGCCAAGTGCACATGCGGTATCGTACGCCCCGCCCTGCGCCTGCGGTTGCCAACCCCCCTCGCGGCCATCGACATCGACGCGGCCCGTCTCCCCCTGCAGCGCCTATCATGTTTGCGGCGCCGCCACACTACCCCCGCCCCACCTCCGGCCTTCTACCTCCCCACTCTCTTCGCGGCGGGGAATCACTCTGCCCAGCCCTACTTCGGCTTGGTCGAAACCCCGCTCGACGCGCTCCGCCTGGTCAACGCCGCGCGACATTCACTGATTCCGTTAACCACGCGGCGCCTCAAGCAAGACGAGCGCCATGCGCTCATCCGGAGCGGCTCGGTGTTTGTCTTTAATGTGCGGACGAGCAGGATTAAACGGTGGACCGGTATGCTCAGGCTCTCCGTATGTTTTCGGACAATGTACTGAGCGCTGTCCGCAGATGGTCTGGCCTGGACAATATCCTACGACACGGGGAGCTTTCTGGTACGCCATTATTCCGCGCTCTGGCTTCCCAAGCTGACTGGGGAGTCAGTTGTATTACGAACGACCTGCAAATTTGCCACGACGCGAGGCTTCACGCCACGGCCTCAACGACCAGTTAACTGGTCCGGAGAATCTCATGAAAAAGGTGGGCGGTTAGCGCCAGATTGGCCCCAATCTGAATTAAGCCCGCAGGCAATAACGGTGGTTGTTGGAGAGGAAGAATATCACCTAGTCGCATATTTCACCGCTGCCGACCAGGAGTCCGGAAGGCTAAGGGTTCGTCGAAGGTCTAGGATTTAAATTTCTCGATAATTAACGGAGCGTTTTAGGGCCTAGCTAGTCGACCAGACATCCTCCGACTCCCCATCGACCGGGGAATGATTCGCTTGGACGGGCGAGTGGCCGAGGTCGGCCCCGGATTCGGGGATACGAAGGCTGCGGCCGCCCGACACAGTACTAGTCGACACACCAGCTTCAGCTCAAGTCGCAGCGCCAGCGCGAGAAGCAGCCCCGCTCTAGCCTCACTGTACGGCCGTGAAATCAAGCCCAAGCAAGAGTACAGCTCTCCAGTGCTGTCGACTGTGACGATAAAGACTGAATCGGAATATTGGCCCTCTCCAGAGGTGCGGCGCCCTCCTGTGTTGGCTCTGACCGGCCCACGAACCGTATCGCCGCAGATATCAAACCGGCGACCCTCGCTTTCCCGGTCCCCGTCGTCGGAAGCGAAATATCGTCCGCCAGCAGACGTGAGTAATGACTGTTCCCCCTTGTTTCCCCCGCTAGCCGCACAATATCAACTTAATAATCGGGACGCCAACAGGATCCCGGTCCGCCGAATTCGATTCAGGACACAGACGCGAGCCACGCTCCCAGCTCCCCGTATCCACCTCTCTCCCCGTGTCGTCCGTCTCTCCGTGCCGTGCATATGTGGCCAGACAGCCCCGCATGACCGACGACCTCACTCCGCCAGCGAAAGAACCTTAGATTCGGACGACTCAGCGCGGCGTCAGATGTAGATTTATTATGCATTGTTATGTGCTTGCTATCGGAGATTTTTCAGCTCTTGCTTTCCAGTTGCTACGTTTTGTATCTTGTTATTATTATTGATATTATGGTCCGCATCACTTCCTTTGTCCCATGACATAACACAAACCTGGGTTGCACTTTCACGCGTTTTACGCGCTTTCCGACGCGTATAATGGCGCCAACTCCACGATAGCTCGCGCCAAACTTAGAAACGAGAGCAGAAACCGCAGAGTGGGCGTCGGAACCTTTGTTCGCACGCTATGAAGCCAGTGCTTTCTCTGCGGCGGCGGCGCCGCATCAATAATTCGCATTTAGAAACTGCCAAGGCGGCATGGAATCAGACGGAAGGGATGAGTGTTACTACGTGCGCCGGCAACGGCGCTGCCATCTGCGGTTCGGCCTATGGTTGAGGGGGTCCGTCGGGAGTGGTTGATAGGCTGAATTCCGCTTCCCTTTCTCCGCTGTCTTCAAATTACAATACAGTGCACAAATACCTCCGCTCTATAGCTATTCTGCACGTGTCGCAAACCCACGGCGCGCGCAGTCTACAGGCCCGTTCCGCCCCTGCCCCGCGCGACCTATTGAACCTCTAGCGATCGCGTTGATCCTCGCCGCGGTACGGACCGACGTTGGGGGTGTGTGGAAATCTGAGTTTATACGCGGCGCCCACGGAAACGGAGCTGGAATGAACGGGGGGAATTTTTGCGAACAGACCGGACCTTTTGATGGGTCGACGCAAAGAAAAAGCAAAACTGGGACAAACGGAAACAAAGGCAGCCTACAGTATAAATTTAAACTTGTATCGCGGGTTGCGCAGTTTTCTGTTGCGAAACTGCGGACTGCTCGTATTCTTCGCTATATTTTGCCCCGGTGGTAGGATGCGGGTATTTCGAGTCGGACACCTGCTGCGGAACATTACAGGCAAGATATCACGAAAGTTCTAGCTCCGCTCGCATTTTCCGATGGGGTTGATGTTACATCCGGCGAGCTGTTTTCCGGAATACAGAGGCGGCTCCGAATCTGTCTAGAACGACAAAGAACTTGATGCGTGCCAGGCTTCCTTCCCACTAACGGCGATGGTGTCCTACTCACGTCCCTCCTGGTCCTCTGCGCTTCCTACCTCATCACTGCGCCGGCCCTGACCACAGCGTATCTAAGCCTCGCGCCGCTCGCTGCGACCGTCAGATGGGACCACGATGCGGCGCTCTACGTCCCCGCTTGCGCTATTCAACTGGGCCGTGCCAACGGAGGAGAAAGAGCAGATACAATTCCTGCAGCATATCACCGCGATGGGCAGGCGAGAGGCTGCGGAGAGGGAGATGAGAGGCGGATAAGTCCATCTATGGTGAAATGCCAGGGCTACGGATGGCGACCGCGGAATGAAGACGCGCTGTGTGTTCTCTGTGAAGCATCTGAAGCCAAAATCATCCCTCAAGTGCCAACGCAAGGACGTCGTCGTGAGTTCATGAAATTCATTACGGGTATCTCGTTCCCCAGTTAACTTACATCGCAGGGTCCAGCTGCTCCGACGCCGGCCTTAACAACCACAAATCACCGCCGGTCGGCTGCGGCACCTTGGCAGTCGCCGCAACCGCCTTCGCGTTGCCATTGTCGGCCGCAGAATGGATCACGTCGCTCGCGATGCTGGGGTCGAAGCTCAGCTCGGGATACGCCCACTTTGCGGCGCCAGTCGCGGCCGGGATGATAAAGTTGACGGCCTGCATGATGCTCTGCCCGCTCGCGCCCTTGTACCCCCACAAATCGACCCCGACTTTCTTCCCGATGTCGGCGATGCGCGTGTATGCGACGAGGTCGAAGACCGAGTAGTGGAAGCTGCGCGTGCGGCTGAGCTCCTGCGGCTGCGACCCGTTAGCGGTGATGTACTGGCCGATGCGGGTGCGCATGGCGGTGGCTTTGCTCGCCGCCAGCGCGGTGTTGCCCGTGAACAGTGCCAGCGCGGCGCTCTGCATGACCGCGAACGTCCCGTGGTTGTTCGTCGCTGCCGTCTCCGCCTTACCGAACGCGCTGGTCTCGAGCCAGTTCAGGAACTGAACGTTCCATGCCTGGAACGCGTTCGTGTCTGCCGTCGTCCATCCAGGCGCGGGTCCGGCGGCAAGAATTGCCGCCGCGTCGACGACGCTGGTGTAGCCCTGCGAGAAGTCGATGATCCCGATGTAGCGCCCGGTGTTGGCGCAGGGGACGATCTGTGCGTGGTCGAGGTTCGGGTTCATCTTGGTCGAGTTGGTGATGAACCACGTCCGCAACACGTCCCCCGCGCGCCGCCCGTACGACTCCTTGCCGGTATACCACCACGCAAGGCTCAGGACGTAGCTCGCGATGAACATCTTGCCGCGCGCGTCGTGGTCGGTGTATTTCTTCGAGTCGGGATTGACCACCCCATCGCGCTCGGACCATGGGCACCCATCTGCCGAGGTCGTGGACGGCCAAAAGTAGGGCGCCTGACTCGCGTAGTCGTGGATCGTGCCGCCCGGGGGTATGATAGTCTTGTTCGTGACCGCCCACGGGCCTTGCGGGAGCCAAGTATCCGCTTGTTTCGTGAGGTCAGCTGTTGGTGCACATTTCAGCTTCGGCAGATTGCAAACAGATCCGCATGCCCACCCAACGCGGTCTTGAGGGCAGAACTGGCGGTACCGGCGGTCAGCTGGGCTTTGGCACTGACGAGGCGGTTGGGGTCGAGGACGACGGTCTTGGGCGTCGCGCAGAGCGTTGTGGGGATAATATTATTAGGGCTACCAAGAAGCAGACGACGATCCCGAAGTGTGTCTAGATGTGTGTGTGAGTAATGGAAAGCTTATTCTAAGAATCGGGCGCACCATTAGAAGGAGAGTCTACGAGACGGAGAAGCAGACAAGGGGCTAAAGAGATCTTCTCTGGTTATAAACCGCTTTCGTCTTTGGCAAGCTCCGGTACCGGGTTTCTGGCGCGGATGTGAGGCTCTTGAGGAGCGAGATGCGCCCCTTGGTGGGCCCCGACCCATCCACTTGAGCGGAAAGGGAATCGCTGTTTGGTTCGCGTCTTGACGCGTTGGTCACAAAACGCGCTCAACCAATGCCTCCGCGCAAGAAACAAAAGACGTCGGCGAGCACCGCCAAATCTACCTCGTTCCCAACGGTCGATGAGCTTAAAGAAGCCGAAAACCAGTACGAGCGAGCCCTGGAGCTGCGCGCGGCTCAACACACTCGCGGCAAGGCAGAGGATCTCGTGGAATTGGACAAATGGCTCAACGGCAAGGACGGTTTGCTGGGGAAGATTGCTGCGGGGAAAGACCTGAACAAGGAGGACCTCACCTGTGCGTAGTCTATGTACGCAGCAGAGCAAGACGCCGATGTCCACAGCCTTGATGAAGTGGAAGCTGTCGCGGGGCAAGTCGCGACCGACGTTGCTCGCGATGGTCGCCAGCAACTCGGAGGAGCTGGTCCGATCTGCGACGCGGGCTGCGCTCGGGGCTGCGCGTGAGGCCGACGGGGACTTCGAAACGGCGCTCAAGGCGATTCCGTTTGCCTGCACTTTGAAAGGAGTCGGAGCAGCGACGGCGTCAGGTACGCATCTCTTCACGTCCCTCCCTGCAAATGTTCAGTACGGCGGACAGCTCTGCTCACCCTACAGCCCCCGAGTGTGCTGCCGTTCATGTCCGATGAGGCAGCGTCGTTCTTCGAGAATTCGCTGGGACCGGTCAAATACACCGACTCGTACTACGCCAAGTTCGCGCGGGCGATGGACGCGGAAGTCCAGAGGCTAGCGAAGGAGGACACGGAGGATTGGGACGCGAGGAGGCTGGAGAGGGCGCTATTTAGTGTCTGTATTTTGGCGACATCGTAAATCTGAGCCAAGCCCGGATAGCCCAGCACCGCAGTTCCCCTTCTTGCCACCGCCCACCACCATGTCGCGGCCGCCAACCCACTACCAAGAGGTTCTGGCCCTCTCCCCGTCGCCGACACCGTCTAATACCCTTTCCAGGCCGACGAAGCTCAACACCATGGTTACAACGACGGGTATAACCCTTACGCCTCCCAATACGAGCCCCAGCAGCAGTACCAGCACAATGACCCCTTCGGAACCCCGCCTCAGGTCACCCACGACCCCTACGCAGGCCACTATGCGTCGTCTCCACCTCCGGGAACCCATTTTGCCGATCCCTATGCACAACATCCATACCCTCAGAGCCCGCCCCCGCAACAGTACCCTCCCTACGGTGCTCCAATACACAGTCCTCCGCCACAGGACACGCACGGCTACCTCTCGACTCCCTTCCAACCCCCAATTCCGAGCAGTACTCCACTTTCTGAAGGTTACGCTCGGAATGCGTATGCCTTGGAGGACCATGGCCCCGAACCCGCCGACGACGAGCATGGCGACATCCCCCTCCTCCGACGCGACGTTTCCTCGGACACTGGTTTCAACATGCCCATTCCCGGCGACTACATCCCTGAAGAGGACGGCAGCATGAACAACAACATCCGCTACGGTCGCATCCCGCAGCGAGTGCCCCGGCGGTACAAGACGATCAAGCGCGTCGAATTGTTCCACGGCAACTTTGTGCTCGACGCTCCTGTGCCAAAGAAGCTGCTCGATATGTGCGCGCAGCGGACGGAGCGCGAGTTCTCGTACATGCGCTACAGCGCCGCGACCTGCGACCCGAACGACTTTAAGGACAGCGGCTTCACGCTCCGCCAGGTACATTACGACCCTCCCCGACGTACAGAGCTCTTCATCGTTATGACTATGTGCGTCATCTGCTTGACCCTTTCGCGTCTGCTGACAATCCACGCCAGGTACAACGAAGACGAAGAGCTGTTCTGTCGGACCATGCACGGCGTCATCAAGAACGTGGCGCATCTATGCAAACGCGACCGTTCAAAGACCTGGGGCAAGGACGGCTGGAAGAAAGTCGTTGTGTGCATTGTGTCGGACGGCCGTCTCAAGATCAACAGCCGTACGCTCAGTGTTATCGCGACGATGGGTTGCTACCAGGAGGGTATTGCGAAGAACAAGGTCAACGACCTCGAGGTCACCGCCCACATCTTCGAGTACACCACCCAGATCAGCGTCACCCCCAACCTCCAAATCCACGGCCCCGAAAAGGGCACCGTCCCCGTCCAGATTATCTTCTGTCTCAAGGAGAAGAACCAGAAGAAAATCAACTCGCACCGTTGGTTCTTCAACGCGTTTGGCCCGTTGTTGCAGCCGAACGTCTGTGTGCTGCTCGATGTCGGTACCCAGCCCGGGCCGACGTCTATCTACCACTTATGGAAGGCCTTCGATATCAACAGCAATGTCGGTGGTGCATGCGGCGAGATTGTAGCGCTCAAGGGTACGTGTCCGCGACTTGCTTATACCACCACTCACGTCCCGCAGGCAAGTACTGGACAAATCTCATCAACCCGCTCGTTGCGGCGCAAAACTTCGAGTACAAGATGAGTAACATCCTCGACAAGCCGCTCGAATCAGTGTTTGGTTACATCACCGTCTTGCCCGGCGCGTTTAGCGCTTACCGCTACATTGCGCTCCAGAACGACCCCAAGGGCGAGGGTCCGTTGCAAAAGTACTTCCTCGGCGAGAAGATGCACGGAGCGGGTGCAGACATCTTCACCGCGAACATGTACCTCGCCGAGGATCGTATTCTCTGCTGGGAGCTCGTCTCCAAGCGGGGCGGGTCGTGGATTCTGCACTATGTCAAATCCGCCTACGCCATCACCGATGTTCCCGACCAAGTGCCCGAGCTCATCTCCCAGCGTAGGCGATGGCTCAACGGGTCTTTCTTCGCTGCGGTTCACAGTACAGTCCACTTCCGTTACATCTACCGCTCGTCGCACTCGTTCGTCCGCAAGTTCTGGATTCACGTCGAGATCCTCTACCAGTTCTTCAACCTGGTATTTGCGTGGTTCGCGCTCGCCAACTACTACATCTCGTTCGTCATCCTGAGCGGAGCGCTCGAGACGCCGTCGTTCCATCTCAAGGGCATCCATGTCGTCAATGTCATCCTGGAATACTTCTACCTCGGCCTACTCATTTTGTGCTTCATCCTGGCGCTCGGTAATCGACCGCAGGGCAGCAAGTGGGGATATACGCTGTCCTTCCTCGGGTTTGGTGTCATTACCATCTACATGACCGTGCGTTTGACGTTTTGGTGCCGCCACCGTTATTGATATTCTCTTTTAGGTTTCAGCGTTCCTGTTGGCATTCAAGGGCATCGAAGTGCTCAAAGATGAGAAAGGATCGGCGCTCACCATCTCCGACTTTTTCACCAACTCGATCTTCCGCAACATCGTCGTTTCGCTATTGGCCACGCTTGGTTTGTATATCGCGGCGTCGTTGATCTTCGTGAGTCGACAACTGCGTCATCCGGGCAACTTTTGCTTACAACGCGCGCGCAGTTCGAGCCATGGCACATGATAACAAGTTTTGCCCAATACTTGCTCATGGCGCCGTCGTACATCAACGTCCTGAATGTCTACGCTGCACGTCTCCTACCATCTCATTTTCTCTCTCTAACCTTGTTCCTTAGTTTGCAAACGTACACGACGTGTCCTGGGGTACCAAGGGCGACAACAAGCCCAACAGCGATCTCGGTAACGTCTCCACCGGCAAGGGCGACAAGAAGAACGAGGTCGAGGCGGTCGTGCCGACGAACGAGAACGATATCAACGCCGCGTACGAAGACGCCATCCACGTCCTCAACACCAAGCCGCCGAAGGTGGAGAGCAAGCCGGACGCGGCGACGCAGCAGGAGGACTACTACCGCACGTTCCGGACAAATGTGTTGTTGGCGTGGGTGTTGTCGAATGGGTTGCTTGGCGCTGCCGTTGTGTACGTGCCCGGTTTCTCGAAGTTATTTGGGGTGCTGATGAGGCGCGTGTAGGTCTGCGTATGGGAGGGATACGACTTCGGCCGCTGCGGCGGTGAATGGGTACATGGCGTTCTTGCTGTTCGCCGTTGCCGGTCTAGCGTGTACGTGGTTATCTGCCTTTGCTGGCCCTGTTACTCACGCGAATGCTAGTCGTTCGCTTCATCGGCTCGTCGATGTACATGATCATCCGGTTGTTCGCAGGCGAGTAGGCGGGAAATTGGAGGTAGATGAACACGAACTAACATATTCCGATATCTTATTATGTCCGACACGACCTTTGCTTTGCACGCACGTACCTTAATGTTATTCAATCTGGAATGAACTTGAAGCAACCTCTAAAACGGTTTCATTTCACAACCAAAACGAGCAAGATTCAAAACGACAGTGTATAACAAGTCCATGTATCCGTAAGTAGGTATGTGGTAGTATGCTAAATCTAGTCAATACAGTTGAGTTATAACGAAAGGATTCTACGTCGCGGCGTCCAGCTGCTCCGGCGATGGCCGCAGCAGCCACAAGTCCCCACCACTCGGCGGCGGCACCTTGGAAGTCGCGTTCTTCGCCGCAGCATTCCCATTGTCCGCCGCCGAATGGATGACATCCCCCGCCACGCTGCGCTGGAAGTCAATCTCGGGGTAATCCCAGCTCTTGGCGCCCGTCGCCGCCGGGAGGAGAAAGTTGACCGCCTGCTGTATGCTCTGCCCGCTCGTGCCCTTGAAGTTCCACAAATTAACGCCGATCTTCTTCCCGATGTCGGCCGTGCGCGTGTACGCGATGAGGTTGAAGACCGAGTAGTGGAAGCTGCGCGTGCGGGAGAGCTCCTGCGGCTGCGAACCGTCGGCGGAGATGTACGACTCGATGCGCGGGCGCATCGCCGTCACTTTGCGCGCCGCGAGCGCGGTGTCGCCCGTGAAGAGCGCGACGCCGGCGCTCTGCAGGAGCGCGAACGTGCCGTGGTTGTTCGTAGCAGCGGTCTCTTGCTGCCCGAAGGAGCTCGTTTCGAGCCAGTTGAGGTAGGCGGCGTTCCACGACTTGAACGCCGCCGCGTCGGACGCGCTCCATCCCGGGGCGCCGGCAGCGAGGATGGCGGCGGCGTCGAGCACGCTGGTGTACCCCTGTGCCCAGTCGATGATCCCAAAGTAGCGTCCGGTGTTGGCGCACGGCACGAGCTGCGCGTGGTCGAGGTTCGGGTTCATGCGCGACGCGGGGGTGATGAACCACGTGCGGAGGATGGTCCCCGCCTTGCGCCCGTACTCGGGGTTGCCTGTGTACCACCACGCGAGGCTGAGGGTGTAGCTCGAGAGGAACATGTTTAGGCGGTTGCCATGGTCGGGGTACTTTTGCGCTGCCTCGGGGTTGCGCTGCCCGTCGCGGTTCACGTATGGGCACCCGTCCGGGGTGTTGCTAGGCCAGTAGTACGGTGCTTGGCTCGCGTAGTCGTTGATGACCCCGCCCGGCGGCGGGGCCGTCTTGTTGGTCACCGCCCATGGTCCTTGGGGCAGCCACTTGTCCGCTTGCACAATCAGGTTGGCTGGATTGCGGACGTGAGTAGCCAATCGACGCAGAGAAATGTTTGCTTACCGAGCGCCCCTTGCAGCGCTGAGCTCGCGGTGCCCGTGTCGAGTGCAGCTTTGGTGCAGACGAGTCGAGAGCCGTCTAGGACCACGGTTTTGGGGATGACGGTTTGAGCATGAACGCTCTGGACAGCGAATAATGAGAGGAACGACAGTAGGAGAGCGTTTCTAGTCTGATGAGCTGGTTAGCGTAGTTTTTCCTCTTTTTCTACACAAGAATACCATTTGGAAGCGACCGGTAGGGCAAAAAGAGCGAATAGCTGCGTCTTAGACGTGAAAACTGCTTGGGAGACGGAGGGAGGGGCAGGGGTGGTCGACCCGGCTTCCGGGAGCATCCTTAAAGTCGACATTGACTTGAGGAGGGGCTGGCATCAGGTCCCGGCAGCCCACTTAAGCAGACAGGGACTGGTGGTGGGCTCCTACTAGGAGCGTTGATGCTTTGTTTGAACATGGTTGTTGTGGAGAGAAAACAAAGGCCTGGGAAGTCCCATCATCTTCTTCCTTCTCCACCACCACGCGCTGTTATTATACGGGCCGCGTCGTCAGGCGGCACGGTCATGCCACGCCAATATCAGACCCGCTATTGGGATGCTCGGCATTTTACAGGGAATCCGACGTTCTACCGGGTAGGACGCAATAGCGCGGATAATCTTCAAGTCAGATGCGCGTAGCAACAGAACGCGTATAAAGCTTGGGATACCCGAGGAGAAGCTTGTGTTGCACGATGCTGCGGCTGCTCCTCCCCCTTCTTGCCACACTCTCGTACTGGATCTCCACTGTCGCCGGCTTCGGCCTGGTCGTCAGTGGGTCGAATTTCATCGTAACCACCGATGGCGGTCTCGTCTTCACGGGTACGGCGTACGTCTTTATGTCTTCGGGTGGTAATCCCGAATAGTCGCGTCCAATACCGGTGATATTACTTCGATGGTCTTCAACGGAATCGAGACGCAAAGCAAGAACGGGAAAAACTCGCAGATTTCGTCGGGAATCGGAGCAAGCTGCAGTTTTATTCAAGGTGGAAACCAGAACAACTACATCGTGATCACCTGCACGACGAGCACTTTGACGCAGTATGTTCTTTGTGCCATTGTTTTCTACAACTAAGCCCGTCCCAGCTATTACATTGCGAAGCGGAATGATCCCGCCATCCACATGTATGAACCGTTGCTCCGTAGTTCGTTCACGTTCAGCTAATATTTTCTGTGCAGGGGAACCTTGTATGCGTTTCCCCTGGCATTTCACCGTTTAAGCCTAACAATCCCGGAGCACGTCTGCGGAGCCCACTATCGGCGAGCTACGTTATATCTTCCGGATGGCCACCAACACCCTCCCCAACGGTACTCTATTCTTCCAACAATATATCCCGACTGACCGCTCACAGGGCCCACACCGCCCAACATTGTCGGCGGAACAGCCATCGAGGGCTCGGACGTATTCCAGGTCGGTTCGCAGACCCGCTCAAAGTTTTATTCGTCTCGTCAATTCATCGACGATGCGGTTCATGCCGGGATTTCGGGCAGCGGTGTTGGTCAGTGTGCTGGATCCAGTTTCTTCGCTTGCTTAATGACGGCCAGCTGCGTTCATGATCGTTCCCGGGACGGGATACGAAGGATCTTCTGGAGGGCCTTTCTTCCGGTACGCCGAAATGCCCGTGATAGAAATCCTCATTCGGTTCACAGCGACATCGACGCGCAACACGGCGCAGACTCGTAAGTCTCTTTTGCGCGTTCATCTCGATGTTCCTAAGTCTAACAGGGAGATCTACTTCTACATGAACTCGGGTTCGACGCATCAATTGCTCGAATATACAACGTACTAACGAGATACAGGCCACACCAATCCCGAGGCGTTCCGCCAAGGTCTGCGCCTTCTCCGTGTAAAAGCTGAAAGGCTGAAATCTAACCAAGGTTTCCACGGTCCTTACGCGCTCTGGTTCACTACCGGCGCCACGCCCACAACGTTCGACTACACCTTCTGGGAGCAGTTCAACATCCTGGGATACGTCAAGCAGGTCTGCTTCTCCCCTCCTTCAAGTTCTTCGACTGGAACTAACGTTTCCGCAGGCCGGGCGTGGACGTATCCTCGGACGCGCCAGCGGCTTCCGGACGCAGTTCAGCAGCCTGCTGAGCATTGGGTGGTCGAACAGCGCGGCGCAGTACTGGGTGCGCACGGACACGTCGGGCAACTTTGTCAGCCCGTTCATGAAGCCGGGAACGTACACAATGACTTGTGAGTTCTTGGATTTATAGCGACGCCGCTAATACCTGGATAGTGTACGAGGTTGAGTTGGCGGTTGGAAGAACGACCGTCACCGTGTCTGCGGGAGCGACCGGGACGACGAATATTGCGTCGACGCTCAGCGTAGGTGAACGATCATTCCTTTGTTCCCATCTAACAACTTCCAGAACCCGACCGTCATTTGGCGACTTGGGGACTACGACGGAACTCCACGTGGTTTCCTCAACGCCGAGTCCGTATTCCGTTTGGCGAATCTCAAAACTGATCTTTGTCCCAGCAAAATCGAAACCATGCACCCCAGCGACGCCCGCATGTCCTCCTGGGGCCCCGCGACGTTCACGGTCGGCAGCGCCGTCAGCACCCTCCCTATGGCAATCTTCCAGGCCATCGGGGCGCTCACCATTCGCTCCACGCTCACGTCTTCGCAAATCGGCGCGCGCACCCTCTTCATCGCCACCACCCTCGCGTTCGCCGGCGGGCGCCCCGTCGTGAGCGTCGGCAGCTTCACGAGCGCCGTCCCGGCTATTCCGACCCAGCCCGACTCGCGCGGTGTCACGCGGGGCACCTGGCGCGGCAACGTTCGTTTCTTATAACAAGTTTACCTCGCACTGACTTATGGCGCAGAACATCCTGTACACCTACAACATCCCGGCCGGCGCGCTCGTCGCAGGCACCAACACGTTCACGATCAGCGTCGCGTCCGGCTCGTCTGGGGCTACCTTCCTGTGCGTGCTTGAGCTTCTACTTTGTATACTGTAAATCTCATCGTCGAAATTCTAGGTCGCCGAATATCATCCTCGACTCTATTTGGCTCGTGTGAACGGGGCGGGGCGTGCTGTAGCTAGCTAGCTACCGAGCGGGAGAATAAAATGATGTTTTTTTTTGGAGTGGCTACCTCAGCCTAATAAGCTTTCCGACGTTTCAAACGATATCGTCGGGTTGGTGGGGACAGAACGGCTAAACCAGCTTGCTGTTTGATGATTTTCCGTTGCCCAGCTCGGTACAAACGAAAAGCAGCAATTGTAGGCGCAGGTTAATTAACGGGTTATCGAGATACCGTAGAGTTTTAAAGCTTTTGAACATGCAGACGGTCCTTTGTTCGGGGTGTTCGCGTATTTTTCCTGCGAGCAGCAGAGGCCGCCGATCTGTCCCAACTTGGAAACCCCGCGATTTGGACTTTGGTCTCACACCACCACAAGCAGGTCTTTTCCGGTTAATCACCGTTTCTGACTGCCAATCAGTCTGCAGGACCTTTTGAACTCTGTCCAAAGCACCATCGGTCCTTTCGCTGCACTCTGCCTGCATTGCGTCCAGACCTCCTGCATGCAGCTCGCCGAAAAACGCGAATTCCACACGGCATTCCAGCAAAGCAACTCAGTTCCGCCCAGGTTTCTCTAACAGTAGGTCGCAACGACCTCAGGCTGTGCTCTCAGCCGCGGGTCTGATTGGGTTATCGCCGAGGCATTTTTCAATACGCCGCAAACCTCTGCCTATATGCATCACCGGCCAACCGCCCTCCCCACACATTCGTGTCGCTCAATGCATGCAGCATGATCCATCCAACATCTGCTTCGCGCATTCTGAATTGACTGCGAGCTTTTTTGAAGAGACGGAGGAACGACAAACTCTCACGTCGCTCACCGGTACGCACTTACCTCTTTCCTCGATGGCGCGTGTATCATCCTCGCGCGTCTGTATCGCAGAGTCTCCAAGCTCGGTGCCCACTAGTCCTCTGCGGTCGCAATCCCCTCCCTGCACATGCAGGTCCCGCCCGGACACGGCACGCAGCGCCAGCTCGAGCGCATCGATTGTGCTCCCACCGATTACTCTTCCGCCGATTTCTTCTCACCCCCGGACACTTCCAAGCCCCAGCACACACCTTCATCCACCACCGGCGCCGGCGCTGCATCTTTTCCCGCCAGCAGCCTACCCCCGAGATCCACACACCTACTACCTCCCCACCCTCTTCGCTGCGGGAAACCATGCCGCGCAGCCGTACACCGGCCTGGTGGAAACCCCGCTCGACGCGCTTCGCCTCGTGAACGCGGCAAGACATTCCGTCATCCCGTTAACCACGCGGCGCCTCAAGCAGGACGAGCGCCGTGCCCTCATTCGGAGCGGCGCAGTGTTTGTGTTCAATGTGCGCGCCAGCAGGATGAAGAGGTGGACTGGTATGTTGCCATTTTTTCCTGGATTCTGGACACCGCGTTTCCGCGATTTCGGATTCGGACTGTCCTCCGTTGGGCGCCGGCTTTTGCTTAACTTTGATATGATCTAGATGGGCTCGCCTGGACGGTGTCGCACGACACGGGCAGCTTCATGGTGTGTTGCCTGCATCCATTTCGCGTCCAAACCGGATAGCTCACAGGATTGCTTCGCAGATGTATTACGAGCGTCCCGCAAACATGCCACGACGCGAGGCCAACCGACATGACTTGACCGACCAAGGTGGCCAGGTCATCGGACCGGAAAACCTCATCAAGAAGGTAACTTAATTGCCAGTGCTCTCCGCCCGCCTCCGATAATGTTAATGGGAATATCCGCTGACTCCCCATTCAGGCTGTGACAATAATCGTCAGAGACGAAGAATTCCACCTCGTCGCATACTTTACTTCCGCGGACCGCGATTCGGGGCGGTTGAGGGTACGTGCACCTCCCCGCACCTCATTTCCGTGCACTCTGTGTAAATTGATGTCGAGTTGAACTGAATTCCCTTTGTTTCCCACAGACCCTTGCAAGCAGGCCAGATATTCTCGGGCTGCGCGTCGATTCCGGCACGATGCGCATCGAGGGGCGGATGGTCGACGTCTGCGTTGGCGACAACAACAACATGACTGTCCGCAAACTTGCCGCCGACGCCAATTCCGCGGATGGGCGGGTAAACATTCGCACTAGTCCACCCCAGCAATTTCAACAGCAGCCCGAATGCAAACAGGAACATAGCTCCCCGGTCATGCCTGCCCGGCATTTCGATGTGGCAGGGACGTCTTCGTCGACACCGCCGTTCGGCACAAAAGTCAAGGTCGAGGTATGTGCCGTTGGGTCACTCGGCCGCAAATTAATTACCAATTCAGATTTCCGCGTTTGCCTCCGCCATTGCCGCCACCTCGCCCTCAGTTAAATACCCACCGCCAACCTCGGTGCGTAGATCTCATTCACACAAAGACTCCGCGCAGGTTAAATGATTCTCAAATCTCTGCATATGTACAGGATCCGCCGGCATTGCCGCTGCCGCGGCACGAGGGACTGTCTCCGTGCCCGCACCCGCACGAATCACACCCCGGGCCGATGTGCACCTCCAAGCCCACACCTCCGAGCAGCAGTCGACTTGGTTCGCCGCCGCCGCCACACCCGTGCCTCCCGTCGCTTCGTGCAGTTCATATGTGGCCTGACCCTCCGCGATAATACTTCGACTGCGGGTTCTCCATTCCTACTCGCTGTGTATCCTGCTTTGTCTGTACTTCCATTTTGGATTTAGTGCAATTGAATTTCCGACGCGTTAACGTCTTAGTCCCGGGCCCGTAAAAATGATGTTTGAAGCTTGAAGCGCGAGGACTGCTCGCACATTTTCGATTCAGGTTTTAATTCTCAGCGTCAATTATTTACTGTTAATTCGTCGTCCTCTGCAAGAGCTCAATAACCAGTTTTGCTCGTGCCCAAGCTGCTGCAGGACTTCATAAAAAAAACTTTTATCGCATTCGGAACGTTTCCATCCTTTATTCATTGACAAGTTCCTGAACCCGGCCACTTAGAATCTCCCATTCTGATCCACATATTAGTGAAGGCTGGCAAGGAGCGCCAATAAAGACTCTTGGCCTTGAAATGTATCACAGATATTAGAAGTTGGCGCAGACGCAGTTTATTTGAACTTGAACAGGGGTTCTATTATTCGCATTGTGGGCGCAGCGCAGCTACTATACCATCTAGCAGATAGCGAAAATGGGACGGTCTAGAGAGAGAGGTCTGCGTTAGGCAACATGCACAGACGCGACAGGAGTCGCCCTCGTACGCTGGCCCAGGACCTGAGGCCTGAGGCTTGGCCTTGGCATGGCGTCGGACGAGACGGCGCGGCGCGTGCGGCTTCCCACGTGTGTGCGCATCAAGCGCGCTACGCAGGTCCTCGGCGCGTTGAAATCTACCCAGCACCTCGAGCTCGCGGCGATCAGAGTCAAGGGACCGAGTGGGGTCGCCACAGGCAAGCAGTCGTAGTGAAGGTAGGCGGGGGAGATGCCGGAGGCTATCGCGGTGGCGTAACAGCGCGTGGAGGCTGCAATGGACCGTCAACGACGTGCGGAGACCGGCCAACGAGCGAGACACACCTCACTTAGCTGGATCGCGTTTTCCTTTGAACTTGAAAACACCATACGCTTTTCACGCATCGGAGTCGGAGAGCGGCCGGCGAGGACATCGGCCTCTTCGCGTCTGCGGCGCTTGCTACGTGCCCAGAGGAAGGTACCAATGACGACGGAGAAGAGTACAACTGGGGAGGAGGTCAGTGGGGCGCGAGAAGAAGGACGGAAAGTGCGCACCGAGGGCAACGACCACGCCGATCTCCCAGGAGAGACCAAGATGTCCATTGGAGGGTCCGGGCTGGTCGCCGGGTGAGAGCTGGACGTCTTCTTCCGGCTCTGCTCTAGAGAATACGCGTTCAAGAACCGCTGGACCCGGAGCAATGCACAGAACACACCTTCGCAGCTGCACATGGCTCAGAAACGGCACTGGTAGGTACATCACGACGACGGGGAGGGATATGGGCGGGATTTTGAAGTGGGGGGATATACGCTCGGCGCTGGTAGCGGCGTTCCTTGCACATCCGCTTTATATTGTGCTTGGCCAAGACCACCAAGCTTGGCTTGTTCATCGTTGCCTGTCGCCGCGCCGGGCTTCGGCGTCTCGGCTCTCGGCGACTCCTTGTGTCTGACTGACTTTCAATGTGGCGTCCTCCATCTCCGTCAAGAGGCATGTTCCAAGCGGACCAAGATTGACCGGTATGACAAGCAACCCGTCAACGCGTCGACACGGTACACGAACGCCTCCCGAAGTCTTGCACGGACCACATACGCTAGCGTAGATCTGTTCGCGTCAGATTGTCTGCTGCAGCTCATTAAGCTGCAGCTGTAGGTTTTCTTTTCGTGCGGGCGGGAACACTGTGGAGGCCCGTCCAGCGTTTCGTAGAGGTTAAAAGACTTGGCGGAAGTTCTAGACAAGCTTCAAGAGTGAGCGCGGCGGCATATAGAGCCATGATGCGAGGATACGCGCAGGCGACCGGCAGCAGCAAGGCGCCAAGTGCTCTGAAGTCTGAACAGTCGACGGAAATCTCTTGCATCTCAGTCTGCGCCCAGCCGCCGTGCCCGGTGGCCCAAACTACGGCGGGATGGCACGCACTCTTAGCACTCAGCGTTAATTGCCCGCAGCGGCGCTCTGAGGTGCGGGCTGCGCGTCGGTGGCGCTCGTGGACATGGTTGTAAACAAACCGGAGGTTGTGACCGACGCCCTTCCGTTCCGTTCCTCATGTTGCTCGACGCCCTACCCCTCGACATTATCCTCCTCATCGTTGCCTGCGACCTCGGAGTGGACGATGCGCTCTCCTTTTCCCTAACCAACAAGGCGTTCCAAGTCCTAGCCAATCAAGTTAGCTATTGGCTTCCGCCCCTCCGCTATTCGCGGCTCTACATACCGCTCTCGGTCCCCGCCGTCGCAGACCTGCGCAGCTACACCGTCTCCCAGCTCAAAACCATCGTTCGACATACTCGCCGTCTCTTCAAGAATTGGTTATGGTTGAAATACTGTGTCAAAAGTCCCGCCTTGGCAAACACAGGTTTGTCGCTCACAGACACAGCTTTGCTTGACCGCAACACAGGTTGAGCAAATCCTGCGTTGCTGAATGATTGCAGTTTGAATGAGTACAACAACTAGCCCACTTCGGTTACCAGAAAATTGTTTTTCTGTGCTGTTGTAAGATCAGATGATTATTCGTATCCCGGCAAGACTGTACCGCTGGATGTTGACCTTCGAATCAGGACCAAAGGCAACGATTCTGATGCCTCCGAGACCTCGGAAATGCTCATTTAGGCCTTCTCTTCCGTCTTATAGCAATCCGGACGATGTAATGTCAGAGCTTCTTGTGCTTTTTGCTAAATAGATCACAAGCATCAGCCCCAAAATCAAAATTTGATCTTGACAGAACCTCTATAACAAGTAAAAACTAAGGCAAGTTCAGGTCACAGACACTCTACCCGACCTGTGCAGCTACCGAAGAACCTGTGTCGAGGACATCCAACCTGTGTCTCCGGCCTGAAGCGTTCAGCTAACCTGCGGCTCAAACCCTTTTGACACACTATATCACCCATAATTGGTCGCGTCCGCGGCCGGTCATAACTGGTCCGCTCCAGTCGTTGCGCGTTCAATCACACAATGCCGTGCTCTACTGCCTCCCCGGTACGCATGCAGTGGTAATGTACTCCGTCGAGCAGGAGACGGTCATCGTCGTCAATACGGAAACCGGCGCTCGCAGCCTAGAGCCGACGAGGATCGGCAGGATCATCGACATATCCTCGCCGGTGGAAGAGCTCAACTCCTTCACAGTCGCTGCATTGACTGAAGAAAGGCGCGTCTCTTCTCAGTATTCAGCGCGTTTTTTCATGTGTCTGCAGTAAAATTGTGGTCATTAAAGCGATTGCTGAGCCACTTGCGACCGAGGTCACTTTCGAATGCTCCCTCGCACATGGGTATCGTTACTCGGCCGTATTCCTCAACTCATTCTGCACCGGCGTTGCTCGTGTAGCGTATGGTGTTATTGGCATCGAGCTGCAGACCTTCAGCTTGGCCAATCCCGACGTTTTTACAGTCGTTGCAACGGATTGCGTCAGTTAAATCCGTCGCTCCAAGAATTTACTAACCTCGACCCCAGCCGACAAACCGCACGCTGGGTTCTGCGGTCGTCAACGATGCGGTGTTTATCATCTCCACCCAAGGCCGAGAAGCAGCCGTTTATGCCTGCCCGCGCCACTTAATGGCTGGCTACCGCCATTGCTTCGAAGCAGACGAAGTCGATGATACGACCGAAGACTTGTTTCTGCAGCGTAGTCACGTCGGACGCATTCCGCGCCCCGATGTCGTCTCGACAGCGAAGCTCACGCGCTGGAACGACCACTGTGTCCTCTCCACAGAACCCAATCATGGGCGCAGCACCATCTCCGTCGCTCGCGGGTACACCGCTCAGTCCGATGATGTGGTGCGTGCGCTCGAGATCACGTTTTGGCCGCGCCCGCAGAACGGAATGCCCCCGCCTTCCGACGCCGGCTCACGAACCTACTGCGAATGGGAGAGGGAACTCCATCGCGCGATGCTCCCTGCTGCGACGACGACCGTCGAGGGCTCGTTGACCTTCCAGGAAGACTCCGCTTGGGAGTTGCTCGTTATCGCAAACTCGGGGCTAGCCGTCGTGCTCCTCGTCGACCCACCGCCGCCAGAGTCAGAACCTCTCGTTACTCCCGAATCGACTGGCGAAGACAACACGCCGCATCAACTTCCGCCAAAGCTCCTACTTGTTCGTTTTAACCCGATTACGAACGCAATCACCCAGCACGAGCTCTGCATCCCAGAAGGCATTGGCGAGGGAGATCACGAGTTGACGACGGGGATTATCAGCTCCCTAGCGGTGGACGACCATCGCGGTGTAATTCTTGTTGTCACAACCTCATGATGTACTGCATGTTATTCCTTATGCGTAGACGGACTGCGATGTCTTTAAATCCTTTACGGACAATGTAGATTTGTAGTTTCTAGCTCGGACGATTCGAAACGCTGGCAGCGGCCCTGGCCAAATAAGCTCAACCCTGAGAAAAACGTGGCGGTGGCGGAGACGGGGCTGGCACATCGGTCGCTTGTCTCTGCCTGGTCCCTCCGAGCCGCCATGAAGCGGGGTTTCTTGCTGAATCGAGCTGGTGCGCAATATCGAGACCACTATTCTACTCCCATGACTTAGCTGACTTGAACTTGAAGTTGAACATCGTTCAGTTGGGACGTCGTCGTCGTCCAAGGAGTGCCCCGAAGCCTCCAGCACCAGAAAGCTCTTCGTTTCTTGCTTGAATATGCCCGCTGATTCTTATACAGAGAGCTACACCTTCTCAGCTTACGCCCGAACCCACTCAACGAATCCTCACATCGTCAATGGCGACCACCGTCTTCCTTCCTCCTCATCTCCGCACTTGCTCTATCACCCTTCCCAATCTCAGAGCATGGTACTCGTCGACTCCCTCGAGAACACGATCCAATTCTCGAAATGGATGAGCCAACGTCCCGACCCGCCAGCTCTCCCCGAAACGTTCATCATTCGCGACTGCGGCGCTAAAGGTGTCGGCGCATTCGCGCGGCGCGCTCTCCAGCGCCGAGAGCTCGTCATGCGCGAACGGCCGGTGTACGTTTCCCAGCCCAGCGCGCGCACCGCTATAATCGCCGACCACACAAGAGCGTTTTACGAGTCCGTGCTGGCGGGGTTGAGCGCTTCCGCCCAAGCATCCATTCTCTCCATGCGCAACGCCGTCGCCCAGTCCGCGGAAGGAGTCGACCCCATTCTCGGGCGCATCCACACCAACGCGCTCGCAGCCAAGATGCCTGCGCCGTTGGATGAAGCTGCGCACTACCCCGCGCTCTTCCCGACCCTGTGCAGACTCAACCACGCATGCGTCCCAAATACACACTACACCTTCGACACGGGCACGTTCACCGGGCGGCTCGCTGCCGTGCGCCCGATTGCGGTCGGGGAGGAGCTCACGCTGGGGTACGTCGACCTCGCGGCCCCGCGAGCGCAGCGGCGCGCGTTGCTCAAAGAGCGGTATTTCTTCGAGTGTGCATGCGCGAGCTGTTCGCTGTCTGGCGAGGATTTGGCCGCTACCACGGACGCGACCGTGACTTTGGACAAAGCGGAAACGCTGATCCGCGACGCGAAGGCGGAAGGACTCGTCGAGGCGACGTCCATCCTCGTCGTATCGGCGCTTCGACTCGCCCGCAAGGAGGGCGATAACGCAAAATGGCTGCGGCTGACTGTGGAGGCGGTGAATTACGTTCGAATGCTGGAGGGTTTGGATGCAGAGGCATTTCGCACGATGGCGCAGCGAATGCGTCTGACGACGGGGGAGTTGGCCGAGATGTTGGACAAAGGGGAAGCAGAGACTTATCAGCGACTGGCTGCATTCCTCGCAGGTCGAGTGAGTAGTCGGTGAGAAGTAGTTCTGATTTGTTTCTTTTCAAGCTGTTTTCTTCAATTTTTCAAGTTGCAATATTGCTTGCACGCCCGTAATGTTAGTTTCGTCTTGCCGTTGCATGCTATAGCTCAGCCTGCGACCAGATACTTAGTAGTTTTCCTTCTTTACAATCGCGTCTATCCGAACAACCGGCTTATCAAACTGTCGCTGCACTATGACCCTGCTTGCTCCGAACGTCCACCTCGTCTGACTGTGGCGGAACAGCGGCACTCAGAGCGTCCAGATTATTTGTCGCCCCTCAAGGTCCTTCTACTACGCTCCGCTTCTACTAGTAACTCTAGAATCCAAGCAGCTGTCCGCGTATTCCGGAGGTCTCGCGAAAGGTTACACGAAGAGGACGGAAACGACACTGCCTACGAACGCGTATGGGCCGCTGCTCAAGCTTACACCACAGCTGACACGAAGATTTTCAAAGGCACTTGACGCCGTCGACAGCTTGCAGCGAGCACAAATTCTTTCCAACACCGAGTTTGTCCGCACTGTACTCGGCTGCTACCTCTCTGGTCATCTGGATGATTATGACTCGAAATTGCTGCTTGGTTCCAAAAAAGGAAAATACACTCAGGCTGGGAGTAAAACCACGGCTGCAAGCCTAGCGCACGCTCGTTTTAGACGCCTCACTGAATGCACGCCTTTCCTTCCCTTTTAATTTCGAGTGTAGGTTAACCCTGCTTATGTGCCAAGCACGATGTGGGTCGACGTTTCCGTTCTTCCGCATGAACTCGAGTGCATGACGCGCTGACCAACACCCCGCCCGAATACGATCCTAATCCACCCGAAGAGTTCCTACTGCGTAGGTTCGAGTATAAAGGTGGGTCGAGTCAATGCAGTTGGGGCACGAAAGTAGCTAAACAGTCTTTCTTCTACACAGGTGAACAAACTTCTTACTACGTCGCCTGCTTCGACTTCCTCGTACTAATTTACAAATCAAGAGAACAAAGCAATGTCCTCGACTGCAACCACTCCCAAACTCGTTATCATCGGCGCCGGCTTCGCGGGGATGTGGGCCGCCGTCGGTGCTGCACGCAAGCGCCACCTCGCGGGCAAGCCAGACGACGCGGTCGACATCGTCGTCGTCGCACCCGACGCCGAACCGACGCTCTACGTCCGCCCGCGGCTCTACGAGACCGACTTTGCGGAAGCGCACACGCCCATAGGCCCGCTCTTCGCCGCTGTCGGCGTCAAGTACGTCCAGGGCACCGTCACCAAGCTCCTCCCCGAATCCAAGTCCTTCGAATACGTATCCGGCAATGGGGAAAAACGCACCCTGGCGTACGACGCGGTCATCCTCGCCACGGGGAGCAAGCTCTTCCGCCCCGCGGACGTAGCGGGGCTCGACGAGTTCACCGTCAACGCAGACGACATGCCGAACGCGCACAAGCTCGACGCGCACCTCAAGGCGCTCGCGGAGCTCCCCGCCAGCCCCGCGCGGAACACGGTCGTCGTCGTGGGCGGGAGCTTCACGGGCGTGGAGATTGCGGCGGAGATGCCCCGCCGGTTGCGCGAGATTCTCGGGACGGAGATGACGCCGCCGCCGCGCGTGGTCGTTCTTGAGCGCGGGAAGCGTATTGACTTTATGGGTGAGACCTCGAAGGCGACGCCGCTCGTGGAGGAGGTGCTCGCCGGCCTCGGCGTTGAGCTCGTTACCGGGGAGCAGGCGGCGGCGGTCGATGCGGAGGGGATCACCACTGCCAGCGGGCTGCGCATCGCCTGCAAGACGGTCATTTGGGCGGCGGGGATGCGCGCGGAGGGGCTGACGGCGCAGCTCCCAGCCACCGTCCCGCGCGACAACCTCGGTCGGCTACTCGTTACGCCGGAGCTCAAGGTCCCCGGCGTCGGCCTCGAGGGCTTTTACGCTGCAGGAGACACGGCGGGCGTGGCGGCGGACGACAAGGGGCATTGGGTTTTGCAGTCGTGCCAGCACGCGAACAATCTCGGCAAGACCGCCGGGTACAACGCCATGGCTGAGCTGCTCGGTCTCGGCGCCGACGCGATACGCTATTGCCAGCCAGTGTACGGGACGTGCCTTTCACTTGGCCCGTGGGGAGCACTGTTTACGATGGGATGGGAGCGGGAGATCAATAAGGTGGAGGAGGAAGGGTTCAAGATGAAGACATATATCAACACGCAGGTGAGTTTATGCTTTGGATGCTCCTTGCGAAGTTAACAAAGCACGCAGCTAATTTATCCGCCACCTGCAAATCGAGAGGAGGCATTCAAAGCGGCCGACCCAGCTGTGCAAGTGGTTGCGTAGTGACTTCTGTATATTCCCACGGTTGAATTTCTTGTTGAACTTGCTCGAAACGCGGCGTACTCTCAACGGCGCAGCACTTCGAGGTGGGACACGGGGACTAATACTGCTGCGGAAACGACTCCTTCAAAAGTTTATTTTATTTTTATTTTTTCCGCTTATATACCGGCTGTCACACTGTACATTTGTCACTCTGCTTATCTCCTACCACGATGAAGCGAGGATTCCTAAAAACACCCAAGGCTACCAAAAGTCCTCTCGAGCCCTCCCTCACCGCCGCTACTACAGGTATGCTGAGCTGCCGCGCCGCTAATCAACCTCACCGAGTCAGCAGCTGCCAACACCACCAAGCGCATTGGCTCCGAGCCCGTCGTTATGCCCCTCCCTTTCAAAAAGCTCGATCAGAAAGGTCCCATTCTCCCTTCTTCGTTGCCCCAACCATCACTCATTCAGCCTGAGCAGTGGAACTCCTTCAGGACGCGCCAAAGAATCACTGCACCCTGACGTGGCGCACAGTGCAACCGGACGAAAAGACTACAACGTCTGCTTCACGCGAATCCCGCCGTACGAGGAGAACGTTAACAACGAGCCGACGACGGAATGCATGTTCCTGCACGGCGTCAAAGAGATGCTCTACACGATTCCCAATTTCCCTCACCCGCTCCCGCGCCAGCCGTACTCAAAACCCGCATTCCGCCTCGCCGAGGCTCCAGGGAAAGGCTTGGGCCTTTTCAGCACGCGCGCCTTCAAGCAGGGAGACGTCATCCTCGTTGAGCGGCCGCTCCTTGTGACGCCTCGGATAATTAATGGTGTGGCGTACTTGCCGCCGGATTATGACGGCTATACCGAGGAGCAGGCTTTCCAGTATCTTCAGCACGAGGCTCAGCGCGTTTTCGAGAGTACTGTGGAGAGCACGGAGCCGAAGCGTAAGGCGGCGTTCCTAGCGCTGTTCAACAGCCACTCAGAGGATGGGTCGGGGCCGCTTGTGGGGCGCATTCAGACGAACGGGATTAGGGTGGACGAGCTGACTCCCGGCGGGGA
The DNA here is from genome assembly GCA_014461125.1 of Mycena kentingensis (nom. inval.). Taxonomy (NCBI): domain Eukaryota; kingdom Fungi; phylum Basidiomycota; class Agaricomycetes; order Agaricales; family Mycenaceae; genus Mycena; species Mycena kentingensis (nom. inval.). The sequence continues at coordinate 336,506 of JACAZG010000021.1, read as the reverse complement.
GGACGACCTAGCCTCGATCCATATCGCCACTTGCGAGTTTATCTCGCGTCTTAACCATAGGTGCCGGCTTTGTTCCCTTTCGTCGCTCTCCTCTGAATGCCAGTACGTTGACCAGCTGCTCGCCAAATACTCAGCCCAAGTTCAATGTTGAATCATTCTCGCTCACACTCTACGCCGTTCGCGACATCGCCAAGGGAGAAGAACTGACCTACTACTACACCGAGGTCAGGAAGAGCAAGATAGAGCGCAACGAGGCGCTCCGCAGACATGGCTTCGAATTCCAATGCTCCTGCATCGCATGTACGCACCCTACCGAGTCGGATGCGCGCCGCGCTCTCATTTTGACGTTCGTCCCCACCGTCACTGCTTGGGCAGCCAACCACACGCTTCCGCACGACTGGTACATGAAGAAATGCATGGAGACCGTCGAGCTGATTGAGGCCGAGGGCCTAGAGCACGCCAACGAATACTGCGCGGCCATCGGTGGAATAATGCAGTCGTACATCGCCCTCGGGCAAGCGGAAGGCGCGAGCAAGTGGGCGAAACGCCTCATGGCCATCCCATGGGCGCCGACATCGCTCCTTGATGTGTTTGACAGAGGCCGGATCGAAGCGATGGCGAATAGCAGGGCAGGCCAGAAAGATGCATGGGTGCGGTGCGAGCGTGTGGACGAAGACGCCCCGGAAGAGAAAGCGCAGATGTCGGAGTTGCTGGCAGAGCTGGCTGGGCCTGATGGCGTAGCGATGCTCGAAAGCGGGGAGGGCTTGTACAAGGTCAAGGCGCCAGCTCCGGGCTCGGATTTGGAGAAGAGGTCCAAGGAATTTTTGAACCGGAAAGGTCTCGATGATATGATGGCGGGGCTCAAGATGTAGGTTCTTGTTCTGGCTTAGTGTACGTGTACGAGTGTCAGTTCACCGGTAGCTCTTGGTTAGCAGTCAGTTGCACTGGATTTCACGAAGAAAATTTAAAAGTCAGTCAATTTCGGCAAGACCGCGGGGTATAACGCTATGGCGGAGCTGCCGGTGTATGGGACTTGCCTGTTGTTGGGCGCACTGCTCACGATGGGATGGGAGCGGGAGATCAATAAGGTGGAAGAGGATGGGTTCAAGATGAAGACATATGTCAACACACGGGTGAATTCAAGCTTTGGATCGGCGCGAAGCTAACATAGCGTGCAGCTAATTTTTTCGCCACCTAAAATTTGAGTGGAGGCATTCAAAGCGGCAGAACCAGCCGCCCAGGTAGTTGCGTAGAAATTCTGTATATTTCCCACGGTTGAATTTGTTGAAGTCTTCTTCGACGCGCTACAGCACCGACGCTGAAGGAGCAGCAAGCGGAGTGAAATAATATTGAAATCGACACGGGGAGGTCCTGCTCACGCTCAATGCGCCTGCTCCGAATTCGGCTTTGGAGAAGCGGTTCAAGGATTTTGCGGAGTGAAAAAGTCTCGATTGTAGTATGGCGGGGACCGAATTATATGTAATTCCGGGGCGATAAATGAATTTAAGTCTGGAGATGGATTCAATTTTGGATAAAATTATGATGCGTCTCTTTGTGGTCGCACATCAAAACATGGACGTAGAAACTCGGGAAATAATATTGCCTTGGCCATTTATAACTGACACCATAGTGATATTCCTCGTTGTTTTAGCATTGTCCCGAACGACCATGTGCGAAGCGCTTTGTCTGTTGGCGTGCTTTGCTTTGCTTTGTGCGCAATGAGGCCTTTGACAGCGGCACCCACGTAAAATGGCAGGATCACAGCTTCTTTGGTTTATAAAGCTGCCCACACGTTTCGAAGCTTCCTTCCTCTCTCCTCTACCAACCTCCAACATGAAACGCGGTTTCCTCAAGACCGCAAAGGCCACCGCGCGCCCTCTGGGCCCATCTCTCTCCAACACTGCAGCCACAGGTACGCTCAGATTCACTCGCGGCTTGCCAGTCAGCCAACCTACCTGCAGGAACAGCGATACCCGCGCAGGCAACGGCGAAGACCACCACGGAGCCACCACAAGTTCGGCGCCTTCCATTCGGAAAGCTAACTGAGAAAGGTCTGCATTTCTGTGCCGCCGACTCCCTCGAATGCCACTCATCACGGTCTAGTTGAGTTGTCCAACGACGCGCCAAAACTCGATTTTCGTGAAGTAAAGCCGGGAGAAAACCTTCCGGAGGAGCCTGCCGTCCTCATAACGCGCATTCCGCCGTACTGGGAGAACGTCGAGCCAGTCTGCGAGTGTATCTTCAACCCGGGTGGCAAAGAGCTGCTTTACCAGATCCCCGGCTTCCCGCACCCGTTCCCGTCCCAGCCGTACGAACAGCCGGCGTTCCGCGTCGCTAAGTCGCCCGGGAGAGGCTTCGGTCTCTTCAGCACGCGAGCACTGAAGCAGGGAGACGTGATCCTCGTCGAGCGGCCACTCCTCGTCGCACCCGCCGCCTATCCGACGAAGTATCCGTCGCATTACACGATGGCGCAGTACGTGCAGCATACGCTCAACGAGTTCGAGCGCGTCGTCGAGTGCGTCATGGATCGCATGGGGCCGAAACACAAGGACGCGTTCATGGCGTTGTACAATAGCCACACAGAAGATGGGTCGGGCCCGCTCATGGGGCGCATTCGGACGAACGGGATTGGGATCGAAGGTCTAACCCCTGGCAAGACCGGTCTGCCCTCGATGCATAGCGCGATTTGCGAGTTCCTGTCGCGTCTCAACCATAGGCGCGTGCTTTGTTCCTTGTGTCGCCCACCGTTGACTGGCTTGACTAGCTGCTCGCCCAACACCTCACCGGAGTTCGACAAGGCCTCGTTCTCGTACACCCTCTACGCGGTCCGCGACATCCCCAAGGGCGATGAGCTCACGTTCCAATACGTCAACGTCGCGGCTAGCACCGTCGAGCGCAACGAGGCGCTCCGCCCGTACGGATTCAAATGCAGCTGCCACTCATGCATGGACCCGACTTCGGATGCGCGCCGCGTCCTCGTCGGGACGTTTACCCCTACCGTCGCTGCGTGGGTCGAGAACCGCACGCTCTCGGACGACTGGCTCATCAACAAATGCACCGAACTCTTCGAGCTGCTCGAGACCGAGGGCATGGAGCACGTCGAGGAGTACTACATGGCCGCGAGCGGGATCATGCAGTCGTACATCGCCCTCGGGGACGCGAAACGCGCGAGCCAGTGGGCGAAGCGTATCAAGGCAATCACCTGGGCGCCGGCACATATCACCGACGCGTTTGGTCAGAGCAAGGGACTCGACGCGCTCCTGGACCCGAAGAGCAAGGCGTACGAGCGTCACGGGCTCTGGCGCGCCCGCGTCGATGATAACGCGCCGGGGGAGCAGGCACAGATGTTCAAGTTGATGGCGGAGTTGGCTGGGCCAGGCGGGATGAAGGTGTTGGATGGCGGGGAAGGGGCATTCTTCTTCAATCCGCCGCCGCCTGGTTCGGATTTGGAGAAGCGTTTCTTGCAGTTTATGAAGAGTAAAGGACTTACTGGCATGCTCAAGGAAACGGGCTTGTACTAGTTGGGACTTATTGTCTTTGGTTTTGCGGAACTGTGCCTTACGTTCCTATCCAAACAGTTTCCTAGCTTTTGACTTTGCAATCCAATGGGTCAAATATTGTGCTCAAGCAGCTTTGTTCCGTCCTTCACGCTGTTCCAGCGCAGTCTTCAACAGTAAACACCAACGGAACCAGCTCGCTTTCGAACAAAGATTACTTTCAATTTTACGCGCAAAGTTGAGACTGTAGTAAACGTAAAGCTAGCGGCACCGGCAAGCAAATAGCTTTTTTCTTCAGAAATCTGGGCCATGTCACACCAAAAACTTGGCAGAGGAATTTTAGTGCCATTTTCATAAATGATGTCCTTTGCAAGAAAAAACGAAAAAGAGAAAGAAATTTCAAATTGCAACCTTCCATGCCGTGGGTGGGTCAGATGCTTTCAAGGCCTGATAGAGGCTCAGCGCTCAACTCTGCTCGGATTGGGAGGATTTTGGTACCATCTTGTAGGGAATCGAAAGGGCTTTCTTCCGGCACATCTCGAACAACGATACTTGGTGTGTGCATAAATGACCGGAAATCGGACTTTGGGGGCATGGGAATTGATGGTATAATGATGTAATCAGCAACATATGATGTTCTCATTATTGACTACAGCTCCTGAAAGTTTGGACCTAAACAAACCATTCTACGTCTCGTAGTATTAGATTCTTTTGTGAGGGACTCGTGTAAAGCTGAGTTCTTACAACCGGCCTGGCAAGACCCTGGATGTAATCATGAAACTTCTTATGCATATATCTCTGCTGAATGAAGGCTTCCATGTCTGATACCTGAGAAGGATGAAGAGGTTCATAGGAGTTATACTTTGATGGGCAATCAAATTCCCAAATATGGTAAGTCCATTGATACAAGGGAATATACAGTATTTCAAGGCCATTTTTGTAGAGATCCCGTATCATTGCTAGAAATGATCCAATCATCACGCAACTTGGCAATTATGCTCAGGTTATGAATAGTCACTCTGATATCCGATTTGCAATTGATAGCATCAGAAACCATCCCAAAACAGCACAATTTCCGGTCATTTATGCATACAGTGAGTAAGATCGATATATCTCCATTATTAATATCAAGGGCATGTAAACTTTAGTTGTATCTACCAGCTTGCTGGAACAATAGATACAAAGTCTGGCTATGTGAGACTAATGTAAACTCAAATTTATGGCCAGAAAGTGCATGGAAAATGCTGCTCTTTGTGCACATGCAGTTTGGATCAGATCAAGATGTTGTCGACAGCTTCCGAAGTCAGTTTTTTTAACACCTGTACAATGAGGGTATTTTCGTGACATGTGTGACATTCCTATGATTGGTGATACCAGAGTATACTAGATCAATTTCTGATGGGCACAGATGGAAAGCCAATAAGAAAGTAACAAGGCAATGTGCCAAAATAGCACGGATATGGGGATACCAAGTTACCGAACAGAGCTAACCCTGCAATCCACCAAGCCTGAGAAGTAATAAGTATGTAAGAAACCATTGAAAATTTAGTTTTGTTTGTAGAAGAAAGAACTGGACACCACAATGGGAAATGGTGTGCCCTGCAATGTCCTTCAATCAAAGACAAACTACTGTAGTATTTAGACCTTAAGTTCATGGGGTCTTACACATTACACATTGAACTTACAGGGAACAAGTTCATCAGTGATGGAATTCCCATATATGGGGTGCCGGCGTCAGCTGGCCGAAAATTTTTGATCCGTAGTTGCCTAATTTGGCTATTTTTTGATGGCATTCTGGGGTTCTTACAGATTACGCAATTGCAGAGGTTCAGTTTAGTAAGCTGTCTTACACATTACACAAACTTAAGGTCTAAATACTACAGTATTCTATGTTGCAAATTTATTTTTTCCTCCATAGGGCCCTACCCCACACTGCAGGGCTCTGACAAGGCTTTGTAGGCGCCGGGTAGGGAGCATAGGGCTGGATCGAGGCCAGATAGGCGAGGGACAGGTGGCCGGTAGGGGACTTGCAGGGACAGATAAGGCATAGGTAGGTCCTTGTAATTGTCCGCAGGATATGGATCAATTACAATGGTGTGTACTACTGTTTAGGTAGCGTAAATATATGCCCCCATCGACGACATCGACTAAATAATGAGCATGAGGTCGCGCTGCAGGTGTGGGGCGGACGGGAGCGAGCAGCGCGCCGCGTATGATATGGTCAACCATCAGAAACTCAACCTCGGGGTGCTCGTCGAATACAAAGCACCCGTCCCATCTATTTCGCGGGTGCCACTTCGATTTTGGCACGAACTGCACCATCGCAACATCGACGATGCGGCCGGAGCTGAGCTTGCATCGTATAAGACAACGCAAGCATGCACAAGCGTCCCCAGATTCGGACGAGTCTAGCGTCGGTGGAGCACGGGAGACGGTGCCTGCGGGTGGTGATGGGCGTCGTCGTGCGCTGGAGGCGTTGAACACAATGCCCGTGATGGAGGAGGAGCTAGAGCAACAGGATGAGCCCGAGGGTGATTGTCAAGAAGATGAAGTGTAAACAGCAATAGCACATAGATTCCAATAAATGTAATTATTTATCCGTATTTTGCGTCGGAAGCCTCGACGAGCCACGCGCAGTGAAATTAAAAGTTCGCATGATGATGCAGTAAAACTAAAAGTTTGCATGATGATGTCTTCGACCCACACCCCTCCAAACTTATGGTCGCGTAGCCTAATAGTAAAATAGTCAATCCAAAATATTCGGAGTCCCTGAGACCCGCGTTCGATCCCAGCCGTCCGAATTCCTTGTCTAAGACCGTGAACATCAAGTAATAACACTAAACAAATATCAACAGTACTACAAGACAATGCAAAAGAATGCGAGCTGAAATACTACAAAAATAATATTTTCTACCTCCTGAGCAGCCTGCCAGATAGGCCTGCATAGGGAGAATAGGGCCCAGTAGGGTGTACAGGCGCTGGGGTGCCCTGCCCGCCGCTTATGAGTCGCCTATGAGAGCCTGTTACGGCCCATTCCCAGTATATCAGCCTGGGTAGGTCCTGTGCGCCCTATCGAGCCCTTTCCGCCCTATCAACCCCTGTATAGAGAAAATTAAATTTGTGACATAATACTTATAGCCCTGTAGTACATAGACCTTAAGTTTATGTAATGTGTAAGATGCCAAAACAAGGTCATCAGAAAAATTCACCTAAAATTGATAGGAAAAATTTTGATCATCCCAGGCATCCAAACTCAAGGTGTAAATAACTACAGTATTACAAAGTGCACCTTTCAAAATAATGGGGGAGTTCATGGTAGCGGTTTAAGGTTTGGTGCAAGGTTTGGTGCAACGCTCTGAGTAAAAAAAAAAAAAAAAACTAAACTGTTTTTTAAACCGGATTTTGGACTGGGGTGTTCCTGGTAGAATCCTAGTTTAATTTAATTGATCCCATATATCATCGCCATATCATCCCACCACATCTTTTCTTCTTCCCCATTTCATCACAGACCCGATGCTCTCACACTTGTTGAAATCATGCCGCCGAGGACTGAGTGCCAACAGGAGAGCAATGCTCATGAGGTACTGTTGACAATGGCCTGCAAATGCTTGACCTCGGCACAGAGAGCAGCACTGTCAGCGTTTGGGGGTGCCGGCCATGGCCATTTATTGGGGGAGTCACAGAGGAGTCACAGCTGACTTGAATTAAACTGGTGCAACTTTCTTGCACACCAAAATTTGGCATTTAAAAGTTGGTGCAAGAATAAATCGATTACTCTGGTGATTACTCCAGAAATAAACCAAGTTTGCAACCGCTACCGTGAGCTCCCCCTAATTGTGCACACACCTACTAAAAGATATGACACCATAGTGCAACAGCTCACAATGCTCGTTGGGTTTTCATTTTGACTTACTTCCATCTTCAACGCACTGTACATTGTGACCACGAGCAGGGCCCAACACAATTGGGCCGGGTGAAAGTGCCGCACACAGCCGCAAGGTGCCGCACATGCGGCAGTTGTGTGGCACCTACCCCGGCGGCACCGCACCATTAAGTGCGTGGTGTACTACAGGTACCTTCTGAGTAGTTATTAGCTCAGTGAAATGCAGGGAGTGCAAAATAAACCTCGTTGGGGCCTATAAGTCCAACATCTTGTCAAGTATTCGACTGGTTTGAAAGTTGCGGCTGCGGTAGTGATGCGGCACCTTGCGGTATCTTGCGGCTGTGCGTGCGGTTGCGGCTGTCGAAACTGCCGCACGGGAATATTACTGCCGCATCGACGATGCGGTAGCCGTGCGGCACCGTGCGGTACTGTGCGGCACGTATGTGCGGCAGTGACGTGCGGCAGTGTGACCCCCATGCGGCAGTTTTGCGGCACCATGCGGCACCATGCGGCGGCTGGTGGTGGTGGTGGTGGTCAAATAGTGAACACCCAATTATGGCTGGATTCGCTAGGATAAGTCGAGAATCCGAGCACACCCCAACACGGGGATGCACATCGCCGACTGCTTACTGGTAACACTGCTGTTACACCAGTCCCTTCTCTGGTCTTACACAGGTGCAGGGTGCTGTTGCTAAGTGTTCAAAGACGTTTTTAGAGACCTGTATACCATATCGGCACTCACAGTTGGTGAGAGTAAGCCAGAAAAATGACATTATTCTTGGTTCCTCCCCATTTGGGAAGGAGGTCGAACCTGCGCGCAAAAACCCCTTACGGAGCTCACGTCAGCCTATGTACATAATATGAAGCCTACCAGACACAAATAGGTCGATAATTCGTCTCAGAAGGGGAAGGAAATGCGAAAATAACTAGTGCCGCAGATTTGCGGCAGTTTTGACATCAGCCCCTATCTTTGCGGCAGTTTCGACAATGCGGCTTTGTTGCGGCTGCTTGCGCCCATGTTTGACACGTCGTGCGGCAGCGAGGTGCCGCACATGCGGTTGTGTGCGGCACCTGTGCGGTAGCTTTGCGGCTGTTGCGGCTGTTTAGCCAGTCCCAACACAATTTAGTCATAACTGTACTTGACATACTACCGACTACTCTTTATGCCCAGGTAAGTTGAATGCCCCACTGTGCTGCCAACTTCTTAGTCCAGTCACTCAGCTTGATATCCTTTGCATCACCATCAGTAACAATCTCCAGAATCTGTGGATTCCCCTTGCATGGCTGATATTTGATAGATTGTGGTACCATTCCCGTTTTCAAGCCAACATTGAAATCACTGCCCTGGACTATCTGCATCCACCGGTGAGTGGGGCTGCAAACAGTGAATTTTATTTTATAACCAGGATCCTGGAGGTGCTGGATGCAGTCCTCGCAGAAGTCCCAGTTATGGCAGTAGATGCAGTGATAAAATGGATGGTCAAAGTCGGCAACATTCTTGCACTTTTCTCCATCAAGTGTACGGCCATCACAGGTCCACTGCCAAGTGAATTCATGGGTAAGATCTGGGTAGTTTGCAGTGTACAGACGGTTGATTGCAGAAGCCAGCAGACCGAGTGCAGACACAGATTGTGATTCAGTTTCTAGCTGGGGCTCAGTATTGCCATCTTCTCCTTTCAATTGTTTGTCTTCACCAAATGCTTCCTCTGGCTGCCCTTCAGGTGCTGCTGGGCCGTGGCCATTGGATTCACTCAGCTCATGAACATGTCTGCCTATTAGATCCGTGGGTTGGATGTGGGCATTGTTCAGAAGGCTATCAACATATGCTTTTGCAGCAGCAATCCGCTGGACCTGATCTGAAGGAAGGGGATAGCTTGTCTTGATGATTTGGATTGTGGCCCAACAAGTTCAGCATATTGTCCTTTGACTGTATCCGGAACCAATGCGGAATCCAGAACCAGTGCATCGGTGGTGAGATCTGGCTCCGCCAACATTGCCAATGCAGCTGCTGCATTATCAAGGTCATTAAACCGGGCCAAGGCTTTCCACAGAACAGAGACCCCAGTCTGATCATTGGTTGGGGTGTCATCGGATAGAATCTGCAGCCCAAGAGTCATGGTATAAAGAAGTGTTTCCTGAGACAGAGATTCCTTGTTCTCTTTGACCTGAAGCACCGCTAGGTACCCCACAGCATTACTTCCCCATAACTTTGCCTCTTCAGTTGCGATCTCCTCAAGTGCCTGCAGATAACCATATTGGTTTTCAAGCAGCATCTTGAAGTAATGCTTAGCCAGATGACCAACAGCATTCTGACGTGCCATGGAGCCACCAGATCCAGTGAAATGGTTGAGAATCTGAGCACTTTTTTTCCAGATCTGCAGAGAATCCTCGGGTCTGTTGGACCCAGCCTCATAATAATATTTGGCAATGGCCATATCATTGAGCAGAATACCACAGATCTCCTGGTCTCTGATGTCATTGTAGACTTCCTGGAATTGTGATGCCATGTCCATTGCTTTAACAAGATCCTGGAGCAGGTTTTTATTATATTGTGCAGTTGTGAGCATTTTGCAAATCAAGGTGTTGTGGTCCTCATCAAGTGCAATGAGCTTTAGCAGGCCAGGCATCTTTGATTCTGCAAGGATTTCTTGTAGGACTTGTTGGGAAACATCAATGTCAAGAGGCTTGAGCATTGCCTTCAGATAGCCAATCAATCCATCCATTGATATTGTGTAGTCTTCATATTTGGACACACTTTGGAAGTAGTATGCAGCACGGGGAGCATTCTTGTCAAGAAGATGATATTTCCCAAGCTGCAAGTTGATGTTGGCAATATCCTTGGTAGTAGGAGTCGTAGTTGCATTCTCCGTATTAATCTCCGCCAGGGCAATTTCCATGTGTTTGATTGCTTCTAACATGTTGCCATCTCGAAAGTGAAAATCACCAATGGCTCGGTAACATTGCCAACTTGGATTCTCCTTTTTGATTGCCTGATTGTATAGCTCAAGTGGAATTGCGGGAACAGGCAGGTCTGCTGCTGCCTCTCCGAGGCGCTCAAACCAGAGTGAATCAATATCAGAGTCTGCAAGCCCAAGGAAAGTCTTGCACCAATCCCCCACTCTCTGCCAGAAAGCATCACTGTTCCAGTTTGTCTCAGCAGTTGTGCCAATCTCATCGGCAACACTTGCAGGAGTCTCTAGATCTGAGAGAGTTTTCTTTTCATCCTATTGTTCCATGTGTCTGAATCAGCACAACATTTGAAGATGGAGTGAGTGTCTTACCACATATAGAAACTCTTCAATCCAATTGCATGCACTCACTGCTGGCCAGCTTCGCTCCCTCAGAAGGCCTTTGACAATGAGTGTAACCAGATGCCTCATAAAGCCAGTTGTTGGTGATCCAGCTGCTTGGATTGTTCTGAGCCACATCTTATCCATCTTCTTCTGCACAGTCCAGTTGGAGAACCAGCTCTGGAGCCCACGAATCTCATCAGCTTCCCACCAGACACCCTCAAAGCTGCTTTGGTGCCGACGAAATGTAACATCATCTTGGAACAGTTTTGCCAGCTCTTCCCCGATATCCCACAATTCAGCTTGAGTCAGAGCATGATTCTCATCCTGAAGCTCCTGCAATCGGATAAGATGATGAGGAAGCCAACAAGCAAGATAGCCTCCAATGGGCTTTGTCTGCTCTCTAGGATCACTCTTCAGATACTGAAAGGCACTCTTGACAATGGTGTGGTGTGCATCGAACTCATCCACTGCAATGAGGAGCTGAGTGTTTGATTGTACACCGTCAAAGTTGAAGGACATCTGGTCTCTGACAGTTCTATGTGCAAGATCCCAGAAGAAGCGGCCAACCATCTGCCGGTCAACCTCATTGATGGTAATGTTCATGCTGATTGTATCAGCCCTCTGTGAGTCAGCGGCCTTATTCTTGGTGCTGCGACTCTTGAGCAGGTCAAAAATGTCCTGTGTAGTATAGACATAATTCTCTTCATCAAGGTTGAGGATTGTGGAATATCTGTTCTCAATAATGGATTGCAAATTTGAGAAAGACTCTGTTGCAGAATACAAGCACTGAGCAGCTGATTAGCTTTAAGAAAGTACATGTTGGCTCATACTCACCATTGCAGCATCAAGTTGTTCCGTGGTCAAAGCAGAACAAGCACAAACAATCCATTTCAACAATTCATTGAGCTCTTTGATCTCATCATCTTTGAGTGACCTCTCAAGTAACGTCAGAGCAGACTGATCATTACTCAGAGGCTTTCCCAGAAAGTCATTGATTTCTTCCTCTCCTGCCCGAGAGTTCAGAAGACGAATTACTTCATCAAGCCCAAAAGTCAACAAAGAATAGCTGCCGGATGCACGTAGTGGGAGTTCTGCAAGGATTTTATCCCTAACGCGCTGATGGCCAGACCCAGGCTTTGCAGTCAAGAGTAACTTGTGTCTAGCAAGAGTCTCCTCGATGATCTGCCGCAAGTCCCCATCATTGTGTTGCTCCATCTGTATCTGCAATGGGTGGCCGCCAAGTTGGACCCTGAATCTTTCAGCAAACTTGTCTGAACCACTCAGCAACACTCGGATGCGAGCACCTGTCTGGCTGCGCAGGTGGGGACCAAAGACAAAGTTGAGAAGAAGTTGGCTGAGCTCTTCCGGTAAGTTCTCCAGTGCATCAAAAACCAAATAGTATGTTGCTTTGGCTCCTGATTGGCCAATCTTCAGATCTACCCATAGGGCTTCAAGACTTGTGAGACGGAAGCTTGAACCACTACGGTCACAAGCTGCAGCAAGAGCCTTTTGCAATGTTGAATCCGTGCGAGCAATTTGGAAGGCCATGTACTTGAGTGCATAGTAGACTGGATTGGATTCTTCAACTTTAGATGATCCCAGGGCAGCATCTCGGGTCTCATCTATCTTCTTCATGTTTGGGTTGAAGAAGAAATGAGCAGTATGAATCCGCTCATTCACATTGGCATTCTCCAAATGCTTGGTGATGAGAGCAGTTGCAGAAGACTTGCCCGAATATTGAGGACCAGTTACAAACAGGACATGGGAGCTCATGTTATCCTTAGAAGAAGAGGTTGTCCAAGACAAATATGCCTCATTTTCCCAGATCCAGTGCCCAGTGTGAACATGGACTTTGTCTGAGATGGATGTGGCCATTTGAGTTGACTTAGCATTGAATCCCAAGGTTTCCGGAAGGTTCAAGGCCGAGCGAATTTTATCAAGAGCAATTGTACGGTCTTGATTATCCTTGATTGAATGGACATCCTGGTAGATGTCCTCAGCAGTTTTGACAAGAGCCCCCTGCTTTTCAAGTATTTCAGCTTGGGCTTTCTGAGTCTGCTCGATGCCAGCCAAGGTTAAAGCCCCGGCAACATCGCGCTGCTGCTGCAAGACTTTACGGAATTCTTCCATTTCATCGGAGAGACCAGAATCATCCTGGAAGATAGACTTGATTTGTCGCTTGAAGCGCTCACGGCGGCGACCTTGCTGGTATTTGACAACATGCGCGCAGACCTTGATGAAGCTGAGCATCACCAGATGGATGCGCTTGATCAACAACCGATTTTTAGTCGTGTCCAAATTGGAATAAATTTGGAACTAGTTCGGGATTAACTCCGAGGTCTGGGTGCTCAAATTAAACTCAGCTCACCTGCGCGAGTACTGAAGAAACCTCCGTGAAGACGTCGTTGATGGCATCGTTGTAGCCCTTGATTGCCGCTGGAATGTCGAGGATAAAGGACAGTGCGCTAGTGGTCATGTTGACCAAGGTGCCGGGCAGCGGCGTCTATTTTAGCCGCTTAGCAATTCTAACGATCTCAAAAGACACAAGCTTACAAACTCCGCCGCCTGCGATGCGGCGCCAACAAACATCTTGAGATACTTGAGCAGCTTGAGCCCCGCATTCTTTGCCTTTTCCCCGACTTCCTTCGGTTCCTCCTCAAATGTTGTCTTGCTGATAGCCTCGATTTTCTTCTGGACGTCGTCGAATGTTTTGAGCTCGCCGCGCTGGAGTGATTTGCCACAGATCTTTTCGAAAGCCTGTGCGGCATCTTGCCAGAGTTCAGGGACGGAGATGTCCTTGTCCGCCGGGTCGAGTTGGCTTCCTGTGTCGAAGGGACGAGAGAGCAAGAGGGGAGCAAAGTCAGCCATGGTGGTAGAAGCAGAGCTGTCGAGCGCTGAGACGAGCACCGAAGCGTTGGCTGTAGGTCGCATCTCCGCCTGCCAGCTTCGGCGCATGATGGAATTCCGAAGACAGATCCATAAAATTTTAAGGAATTCAGAAAAGCGGCATGGAATCGGCGTCGGTCATCCATCTACCAAGGAACAACCATGTCTACTTCGACGGACGGGCGCTTCTGTGTCTCCAATACTGCGCGCAAAAGTCAGGCATGTTCCAGCCGAGAAACAGAACGACGTACTATGCCTCTGCTTTGCGCGCCACCCCCATCGCTTATAGCGCCTCGGGTCCTCCAACAACCGCCCAAACTTGTCTGCGCGCTTTGGGTCTTGGCCTGCGCATAATAGAACAACCTTCTCTGCCCAGACGCGGAACTGCACCTCGTCGCCGAGAAGCGCATAACTCAACGCAATATCCTCCAAGAACGGGACGCTCATTCCGTACAACCCCTCCTGCTCGATGAGATCTAGCGCACGGAGGCTCGACACGATAATCGTGTCGTCCGCGCGGCACAGGTCCTCCGACCACGGCTCGAAGCGCGGGTGCAGGTGGCGCCAGTCGCGCAGTTCCTTGCGCGCAGCGTCGCTCCGCGCCGCCGCTTCCTCCGAGGGCAGATCGCAGTGTGGGCACATGCAGGTAAAGTCGTACCGCGCCAGCTGGGCACGGCGCTCGGCGCGTGGGGCGAGGACGTCGATGTACTGGTTGTGGATTTCCTCTCCTGCGCGGACGGCGCGCAGCGCGTACATGCAGACGGAGAACGTCTTGGCGTCCCATTTTATTGCGGTGTTGAGGCCGCAGCTTAGATTTCTGTTTTAGAAGGAGTTATTCCGCTGGAGGATATGGCTGACCAGTGGTTGGCGCGACTGATGCTGGGGAAGAGGGCGCCGTACTCTTGCGTCGTATTCAGGGACGGCAGGAACTCGATGCCGAATGCATTCGTCAACGCGATCCCTTCGACGACCGGCCGCTCGGCGACGGGATGGACGTTGGCCAAGGCAAGCAGCGCGTCCCGCGACTCGGCTGATATGCGCGGGATAAGCGCGTCGAATGCCGCGCGTTTCCATTCTGGGGCCTCGATGTTGGAGGGGACGACCGCAACGGGTCGGTCGACGAGGATGAGCGCTGTTTTTGCGTCGGTTAGATCACAAGCGAAGGGAAATAAGTAAGGACAGACTTCCGGCTGGGATGTCCCTCGCAGCAAACATACCCGCGCCTTTATTTCCCGCACTGGCCACATAAAAGTTGGCTGGATTCGGAGACGGTGTGGGTGGTTCCAAAGAGCGAAAAAGGAGCGGAGCGATCTGGTCCTCGATTAACAATGCGCATGCCGACAAGGTCTGAGCGTGTTCTTCGCTGTCGGATATCGGGGCGTTGACGATTGTGAACGTCCTTTCGCCAGTGGACCAAGGACTCATGGGCGATATTCAGTATTCGACATGGAAGTCAAGATCAAGAGGCAAGTGGCGTCGGCAAGCAAGCTTGGATTCTGATACAAGCCGTATATACAATACATGTATGCTAGGTGCAGAGAGAGTGCTGGAACAAAGAACTGGGATATGAAGACAAACCGAGACTACCTACAAGCTGGAGGAAAAAAATAAAAACAACTAGATGATGGAGTCGTAAGTATGCCAAATGAGGTCTATGAGAGTAGTGCCAGTAGCCGGTCCGCCTCGCCCGTCTTCTCGGCAATCCGCGCGGTTCGCTCAGAGTCGAACCCAACCACCTTCAGAATCAACGCGAGGTTGTTTGGCGCGCGCGGAGCGTCGATGGCGATATCCTCCAAAATCTCCGCGAGCGGCAGGATGCCCTCCTCCAGCACATCGATGGAGCACAGGTCCTTCGACAACGCGCGAGAGAAGAAATCCGCGACGAGCTGCGCGTTGACTTCCTTGGTTTCGATGGCCTGCCCGACGAACTTCTCGACCAGCCGCGGGTGGTGGGCAGCAGGGAGAGCGGTAAAGTACGCCTCTGCTTCCTCCAGATTCTTGATAGCGAAGAATTCTTTCGCGTCTTCCGTCACCTTGCGGTCCGCAGCCTCGTCGCTCATCGCCGGCGCCGCGTCGTCCTCATCGTCGTCGTCGCTGTCGTCCGATCCCGCGGGGGTCGCGTCTGCGGTTGCAGACCCTTGCTCCTCCGATGCAGGAACGGTTCGGGGCGCAAGAACAAGACGCTTGCGTTGAGCAGGAGGCTCCGCCGCTAACACCATACGTTAGGATAACAAGAAGGAAAAGACAAGAAAAACAACGCACATTTCGGTTCGGGGGACGCCTCGCTCTGGCTGAGCAGCGCAAACGCGTTCTGTGCAGACATATTTGACACCGAGTTTGTTCGCGAAATGCTCTCGCGTTTGCTTTCCTTGCGACCGGAGAACACGCTGCTAGGGCCGAGGTTGAGTGGGAGGCCGGCTTTGCCGCTCGTGCCAATCTTGCCAAAGTTGGATAGGTCACCAGCCTTGGGCGGGGGACGAGGACCGCTACCGCTGCCCTGGACGTTGGTCCAACCATCGGCGCCGGGACCTTGGAACTCGCCACGGTCGTTGCCGCGTCGAGATCCGCCACGAGACATACTGATCGTGCGTTGGTACGTCTCCTTCTCTGCTTTGGCTTGTTCCTTGGCCGCCTATACGAATACTGAGTATTTGAGACCAAAGGAAGGAGCAATTGAACGAACCTCGGCGTGAACAGCAGCAATGGTCGTCGGGGCCGCCATTTGCGTCGAACGGACTTGCCACTTGCGATCCCGCAACTCGATAACATCCTAGAACGACATTAGCTTCTCGACAGCCAACATAAGACCAGAAAACGCACCTGCAACATAAACTGCATACGGGAACCAACACTCTTGGACTTGGACAACTCCTTCATCCGCGAGAAATATACGTCCATGTGTGCGCGCGCCTTGGCTGTATCAAGGAGAGCACCAACAGTCGAGATCAGCTTGCAGAGCGACTCGATCTCCTCCTCCTCCGGGTTCTCGACGTTGCCCAGGAGCTTCTTCACACACTCGTGCATGATACGCTCCGT
This sequence comes from Mycena kentingensis (nom. inval.), assembly GCA_014461125.1. Taxonomy (NCBI): domain Eukaryota; kingdom Fungi; phylum Basidiomycota; class Agaricomycetes; order Agaricales; family Mycenaceae; genus Mycena; species Mycena kentingensis (nom. inval.). The sequence goes on along the minus strand of JACAZG010000021.1, from coordinate 319,911 downwards.
AAGCATCTGCAGCTTAAAAAGCTCGCCGATGAACTTGATGAGACCAAGACCCTGGCGTTTCGCCTTCTGAGCGGCGTAGTACTCGTCGGAGTAGAGCACGGGGTCGTCGTTGGACTCGCCAGCAGCAGGCGCCTCCTCCCTCTTCTCCGCCGCCTTGGCCTTGTCCTCCGTCGCTTTGGCTGCAGCAGCCGCCGCAGTCGCCTCCTTCTGCACCCAACCGCGCTCGAAATCCTCCTGGCACCGATTGAGGAGGTACTTGCGGAAGAGCTGACCGCCCGCAATCGGCTTGCCCTCGGGATTCTTGATACCGTCGTCCTGTACCTTGGGGCTGATCTGCTCCATCATCTTGCGGCACAGACGCGCATACATCTCCGACCATGTCGCCTCGTCCGTCGCCTTCTCGAACACGAGGCGAATAACTTGGATGAGAGTACGCCCGTCCTTCTCCTTCTCCGACTTGTTCGCCCATTCGATGATCTGGTCCGAGATCACGTCGAACTTCTCCATCGTGAGCTTGTTGAGCAGCGACTTGACTTTGCGGTCAACAATCTCGGGCGAGTCGGCGTCGATCTGGTTGAGCGCCCGACGATCCCAACGGTTCGCGGTCGCCTGCAAGGGCGCGACGTTCTCCAAGCCTGGCGCGAGGAATGATTGCTGGTGGCTGGTATTCTTCTCGCGCGTCTCGCCGCGTTTGCTCCGCGTCCGCTTGTTGCCGTTACCGAGGTTGGACGGAACGCCTCCGCCCTGGCTGGCAGTCCGTGTCATCGGCGACGGACGGAACCCAGGAACCGCAGGTCCGCTGGTAGAGCGCGCGTACCGCTCCTCGCTGGTGAGCTTGGCGCCGCCCTGGAAGTGGCCCATGCTGCCACCGAACGGAGGCGGACCTTTGGCGCCAAAGGGGAAGCCTGCACCACCCGCACTGGGAGGTCCAGACATTGACGTCGTCCGGTTCGGGCGGTGGTTTGGGCCGCGCGAGTTGGTCCGCTGCATTGCGTTTTGGTCGACCGGACCGATACCAATAGCGTCGAGCGGAGGGAGGTTGTCGGGTTTCTCCTTGCAAATGGACATGAATTGGAGGAGGAATTCGCGGTCGTATCTAACGACTCTGGTTAGCAAAGGCAAACAAAAAGACAGAAGACACATACCGGAATTTGCCATCCGTAGCGTTGGCGTTGAGCTCGACCTTGGGGCTCTGGATGTTCTCAGGGTAGGGGACGCGGCTAAGGTCGTCGATAATACGGGCGGTGGCGAGGGCGGAAGGAAGGGCAGCGGGAACGGTGGTCTTGAGAGTGGAAGTGAGGTCGAGGCGACCAGGCCGGCGACGGGCACCGTCAGCGGGGCTGGCGCTGGTATCGATGCGGAGGCCATCTTTGGCGTCCTTGGCGGGAGTCGAGTCGCCGGAGTCTTTGGCGGGAACCTCTTGGATTTCGCCTTCTTCGACTTCGGAAATCGATTCGGGCTCTTCCGTGACGCTCGACGACTGCTCCTTGAGCTTGGCCACGTCTGCCTCAGCCTGCGCCCGCAATTTGTCCTCCTCCTCCCGCTTCTTGATCCGTTCCTGCTCCTCGCGGTCCTTGCGTTCCTGCTCCTCCCGCTCTTGGCGCTCTTTCTCTTCTGCCGCAGCTTTCGCCTTGGCCGCCGCCTCCTCCTGCTCCTTGCGCTTGCGCTCCTCCTCTAATCGCAGCCTCTCCTTCTGCTCCTCCTCCTCCTTGCGTTTCCGCGCAGCCTCCTCCTCCTCGAGCCGCTTCTTCTCCTTGTCCTCCTCCTCCCTCTTCTTCCTCTCCGCCTCCTCCTTCTCCTTGCGGACCTTTTCTTCAGCCTCCGCCTTGACCTTGGCCGCCTTCTCCTTCTCCTCCTTCTCCTTCGCCTCTTCCTCGGCAATCCTCTTCTTCTTCGCCTCCTCCGACTCCATCCGAATCTGCACCGACTTGCGTGTCTGGTGCCCGGGACTCGGAGAAACCGCCGGCAACGCAGGTGGCGTCGTCTTTGGCGTCGACGACGCAGACCCACCGCCTTGCACCTGCGGCTTGAAGCTATCCAAGTTGACCTCCGTCCCGTCAGCATGCTTCAGGGAGATCTTGGTCTTTGGCCGGGGAGCCGCGGCAGGGACGAATGCGGCCGCGCCGGTATTGAGGGAGCGCACAGTCGAGGGCGTTGGCGGCGGCGTCGCGACGACGGAGTTGACGCTGCCCGACGACGTATGTTGGGCTAATGGAGGAGGAACGTGGTGAGGCACGGGGGCAGCATGCGCTGGCGTCGGAGTACCAGGGCCGCTATGGATGGGCATCGGGTGGTTTCGGGGCGACATGGGCATGCCGGGTTGTGGGGGAAGGTGCGGGGCGGGCATTTGTTGAGGGGTCTGGGGCATGCCGGGTTGATGTTGCGGCGAGGGCATGTACCACGTAGGTTGATACATGTACTGTTGCTGGTCCGGCGGGAGGCCAGCGGGAGGCGCGTACTAGAAAGGTGAATAAAAAGAATCAGCGGAACGTGTCGCCTGACGTACGTAGTACGGTGCTGGCCAGCCCATCTGCGGCGCCATCTGCGCCGGCATGGCCTGAGGCATGCCGTTCGGTGGCATTCCCGGCTGTGGCGCTTGCGACATACGGGGACTGCCCATTGCTGAACCCGGCGCCCCCGGCCCAGGAGGACCATTCGGTGGTCGTGGACCGGTCCCATTCTGCCGTCCATAAACAGGTGAAGGTGGTGGCCGGGAGCCTGATGCTCCGGCGTTTTGTTGCGGCTGTCGGGGTACAAACGTGGAGAAAGAAGAGGTCCCGAATTGCGTTGGTTGTGACGGCTGCGCTGAATTTTGCGGCTGGGAAGGCTGTTGGGGGAGCGCGGAAGGACGAATGGATGGGGACGAGGTTTCGGGTTGTGAGGGAGGTGCGGGTGTCGACTGCGTCTGGAAGAGCGAGTTGACGTTGAACCTGGGTTTTGAGGCAGGTTCTCCGGCAGATACTCCAATCGACTTGGAGATGGAGGGTTTTCCGTTCACATGGCCCGTCGTGTTGGTCGCAGGCACCTGGCCGAAAGATTTTACAATCTCGGATTTGATGGGTGCGACGGACGCTGGGGACGAGGAAATGGGCGCAGAGGCGTCATCTATGGACCCGAACGTTACCGAAGAGCCTGCGGGGCATCGCCCTAGTCAGCGAGGGAATCGGGGAGGTTGGGAAGAATGACGACGCACCTTGTTTTACAACACCCACATTCTTCCCGGGGATGGAAACGCCATCCTTTATGGGCACACCCTGACCGAGCGTACTCGGGCGACGGGAATGTGAAGGCTGAGATGCATTGGAGGGAGACTGCGAGCGGGGGGTTGGCGTCGCTGTCTGGGGCGGGCCCTTTGCCCAAGCTGACTTTGAAGATAGCTGGGGTTGAGGATTCTTTGGCAATGTAGCAGTGGAGGATTTGCTCATTCTGGAGACTAGTGAGCTGGATAGCGGGGAGAGACGGGAAGCGTACGAGGGACAAAGAAGTTAAAAAATTTAGATGAGCTGAGTTGGGGTTTTCTGCGTGTGGTTGGTCGTCAAAAGAGACCTGCCAGCAGGCTAGAAAGCAGCTGGTTGAAGTCTAAGCGGATTCGCGGATGCTGGGGCAGCAATCCGGTAGAGCGTCGTCCGTGTGGTGGACGAACGGAGAGAGGTGCTCAGCGGTCACTGGGCGGTCACACGTCAATAACGGTCCCGGTAAACGCTGACTGCAATGCTGGCGACTACATTCAGACTACTACTCGTATTCTGGAGGCGGTTGCTCTCCACTCAGTATCGCGTTGTCCGTAATAAGTTCCTCAATGCGCCGCTGCAGCTCCGCAATCCGCTCTCCGGCAGAAGAAGTCGCCGTCGAGTTCAGACCATGCAGCTCCCGCATGAGTCCGTACATCTCTTGAATCCTATCCAGCGCAGCCTGCAGCTCCCCAGGGCTCACGGGTGTGCTTGCCGCGCCTTTTTCCGACACAGATCGCGAGTGAGCTGGAATTGCAACAACAACAGATGTTGGTAGCGGCTCGGTGGGCGTCAAAACACTTTCGGGATCTAATCCACGTCATAAGTGCCTATTGAGCGAGCCGTGCACTTGCCGGTGAAAGGGTACTCGACCCGCGCGCCCGTTGTTCTCCGCCTCATGCGAACAAACAAATAATACAGCAGGACAGCAAACACTGACACGCACACAGGCACAACGGCGGCCACGACTATTCGGTTGTCGGTCGCGTTGGGCGTATCCCTATACGTTCATCAGGAACGGGCACTGCCAGCAAGGCACCAGTACAAACCCTGAGGAAGGCAAGTTGCTCGCAACTGCCTGAGAGGAAACAGGCGAGGAAGATATCGTCGCCCTATTGAACGGTCAGTTAAGGCAGATAAAGGCGTCAACGAGACCTTGAAGAGGGCGCAGACGATGTTATTGAAAGACTAGCCAAAGGGCTGGCGAATGGCGATAATCCAGACGATGGATTCGGTGCGACGGGGTTTTGGACCACACAGGAAGTGTCCGCTATGTTCTATGAGGCAAAGTCGTCTCTAAACGAGCAGACGACACTCACTTCCTTTCTGAATGTTAAACGAGCTCGTTTGTCCCAACGTCCCAGCACTGTCTTGCAATCGCAGCTGTACAGTGGTATCTGAACGAATTGGTGAGCGCCCGCAAGCTCAGATTTAGCCGACGTACCTGGAGGAACGTTCGGAACCCAAACAAACGTGTTGTCGCTCTGCGTTATCGACAGAATCGGTGGATCGGGGTCGGCAGCATCGGCCAGGCTGCACCGTTTCTTAGTTCGCGTCTAGCGTAGAGTCCGATGCAAGTACCTCTGGGACAGTTAAGCAAGGACGCGCGCGAACAACTCGACGAAGCTCACTAAGCGAAATGGCGCTGAACCACAGCATAAGCGTCCTCTATCATCGTAGAATACCGCAACTCACGCGTCCCTCCCACCCAAGAGATGCTGAACGACTGGCAAGTTACCGCATGCGCACTATCCATGGCTATCGTCAGCCAAAACACCCCTGTGGACGCACAAAGCGCCGCGTACTCCATATGGATCGAGCTAACAGACGCGCCTGCAACTCCCAAGGCAAAGGCGGTCGCGACCGCAGCGGAAACGAGGAGCTCCATCGCGCGCAACGCGGAAGGTCTGCGTCAAGCAGTGTGCGAGAGATTCTCATAAGCAGCATCTGTTCAATAGTGTCCGCATCTCGACGCGTAGTGTCCGCATCTCGACGCGGAGATGGATTGTCGACGCAGTACAGCCGTTGCACAGAGACGAGGACATAAGGTGGCCGCAGAAGACGGCAGGTTTCCTCATTTGCTAGCGTTTCCGTGATCTTGGGTTCGAGAGTTGCCGCAGGGCAGTTGGTCGCGATACAATCGTATGCAAACGCGCGCGGGGAACAGATGTGCTGAACAGGGATTTGTTGGTGGTGGTGGTATCGAAGCAAGTTAGGTTTGTTCCCGCCCGTCACCATCGCATGCGCTGAGGTTTCCCCTCGTCTCCGAAGATGCCCTGCGGCAGCCGTAAAGTCCCTCATGATACCCACAGCCCCAGCTTCTTGACGCTACGCTCGATTTCCGGCCGGTGCTTGCATCGTTCTGCAACAAACCTGACCAAGTGACCCCATTTGTCTGCGAACCCAATAACAAGTACCGCAACGACCCGCGTCATACCAAGGTCATGCTGCCTGCTTCTCTGAGTTCTCCCAATACACCCTACACGATAAGCTGCGTGCAGCCGGCAGAAGCAAAAACAAGAACACGTTCTCAGCGAATCAACGATGGGAAGCCTTGTCCTTTGTAGTGTTCCCGCGTCATGGAAGCGACGCCGCGGAACGCTCTTATATCCACAGGGATCGCTCCAGCTGCTCGCGCGACCACAGGATGTCCCCCTTGACCATCAAGAGCGTCGACCACACAACCTCGTCGACTCCGCGTCCACACATTCTCTACTCCTTCGAGCTCGAGCAAGACGACGGCAATACCTATGTGATCAAGAAGCGCTACTCCGAGGTCCGCTGCGTCTCCTCAGTCATCGCGGTCTAATCCGTGTTCAGTTCGACGCCCTGCACGCGTCTCTTGGCGTGACTTCCGCGTCGCTCCCGCCTAAGCGCATCCTAGTCACGACGTTCATCCCATCGGCATGGCTCGACGACAAGATCATCGACGAGCGCAAGACGGGGCTCAAGGCATATCTCGAAGACGTCGTAGCCGACCCTGCGTTCCAGAACAACTCCACTCTCCTCGAGTTCTTGGCTCCGGCCCTGCGCGCCTCCCCGCGCCAGTTTGATCTCGAGGACGCGTTGCCGTCTACCTTGTCTCGCAGTCAAGCGCAAGAACTCGGTCCAATCGTCGCGGCTGCGACCTTCATTGCGGCTGCCTACTATCCAGGTAACTGATCGCTTCCTTGTAAAAACTTCTTAACAACAAAACAGACTGGGTTCTCGACCAGTTCCCGCCCGAGAAGCTCGACTACTCCAAGTTTGACATTCTTTTCTTTGGCAAGTCCGCGTCTCCTTACGACAACGAGTCCTAACGTATTCCAGCTTTTGCCACCCCCAACTCGTCCTCGACTCTCTCCTGGGACTCGGGCGCCCAATCCATCCTCACGCGCCTCGTCAAATCCGTGAAAGCGAGCGGAAAAGGCACCAAGATCGTCCTATCTGTCGGCGGCTGGGCTGGCAGCACATGGTTCCACCAAGCCTGTGGCTCATCTGCGAACCGCACCAAGTTCGTCAACGCCCTGTCCAGCGCTGTGTCGTCGTTCGGATTGGACGGAATTGACATTGACTGGGTATCCTCCTTATCGGCACACAAGCAGCGTCTAATCGCGTCCAGGAATACCCCAACGAAGCTGGAGCAGGCAACCCGTTCGGATCCGCCGACGCTGCGAACCTCTTGACGCTGATAACCTCTCTCCGGACCGCGCTTGGGTCGTCGAAGATTATCTCTGCTGCAGTCACCGACCTGCCCTGGCTCGGAGCTGGTTCGTCACCCAGTTTCGGTCGTTTCGGCCAACTCACGACGTCTCTGCAGACGGAAAGCCAATCAAGGACATGTCCAAGTACGCTGCCCAGATGACCTACGTAAACTTGTAAGTGCTTTGCAAGGTCGGCCGTTGTTTGTTAACGCGTGTTCCGCAGGATGAACTACGATATTTTCGGGTATGTCTAACGAATGACACTAGCCTCCTAGCTAATTTATCTCCAGCGATTGGTCGCCCGCCGTATGTCCGTTCTAATCCGCCACCCAAATTGCTTATCGCCACCAGCCCGGCCCCAACGCGCCCCTCGGGAACCTGTGCGGTTCCTCCAGTCAACCGCAGTACAGCGCCGAAGCCGCCTTTTCGCAATGGACTGCGGCCAAGTTCCCCGCAAACAAACTCGCATGTCTTTTGTTATCAAGCGACGCTTGTCGTTGACGGTTTTGTAGCTCCTCGGTCTGCCTCTCTACGGCTACGTGCTCAACTCAAAGAAGACCGTTCTGACCGGCAGCTTTGTCGACCCTGAAGCCGAAGCTGCTGCCATCGCCGCCACGCGCGGCGCGAATCGGCGTCCAACCACACAACGGCCCCCGCCCACCGAAGGCACAAACGGCATCGACACGGCCGCGGCCAACGCCAACCTGCAGTCCTGGTGGGGACAGCAGATCCCCTTCGGCGAGCTCGTCGCCGCCGGGGCGCTCGTGAAGAAGTCGGATGGGAGCTACGGCGAGGGCGGCGGGTTCAAGATGGGCTGGGACGACTGCAGCGACACGCCGTTCTTGTTCAATACCGCGCAGTCGACGGTCGTATCGTACGATGGTGCGTCGACCGGTTGGGTGTGTGTTCTGACTGATATCTGGTAGATACGTGGTCGCTCGCTGACAAGGCATCGTTCGCAAAGAGCAAGGGGATGGCGGGCTGCTTTACTTGGTCTCTGGATCAGGTTCGGGCATATAGTATTTCACCGGTGATGCGGCTGAACTCGCTCCAGGACGATGGGGTTACGCTCCAGAATGTTATTCGCCAGAATCTTGGAAAATAATTGGACATTGGACACACACATACATACATGGGACTATACAGCCCTTTGCAAAAGTGTAGGGGGTTTGTGGAGCTTATTCATTGCTCGAAGTTGTTTACACTTGTTGTGGGTTTTTGAATGGCGGAGCTCCACCAAGAAGCCCCGGACAGCCTGCGCCATCGCGCGCCCCATTCAGAATCCTTACGGAAAGACGACAAGTGTAAACAGCTTAGAGTGGGAACGGTGCTCCACAAACCCCCTACACTTTTGCAAAGGGCTGTACTCTATCGCGACGCTAGACACGGATTTTTTGTAACGACACTAACGAACGAACCTTAGGCGGATGCTATGTTATGATTATGCTGGATTGCCTCTTGATCCCGACGTCCATGTCGAATACTGAATATCGCCCATGGACGCGTCTGCTTGGTCCACTGGCGAGAAGACGTTCACAATCGTCAACGCCCCAATTTCCGATAGCGAAGAATACGCTCAGTGCTTGTCGGCATGCGCGTTGTTAGTCGAGGACCAGATCGCTCCGCACCTCTTTCGCTCTCTGGAACCTCCTCCACCGTCTCCGAATCCACCCAACTTTTATGTGGCCAGTGCGGGGAATAAAGGCGCGGGTATGTTTGCTGCGAGGGACATTCCAGCCGGAGGTCCGTTTATGCTCGATTCCCCGTTCGTGATCTAAAGAAAGCCAAAATAGCGCTCATCCTCGTCGATAGACCCGTCGCGGTAGTCCCCTCCAACATCGACGGCCCAGAGTGGAAACGCGCGGCATTCGACGCGCTTATCCCGCGCATATCGACCGAGTCGCGGGACGCGCTGCTCGCTTTGGCTAATGTCCATCCGGTCACCGAACGGCCAGTCGTCGAAGGGATTGCGTTGACGAATGCCTTTGGCATCGAGCTACTACCGTCCCTCGACACAACGCAAGAGTACGGCGCCCTCTTCCCCAATATCAGCCGCGCCAACCACTGGTCAGCCATATCCTCCAGCGGAATAGCTCGTTCTAAAGCAAAACCCTCAGCTGCGGCCTCAACACCGCGATAAAATGGGACCCCGCGACGTTCTCCGTCTGCATGTACGCGCTCCGAGCCGTCCGCGCTGGAGAGGAAATCCACAACCAATACATCGACGTCCTAGCCCCGCGCGCCGAGCGTCGCGCCCAGCTGGGGCGGTACGACTTTACCTGCATGTGCCCACACTGCGACCTGCCCTCGGAAGAGGCGGTGGCGCGGAGCGACGCCGCGCGGAAGGAACTGCGCGACTGGCGCCACCTGCACCCGCGCTTTGAGCCGTGGTCGGAAGACCTCTGCCGCGCGGACGACACGATTATCGCGTCGAGCCTCCGTGCGCTGGAGCTCATCGAGCAGGAAGGGCTGCACGGGATGAGCGTTCCGTTCTTGGAGGATATTGCCCTGAGCTATGCGCTGCTTGGCGACGAGGCGCGGTTCCGCGTCTGGGCAGAGAAAATTGTCGTATTGTGCGCAGGCCAGGACCCAAAGCGCGCAGACAAGTTTGGTCGGTTGTTGGAGGACCCGAGGCGCTACAAGCGATGGGGATGGCGCGCAAAGCAAAGGCATAGTACGTCGTCCTATTTCTCTGCTGCAACATGTCTGATTTTTGCACGTAGTATTGGAGACACAGAAGCGCCCGTCCGACGAAGTAGACATGGTTGTTCCTTGGTAGACTATCAACGCGGCCTCCCCTGACCGTTTTCTTAGCGATGTTCGAAAGTTAAAAATTATTGGGCACCTAGCAACGCCCAGGGCGCCGGAGCATGTGCATGCTCCCGGCGCACGGCGCCACCTGGTTGGCGGCCTAGTGCTGGGTTAGGAAACCCCGTGTTATATAACAGGAATAAATAACATGTTATATAATGAATTCATAACATAACAGACACGGCAGGTCGTGGAGGGCCTGTTATTAATGTCATTTATTCGAGATGGGTGGGTGTTTGTTTGGGGCATTTTCGGCGCTTGTTCTTCCGATCTTGTCTGGATCGGGTAGATTTTCGGTAACATTCCGCGCTTGTCACAAGCTGGTGACCTACACCGGGCTCTCAACAACTCCCATGTCGCTCACCGAGGAAGCCGACAGTCATTACTGTGCGCTGGGATGTGGCAGAGTTTGTGAAGCTGACCTGCAACGGCCTCAACAAGCTCACCTATCCGGGTAGCGAGAAACAAGTAGGCCGGCAAACGTGGTGCCGAAGCCTCCGAAGAAGGATCGCAAGGCTTGGAACATTGATGGTGGCTTTGAATAAACTATTCACCGCGTATATACAGTTTTAAGCTATGTCAATGTGTGCCAGGGCCCAAACAGCCCAAAAAAACCGGTTCAGCCCTCCGGAAATCGAAAATTTGAACCGGGGTATTAGACCTTATTAGAAGCTGTGAAATATGAGTTTTAATAACATAGGATGCTCCAAACCAATTGAGTAGGCATTCACTTTTTTCACGGAAAAACAAATATAACAGCATCTAATAAGCTCTATTTTATGACAAAAATGACATTAAAAACCGACTAACTGACAGCCCCTCCGAGCTGACCTGTTTTATAACATAACTGACAGACAGAATTAATTCCTAACCCAGCGCTATGGCGGCCCTTCCGGTACATATGGCTGACGAAGGACGTCCACCAAGGTGTTTTCTCGAGCGGGATATAAGATGCTGCAACCTTTTGCGATCCTTGCCATGTCACTGGCAATGCGTCACAAAGGCGGTTGATTAGCTCCCTCAAGCAAGCACCTTTGTCTATCGACTTGCAGAAATGTGGTCCGTCGCCAAGCGTCGACTCGTCTAAATAAAGCGACGGAGATCGGCGGCTGCGACGCGTGGAGGCATTTCGAGTGATATCTGATGCTGTGAGCCTGGCCCCGTTTCAAGACTTGCTTCTTACCCTCACTCTCTCCACAGTCCTTACTCACCCCGGCCGACGATGGCCAGCCCAAGCCATGCCTACTTCCCCGGAAGCGGCGCGTCTTCATCCCTGCTCCCGAGCTCCCCAAAAACTCCGAGGACACCTACATCGCCGTTTCGCAGCCCAGCAGCGAGCGAAATCCACTCTCTGCGCCCGTCCTCGATGCAGAGCTCTGTGTCAGAGAAGGTTTGGAGCTTCTGCGCCCTTCTTCCGCCGGCGTTGATGGTTTGCCGCCGCTAGTTCAATCTTCTTCCCGACCCGGTCGACTGGGGCGCCGAGCTCTCCCGCCCAGAACCCGACGATGCGCTGCACGACCCCCGCCGCGGCTTAAAGTCTTCCGGCGGCCTCTCTAGTCGCGGATTCTGGAATGTGGGCTGCATTGCGGTGCTTGCTGCGCTTCTCATGGCGCTCTTGTACGTGATCCCACCCTTGACCTGTTCGGTGACCCGACCCCGGAACGCGCAGCCTGGGATACCCAGTTACATATCACTTCACGCATAACGATTCTGCGACGACGCAGTCGGCGCTCGTCAACGCGACTGGGCAAGTTCCCTCGATCGGAAATTGGGGTGGGGCACGCGTTCACGCGTGAGTTGTCGGCCTGCTCACGTATTTATAGGTCTCATCGACCTCGACACGCCGAAAGAGTTCCACAAGATCTACTCGTACAACGACCCGTCGCAGGAGCTGCAGCTCGTCTTTAGCGATGAGTTTGAGAAAGAGGGAAGAACTTTCTACCCAGGTCAGGCCCGAGAGTTCGCCTTTGCAGCGGCCCTAGCTTATACCCAACTTCAGGCGACGATCCGTATTGGTACGCTCTAGGCTCGCGCTCCTTCTGCGCAGGATTAACGAAGCGGCAGGGAAGCGGTGGATATGCACTACTGGAGCACAGGCGATCTCGAATGGCGCGTCTTACTCTCCATCTTCCGAGTCTTCGTCTTACTGGACGTCCAGGTACGACCCCCAGGCGATAACAACACGAGCCGGTGCCCTCGAAATCAACTTAACACAAGTGGACGATATAACGCAAAACCACAACATGGACTACCGCAGCGGTATGATGACCAGCTGGAACAAGTTCTGCTTCACCGGTGCGTGTTGTTTTTGTTTGTCCCGCGCCTAACTTGACGCGATGTTAGGCGGGTTGATTCTGTATGTTCCTTGTCTGCAGAGGAAAGTGATCCCAACGCGGTTTTTTTTAGCACCAGCGTTACGCTCCCTGGAACGACGAACGTGTTCGGCTGGTGGTGAGCAACTTCATTTCTTTCAAGAACACTGCATAATCCTCGTAGGCCCGCTGTATGGACGTTGGGGAACCTTGGACGGGCCGGTTATGGGTACGTGAAAAAACACATTTCCATCAGAGCTCAGTGCTCACTCATGTACAGAGCGACGTTAGAAGGAATGGTACGCACCCAAAATCGTCTACATACCTCCCGCCAATTCGTATCCAGTGGCCCTACTCCTACGACGCCTGCGATGTCGGAACCTTACCCAACCAAACGTCCAACGGTCTCCCTGCGGCCGCGCTCACGAGTGGGTCTGACGACGTAGACGGCACCCTGTCGTATCTCCCCGGTCAACGTCTCTCGCGTTGCGTGTGTGCCGGCCAGTCGCATCCCGGGCCCGTCCATGAGGACGGGACATACGTCGGGCGGTCTGCCCCGGAAATCGATGTCTTTGAGGCGCAGGTTCGTAGCGATTTCTTTGTTACTTGCCGCATATCTGACGCCCACTAGATCGGTGGTCCTAATAGCGCACACGTCGGTCAGGTTTCTCAGGTATGTGACAGTGGGCAGAATCCAAGTCTCGCAGCGTCGGCTAACCGCAAAACAGAGTGCGCAATGGGCGCCGTTTAACGCCGGTTATAACTGGGTTAACACGACCGATACCATGTATATTGCGGATCTGGAGCTTTCGATGCAAAACACGTACGCGCACTGTTGACGCGCCGGGCCTATTAGCTGATCACTCCATGCAGGTATTCTGGCGGTATTTACCAGCAGGCGACCTCAGTTTTGACAACGACCAGCGCGTTTCTCGTTGACTTACCCGTCGTAGCTGAAATTTGTCGCAGACCAGGACTGCTACCAGCTCAAAGGCGGTTGCTACCAAACATTCGGATTCGAGTACGTTCCGGGATACGACGACGCCGTACGTTCTACCTCTTCCATCCCATGGCCACTCCTCCTCACATCTTTCCTATAGTACATCACCTGGATCTCCGACAACAAAGTCTCCTGGACCGTGCGCGGCACCGCCGTCGGCGCCGACCCGCTCTCCGAGATCTCTGCGCGTCCGATAACCGAGGAACCGCTGTACATGCTCATCAACCTCGGAATCTCCCATTCGTTCTCCTGGATCGACACGGACAAGCTGGTGTTCCCCGCGACGATGCGCGTCGACTGGATACGTGTGTACCAGCATCCGGATAAGATCAATATTGGCTGTGACCCGCCGGCAAGGCCGACGGCGCAGTATATTAATACGTGCGTTGACCCCGCTTTCCTTGATCCTTTATCTCTATACGTTCTGAGCGCTGACCGTTTGGGCTTTTTTTATCCAGATACATCGAGGCGTATACCAACCCCAACCTCACGACGTGGAGTGAACAATATGGGCAGCCTGTACCGAAGAACAAGCTCACGGACACTTGTTGAGCGCGGTTCTGATTTTTTGGGACTCGCGACTCGCGTATTTAAGTATCTTGCTGTTGTTTGTTTTGCCAGTGTTTGTCTGTTGTGCTGCACGAAATATCTTGTATTTTTATTGACTTAGACGTGTTGTTTGTGCCCGGGTACCGTATGGTCGAGATGCTTTCGCCCGAGGCTGAATATGCAGGACTCGAATACTCTACCAGCGATACAGTATAGCTATTCGACGTGTTCTTTCGAGCGTTAGATGGGCCAAGCCCGGTTTCAACCTGCTGCTGGACCCAAATTACTCTCTCGTTTGCTCGCGCATCTCAAGCGCCTGCCGAACGTCCTTCGGCACCGACCTAGTTCCCCCAAAAGACAATGTCACCTCCCGCAACGACGGAATCGCAACAACCGTTTCGAACAACCCTCTCTCGGCGTCACCTCCCCGCAACGTCAAGCTCCGTAGACCGTTTTTCCGCGCGAAAACGGCGAGCGGCGCGGCGTCACCAAACGGAAACCATTCTGCGCCGTACTTACCCTCTGCGATTAGCTCCAAGGTGTCGATTTTTGGCGCTACGAGATTGGTGAGGAACGACTTGGCGGTGGTCTCCCCAAGAAAGCCGGCTAGGCTGAGATGGTCGAGTACCGGGAGGATTATCGGGAGGAGGGGCGCAGGGGTATTGTTAGACTGGCCATGGATAGAAGAGAGGTGGATGCTGCAGCTAACGAGCACCGTCGCGCGCGCAAGAATACGATAAATGTCGTCGACCGGCGTTGGGCAGTCGGGAATGTGTAGTTCTGTAAGATGGGGCCACGGAAGATGAATTTTGCCTACCGCGGTCCTGTCGCCGACGAGGAACACGCGCCGCAGCTTTGGCGCGTCCGCGAACGAGATGTACAAACTCGACATCTCGCCGCGCGTGTTCAACTCGAGCGTCTCGAGCCTGGGGAGCGACGCGTTCAGCAGACGCGTCGCAGAGAGCGCGGAGACGTCCAACTGCAGTCTCTGCCACCGTCGGGAATACGGCCGCACCATGCGCACGACGTGTTCGTTGAAGTACGGAAACTGCATCATCGTCCGGCCGCCATTGGGGTCGCCATTGCGCCCAGTAACGAAACTGATATCGAGCGGGCAGTCTGCGCTGCGGCCTAACCATGTCTCGATGAGATCGCGCCACTCGCCGGGGCGGCGGTCGACGCTCAGCGACAGCGCCGCCCACAGCCTCGGCGTCGCGAGCGCCACCGCGCGCCACGCGCTGCAGATCTGGCACAGCAGCAGCGGGGCTTCCCGGCGGAGCGGGCGAGCCTCCCCCTCCGGGAGCGTATGCAGGAATATAACCTCGAGCACCTCCACGGGGATCTGTCGCGCGAACGTCACGGCACGCATGTGGACCGCGAGCACTTCCTGCGCGGCGCTCAGCTCCTTGTCCAGCTTGCTAAGCGTGGCTTGCAGTAGCAGCTTTTGGGTCTCGGTAGACTCGGACCCGATTGTGAGCGCGATATCGACGTCGGTGAACTGCGAATCAAGCCTGCGGACGGTCGATTGGAGGCGCGGGATGGCTTCGCGCAGAGTCGCGTCTTGTTCCGCTGTTGGCCGTTTGTGCTCAGAGATGAGTTGTTTCGCGAGTGCAGTCTAGGGTTTTCTCTTAGCAGTCGATTTAGCATACAGAGCGAATGCACAGTATCGGTCATGGTGGTCGGGACGAAGAGTCTCCAAGTTGGTACAAATCGACAATGGTACACCCAGCAAGAAGAGAAATACGACTACTTGGATACAAGCATCTTGACTGTCCCCTCCCCGTCCCGGACGAGCCCTCGGAACATAGTCTGCCCTTGCAAGAAATCGACAACCTTGATGCCCAGTCGCCGCGCCGGAACGCTCTGGTAGTCCGCATTCCCCTGCACCCGCTGCATGTGCGTGTCGAGGCGGCACCGCTGCGTGAACGCCTGCGACACGAGCGTCTCCTGCTCCGTTGACAGCGCTTCCCAGTCCTGCCGCGATATTGGCTGGTGCATCGTCTTGTGCACCGCGACGAGAATGTCACCGAGCGTAACCGGCGGTCCCTGCAGCCCATCGCCATACTGGATGTCCACCGGCCACTTGGCCACCGCGTCGCAGACAATATGAAGGCGCGTCACGGCAGGGAAGAACGCGGGCTGCGCGATGTCCGCCGCGGTTAGAGGCACGATGTTGTCGGGGCCGAGAACACGATGCGGCGAAAACGAGGTCAGCGCGAGGTCGAAGCTCAGCTCGTTCGGAGCTTCGCCGTTGAGCAGCGGGTGAATTTGGAGTTGGGCTGGCGCGGAGAAGGACGCCGCATACGGGGGTACGACTGGCGCGGCCGCGTACGGTGTATATGGCGTCGGCGGTACGTATGATGTGGATGGGAAGGGGGGTACGATCGGAGGCGCGATGTGTGGGATCGGGGGTGCAGGTGCTAGTGGTGGGATGACGGGGGTTTCGGGGAACCATGCCGGAATCGGCGGCGCCGGTGGAGGTGGTGGTGCCGGCCACGCGAATCGGGGTTCCGAAAACGCGGACGTCGGCGTTGGAGGTATGAACGGCACGACTGGGGGTTCGGTCGGGCCATGCCACGACGTTCGACGCTGACGCGGGCGGGGAGTCGTCCAAGGGTACTCGCTATTGAGCCCAGAGAACAGCGGGCGCTCGGGCGTGTTGGGAGAACCATCCGGGGAGTGCTCAGGCACGATAGGTGGGCCGGTGTACGGCGAGGATGGGTATACAGTTTCGCGGTAGCCCCAGACGCCGGGAGTGGGCGGAAAGTACTCCGCTTGGGGGCTAAATTTGAACGGGGCGGACATGGTGCAAGTCTGGCGGGCTACTGCTGGAGGATATATATTCTGTGGGCAAGAAAGGCATCTTGCTGACCGCTAGATGGGTGCGATAATCGACGGAAAGGTGGCAAACGCGTGCCCTCGCGCGAGGCAAGCGGAAGCAGAGTTACTCGAGGTCGTTAATGGGTCGTTGGTCGTTGCGGGAAAGGAGTTCGAATGGGAGGAGCGTTGGCTAGCTCATGGCGTGAATGAAAAGGCGATACTGTGCCCTGCCTCGACCAGTCGGGATGACTGCCTCCGCTAAGCCGGGTGATACCGCCGGGATTCGCAATCACATCTAATCATGCATATGCAAGAGGCGTGGAAGGCACAGAACCAGTAGTATTCCATGTCTAGGCATACATAGAAGTTTAGAGAGCACCCCTACCAGTCGCATCTAGGTTATTCTCAGTTTATTGTAGGCCGAAAAGGATTTGTAAAATCTTTACCTGAACTGCGTCAACTGGTTATCCTTGCCTAGCGTGGCGAGGTTGGGAAAACCTGCCGAGAACATAAGGTTAAACGACCCATCCGCGCTGTAATTTCATTCAGACGAACATCTCAGGAAGGTCCAAGGCAGTACTCACAACCCCGCCAAACAATCCTCCCCATTTCCGCACGAGAACGGACGGATCGAGGAAACTGTGCCGAGGAACTCTGTGGGGATGGCTTGCCACTGGTTGCGCGAGTTGTTGAGGTCTACGCAGGTGCCGCCGAAATTGACATCGGTGCAGATTCGTCTGGGCGCGTGTTCAGCATGAAAAAGTCGAATGAAATGGAGGCAGTCCGAACACGTTAGGTCCGACTTCGCAAGTAGCACGCTCGGTTAACTCGGCTGGAGCAGCGAGAGCTACAGAGGCGAGGGCAGCAGCAAGGATCAACTTGAACATGTTCAACGGAGGTGTCGATTCTCGTCCGCTTTATATGTACTTAGCCGTCGCGAGAGACGACATGGGAAGTGTCTGCCGCAAGTGTGCCGATTCAAAATCGACAGGCTTGTACCTGTACCTGCCGTGTACCTCGGATATGTTGGGACCTGTGAGCACCGGGGATTTCGACGCAGCGGTGGTATTCCGATGGGAGGTCATCTTCTAGGTCATCTTCTCGTTGCTCGTACTCGTTCTTCCGCCGGAAGCCTCACTATACCTTCGCATCTTCGCGGGGGTCGAAACAACACCTCCAAGTGGTTCCTCAATAGCCTTGTAGACCGAAAGTCGGCAGCTGGGAGCTATTTTCAGAGAGCAAGTACAGCGCAGAATAGTTTGTATTTGAGGACGTCGCTGCTATCCTTTTCCGCTAGGAAGAACAGCGAAGGAGCTTGACATTGCGGGAGACGACACCGAGAGCAGGCTGTTGAAAAAGAAACGGTTGCGGCAATCCCGTTACGTTAGATAGCTGGTGAGTTAGGTCGGTGCAGAGAGGCCTTCCGCAGGGGCTCGAGAGGTACGAGCAGACCAGATTCAGAGAGTAAGTACAGAATCCTTTGACTCTTCGTTCCGTCAATGTAAAGATGGTTGGTTTCGAGCATGGAGGGAATGAAAGACTGGACGGTATAGAATGCTGCCGGGGAGTGGTCTAGCAGAGAGAGAGACAAGGGAGTTGTCGCGCCAGAACGGTGCCAGTGGTGGACGAGAGCAATGAGCGCGAGCTGTCAGGTGACTGTGTGCCGCCACGGCTTGCTTAGCCCCTCCATCGCGCACTGGTTCAACGTCGCCGCGTGCTCCCTAGCCTGCTTCTCTTCTTCGAATTCTGCTTCCTGTGTCCGCTCCATATAATGCGACGCCCGACTTGATCTCGCCCAGGCTCCACGGTCATGACGGCGCTCCTTCGCGGGATAACCGTCCTCGTACTCTCTGCTCGTGTCCTGGGACAGACATGGTAAGCTGCGCTGCAAGAGGAAGAAGAAGGTACAGCGTTCATAGAAGTGCTGCAGGTGCGGCAAGAACTACATGGCGACCTCGCCCATCGTCGATCCAGGTCGGTATCTGCTGTCTATCAAGCACCCACCGACGCGTAGGCAACAGGCGGACGCTTCCCCATACCCGCAACCTCAACAACGCCTCTACTCGCGTTCCGTTGCGCCCCCGCAATCAGGCCGTACCTCCCAGAGGACGCCACACACCCAACGGAAGTCTCTCCCACTGAAATCCTCTTCGACACGCCTATCGTCTTCTCGCACATCGACAACGCCGCCCCGATTACGCTCAGCAATAACCCACTCGTAGTCAGCGTCTCGGTGAACGGAAAACAAATCGCCACCGGCTTCGTCCCACTCAACGCCAGCAAACACGCGATCCCATTCACCCTCTCCCCGCTCAAGCCGCAGACCGCTGCGTACACGATCACCTGCGCCGCGACGCTCGGGAAGCAAAAGTTCAGCGCGACCAGCCTGCTGACCTACCTCCCCAACCCGCCACCCGAAATCGGCTCGGCAGTCAAGTTCGACGGGCGGACAGGCGCGCTGCTCGCGCGTCCGCTTGGGGGCCGAAGAACGCGCCGTTTGAACCTGTGTTTCCGATTGGGTACTATACCGGGTTCGGCAACTACTTGGCGACGAATTTCTCGACGGCGTTGCCCGAGTTGAAGTCGCAAGGGTACGTCGTGTTCAGTTTGATAAAATTTCATGACTTTCGGCCGTGCAGCTTCACTGTCGTTCATCCCATCCCGGCGTTCGACAACATCACGCTGCTGGACGAGGTATTGGACCTCATGGAGCAGGAAGGGCTCTGGCTGATGTACGACATGCGAGGGTACGTTCGCTTTCTCCCGCCCTCATAATCCCTCCTCATCTCGCGTAGAACATACATGAACGACACCTCCGTCACCGCCCAAGTCAACCACATAAAATCGCGCAAAAACCTGCTTCTGTGGTACACCGCCGACGAGCCTGACGGCACGAGCGACCCGCTCGATGCGACGCTGCACTCTGCCAACCTCATCAACTCGCTCGACGGCGGGGACGGAGTCGGCGGGGCGGGATATCATCCCGTATCGCTCGTCCTCAACTGCGAGAACTTTGAGTATTCCGCGTATGCGAGCGGGGCGGATATAATCCTGCAGGATACGTACACGATTGGGAACAACCTTTCGTTCTCCACGGTTTGGGGAACGCCTTGTACAGATGGTTCGTATTCCCTCACTTCTTGCCGCGTTCTAAAAGCTAGCTAGATTACGGCGATTGTGGTTGCGACAACTGTCACCAGGTAACCTCCCTCGCATTTGCAACCTCTAAACCAAACCCGAGAGCAGGGATTCCCCGACATCTCCACCCGCATGGACGAATTCGCCCAACGCAACTTCATCAACGGATGGGAGCTAACCAAAGCCGTCTGGACCGTCCCGCAAGGATTCGGGAACGAGTCCTACTGGCCACGCTACCCCACCGGGCGCGAATGGGCGCTCGAAAGCATCCTCGGCATCAACCACGGCGCGACCGGCGTTGTCTCCTGGGACGACCCCACGATGCCCGACGTCAAAGCGTCCTCGTCGAGCCTCGCAAAGGCGCTCAACAGCGACATGGCCAAGTTCATACTGAGCCCCATGGCCGCGATCCGGCAGCTGACGCTGGCGAGCGGTGTCGATGTGGGGATGTGGACCGTCAGGTCGCAGACGCTCGTTCTGGCGACGAACATCAACAACGCAGACGAAAGCGTGACGCTGAAGGAGTTGGGAGTGGCGGGCAAGGTCAGACAAGTTTTCGACAGCGGGAGCACGGTCAGTGCGGACGGAAGGGTGTTGCATTTCGGGTCAGTGGGATCCGGGGGATTCGTTGTTACTCGCTAGGTATACATAACTTTCACTTTCCTAGCGCGTTCCGGATGGCATTCTGCAGCGTCAAACCGTCGTCCTACGAGAGTCAGCATGGTTGTCGACTAAAACGATAAAGGAACTAACCTGGTCAAGAGACCAAGTGAAGCAACCTGCGAGTCCTTTGCTCTTCGCAAACGTAGCCTTATCCGCGAGGGAATGGGTGTCTAATACACTGCGTTAGCTCGTGGTTGTCAGGCCCTCAAGAAGAACATGCCATCAAACGAAACGATCGTCGTGCGGCTCTTGCTGTACAAGAATGGGGTATCTGAGCATTCGTCGTGCGCTAAAAGATGAGCATCCTGCGGCGTCCAAATGAAGGGAAACGAACAGAGGGTATATCCTGAACCAGGCCCGTAGCTAAAGGACACATCAGTCGACGCGATCAACACCGCGTAGCTTGAAAACAACGCACGTTCCGTCCGCTTTCTTGACCAAGGCCCCGGAAGCAACAAGACTGTTGAAAGGAATCGCCTGGCCCCACCACTTGCTGAGATTGGCCACCGCCTGGGTTTCCGTTTCTTCTTCCTTGTCCTTGACTGGCGTCTCGACAGGCGTCTCCCCAACGGGCTCCGACTTGATTTCGCCCATGTCTTCCGAGCCGACGTCCACCAAAAGTGCTTCTTTGTCCTCCGCCTCCGTGGCCGTAGCTTCAGACTCCTCGTACTCCGTCTCCGCCACATCGCTCTCGACCGGGTCCTCGGGAACAACGATGCGCCTGTTGCCTCCACGCATCGGGCCCGGCAGCGGTTCTTCCTCCACCACATCCGCCTCCACCACCTCCTCGCCCACAACATCCACAAAATTCGCCAACGTCGTCCGGCTCGACTTGAACACATATCCATACAGCGGCAGTCCAAGCATGAGCTTCGACGCGGGGCACTTTGCCGCCGTCCACTGCTTGACCGCGGCTTGCGCGGTATAGGCAGGCTGCGAGGACTTGTTGCCGTTGTTGCTTAGAGGCGCGTTGGGACCTGGTTCGCCCCAGCCGCCGTTGATATCGTAGTTCATCCTGCGGGCACGGTTGAGTGGAATGAAAGCGGACGCGAAGGGAGAGAGACGTACAGGTTGACGTAGGTCAGCTGCGCGGCGTATTCGGATACATCCTTGAGAGGCTGCCCGTTGGCGCCGAGCCAAGGAAGGTCGGTTACCGCGACGGAGATTATCTTAGATGCCCCTTGATCCATTAGAACGACTCAAGAGTTTTGGCAAGGTCGCTCACCCAGCGCCTTTCTCAGTGCCTTCAAAAGCAACAGAAAATTCGCCGCATCCGCTGGCCCGTACGGATTCCCATTGCCCGTCGAGTTGGGGTACTCCCTGTATATGGGTCGTTGTATCATTGTCATTGCATGCAAGAAGCGTACCAATCCAGGTCGATACCATCCAATGCATAGTCGCTAACAACTTTGACGAGGTTCGAGACGAACTTTCCGCGTAGGGACGAGCTGGCAGCAATTTGGTGGAACGTCGCGCTTCCGGTCCAGCCACCAACGGAGAGAACGACTTTCGTCCCTTTGCCGCTCTTCTTTGCGCTAGAGACGAGTTGTTTCAGGAATGCAGGCGCGTCCGCGTCCCAGGTAAGCTTGGCAGAGGTGTCCGGGATGGCGAACGCTGCCGATGGGTAAATACGCGAGAACAAACAAGGCGCTAGAGCGGTACCGAAGAAGAGGACGTCAAATTTGGAGTAGTCGAGTTTCTCGGGTGTGTGGGTATACATCGTCCAAGCTGGGAGCGCATTAGCACTAGAACCTCTGGGAAGTGAAAACATACAAGGATAGTAGGCCGCTGCTAGCGGCTTTGCGGCAGCGACTGCAGCGACGAGTTCTTCAGCCGTCTTACGCGACAGGGTCGACGGAAGAGCATCCTCGAGCTCAAACTCTTGCAACGGTACCATTGGAACAGCAGATGCGAGGAAATTCTTTACTATCTCGTTGTGGCGGTAGTCTGCGACCTTCAAGAGGTTGACGAGCCAGCTCTCCAGACCCGCCTTGCGCTCGTTGATCAGCACGTCGTCGACCCATGCGCTGGGAAGGAATGTTGTGACCAGTAGTCGTTTTCGCGGAAGGCCGAAGTCGGTGATACCAAGAGCTGCGTGAAGCGCGGTGAACTGTTATGATTAGCTATCCCTCACGAAGAGAGCTATGGTGATGTACCTCGGAGTAGCGCTTCTCGATCGTCTCAATGACCCCGTCGTAATCCAGCGTGAACTTGTACACGATGTGTGGGCGAGGCGAGGAGCGAGTAGTGTGGCCAGCAGTCTTGATTATCGGCAGCATTGTTAGGCGCGTTCAAGGAGAAGGAAGAATGCTCACGACGCGCAGAGAGGGCGTTTTATGTGCAATCCAGGAACGGGTATCGGCCAAGCCTTCAACGCTGGACATGGCGACGTGGTGGTGAACGAGAGGGGCGGAGCACACCCGTTGCGGAGGCTCAGCCGGTTCGAGACATTGTGTTCATTGTGGCTGAGGCGTTTTTTTGGCTTAAGCGTCTTGAAGCTTGAAGGTTTAAGCTTTGAGGTGCATCGAGCGCACACAGATGGTTCGTGTTGACGCGGCAGAGCGAGCTCGAGGCCAGGTACTGCACTGTTTTGTGCCTTGCGATCTGCCTCAAAAAAGTCGTTTAGGAGCGCAGTGTCGATTGCCAGGCGGACGGAGCATCGATGGAGGAGATGGCGGTCTGTGGCTGAGAGCAGGCTGAGAGTGTCACGCGTCGGCTGGACCTCTTTCTGCTCCACGATGTCGAGTCTCTAGGCCAGCGGCCTTGAGACCGTATTCCGGGCAATCTCCTCTTGCACTCGAACTTGGATTACGCTCTACTTACTCGACCTGGTTTCTGTAGACCCGCAACCAACCAACATTTCAATCTCACAATCCTGACTGCTAAAGCCGCACTAGTATCCTGCTCTTCGCGTCGCGTCTGCTTGTTCTTGGAACGTTCATCTGCCGTCGCAACAGGCTGCAACGGGGTAAATTGTGCGGCATCCCGGTGACAGTCGTCAGGAACGAGGCCGACACGCACACAAGGCGTGGAGACCCTCTCTGTTCCGTCGACACGCGCCTTCCTTTCTCCTCCTCTCTTTCACCTTAACCACGACCACGAACGACTCCACTCTTCTCTTCCCACTAATACCGCCACCCGTCTTCTAACCCAACCGCCATGTCGCTCTGCGCCCACCTGCTCACGCTCATCACCCTCTTTCTCCTCGTCCTCACGGCCGTCGGCGCTGATACCCCCTATGGGCGCTCCGAATACCCTCAGCATCAATACCCAAGCCCCGAACCCCGGCTTCCTCGGCCGTTGGTTCGCGCTTCCCCAGTTCGCGTCTCTAGAACGCGACCTCGGCGGTGACGCGCATCGGGCACGCGTCAGACGCCACGGGCCGCGTAGGCGCACCGTGCACCCGTGAAAGAACGCACGGAACACGTTCTTTGTGCGTGTTATCACTGGGATTCAACGGTTCCGTTTGACCTCTTTGCAGAATGCCTCGAAACGAATATTTAACGACCAACCAGGAGTTGCACACGACACATAGATATTCTCGGGTGTAGAAATTGTAATGGGAACCCGTGTTATACCAGTTTTTTTTATGGATGCTAGCTTATTGAACGCGAGCATCGGGCAGCGTTAGACGCCACGGGCCGCGTAGGCGCACCTTGAACTCGTGGAAGAATGCGCGGAGCACTTTCTTTGTCGGTGTCAATACTACGACTCGACATTCCCGTTTGACCTCTTCGAACGAATATCTAACTCAACCTGAAGTTGTACACCGTAGCACACGACACGGAGATTCTTGGGTGTAGAAATTATAATGGTTATACTACTTTTTATGGATGCTAGCTTAACATTTGCGTGGCCTCTCCCCGCGCGACTGCCGCCATTTTCCTGCGCACATCCCCGCCATCGTGCTCATCCATCCAAGAGCACCTCGCCACCCTCCCCGCCATCTCCATCGCAGCCTCGACATCCCCCATCTCGTAGAACGCTAGGACAAGGTCGAACATCGCCATCCAATACCCCGGAAACGCCTCCATCCCCTCCGTCTCAATCAACCCCAGTTCCCGTTGCGCGACCTTGAGCAGCTCAGGCGCGAGCTTTGTCCGCTGCGTCGCCCTGTTCCGGAACGTCATCGCGAGCTTCATACGCTGTTTATCCACTCGCACGATGCTTGCGCGTCGCGCGTCCGACGCAGGGTCGCTGCAGGCCGGGCAAGTGCAGATGAATTGCCATCCAGCGATGCGTTTCTGCCTTGCAGCGACCGAGGACGCGGGGTTGACGTAGGTTATCGTCAACTCTTCGTCTTGGGCGATGTCCCGAACCGCCGTGACCCTAGAGCTCCAGCTCTGCTCTACGAAACCGGCCGCGCAGTTCGGCGAGCAGCTGTACAAAGGCGTCAGACACTGTGCATTCAAATCAGCGTCACCAACCTGTGGTTTATGCGTGAAAATCGGTCGCAGGTCATGGCATACGCGCCGTCTACGCCGTCCAGCGAGATGTCCGCGCTGTTCGTGTCCAAGATTCCGAGCAGCGGGTTCTCCTCGTCCGAGCTGTTCCGCAGCGCCATGAACGCCTTCCGGCGGTCCAGCGGCATCCTCGCGACCATCAGTCCGACGCCGTCGATTTTCGCCCGGTACTTCATCTCGACCTGCGTCTCTATCCCCGCCTCCCGGGGAACGATGACGGGCGTGTCGATATGCGTCACGAGGAGCGGCCGCTCGTCGACCAGGAGCTCTCCCTGCTCAATAGGACGCGTCGCAAAGACGCCGACACCCTTGGCGCCGCAGTCGCGCAGTCGAAAAGGCGTCTCCCGAGGTGGTTTCGGCGGTCGAGGGAAGCCGGGTCGATTATTGAGCTTTTTCAGCACTTTCGGGTCGAGAAAACACTGTGACGAGTGCTCTCCGGGACCCGGGGTCGCCGGGATGGTGCAGTAGACGGGTCCGTGAGGGTCAGGCGCGTATCCATATTTTTCGACGCGTTCCTCGATCGGAATGGCGTCGGTTAGCGCGTTGAGCGGGTATGGCGCTCCAGAGGGACGATTTGCGAGGGCGGAAACAGCAAGTGAGCGTCGAGAGAGACCAAGGGTGTACTTGAGCATCAAGGTAAGCGACAACTCGATTCGCGGTCTCATGATATGACATAGCAAAAAACGCGTCTATTAACCCGATGTTATTTGATGATTCTCCAGTTAATTCACCGGAGGCCCAAACGGTAGGAGGTCGACATCGCATGCCTGGCCCGTTGCAAGAATCTTGCGGATCATCCCCGACAGCAGCTTCACATTATCCAAAAACAAGCCCGTCGTATTTGCCATCCCACCAGGCATCGTCGAGAACAGGTCGTAGTACATCCCGCACGAGAAGGACGCGTTGAACGGCGCGGGGACCGGCGCGTCCGGCACGTACACGCCGTTCTCGTCGTTGCGCCCGGGGAGGAAGAACGCTTCGGGCGCCGTTGCGAGCAGCGCGTCGATGATATCGCCGGCGTGTTCGCCGCCGGTCTTTGGGCGTGCAGCCCGGAACCAGTTTGCGGGGAAGGTTTGGTTGCGGAGGAAGGAGCCGATGATGGGGAGGGTGGCTTGCTCCGTCGTTCCGTTCGCGAATGTGCTATGTGCGCGTCAGTAACTGCGGATGCGGCGGAGAAGACTGCGCACTCGAGAAGGAACGAAGCTTCTGTGAACATGGCGTTGAAACGAATCAAGGAGATGGAGAACTGTAGCGCCGTGAGCCTCGAAGGACAAAGAAAGGAACGTTCCAACCTTCGGATCATTGGCGTGGTTCGAAATGAGGTTCATGTGCTTGATAGCAGCCATAGTCGCCGGGTTGAACACGGTCGAGTTACCGTCCGGTCCGTCGCCTCCAAACTTCCCGAGTTGCAGCAAGTCCTACAGATTCCATGAGCGCTGGTGATTTATACTGAAAACACCAACCATATCGTAGAGCAGGTTCTGGAAGTTGCGGTTATCGCCAATAGCGACGTCCGCGCGGGTCATCGACGCGTCGCCCTCGAATCCACCATGCAGCGCAAGGCCGCCCGGTCCCTGAGGGCTCCCCAGATTCTTAGGCAGCGGCTTCACCAGGGGCGACAGCCCACCAATGGAGAGCTTGTTCGTGAACGGATTACCTCGCATGAGCTACGTTAACGCGTGAGTTCATTTCGGAAACCCGGAAAGAAGCATCTCGTTCTCACCATGTTCGCTGCCACAAGGAACGCGCCAAAGTCGATTTGCGTATTGAACGCCTCCAACATGCCATTGACGATATCTTCAAACGTCGCAATCCCGTTACGCGGGATGTACCCGTGGTTGGCGAGTGTGTTCATACCGGGGCAGGCTGAAAATGAGCGGGAGTTTATTGCGGC
This sequence comes from Mycena kentingensis (nom. inval.), assembly GCA_014461125.1. Classification (NCBI taxonomy): domain Eukaryota; kingdom Fungi; phylum Basidiomycota; class Agaricomycetes; order Agaricales; family Mycenaceae; genus Mycena; species Mycena kentingensis (nom. inval.). The sequence goes on along the minus strand of JACAZG010000021.1, from coordinate 293,348 downwards.
GGAACGAACTCACGTCCACGCTGGTCTTTAGGGCCCGGGGCCTGGAAGGGGTGTGCAGCGTCGGGGATTTGCTTCGTACCCGTCTCTGTTGGCCGAGGCGGGAGCGCGATACGCGTGCCAGTCTGGCCATCGAGCACTTGCCCTGGGTTCGCAGGAGCGCGAGCCTCGTAAGCATTCTGCCCTGGCCAAGCGACCGATACAGACGCGTTGAGAAGGGAGAACAAGGCAAGAGATGCTAGTGAACGCATGAGCGGGGGGAAGTTTTGAGTTAACGGCAGCGAAAGTCTACCTCTTATACTGCCGCCACTGCGAAGCGTGAGCGCGCCGACGTCGTGAATAAAATCAGTACAAGTTTGGCTTCTAGCCGAGGCCGAAGGCTGTTTGGTACGCATCCATTGGCGCGTGTGCCGCAGCCCGTCCGATCCTCGAGAGTCCGCAGTGGCAGGCATTGACAGAGAACAGCTACCGATGCTGGTTCAGCGTATTATTGGCTGTCGTAGTCGGGCACCTCGGGTGGGGCTTTGCGTCTATGGTTGGCTCGGGACGCGTAACGTCCGATTAGAGGTCGTAAAGGTCGTATATCTGCATAGTAAAGCCTTGATGCGCGGCCATATTTTACACCTACTGGCAAGCATTCGGTACGGAGATCATTAGTTTTCAAAAGGGTCGCCGCCGCCAAGTGACAAGAATAGAAAGGAACGACGATTCTTTTGGTCGGCGTGCCGAAGACTGTTGGTCCGAGTCGTGGGCCAGTGCAAGGGAAAACTTAATCCTAACGTTTCATTATATGATGGCGCAGGTGAAAGGGCACAAACTTTGTACTGCGATTCTGTAAGTAACTGGGTTCACAGATTTACATATAAGGAACACAAAGACACCTCAGTTGGAAGAAATAGTTATTTCTTTTTCGTTGAATGGTCCCGCCACATAAAGGCTTCAAACATTTAATGAAATGTTGCTAGGAACTTCACCTGATCGGCCTATGAAAGGCTTGAGAGATTCCTTTGCGCAGCTATGCGCCCAAAAATCCGCAGTCCGCGCAGCTCACAAACAATAGAACTTTCACGTCAATCTCTACAGCTGTAGAAGCACTTTTCAATTGACGGAATCGTTGCTTTTTTGAAGCTCGGCGCGCTGTCGAAGACGGCGAGCGGATTATATTTGCAAACGAAACTGAAGCATCTAGGCTATAATACGAATAAGTAGATAAATAACTCGAGACAGGTCACAGCCCCAACGCGTCGCACTTCTGCTGTACCTTTGCGAGCTGATACTCTGTGGGAGTATCAATACCAGAAACAAAGAAAACATAAACACGCACGTCCCAACGGGCTGTCCATCGAATAAAGCGTCATGGTCGTCAACCCATTCTGGAGATCGACCAGCAAGGCCACCTCTTCCTGATCATACAGCCCCAAACCCAGTCCCATGCTCCCGCCGGAGCTCGTGCTCGCGCCCGCATTGGCGCGAAAATACCTCGTCCTTTCAATCTCGCGCAGCACCACCTGACACGCGAGTAGTAGTAACGTCCCTACTGCGGGACTCGCGCACAGGAAATCGGGCACGTTGGCATCCCCGAAGGTGGTGATGATGTTCCGCGCAGCCGCGACAGCGATGTTCGCGTTCCCCGTCGTGTCGGCGTCGTTCTTGTGCAGCTGGATGAGCGCCGCGTTGAGGAGACTTTGCGTTAGGGCGAGAATGCGCGCTTCTTCGCTGCGATTGTAGTACGCTGCGATAGGCGGGAGCTGTGCGGTAAGCTGCTGAACGCGCGTTTCAAGCCAGGCGCTACCGCTGGCGTGAGCAGCAGCTGTCTGCGGTGGCATTGCTTTGAAAGGTGTGAGCTGCATGTAAGGATCTTGTGGAGAAAACTAGCCTGGCGTCCACCTTCTACCAAGCTGCATCGCGCGCTGCAGTAAGACCGACGCCTGCACATGGAGCGAAAACGGCGAACTTGGACCCGCAACACCATGCGCCACCAACGACTGGACCGTGTCACTGCCCCGCAAATCAGCTGGCAGCATGCCTAGCTCGTACTCGTTCAGCTCAAGCGGCCACGGCGTATCGATGCTCAGCCCCGGGGACTCAAGGACACCGAAGTTGTTGTTCGGGGATCGCACGGACATGAGAAGGTTATTCTGGTGGCACACGATCGTCCAGAAACCGCGAATGCGCTCCCCTTCCTCGACACTGTCGCGCGGCGGGTCCGGAAGCGCATCTAAGCTTGCGGCAGACGTCCCGAGCATCGGCGGGGTCGGCGGGCGGGAGGAGCGGATGCGATGGAGCTGGTAGCCCAGTGCGAGGGTCACGGCGCCGTTCATGTGGAACTCGGCTTCGAGGAAGTGCTTGGTCCTCAGGAAATACGTCGAGAGCAGGACGTGCGCCTGGACGGTATGAATGCGATGCGCGGAATGCATCGTGTCGGAGAGCTCTGTCGCGATGTGCTGCTGCGCGCGCCGGATAAAGACCGCCTCGTACGAGACCATCGGTTCCGAGCGTGAGAGGTGGATGCCCCAGAGGTATGCTGCACATAGAAGAGCCGGCGATGGTTGGGCTGGGTGTCCTAAGGGGAGTTGCAGCAAAGCGGAGACGCGAAAACGACCGGTGTGCATGAAGAAGCCGTACTGGACTGCGTGGGGGAGGAAGGAGTCGAGGAGCATCGGCAGCATATCGGGAGGAGGCTCTTGGATACCGAGGAGCGCGTTGTCCGAGCCAGAGGAAAGCAAGCCTGAGCCATCTGGATGCACAGGGTCAGTGTTTGGTTGGGAGTGAGAGGCGGCCGCATACCTGACAATCCGCTTGACGCGATACTGGGACTAGGAGGAAGACCAAAGGAAGACGGACCCGCTTCAGGCTGAAGAAGCAACCTAGACGGCGCACCGCTCGGTCCTTCCAGCTCCGAAACGCGCGCCTTGAGACGCGATATCATCGCCTGCAGCTCCCGCGTCCGAGAATTCCCGTCGGTGTACTCGCATTCATCATCCTTCGGGACTCGAATGCATGGTCCACAAACGGGGCGCTGTCCTCGATGAGCTTCGGTACACTGTCCGTAGTCGAGACTGCTCACCGCGCCGTCGCATCGCTACATACGTGCCAACATGTGAGCACGGACGGGCGCGACGAACGCTAAAAAAACACGTACAATCTTGAGATGCCTACGAACGCGGTTCAGGACAACGAGCCTCACAAGAGGGACCACACACCTGCAGTTCAAACACGCTTTGCCTCGTCTCAAAGGCTCCGTCTTGGGCTTTGGCGGTCGTTTCCTAGCCGGTTTCTTCGGTCCTTCGCTTGCACTCGAAGCCATGGTAGTTGCAGCACTTACCGACAGCTCGGAGCCTCCGTGTCGCTAATATACGCGTCGGGCTCGACTGGGCAGTCCAGTGAAAGCCGGTTCTGCTGCATAATGTAGAATAAGCAGCACGGGGGCCGCAGTAAAGTGGAGGGCGCAAGTAAACAGCATCGGGGTGACGGGCTGAAAGATCGCCGTGTGGCCGTGGCTTGACTGAGCTTGACTGAGATATACTGCCGGCCTTCAGATGATTTTCCGCGACGTGGGGCTGTGGTGGCTGCGGTCATGATGCACATACCGCGGTTTTTCTTGACATCCAGAGCGCGAAACCCGTGCTCGCGATGGAATTCCGCGGGGAGAGGGAGTCAAAACACGTCCGAAGCACGGACAACAAAGACATTTGTAGAATTGCACGCGGGTGCCTCAAACAATATACGCGGCATCGACCCAGGACGCGAAATCGCTCCCAACTGCACTCGAGATGGAGAAGGCCGCGGCTTGGGAGGACGACAACGCAGTGGCGAAACTCGGGCGGGCAAGCCCAGACGCGCCGCTCCCCGTGGTATTGAAGTCGCCAAAAAGAATAGAGTCGGTTCTGGGCTCGGATGACGACCACTGCGACCATAGTGCTCGATTCGGCGCAACATTGAGGACCGTGTTCTTGAAGACGACCCTAGGAAATTGGTTGAAGATATCTCAAGTCGAGACAAAGATCATACTTGGCGAAGTCTGTAGTGGGTTGAGCAGAAGCGAGCAAGTAACCGAAGACACGCACTGCCCCAGGGACGTCCAAAGTACCAATTTCCAGCCGTGTTAGACGCCGCCCCAGAGGCGAGGACAATAGTGTTCTTGTTGAACACATCTGCAAACATTTCAGAATGGAACGAAGGAGGAAATAGTCGCTGACAGCTGAAAGCGTCGTTGGATTCCCGACCACTCGCGGAGACCCATCCCGCTGCCTTGACTGCGATTGTATTGCCACCAAAGTACGCTGCGCCTATTTGTTGCGTAATGAGGTCACGGTTTTTGTAAAAGAGACAGAGCCGTACCCAAACGTCCAAAGATAAAGTCCGTCGCGCCCTGCGCTGTTGAGCAAGTCGCACAAAGAAGAACCAAAACGACAGACCTCGATGTAGCCCTTCAAGTAGACCTGCGTGCCCTGGTTCGCATACAAGGTGTCCTGGTACCCATAAAACCCACACGCGTACAGCCCAACGCGCGATCCGTACTGCGAAATCGCAATCGCCTGCACGCCCGCGCCCAGCACATTCTTGACGTTAACGTTGTAGAGCTTGAAGTCGTTCTTGTGGATGCGAAGCGTTCCGCTGGCATCGTTCGACCCTGCGGCAGTCGCGTTGCCCGCAGCGACGATGTTAACCTGGTTGCCGGTGTAGGTGCTCGTGTCCTGCGTGAAGCCGTAGATCTGTGCGCTGCATTAGCGCGAACGAGGACCTGGACGGGAAGGCGCACCGTTAACGGCCCCGCGCGCGTGATGGAGACCTGTCCGTTGTAGGTGCCGGGGAAGATGAAAATTGAACGCGAGCTGCTGTCGTTGGGGAGCGACGCGACTGCCGCGACCAATGTCGAGAATTCTCCTGATGTGGTCGTTCCAGCCCGGACGACAATGGAGCCGGCGGGTGGCGTGGTACGCGAGGCGCCGAAGGCAGATGCTGCAAAGAGCAGGGAGAGAAGAGTAGCGGCCAGCATTCTGGAGTCGCTTGGCAAAAGCCACCCGCGTACTTTGGTTTAAAAACAAATCGTAGAGATAGGCTCGGCACGTCTTGTGCAAGGCTCACGAGGGCGCAAAGCTTCGCCGGCCCGGAAGTAACCTAGCCACTTTATCCGAGGTTCAAGGAGGTTCAGCCGCTTTTTTTTAGAAGAAAGAGGTCATTGAGGAGAGCCGTGAATGTTCTGGCAAAGTTCAAGATGAGTAAAATGTCAACAGCGGTTTCACTCAAAAGCCTTCGCCCGTAGCCGCCATAATTTGGCTGCTTCATGCTCGGATCAGAACTTCCCGTGCGTCCGGAAATCCGATAAGTCAGCGCTCGCCCGATACTCCCTAAACTTCTAAAGCCTAGGGAATTGACCAAAACTACACATGGATGGGATCCTGCTGAACCGGATCTTGGGAACCGGGACGAAGCGCGCCGCACAAGCGTTGTCGCGTCGTCTAATAACTGAGACGGCGCGGGCGTCCACTACAGCTGCGCCCTCGGACATCACCTGGGGCTACCTGCCTTGGGAGCAACGAGGGTGTCATCCGGAGGAGCGGCCTGTCTTCAAGCACAGCGTAGGTGGTTGTGGTACTGGGAAATAATGAACAGACCATGAACAAAGGTGTGTACTGTGCTGCATTTAGCGCGGGGAGGTGTAGAAATTCAAAGAATGATCAGGAAGCCGAGATGCCCAATATGGGTGATTGTGATCACATTCAAAATATACTCCTGCACCAGTGCGAGCTTACTGTAGTAATCGGACTGTAAGTACAGATTACTGCAGTAATATCACCGTCAATCTCACTATTTCAAACAAAGCAACAACATTACGACTGTGTATACAACCCTGTAGTCATCCGACCGTAAGTTCAGACATTTTTGGAATTTCAACCTCCGGCTGACTGAAAAACTTCCTTTTAATTAAGCTGATTTAAGCAATGAGTTTTTTTGGCCCCGTAACACATAACTCGAACTTAGGGCCGGAAGAGTACAGTATTATACTGTAATAGCTTCTATATCGGCTGCATGTGAATAAATCCTGGCAGAATTGACCTAGCATTTTGTTTGATTTCCATTTTTCTTGGTAGCTCTTTGTGCCAATCAACAATTCCATGGATGGACCTCGACTGCAGATGCCTGGATCTTTATACTGCTTTGATATGGACAATACGGTACCATTCTGACCACATGTTCAGGTGACAGATGACGCACACTAGACTTAGTGAACATGGTGACGGGTGATACCCACTTTCTCCCGCCGAAAATGGCTTAATGTGATAATTTTCTGTTAAAATTTACGGTCTGGCTGATGCTGGATAAAAGAAAGTGAATAAGTACAAAAAGTGAATATGTGGGTGACGGGTCTAGATAAAATCCGGTCAGAATGGTATTGTAGTTGTGCATCTCCAGATGTGTCGTTGTTCTCTCTCGGAAGGCCGGGATAGCATTTGAAAGTAGACCCCAGTTCAGAACCTTTGATAATTATCCCAAACATCTAAAGTTTGTTTCCCATTATTATATGCATGTCCCGCTCTGCAGAAAGTCCGGCCATTGAAAAAACCGGATTTGAGTTATCAACTGGATTGGTGACCGGTGTGACCGGTGGCCGATCGCTGCCCTCCCCGCGTCGCCGCGAGCAAAGGACTCATGAGGTTTGGAGACCAGTAGCTATAATACTGGATATGTATGTAACGGACTGTGCCGCTGTAGCTATAGTGGAGGACTCGGAACAACGAGCCGGAGGTTCAAATGTGGCACCCATAACTTGAAGGGAACGCGTTGAAGCGCGTTCCCTTCCAGCATCCCTCTTTGATTGAGTGAGCTATTGCACAGGGTTCAACACTCAACACCGATGGCAATGAGCAGCCACTTGACTGCCAGTGTGCACCTGCCATACTGACTAAGTTGCGGCGTGTGTGGGGTAGCGGCGTCGACCTTGGTCGACGTCGAAGTTGTTGGCGGTACGGTGTGCATCGCGACGCGTGGATACCGCCCGGGGGCGCGTTTGCTGCGGAGCTGTAGCACTACTATAGCTAGGAACTATAGCAGCTTGGACTCAGAGTTGGTAATTAGGAAGAAGCCGATCGGATCCGTCGATCGGCATCTTTCGGCCAGTACACCAGTCACACCGGTCACCACCGGCTTAAATTTGGTTTTTACATTACCCGGACGATCTCCCGCTCTGTAAATGATACTTGTGTGTGTGAATCACGAGAGCATCCGCGAATTGAGAAAACCGAATGTTCGGCTACCGAACATTCGGTTCTGATGGCAAGTTCGGTTCTGATGGCACATCCTCGGCACCCATTCGTCCCCATCGTCCAGCGCCCGGCGCCCGCCCAGTCCTCCGGTGCCTGTCAACGGCAATGAAGACGACCTTCCGACGCCTGCAGAACTTTACGCGTCGCCGCCTTTCCCACCCGTGCGCCGCGCGTCCTTCAAGCCCCAGCGCAAACCTCACGGCTTCTCGGTCAGAAGGTGTTGAGGATGGATTGGGAGGCAGGACTCTGAGGAGCAGCGAGAGCAAGGTCGAGATCATAGAGGAGTGTTGGGTCGAGCAAGGAGGCCGAGTTTGTCGCGCGACACCGACGTTACTGAAGCTTTGCCGAAGCTGCTTGTATCACTAACTGCGGCGTCGTCTTCCCCGTCGCGCTTACATATCATTCCTATGTACTGTACTACTAAACCGCTGGCTTGGGACCCTCGGATTAGTTTTTGTATCTCTCCGGAAAACAAAACAGCGGCTGTGATGGAGGTCAGCCAGCGTGAACGCTGCAGACGCGCCACGCACCCTGCATTGTCACCAGCGTCGGCGTCGGCGTGAGCATAACACTGAAACAGAGGACCAGGCTGGTACCGTCACACAGCCGAAAATTGTGACACAGCCGAACTTGAAAAGGCAAGTTCGGTTTTCTCAATAGCCGGATTTTGTGTGAATCACAGGTTTGAACCGATGTTCCCACGGTTCAAAAGTCAAACAGGGTATAAATGGTTCCATAGTAAATGTACGAGAGCGTAACCTGAGCGAAATAAACTAGCTATCAATTCGTGCTGTCCATCTAAACCTTGTTGGGACCGAAAGGCAATAGCGTGACATCACAAACATCCCCACCAACCAGTCCCTTCTGCACCGCCGCAGCCAACAGCTTAACATTCTCCCCAAACACGCCCGTCGCATTTGCATAGCTCATGGGGCTGTTCGAGAGGATGTCGTAGTACATCGCGCAGGGGTAGCTCGCGTTGAACGGCGCGGGCGGCGGGGCCTCCAGCACGTACTGCCCGTTCTCGGTGTGCCCGGCCTCGACCTTGACACCACTGGCGAAGACGGCCTCCATGATCGCGTCGGCGTGCTCGCCGCCGGTGCGCCGAGTCGCGGGGCGGAACCAATCCATCGGGAAGGTCTGGTTGCGGAGGAACGAGCCGAGAACGGGGAGGGAGGCTTCGGATGTCGTTCCGTTCGCGAACATGCTGAAGAGCATACCTCAGAAGTGTGCATCCGGGAGAGAGTCAGGACTTACTCAAGAAGAAAAGAAGACTCGGTCCAGATCGCGACGAAACGGGTGGGGGAAATGGAGAACTGTCAGGATATGAACGCATATTCACAAAGACAGCGAGCGACAGACCTTCGAATTCTTGGCCATGCTGTTACGGAAGGCGCGGGCCCGAGCGGCAGCAATTGTCGCCGTATTGAACACCGTCGAGTTGCCAAACGTGCCGTCCTCGCCGAATTTACCGAGCTGGATGACCATCTGCGGAGGGGTCAACACCCGACCTCATCAAGGAGAATCCGCTGCGCACCTGGTCGTAGTCGAGGTTCTGGAAGTGGGCGTTGTCGCCGAGGTTGACGTCGTCGCGCGTCAGCGAAGCGTCGCCCTCAAACCCACCGTGCTCCGAAAGACCACCCGGAGGCTTTGTGTTGCCTGGAACCGGTGGGACCATCGAGGAGACGCCGCCAAGGGAGAGCTTGTTGAGGTATGGGTTGCCTTTCATCAACTGTGGAATTTAGTTTGACTCGAGTAATCCAGTTAGAGCGTACCATGTTCCCGGCGGCGATGAACGCGCCAAAGTCGAGCTGCAAGACATCAGGACACCAAATACTTCCGCTGAAAGATACTGTACGTCGATATTGAAGACCTATCGAGCAATGAGCAGAATTTCTTGGAAAAACACGCCGGCGTACCTCAATCATCCCGTTGACGAGATCCTCGAAGCTGACGATCCCGTTACGCGGGAGGTATCCGTGGTTTGCCATCGTGTTCAATCCAGGGCACGCTGGAGAGCTCGTTAGTCGTCGAAAAAGTTGAGGAAACCGAAAGCTCACGGCCACGCTGGTCGTTCGGTCCGGGCGCCTTGAACGGGTGCGCCGCGTCGGGAATGCGCTTGGTAGCACGGTCGAGATGGTCCGCCGGGAGCATAATCTTGACGGCCTTTGTCGACCCGCGAGGCACCGGGGTCCCATTGTTGTCCATGCCAGGCCATGCGACGGCAGCGGAGACGTATAGAGTGAGGAGCGAGAATGAAGCAGCGAAGCGCATTTGGTGTGGTGAAGAGAGCAGAGAAGAGAAATGAAGTTTCTGAGGAGAACCGCCGCTGCTTCTTGCATTTATACGTTTGTGCAGCAACGTAAAGAGATAGCCCGAGGCCGGGGTTGGTTGAGGCTGATATCCGGGGCTCCGAAAAGCGCTGCAAGAGAATGCCACGATATAGCGATGGATGAGGCTATGAGGGAGTTGGTGGCGGAGAACAGAGGCAGGACGATATCTCGGCTACCGGAGCCTTTTTGTCTTTGTTCCCTCTCTGTGTTTATTGTATTTTATTTTACTTTTTCTGCTGCACCAAAGAAACCATGCAGCGATACTCGACCTCAGAATAGTGAGCAATAAGTGCAGTGCGTACGAGACTTGATCGTGAGGACAAAGCCACGAAAGGCTGATGTTGACTGAAAACGGGTGACTACGAGCGGAACAGTAGAGAACCAAGCCGGGACAGCCTAATATAGCAAACCTGATTGGTCTCCGAGCCAAATACGGTCACGGACAAGTAATGGGTTGTACCCTACCAGTCGCGTTCAATCCACGAGGCTCTGAGCGATAAACATAGGAAGAGGTAGGCGAGCAACTTGAAGTGCGCTGCAGTGCAGCCAAAGTTGAGGAGGTATTACAGACAACGACTTCCGTGATTTCCGAGCTCACGCAAACACGCGTACATGCACTGCAATGTTAAGCCAACTTAGCCAAAGCCGGACGGACTAGCCAACCACAAGGCTTCTTGGTATTAATACCTTTGTCTTCGCCCATTTCGTTTTACGGTTCCCATTCTCCGTCGGACATCGTCGCTGCGCGTCGCCCCGCGGAGGTAAGTCTCCCAAAGCACCGCATCCTCCTCGGGAGGACGGAAGTTGCACAACACCTCTTTTCCTTTCCATTTCGAATTTGTGTTTCGTCTTTTCCTAGGCCTTTTGTGTCCTATTCCTCCTGCAACGGCAGCAAAAACGGGTCGATAAACTCCCCGAACGCACGAACAACCCGCGCGTGCTCGTTGAATACCTCAAAGCACCTCCTCCGATCCACACGCGCGCGCCAAAGTAAACACCTCTCAAACGCTGCAGTCTTCTTCGGGTCGAGAAGCTGCGCGAGCTTGCTGCGCTGCGCCTCGACGTGAGCCATCCAAGGCAGCTTCAACAGCCGCGCCGCCCACAGACTCGCGCGTGGCGCGTCCCCGAGCGCGATGTACGCGACCAGCAACATCGAGGTGGCCATGTAGAAGCTGTTTGACGCTTGCAGGCCGTCCTTCTCGATGAGCGCGATCTGCTCGGTGCATTGCTGTATGATGAGATCTTTGGGGAGGTTCCAGTCGACGATCCATTGCGCCGGGTTCGGCGTGAGGACCTGGAGGCGCGCGCGGCGCGGGTCGGAGGTTGGTGCGTCGAGGCAGGCGGGGCAGGTGCACGTGAAGCTGTATGATGAGAGCTCCGCCTTGCGTCGTTGCGCGGAGGCGAGTAAGGTCGCGTAGTTGTTGGTGAGCTCCTCGCCCTCGGCGATGTCGCGCGCAGCAAACAGCCAGTGCGAGAAGGATGCCTTGTCGAAGCGCGATTGCGTGTTTGGAGAGCAGCTGTACGAATCCTGGTAAGTCTGAACCAAAAAAAAAAATATCTAAAACACACCTATGATTCATGCGCGTTATGTTCGCCGGCAACGAGCTATACCGCCCCTCCAAGCCTGTCCACTTTCCCGGACGGAGACCCGACACACCACACCCGTTTGTCCGAATCCGCCCGTGAACAGGCCCCGAACTGCCGTCAACGTGGCTATTTGCCAGCCCCATAAACTCTGCGCGGTTCTCAGGTCGCATCTCGTCGACAAGAGTCTGCATGTGCCTCTCGAAATCATCCGCCGCGGTATTGCCCAGGCTGACCGACACAGCAGAGGCGGATACGACCCGACGGGGCGGCGGCAGGGCAAGAGTGGTGAAGAGCAGCGGCCGCTCTTGCAGGATGAGATCACCTTGCTTGAGCGGACGAGTGGCGAAGAGACCGATGCCCTTGCCAGGCGACTCGGCAACGCGGAACGCCGGCTGGACCCCCGCTGTCTGCGTCTCCATCGACTGCAGGAACCCAGGTGTGTCGAGAAGGAGACGCTTGGTCTCCGGCCATATGAGGCATACAGCTACGGGTTCGCCTGGGCGCGCATTGGCTGGGATTGTGCATACAATCGGGGATTTGTCGAGCGGGAGGCGCCCTCCGAGGTCGAGAGGGTGTCCGATGATTTGTTCTGAGATGCTCAGTAAGGAGAAGAAGCAAGTCGAGGGCAACGTACCTCGGTAGGTCGGGCTCTGCGCCGAGTTGGGATTCGTGGAAGCACGGACAGTCGGCTTGGTTTTGGCGTCTTTCAGGAACCCACGACGCATGGTCGTCGAGAGCAAGATGTGGGAGATTGTGCGGAGTGGGCACCATCGATACACGAGGAAAGCTTGTGCAGCGTAGACTATTTTCGGCTTCCAAACGCGACCGACGACAAGACCTGTGTGTTACTAATTATAAGTATGCGAGGGAAGGGGCGAAGCAGGGCTGAGCTCTCCCGCGTTGTGGTTCCTAAACATAGTTTAGGCGCATCGAGACCCATGCGCATATATACTGTACGGTACGAATTCGAAAATTCCGCAAGTTGAGAACGCAAGCTGCTTGAGCATTGTGAGATCTGTCAAGGTTTTCCGAGGTTTTGGGACATTAGTGCGGGACTCGTAGAGCATGGTTGGTGGAAATGGCAGGAATCAAGGGTCGCGAGCAGCTCGTGATGCATTGATGGCCAAATTGCTTCTGCTTAACGCCTGGTCCCTGGGCAGTCACTCCGACGATCTTTAATTTGAACACAACTTTTTTTTTGGGCCGCCCGCCCGGTGCCACCCCGGATCGGCTCGGATCGTCCGGACCGGCGCCAAAAAAAAAAAAAAAAAAAAAAAAAAAAAAAACTTATAACGGCTCCTTTATATTCCTTGATCCCCGCCAAAGGGGTTCAGATCAAGAATCGGCCATATGGGGTGGTCCACGGTCAGGAAAAAAAAAGTTTCGGTTGTGTACTTGGGGCAGGTGTTGGCTCTAGAAAGGTCCTTCTCCTACTACATAATCCAATATGCATAACAGCCATGCTTGAGATGGCCAGGCCTCGGAAGTGTCTAAAACAAACAATCAAAGGTGTCAGCAACAAGGCGAACCCGATATTCTCAGGCGGGTTTCGGGATTCCGGATCGGGATTCCCACGGTTCAGTTCGGGTTCCTCTAGGCGACCCTCGGGGTAAGCAGTACGTCCAGGTTCGCTCCTGGGGAATAGACGAGAATACTCTACAGTACAGTCGTAGTCGACGGGTATAAGTACTACTCGGGGACGTATAGGGAGATGTTGGTTGTCGGGTTACGGACAGGCGTATAGGGAAATGGGGACAGATGGCGGCTGTCGGGATCGAGCGGAAAGGGATAGTGGGGATCGGATAGAGAGGAGGGTCGCTGTAGGAGTCGTGTCATGACATCACCCCCCCCTCAAGGTTCGACGTCTCGGCGAACGCGAAGTGGATGCGTCGGGTGCAGGGTCGGGATTCTTGGCGGCTTTCTTTTTTCGGCCGATACTGCGGTCCTTAGCCCGCAAAGTCCACTTCTTTTGCATCAAAACCTCGCGAGGTGCCTCGGGGAACCGAGCGAAAAATTCTTCCAGTAACTCGTCGCAGTTGACGAGCATCCCGCGGGGTTCCCATGTCCACTCTTCCCTCGGATAGCCGCGCCATTTGATAAGGTAGCGTAGAGAACGCCCTCCCGTCGCGTACTTCCATTTCAGTATTTCTTCCGCCTCGTACTCGGGGAGCATATCCCGAACTTCCGGCGGCGGCGGGGGCGGGTTTTCCTGGTGTTGCGCGTATGGCTTGGTGTATGGGCGCAGGAAGACCGTATTGAACACCGGGTGTACCTTCCATTGCCCCGGCAACTGCAGCTCATAGGACATGGACCCGACCTTTCGAAGGACTTTGAACGGTCCGAAGCGTTTGTCGTCCAACTTCTTCGCTGGACGGTGGGTGACGAGGTTAACCGTTGAAAGGTACACCAGATCCCCGACGGCGTAGTCGGGATCGTCGCGTCGGCTTCGGTCGTAGTACATCTTCATCGTCTCCTGCGCCTTAGCCATCGCTGATGCGGCATCTTCGCGAGCAGCCTTCATGCGTTCGGCGAAGTCCGACGCTGCCTCCGTCGGGATTTCCCTCGATGGCTCGTTCGTCTTTCTCGGGTGAAACCCGAGCGTCAAGTAGAACGGGGAATATCCCGTTGACGCGCTGACCTTATCGTTGTGCGCGAATTCGGCCAACGCTAACCAATCGGCCCAGTCGTCCTGCTGGAAGTTGGCGAAGACCCTCAAGTATTGCTCGATTTCCTGGTTTACGCGTTCCGTTTGCCCGTCCGTCTGGGGGTGATGGGCCGTCGACGCGTTGCTCTTTATTCCCAAGAGCTTGTTCAGATCCCGCATGAAGTTCCCCACGAAATGACCACCCCGATCGCTGATGACCACCTCGGGATATCCGAAGTCCTTCCAGACGTGGTCGCGATACAGGCGGGCCACTCCCTCGCCGGTGATGTCTTTGTCACACGGCATCACCCGAATACCCTTGCTCAACCGGTCTACCACGACGAGGATACAGTTGTATCCCCGCGACGTTGGCAAATCCACGATGAGGTCCACCGAGACGTATTGCCAAAGCCGTGTAGGGACCACGTTTGGTGATAGCTTGCCCGTTTTCCGGAGGGGAAAAATCTTTGTTCGTTGACAGGTCGGGCAAGCGTTGACATATTTTCTCGCATCCCGCGTTAGAGCGGGCCACCAGTAGTTGCGTCCGACCAGCTCTGCGGTCCGGAATTGCCCGGGGTGACCGATTATCTCGTCGTCGTGGTGGCGGCGGAGTACCTCGTCGCGGACCGCCTTGTCCGGCGGTACATAGACGAGCCCCTTTCGTGTCCACAGCCCCTCCTCCTCTTTCCAATCAGTGTTCTCCGCGTCGGCTTTCTCCTGTTTGACCTGCTCCTCGTCCTCAACCTCCGTTGCTCGGATGAGGTCCAAGATATCTTCCCCCGCCGTTCGCTCCAGCACTTCCATCGCCCGCACGGCCGCAACGTCCACGCTCATCCGGGCGGCGGTGAAACCCGGTGTCGCGTAGAAACCCGACTCGTCGTCGGGAATCTCCGTGTCGGGGTCGGGATTCGCCCATCCCCCGGGTAAGAGTGTGATGTTGGCGTTGTCGCCTTTCCCGCGTTCGTGACCAGTTCGTCGGGATAGCGCGTCGGTTTTCCCCTGGGTCTTGCCGGGTTTGTAATGAAGGCGGAAGTTGTATTCGCTCAACTCCAGCGACCATCGAGCCTGTCGGCGGTTCAACTTCTTGGTGGTCATGAAGTACTCCAGGTTCTTATGGTCGGTCCAAATGTCGAAGGGGTCGTCCGTTGCGTGTAGGTAAGGTCGCCATTCGGTTAGCGCTCGCATGATGGCTAACATCTCTTTGTCGTGGATGTCGTAGGTTGCGCTCGACATCATTCAAGCTCTTCGACATGAAGGCAATTGGGACCCAAACGCCGTCCTGTTCCTGGGACAAGACGGCTCCCGTGGCGAAATCCGACGCGTCGGGCTTCCACTCGCCATGCACCGTCGTCCGTCGGGAAGTGGAGGACGGGTTCGGACGTGACCTGGTCGATTAGCGTGCGGAAGGCGCGTTCCTCTCGAGGTCCCCAGGACCACGCGGAGGTCTTCTTGGTTAACGCGGTTAGCGGTTTGGCGTGTTCCGAAATCCCGAATAAACCGTCGGTAAAAGTTGAGAAACCCAAGGAAACTTTGCACTTCCTTTACGTTGCGCGGCGTTGGCCATTCCCGAACGCCTGCGACTTTAACGGGGTCCATTTTCATCATCCCGTTTCCGACAATCACCCCGAGGTACTCGACCTCTTCCTTCTCGAATTCGCATTTGTCGGGTTTGAGATACAGGTTGTGCTCCCGCAGGATCGCGAGCACTTCCCGTACTGTCGTCCGATGCTCCTCCAGTGAGCTGGAGTAAATGAGAATATCGTCGAGATAGACGATAACCCGCCCCTCGGCGATGAGGTCCCGGAATATCTCGTTCATCATCGATTGGAAAGTCGCGGGCGAGTTGGTGAGTCCGAAGAACATTACGAGCGGTTCGAACAACCCACGGTTGGTGATGAAGGCGGCTTTCTCCTCGTCCCCTTCCTTAATCCGAATGTTGTTGTACCCCCATCGGACGTCGAGCTTGGTGAACCACCGCGCCTTTCGGAGTTTGTGCATGATGTCGGAAATGAGGGGAATGGGGTACCGGTTCTTCACCCTTATCTCGTTCAGTTTCCGGTAGTCCTGTACCGGTCGGAGTTTCCCGTCTTTCTTCTTTACGAAGAAGAAGGGGGAGGCGTAAGGGGACTTGGAGGGGCGAATGCGCCCTGTCTCCAAGTGTTCCGCAATGAATGCGTCAAGCTCCTTTTGTTCCGCGCCGGACAGCGGGATGCACCGCCCTTTTACCGCCCCGGCGTCGGGTTGGAGTTCAATGGCGTGGTCCCACTTGCGGCGCGCAGGGAGTTGGTCGAACGACTGCTTCTCGAACACCCCCCGGAATTCTTCCAGATAGTGCGCGGGGACACTCTCCTCGAGCGTCTTCTCTTGTTGGGCCGCGTGCACCGCGGCTGCGAGTTTAGTCGCCACACTCTGCATGGCCCGGAGCTGCGCGGGTTCCGGAGGAGTCGGGCCGGCCGCCGGGTATGATCCCGTTCCTTTGTTCCCGACGGAAGTCGGGATGTCGGTACCCGTGTAGATGCGAGTAACGAAGACACGGTCCTCAGACACCACGTCCTCGGCGTCCTCCTCGAGCCACTCCTCCCACAGTTGCTCCTTCTTGCACGCGGGGGGGCACCGGTCGAACCGAAGGCTATTCGCGGCCCAGTCGATCGTCGGGTTGTGCTTTCGCAACCAGTTGTACCCCAAAATTATGTCGGCTTTCCCGGTGTCGGTAATCGCGAAGTCGAAGACTTCCACGTGGTCGTAGACTCGCAACCGCATTCGCGCCGTATAGGCAACGGGTCCGGCGGCGTTGTGGGTCCCGTCGGCGTTATAGACGGGGACGGGTATCGGCAAGGGCTGCATGTCGATGCCGTGTTCGAGGGCGAATTTCTCGCTCATGAACGCATTGGTGGCCCCGCTGTCCATGAGACCCTCCAAAGCGTACCCCTTGCCGTTACTCGGGTTTTCGAGGGTGACGGTGAAAAGCGAACTCTATGCACAGAGTGGAATGCAATGAAACGCGCAGGCTGGTGCTATGCAAAGCAAACACCTAACACCAAGCACACAACAAAACACACACACACTAAACACACAGACTTCTAGGAGATCGGCCTCGGTAACAGAGCCAATCCAGGGTATTGTGAGGATAGAAATATCCAGACAAGGGTGTAAACGTTTTATGTGGTTCTCGAAACACGTAGACTGAACCTCAAGCGGACTTGGTGTTCAGAGTACTTTTGGAACTTTTGAGTTTATAGTATCTCAACTGTGCAACTAACAGCGAACTGCGTAGAAGCGGGGTATGGGTGATAAAGTGGTATTAGGTCCTTAAACCCCAATCACCAACTCAATCGGTTGTGCGTTTAACGCGGTACTCGAAACCAATTCCAATCCAGAAGCTTCCTAGCTTCACCCAAGTCCAATCGCAGGCTTCCGGCCGCGTTCCAAGTTCCAAAAGCTTCCTAGCTTATTCCAAGTCCAAAACCAATCTTATTCGTTTCAACCAATCCAGCCAAATCAAACTTGTTCAGATACAAACTCGAGATGAGTAAGCACCGCTCAAGCCCAGAACTCGCCCTAGTGGTAGCGGGGGAGGATTCCGTGCCCAAAACTGTGCCCCCTCCCTCTTTATATACAGTAGCCAAGAAATACGAGTGAGAAACAATTCTGCAGAATAAGGAAATTCGTGTGGTCCATTGTCGAATCCTCTATAGCCAATTGGCTCGGTCCTTCAAGTGCCGGGTATCCAGGAGGTCGTGCTCCACGTCGCCACGTCCCCTGATTGTCGGATGTTGAACCCTCGAGCCCTCGTTCCTGGCTCAGAACCTTGTGCGGTTCAAGTCTCTGTCCCTCCACCAAACGTACAGCCATTTTGTAGCGTACATGCACCTCCTTCCAGCGGTGCTCAGCACGTCCTCAGAGTCCCCCTGGTTGGCGAGCTATGGGGCAATTACCCCTTCCTCCAGGAATAGGATACTCGCGCCCACATGCGCCCTCAACACGCCGATCCTTGATGGATGTAGATAAGATCAGATAATTCCCACAGCAGCATGGGACGGCTCCGACCCGTTTCCCTATTAACCGGAATTATCCCATCCATCTGAGTCATCCGATAGCGCCCACAACAAGTCAAAGTCCCGCCGACCGATCATAACACACGAGCGCATCGAAACGCATAACACCAGATAAGTTCCCCGTTTTGAGTACACGCAGGTAGGGCTGCTCCGCGATAACATTCGAGCTCGGGCTAACCCTTCAGTGATATCGCACACCGTCGGAGTTCATGACCATTTTGTAGCCAAACACCTTCAACGCTCTCACCAACTGCAGAGGAAACAGTGGCGTAAGTGGTTTTGAGGTCGAAACACATAGCGCAAAAACCCGCAATTAGAGTAATTCCAACGCGTTTATTTTCACGGCTTATCATCTCCCCCATTTTCAAATCTTGACTGCCCCCAGTCAATCGGTGTTTCCCATTTCAGACGCCCTTACGCGTTTCGCCGAGCGGGACTTAGAACTTTTCGAAGTTTCCAGGTCGCCTCAAGGTGCTGCGGAGAACCTCTTCGACTCATTGGCTTAGCCCCGAAAGGTAACCCATTCAATCGAAAATTTCTCACACAACCAAACGCCGCATAACATTCGCCAACCTCGAGTCCCCTCCAAAGTAATTCTTCCTTTGGACGCGCCTCTCTCTCAGCTTTTCCTCGATACCCAACATGCCCATGAACGCGCCACAACATCTTATGCTATTCAACGATCTTTGAATCACAAAGGCGTTTGTTGGTCCAGGTGGGTGCCAATTTGGCTCATGCTGCGCAGGAAACGCTTCTCCCGTTCCTGGTGCTTCCATACTTATCACCAGGCGGGTCCGAGACGCTATTCAGTTCGTCCAAGATATAAGCTTGGACGCGCAGTAGTCGTCACTTTTCTTCTTTCTTTCCTCCCCCATGTCTTCTCCAGCCAAAGCCCGAACCCGGCAGAGTACGGCCACCCCCGCCAAAGCAAAAGTCGCTGCGACCCCAGCCTCTTCGTCCCACAACGCGTAGCAAGCCACCCCAGAAGTCGGACGCGTCGCCCAAGATCAAGAAGGAGAAGGGCGCGACGGGGACTTCCGCCGCCAATCCCGAGCCCCTCATTCAGCTCATTCCTGCCGGCGCGCACCCCCTCTGGTCGCTTCTTCTCCACCCATCCGCCGGACCACTCGTCGAGGCTCTGCGCGAACTCTGCGAGAACCACGAAATCGACGCGGAGAAAGCTGCCAACGCGCTTCGGCCTAGTCTCCATCTCCTGGTGCGTCGCTTGCGCTCCCCTTTTTCTTCATTCAACCACCTAATGCACTCATTGATTTGGCAAACATATGGGCACATACCAGGGAAGGTTTGCAAACCTCCAGGCAACTCCAAATTGGGATGGGTTTTGATGTTTTGCTTGTAACTTTGCGAGTTTTGAGTTTTGGACTATGGTCTCTGAATGGAAAATGATAAGATGGATGAAATGAAGATAAAATTTATCGTGGGAAAATTGGGACCAAATAGTGATGGGACCTCCGATGTGGGGGATACGCTTGGTTAGGGTTAGGGTTAGGGTTCGGGTTAGGTCAGGATTAGGTTAGGTTAGGTCAGGATTAGGTTTAGTTAGGGTTAGGATTAGGTTAGAGGTTTGTTAGGGTTCGGATTAGGTTAGTAGGGACGTAGAAAGAAAAGTGTGATAGGGACTGATGAGGTCATGAACAGGCTTAGCTGAGCATGCCATCAGAAAGCCAGACCTGAAAAACCCCTGTACCCACTTTTACATAAGCCCATATGCCGTCACAATAAATACCAAATAATGTTCTTAGTCTTCCCCATGCACAGGGGCTGCTTCCCAAAAGGGTCCCAGGCAACTGCCCATAGGGTTTGCAAACCTTCCCTGGTATGTGCCCACTTGTTTTCCAAACCTGTTGAGTGCACTTGCTGATTCAACTGACACTTCGTTCCCCTAGCGTCTCCTCGTTTCACGTTCCAAACGTTTCGATGGGGACGACTACGACTACAAAGGTATCTTCGAGCTCGGCGACGCCCTCAGCGAGCTCGTGCGCTGCGCCGGGATCGCGATGGTCGAGGATGTCAAGACCGAGTGGTTCTTCTTCCCGGACCTCGAGTTTAACCCGGTGCGTGTCGCACCCCACCTAATCGTTTCACTAACTCGCCTCCAGACGCGTTACCTCGACCCAAAGTTCCGCATCCCCATCGACAAGAAGGTCTCGTTGCCGACCGCGAACGAGCTCAACGACGCCCCGACCCTCTATCGCTCCGCCCGTCTCAACCCCTCTTCAGGCGAGACGCGCGGTCCCCTCAGTGAATCACTCGACAAGTACTTCCGCGGCGGCGTCTACGCCGACGAGGACGACGAGGATGAGGGAAATGAGGAGGAGGAAGAGGAGGGTACCCCGTCCGGATCGGATGACGACGAAGACGATAACGACCAGGTGGACCAACTCGCGAGCGAGGACGTAGAGGCTGAGGGCGCGTTGACGCGTAAGCGTTCCAGCGCATCGCAGCCCAAACCAGCCCCCGTCACTCCCGCGTCCACCAAATCCACCGTCGCCGCCGGGGAGACCGGGCTCCGCCGAGTACGTCCCCTTCCCGCCCTTCGTTTCCCTTTTCTTAACATTCCTTCACAGATTCGCAACTTCCCTACCCCGTCCAAGACCAAAGCCAAAACGCCGGTCGAAGACGGTACAGTGTTGGTCGAAGACTCCGAGACAGAGGCTGCCCC
The DNA here is from genome assembly GCA_014461125.1 of Mycena kentingensis (nom. inval.). Taxonomy (NCBI): domain Eukaryota; kingdom Fungi; phylum Basidiomycota; class Agaricomycetes; order Agaricales; family Mycenaceae; genus Mycena; species Mycena kentingensis (nom. inval.). The sequence continues at coordinate 272,781 of JACAZG010000021.1, read as the reverse complement.
GCCGCGGAAGGCCAAAACGGCTAAGTACGGGTTTCGATCCTGCTCGAAACGCGTAGCTAACCCTTTTCCCAGATCCACCCGGAACACCAAGACGGCCCCCGCCCAAACTCCGAAACCCAAGCCTAAGCCGTACGTGATACTATTTTGTATCGAAACGCATACTAACTTGGCCACCAGATACGTTGAGGTTCCACCCAAGCCCACCGGCAAGAAGCCCAGCGGACGGAAACCCCCAACCTTGCGCGAGTTCCTTTCCGACACCGACGACGGCCCAGACGGTAACGACCAGATGGACGTTGACGAGCCTGCCCCACCGCCTACGACTACCGCGAAGGGAAAGAAGAAGGAGGAGAAGGGGAAGGGGAAGGCCAAGGCGAAGGCAAAGGAGGCCACCCCTGAGGAGGATGTCGAGGAGGAGTCCGAGCAGGTTGTCGAGGAGCCCGAGCCCGAGAAGAAGGGCAAGAAGCGCGCCCGCGCCACCAAGGACGACGGCGGTGCCCCTTCCAAGCGCTCTAAACGGGCTAAGTCGCCTGACCCCGTCAAGGCGCTCTACCACACCACGAAGGTGCGTCTTCCTTTGTCTTCATCTTCAAACGCTAACGCGTTTGATCCTAGTCCCAGCCTCCGCTTCCCGAACTCGACACCGAAGAGAACGCCAACCTCGTCCTCGAAGGCCTCAAGACCCTTTATTCGCAGAACGCGTCGTATAGCCGCGACGTCGGGCGTTTCTTTGGTGCGTGTTCCTCCTTCCTGTTCATTACATTACTAACGCGTTTCCAGTCCCTCTCCAGATCGAAGGACAGGACATCGCGTTGGCCCTCGCGCGTCGCAAAATACGCGCTCCTCGCTCCGACTCGTACGCCGGCGTGCGCCCGTTCATGCGCGCGTCGAAGACCAACACCTTCGAGCCGTGGTACGCCACCCCCGAGGCCATCAAGCTCAAGCCTCTCGAGGAGATGGAGAAGGACACCCCGTACGAGGTACGCCCAGCCATCTCATCTAGCTGCCTTCCTCACTAACTCATTCCGCAGCCGCTGGTTCCATGCACCGACTGCGTCGTTCGCGGAACGCTCTGCGTTCCCAACCCCGGACATAGTCCCTGCGCCGGCTGCGACGACCGCCGCTCCCACTGCACTCACGCCCTCTCTGGCGTCGAGTTGCACCGGATGTGGTCGACCCTCTCGCAGGAAGCCGAGCTGTTTGGTCCCCGTGCGTTTCCCACCGGCCACATCCAGAACCTTACTAACTCTCCCTTCCAGTCTTGAACTCGCTCGCGGACGACGTCATCGACGCCCATCGCATCGCGTCGGCGGCCACCACCGCTCAACAGAGCGCGATGTTGCATCTCGACCAACGCGTCCGCGCGTTTCAAGTCGATGGCGTACGATCTGCTGTACGTCGCCGGTCCCGACGCGTTCAAAAAACGCTTCGCCGCGTTCAACGACGAGTCGGGCGCCGCACGTTCCTCGACGGGTGGTTCAAGACGATGGAGCATAAGCTCAACGGAACGGTTTCGAACGACGCGTCCCTCGACGCCGACTCCGCTCGCTCCCTCCGTCAGATGGAGATAGGCGACGCGCTGATCGCGAAGACGAAGAAGGCCTTTTCGTCGGCTGGCAACGCCGTTGCGTCCAGCTCGAAGAAGAAACTCGGTCAGTTTCTTCCTTCTAACGTGTTCCCGTTGTTGCTAACCAGCCTCAGACGACTAGCGCCTCTCCAATGTCCTCTCCGATACGCAGCGCGTTCCTCGAGTCCGTCGTTTCGCCCGCCGCCGCCACATTTTCTCTTCTCGTAGTCGATCCCGCGCTTGTACAGTAGACACACGGCCATTCAAGTAGGCGGTCACCGCTTGTGACGCTACTTGACTGGTCCCCAAAACGCGCATCTCCGGCCCATATGGCCGTAAATACATCGCTTTTGCCTCTTTTTACGCGTGAATCGTCACAAGTCGAAAAACTGAGCCTAAGCGTTTTGAGCCCCGAATCCAAATTTTTCGCTAAGTCCAATTTCCAGCCTGAAACACACAAGCCCGAAAACTGCCTCGGCGGCCACACGTCCGCATCCTGACTGGATTATTCAGGTCCTCAACTCTATTTGAGGAAATATGCATCATCCGTACGGCGCAACAACCGCCTACCCTAGCGTTAGCTGTTCGATCGTTTTGATCGTACAGCACACGGGCACCCATACACTCCTATACGTTTCGAGTCATGCGACTCTGTAATCCGGGGATATCTGCTCTTATCGGCAGGATCTCCTGACCGAATAGGCCGAAGTTGCGTTATCTCGTGGACCACTATACACACACATCAGAACCTTTGTTCAATCCGGATGTCGTATGCCGCTCCGCCACGAAACGCACAGCACATGAATCGAAAAATTTCCAAACGCGTAAGGCCATCTACGATCTCTCCCCCATTTTCAAGTGTTCGCTGTCCTCAGCGAATGTACTTAAACACGCGGGGAGGGACCTAGACGCCTCGTCGCATTCTTTTTCCCCCACACTCGTTCGACCAAACTCTCTACATGGCCCCGCCTCCGTTCAGCCAGGTCTACGCCACCCACGCTGCCGAGTACCACGAGGAGCACCAGCGCCTCAAGGACATCTTCTCGCAGCTGCGAAGCCACAAGGGCACCCCCAAAAACACCAACGCTACGACGCGCAACTTGCGGCCTACATCGCGATGCTCTCGGTGAGTCGTGGCCGAAACACCTAGGCGCTTCCTGACCACCACGCAGAACATCTTGTTCGACCCCGAGCATGTCAACGTCTTCGCCACGACCAGCTCACGACCACCAACACCCACGCCTTCTCCAACAAGCTCGTCCAGTTGGTGAAGTCGTGCAAGGACGCAAACCCCACGTACAAGGCCCCCGACGAGTTCTTGACCTTCCTCAAGATGTGCAAGAAGTTCTACGATCTTGGCACCCTGCCGTACACGCAGCAGACGGCTGTGCGTTTCGTGAACTCCCTACGCGTTTGCGCTGACTTCTCTCCAGGACGAACTCGACGCCTTCCTCCTCGAGTCCGACGGTGAAGGCGACAATTCTGACGCCGACGCCGAAGGCGACGAGGAGGATGAGGTCCAGATCATCATCAACCCCAAGCCAGCCAAGGCCGCTCCCGCCGTCGAAGAAGACACGGAGATGGAGGACGCGACTGTACGCGACAATCTCCCCCATTTTCCGAATCTCACTCTTCCAGGCGTCCCAGAAGGCCCCTGCCGCGTCGTCTGTTCCGACGAGGCGCCAGGCGTCCCCGTCCAAATCCTTGTGCGTTTCCACCATTCCATCACGCCAGACTGACTTTACCCAGCCGGACTTCAAGCGCCCGCGTCAACCCAGCGATCCAAGAGGCCCAGGAAACCGTCAACCAACTCGAGGGAGGTCCACTATCCGTTCCCTCAATCCTCCGTAGCTAACGTGTTTCACAGGCGACCACTCCTGGACCCGCCGGCGCTGGCACCGTCCCTTCCGTCTTGTACAAAGCCGTCCAGCACATCAGCGTCGCGGCCGCCGAGAGTATCGCTGACCACGATATTACCGTCAACGCCGCTCTGCGCACCGAAGCTGCCGCCTGGGACGATCTCATCTTCCATCTCCGCCGCCTCAGCGTTACCACGGAGCAGTTCTTCGCCCGCGCCAGCGCTACAACGACGTGCAGCACGAGATCCGCGAACGCGGAGGCTGTCCCCCGGTCCGCAGCAACGCGTATGTTCCTCATCCTATCCGTTTGACAATTCTAACCCAAACGCACAGGGAAATGGAACGCTCCATTCCGAATTACCTAGTCGTTGCCCTTCGTGGCAACGTCAAGGCCATTCCCACTGGTCCGCGCCCTGGTACCGCTCCCCGTTGTTGCCTCCGGCAGCAAAGGCCGCGCCAAGCCGCGCCAGTAAGCGCCATTCCTACGTGTTCCAGCAGTCCATAGTATAATCGAATAGTTTACCACTTATGTAGTTCCCAATTCGATCATATTATGACTCTTCCGGTGGTTTTCTCCTGCTCCTCAGAACGCGACCCACGGGGGCATCCTCCTCATCCGGTTCAGAGGTTTCACTCTCCGTGTCATAAGCCGCCTTCTTCGGTTTCGGACCGAAACGCATATCGTCAAACTGCAGATCCCGGTCAGGATCCTCGTCTTCTTCTGTGTCAGCCGCCAGCCTGTCTAGATTATCTTTAGACATGTCTATCAGGGCTTCCACATCATCGATAAACGCTATCTTCCGCCTAGCCAGATAAGGGATTACGCGTTTTGCAGCCACCTTATTCGGCATCACCGCTCCATTCAATTCACACAGAATGTAGGAACCTCCAAGGGTTCTCCGCAAAACCACCAAGGGACCCAGCCACCTGTTTTTAGCTTTACGATTCAGACTCTTCTCAATGGCGCTGTTCCTCATAAGACACAAATGACCCGGTTTTAAGTCAAAGTTCTTAATCGTATAAGAGTTCTCCATTTCAAACGCCTAGCCGCTAGCATCTTCTCGTGATCCACCCGGAGCCTCATTTCCTCCACGTGTTTCTGATGTTTTGCGAGCGCTCTGGCCCGTAAACCCACCAATTCCTCCGTAGAGATAATTTCTCCCGGGTAGTCCACAAGATGTCCAATGGTAAAATTGGGTCACAGCCGGTAGCAACCTTGTAAGGTGAACTGCCCAGGCCTCTCCGTGTCGTGATCCTATCCGCCCACACCACTTGAGGCAGGAACCACAGCCACTGAGCGCCATCGCCCCCTGTAGCTTTCGCGAGCGACTGGCGGATGTCAGCGTGTCCACGTTCCACCGGACCGTTGGCCTGTGAGTTATATGGGGAGATTCGAATCCCTTTAATCCCATATTTCGACTCTAACCATTTCAACGCCCCCACGAACGTAGGCCCGTTATCCGTAACCAGTTCTGCCGGACAACCCCAACGGCATATTACGTTTTCTAGCAAAAACATAGCAACCGCCTTAGTTGATTCCGACCTCAAACCCCTAGCTTCCAGCCAACGGCTCAACGCGTCTCGAGCAGCAATGATATATTTGTGGCCATTCGACGCTTCACTCATCACCATCACATCCGTATGCACCTTTCGGAACAAAGGTGGCGTAAAGGTAGGTACCGGCGGAATATGGATATAGTTGCGCTGGCGCACTTGGCACATATGACAAGTGCTAATATACCAGGCAACATCCTTTTCCATCTCCGGCCACCAAACGCGTACTTCCAGAAGTGACTTAGTCGAGTAAACACCCCGATGTCCCAAACAATCATGTGCCGCCCTCAGCATGAACATACGATGCTCCTTCTCCACTACCAGCCGCGTACGACCTTCTTCTCCCCTGCGGAAAAGCCTGCCGTCTTCAGCCTGGTAGAACAGCGCAGTATATTTCTTAAGTTTTTCACGCTCCTTCTTGGAGAAAGAAGAAGGGGCCTTGAAACCCTCAGAGATATAACGCTTAACCACCTCTATCCGCTCATCCGCGCATTTTCCGGACTCTGATCTGTGGTCCTCCGGATAAGGCTCTCTCTTCGATTCGTCCCACTTGAAATTTTCATCAGGCAGCATGGGCTCCGGTTGCCTAACATCTGAAGAGATGTACTCCGGCATGTCGACTTTTGCTTCGGCATATGCTAAACGTATAGCTTCTCCCTCCGCGTAGTTGTCCTCCTGCGCCTTGATACAGTCCGCAGCGAAGCAACTCATAGTCTCGTCCAGATTCCTAACTTGCGCCTTATCTGTCCAAGCGACATCGAAGAAATATCCCCCACGCGTGTCAATGTCCTCCCTGAAGTCCTCAAACGCATAAGGTTGCTGGATCGTATAGTCCCAGTCTTTATGTGTTTTCGGAGGTTCAGGCTCCCTGAACTCAAGTTCTGGGTCTGGTACCTCTTCGTCACCATCCACTTTCCGTCTTCTCGAAAGACCATCCGGAGAGAACGTCGAGCCCTTTACGTGTTTTAGCTTGAAGTGGAACATTAAGATTTGCTCGATCCAACGGTTTATGGTGGCATTCGGCCCCATACCCGGGTTATCCAGCATTCCCTTAATGTATAGCGCGTCAGTCTCCACAGTCAGGTTCCGGCAACCCAGAATCCAATACTGCAAATACTCTAGCGCGTTTCAACCCAAACATCTCCCGCTTGGCTGTGAAAAGTTCTGCTCCCTGGCATTCAACGGAATAGACGCGAACTTCAGAAGTATTTCTTCTTCGGGTCGTCCGGGTCCACCTGATACACCTCTATACCAACAGCGATATAGGATGTGTCCACCGCAACTACTGTCTCCCAGCCTGATTCGTAGTCCAAGGGTCTCAGTGCGCCACAAGTTTCAAGAGCGCGTTTAACCGCGTCCATCGAAGCCTGCTGTTTTTCGCCCCATTCCCATTTGGTCTCCCGCTTTAGCAGGTCGTTCAGAGGTCTGGTGAGTAGCCCGTAATCCTTAATAAAATTACGGACATAACCCACAACACCCAGGAACTGTCGAACCTCGTGCACGTCTTTGCACGGTGGCCAGCGTGTAATGACACCAACGCGGTCCGTTGACGGCTTCCGTCCTTCATACGAACACTCATGCCCAACTACGGCGAACTGCTCAGCGCAGATAATCGCCTTTGTCCCCGATATGGTTAGACCACTATATTTCAGTCGCTGCACTACGCGGTTCATGTTGCCAAAGTGTTCCCAAACAAACCTCCGGATACCGGGGTTTTCGGGAATCGTCTCATAATTCCCATCCTTATCCATGTATCGCGATGCTGGTCCCCGCACAGGGACATCATCAATATATGGAATCGTGATGTGCGGAATCTCGTCCTGAAGCACATAGGTAACATCGTCGTGAAATATCGGTACCGAGTTCGTCCAGCCCTGAGGTAATTTAACCAGTCTTAATGCGCCGAAGGGCGTTTGAAACGTTGTTAAATCCCGGGACGTTTCAGACAAATCTCGCTGGTCATAACCCGAGTACAAGTCCAGCACTCCACCACAGGCTCTCCCTGCAAAGTGGTTTGCCAGTTCCTCCGTCGCCGGAGGAATACCCGAATGCGCGATCGTCACCGCGTTTAAGGGTTCCAACGCGTGTACCAACCTAATGCTTTTGCCGTCTTTCTTGATTACTCCGAAAAACTTAGACCGATAGGAAGAGTTAGACGGCTCGTAAACACCCGCGTCTATCTTTTTCCTAATGACCTTGCAAAATTCATCCAGCTGCCTGCGCGGAATGGGTATACTCTTTTCTACCCATACCTTATGCTCCACGGTCGGAATTTCTATCGGTGGAAAGAAATCCTTCCTCAACGATCCTCGCTCTGAGTCGTCCCAAGCGAATGCGTCTGCATGCACGGTCATAAACCAGTGTAACAGTTTTCGCCGGCCGGCCACAGAAACGCACCGGCGTGTGCCTTCTCGATAATCGCGTAACGCTCCGTGGTATATCTAAGAGTTGGACACCAGTCACCAGGATTAGGCTCTAGATCTGGCATATCCTTGAGGGGATCGCCTTTTATCTCGCTTTAATTCTGTATTTCTCGGGCAACTCCGTATACACCGGACGCGTTTTGAGTGCAACTGGCTTATACTTCTTCCCAGCAAAGCTCTGTCGCACCTCCGCTTGCGGACCATCAGCCACTCCGGGCTCCGGCGCCACACCTTGAAGCGCACATCTCACACAACCTTCCGCCTCCGCGGGTGTTGTGTGCCCCGTTACATCCTTACGTGTTTCAACCCGAACTGGTGGCTTGAATCCCATAGATACAAAGCCATCATCGAAGTTGAGAGACTCAAGGACAGAACCATCCTTCTGAGGTGCCGGTTCTTTTAAACCAACGTGTTGCTCCAGAGTATCCGTCGCCGTCGCATCGCGTCGAAACACCTCGACCCCGCATTACGCGAAGCCACGAGATACGCCGCGGCGAGCTCTTTCTCTCTGAACTGCTTTCCGTTCCTAGGTAGCGCAACCCCGTTAACCCAAAGTAACCCATCACCCTTGACTTCCAACTCGACCGCCAGACCTTCTAACTGCTCTCTCGGGCCCGCCGCCAAATCGCGCGTCAATTCCGCCCAGGCCTCCGAAAATCCACCTCCGTCTCACGCCACGGCTTCCGAATGTGTTGACCACGGAAATAGTCGGGATCGTCCAGGTCCTCGGCCTGGCCCCACGCTCTGTCTTCCGATCCGCTCTCGCAGTCCGGTACCTCTCTCCACGCGTTTGAAGGTGTCGAATCACTTGGGTTCGATACTCCCTCCTCTCTGCGTTTCCCGGGGTACAAGTCGTCGAAGTGTGTTCCTAAGTGAAATACACCCTTGACTGAAGACGCCGCGTTTTTCTTCCCACTTCCGGAGTCTCGGACCGGCTTGCGTGTTTCCGCATCTTCATCATCCGTAACCTCTTCCACAGTGACCTTCCGACGCTGTTTTTGTTGGCTAATACGACGGTCCACATCCGTAGGGAAATGGACCTGCCTGACCGTGCCCGTCTCCACCTTCGCAGCTGCCGCAATGGGGCTGTTAGTAGCTACGGGTTTCGATCCGCTCTCCGGTTGACGGTGAGAACTGGCGATCGCCCTAGCTCCGCGGGTGGTCGTAGTCATCGTCCGTCGCTGGTTCGTATTAGGGTCTCTGATAGTAATTTCTTGAGTCCCATCCCGTCGATTGACGACTGTAGACTCCGTCGTTCAGCGTTGTGAAAGTTCAAAGGGAAGCAAAATCGAAGAGGAACGAACCTATGGTTGAGACGCGATATGAGCTCGCAAGTCGCCGAATAACTCCCCTCGTAACCGGTCTTGCCCGGTATCAAGCCCTCGACGCCGACACCATTCGTGCGCACTATGCCCACCAGCGGGCCGGAGCCGTCATGGGTATGGCTGTTGTGAAGCTCCAAGAACGCCGCCCGCCGCTTCGGCTCCAGACGCTCGACGAGAACTCGAATATAATCCTCCCACTCCTCCATCGAAGAGAAATACTTTGCGTCGGGACCCTTCGTGAACAGAGCCGTTGCATCGCTTCGCACACCCCCGACTGAATTGACGAGCAGCGGGCGCTCGACGAGGATGGTCTCGCCCTGCTCGATCTTGCGCGTGCTGAAGAGCCCCAAACCCTTCCCGCGGGACTCATCGACGCGGAATGCGCGCGGGGAAGGCTGGGGCGGCAGCGCCTTAGGAAAACCCCGCGTTTGGCGCAACAGTTCCATCGTTCCTGGGACGAAGCCGCATTCAGATTTCTCCTCGTTCCTCGCGCCGATGCTCATTATGTCGTATTTCCGGCCCGACTTGTCTTGAGCGCTACCGGATTTCGGTTTGGGAGCGGGCCGAGCGAGCGATTCGAGGTATCGCGCTTGTTTCCGCCGCTGTCTTTTGTCGATGCGGACGCGCCAAAGCCCATGCTGCTGGTACGCCCTGCTCTTCGGATTCATCAGCTCCTCGAGGTCGTCCGCCGCTCCAAAAAGCTCCCCGACAACCCAGCAAATTGCCTTGAGGCGCTTCGCCCACTGGCTCGCGCGTTGGACATCCCCAAGCGCGACGTACGCCTGCAACATCGTCCGACTCGCAATGTAGTACTGCGGAAGATGCTGCAACCCATCGGCTTCGAGCAGCTCGGTCATCTTCATCGCATTCTGGCGCAGCATGTCGTCCGAAACCGCAGGGTTGTTAACCCAGGCCGCAACGTCCGGAGAGTAGGTTCCGATAGTGGCACGGCGCTGGTCGGCAGTCGGATCGGTGCAGGCAGAGCAGTTGCATTGGAAGCCGTACGACGAGAGGGCCTTGGCGCGGTCAGCTTTGCTCGCTAGAGCGTCCGTGTACTGGAGAGTGAGCTCTTCGCCGATTGGAATGTCGCGAACGGCGTAGAGACTGAAAGAAAACGACTGCTTGTCAAATTTGGGTTGCGTATTTGGGGAGCAGCTAGAGAACCGGATGAGAATCAGCGAAAGAAACGCAGGAGAATGCGTACCTGTGGTTCAGACGCGAAATAAGCGCACACGTCGCGCGATACGTGCCTCGTTCGTTTGGAATCAACCCTCCAACCTCGATCGAATTGGTCCGAATTCGCCCCACAATGGAACCGAGCGCGGGCTGGGCGGAGCTATCACACAATGCCATGAACGTCTCCCTATTATGGTCCTCGACTCGGCCAAGGACGACCTCGACTTGTCCCCGGAAGTCCTCGTCGTACTCTGCTTGCATGGCAGGCGTGAACAGCCAGGCCGCAGGCTCGGGCGTAACGACAAGCGGTCGCTCTGCCAGAATCAACTCGCCCTGCTTGAGGGCGCGTGTGCTGAAGAGACCCGCGCCTTTGCCTGGGGACGGGGCGACGCGGAAGGCGGGGACGTCTGGCTGAGCCGGGACCGGTTTGGGGAAGTCGGGCGTGGTGTCGAGGAGGAGATCTTTGGTACCATGGACGAAGAGGCACTCGGCATTCGTCACGTCGGGACTGTTGTAGGGTGGAATACGCGTCACGATGTACTTGGAGGTGGGACTGGGCTTCTCGCCGGGGTCCAACGTCCGGAACTTGGACGCGAGGTCGGAGGGAGGGTTTGGAGGAGTACCCGCTATCGGTGAGGTGACTGCAACTCGATGAGTGGCAATCGGTATTAGACTGTTGCGACGCACGACGCATGCTCGCAGCCGAGGGCAATTGCGACACCGGGGCTTGCGCGGTAGGGCCAAGATGGGGCTCCTGCGCTTTGAGGAATCCGCGTTTCATGGTGGAAGTTGGGAAGCAAGAGCGAAAAGCGGCGCGTCATCCGAATCATTAATATTCCTTGCCAACTGGTTACGTTCGTCGCCCTACATTGTTCTTGCAGTGACGCCCGGTCCCACCTGGCCATCGCGCCGCAGCTGCTAGGATTAGATACGATAAACATCTGCTTCCGTTGTTGTAGATGTACATTTAGTAAAACGGGTCCAGGCTGTTTATTATGAACCAAAGTTCAGACCGAGGGGACCTTGCTCTGCAAGGTGGGACAAGGATCCCAATAGGCCCATACATACGCGGGCCAAACAGTAGCACAAATGTTTGAAACTACGCTGAGTACTTATAGCTGTCGGTGAACGTGCGATGCATCTCAGGATTAGATTATAGATACGACAAACATCTGGTTCCGGAATCCGCGCAGATTTGGTTCCGCGGGATCGTCGTACGCGACGATCTAAATGAAGTGCAGAACTACTAGTGCAAACCGACAGAATATAGGCTGAAGAAATGCTCCGCTCTGCGGGGCCGCCTTCTAAGTACGTCGAGTCACCCGCTGATGCGAGTGGGAGGACAGCTCTCTGGCAGGCTTGATTACAGCTTGCCTCCATCCTCCATCATCCCGACGCGTACACCCGTTCCTCCCCCAATGGACACCCTCTCCGACTCCGTCTCTCTCCTCGAGATTACAATAGATCTCAGCGCAGAAGAGCTGGTCGGTACGCATGTGGACTCCCAAATGCGTGCAAGCCGCGCTTCGCGTCTCGTAGGCGACGACAACCCTTTCCCTCGGTTTCTACTCGTCGACTTCACATTCGGTTCGGGAACCAAAGCTATTGAGGACTGGCTTTCGCAGTATCTCAAGCCCTCAGAGTCTCTAGGCTTGAATGACAACACCATCCAGTGCGTTGCGGTCCTTTTCGTCGGCGTCTCATTGACGAATGCAGATACTATCCCGTCGGGTGCACGGCTTCCGGCCTCAAAAGGTCCAAGGTTCTGTTCTTTCGATCGGACCGCGACTTCCATGCCGACACCCTTCCCTTCGAGTTCGGAGACCTCAGTGAGGCACTGAAGAGCGGGTACTGGACGTTTGCGTCCGCATTGGGGCATACCTTGTCTGGCACAGTCGAGACAGTACCGGTGCGTGGATCCTCGTCCGCTTGCGGTCTGCTAACTGCCGGAGTCGTATAGCTCAACACACCGGACTTCGTCACGGTCAAAGACATGAAGGCGATGGCGGACGACAGCATCCTCACAGATCGATGCGGGCTTCTCTGCGAGTCGCTGGCGGAGGAGCTGGCCGCGTCGCTCGAGCTCCGATCCGTCCCCTCCGGTATGTCCGTCCTGCACAATCCTCTCCACCCAGCCAACCCATCTACACAGTATGGCAACTCCGCCACGGCGGCCGAAAAGGAATCTTTTCTGTCTGCTCGGACGAGGAAATGCAGCGCGTCGCGGGACGCGCCTGCAAGGTCATATTCCGCCCGTCGATGCTGATCTACGAAAGCAACTTCAACATGCTAGAGGTCAAATGGGCCTCCGAGCTTGGAGCGCTGCCCCGTGTCTGGCTTACGCCCAGCCACATTCTTCTGCTGCTCACGCTGGACTCTGCGTTGCTCGAGGTACGCTCCTACACTCGCTTTATTCGTCGTCTGAACACCCCCGAGACTCTACGTTGGCGGCTTGGGGAATACACCGACGAAATACGCCAAATCTCTAGCAATGGACCTGTGGCTATTCGACTCATGAAAGAACACATCCAGCACTACCTTCCGCCCACACGGAGCGTTTGTCGTGTCGGTAAGTGGGCGATTGTAGCTCGAAACTTATACTAGTACTAACGTTAACCACCCAGCATTAGCTCACCTCCTCGCGGGCCACCAGCTCACGGAACCGCACATTTCTCGCGTTCTGCAACGTGCCGAGAATCAAATGCGAACCGACTTACGATTTCGGCTCAATATCCCCATCACGGTTTGTCGGCTCCCCAACACGAGCAAACGCGTATTCACGGCTTATCTGCAGAAATCGGCATACATGCCGGCCATTGCAGATCACCGCCAAGTTCTCTTGCGAGACCAGATATTCCTCCACCCGTCGACTTGCGACAAACCTATCGTCGGCCCGGTTGTTGTGATGGCACGACAAGCGTACAGCGTTAACGGTACGGCGTACCGCATTATTGGGGGCCTATTTGACGTGTTTTATCCCAGCCGTACGCGTATATCAAGCGGTGGATTGTCCCGTCCTTCGTGGACTCCGGGACTGCCTCGGTATATCCATATTTCGCTTTCTCCTCGAGTCTGAACGAAAGTAGTGCTACCGACAACGGGAAATACCAGTGAAGCAAAGCTTTTAGGAGGGTACGTCGTCGCATGGACAGTTTCCTTGCCATAATTGACGGTTTTCGCTAGGAACTGCGGAGGTCATCGGTTCCCCGTTATTTGGGACGACACGCTGGTGCCCAACATATCTCCGGAGTCGACCACGACGACCCCACAGTCGACGCCCTCCCGCCCTCGGACGTCGCAGCAGCCGACCGGCTCGCCGATCAAGTTCAACCTCACCATGGGCGGCAAAACACAGCCGCTGTCGGCTTCGCCGGCTCGAAAGAGGCCGAATTCGAAACCCGCGAGCGCGGGTTCCAGCCAAGGTGCAGGAGCAGCGAGCAACGTTGACAGGGAGTTGCGCGAGATGACGCGCGAGGCGTTCATGGATGCGCGCGAGAGGCGCTTCCTTGTTAAGAAGATTGACGATGCGTGGACGGCGCGTGCGCGGCAGTCGGAGGAGCTTGCAATTGCGCCGGAATGCCAGCAGCTTGCGGCAATAATGAAGGAGGTTCGCGTATGGTTTAGAATATACCTTGTTGGTTTGTCCACGACGCTAATGTGTCGTATGTTATAGGACTACAGCAAGCCCGCGCCTCTCAAGACACACGCCCATCGCGTCTGGATGATACACAACCCCTCTTCGAGCTCGCAACCGAGTCCGAGTCCGCGTCCGCGTGCGGTCGATCCCATCGCTCAGCTACAGACGCAGATTCCGGCCAACGAGCTCGATCCCGTCATGGACTATCAGGCGCTGGACCCAGCGCTTATCCTGCGCGATCAAGTCGACGCGAGGGTGTGGCGGCAGTTGGCCGCCGAGGCTGCGGCCATCATGCCCGACTACAACAACGGGCTCGCGATGGCGATTAAAGCGGATAAAGAACTGCGTGAGCTCTCGCTCTTTCTTTCCAAGCACGTACACTGATCTTTGGTCTGCGATACTAGAAGCTGCTGGTATATTTTCCGAGTTGCCTACGTGGGAGCTTGACCAGAAGTACCGGGATGAACATTTCGCTGGTGCGGATCCGACCTTCAACTAATCTACTTTCACTAATGCACTTTCCAGATGTAGACCCCGCCGACCGCGAGGGTATCAGGCTTCAACGCGCAAAGGCTTCTGCCTGGTTCGTATCAATTAAACCTGCCTTTGGAGCGGATTGCGTGTTTAACAAAGGTCCAGGTATGCGGTGGCGTACGAAAATCGAAGAGAAGCATTTGGCTGGGTCGCGGGGAAGATTCTTGACGACATCAAGGCATGTCCATGTCTTGCAGGCTAGATATTGCGCGTTAACGTTGTTACCAGCGCGACAGCGGTGCGGTTTAGCAGGTATGAGAAGAGGCTCCTGATGATATGCGACTCCCTGTTGTTGTACATGTAGAGCATAAGCTCGCGATATCTTGGATGTATCCCTAATGACCCTCAATTCTCCGCTTCCCCCTTCCCTCCTCACGTTCCAGCGGGTAGATGCCTGTTCGTGTCAGTGCACGCTCATGGAGAGTTGGTCTAGGCACCACAGACGCGCCCTTTGAACGCCAGCGAAAGGCTCGAGATGTTTGATTCTCATCGACAGCAACGAGCTTGCTAGAAGGCTAGTACTATAATAGAACAAAGGTGAAGCACGGTCACGTGTCTCAGAAAGCTCGTCGCGTAGATACTCACAACGTGTCTGCCACGACGGCGCATGGAAGCAGCGCTCCCTTCGAGCAGGCGGGAGTATATTACAGGATGTTTCGGAAGTGCGCGTTTGACAGCGATGACCTCACCCCTTTACTTCGCACGGCCACCATGGGCGGAGGCCCCCAAAGGAGGACTCGGAAGAAGAACGGTGGGCGGCGCTCAGAGAACATAGACCGCACCGAACGAGCCTCTACGCTGCGCGACTGGCTTCACGTCAGCGCAACACTTCTCCTCATCGAGTTCCTCTCCACGATGCCATTCGTAGCGTTCCTCCCTACGCCTCCCATATACCTCCTCGCCATCCTGCTAGCGAAGCTGTTCTTCCAAACGCTCGTCGCATGTGCGCCCGCATTCGCCTCATGCGAGGGTGCGAAGATGCTGCAGGACGGGATGTTCCACGGGCCAGTCCTCGTTTCCATTTGTGAGTTCGCGGGTGTTTATCCTCGGAAGCTGAATATGCGCCTATGCGCTAGACCACGGCCTCGTATACGAGGTCCAGCAGCCCTCCGACCTCCTCAAGAAAATCCTCCCGATCCCTGTCGCCATCTGTCTCGACAACGCGGCCTGGGAGGTAGCAGTGTGCTGTAGCAGCGAACGAGGGGTAACCTGGGATCGCGCAAAAGGTATTTCTGAGCCGGCTAGCCCCGACACCTGGGCTCACGGCTGTCAGTTCATGCGACGTTGGGAAGATGGCAGGCGAATATTGAGGAGCGAGTAAATGCAATAATGGGTATGGGAGATCGGTAGGTAGAGAGTTCGTTGCACTCCAGTTCGGGGGCCCAATTATGACAATGCTCCAAAGCATAACCTAACTGCCGATTAATCTATTCCGGGCCCGAAACATCTTCCAAAAAATGAAAGAATTCCCTCTCCGGACACCACGAGTGAACGAGTAGCTCGTCAAGGCAACTTGAAAGAAACCCCATCCTCGAAGGCCCAAGGTTCCGCACCACAACCATCTCCACAGAAAATACGCTCTCCGGCGCTTTGCTTTCAATTTGATAACGCAGCCGTTTAGGGGAAAATAATTCAAGCGTAATCACCCATTGCCATAAATTAAACTTATACAGGCTCGATATCATACAGGCGAGCGTTGGGAAAGTGTTCCTTGATCTTGGGCCACAACCAACACATCGGCGTCACGTACGTGGTATGCACAGTCTCTTTGTCTCGCGATACGCATCCGCCCTGAATGATGCCGCAGATTCGGCCGAGGTAGTCGGCGACGACTGCACCGGAATCCCCGGGGCCCGCGAATACGTCGGTCTCGTAGTTGAACACCGGCCAGGCCCTTGATACCCTCCCGCTAACTGGATCGCGCACAAACGACTCGATGCCGGTGCTGCGCCCCAGTGTGAGGCCCGTGCCTCCACCGTTCTTGAGGAAAATGTTCGCGGGATTGTTGGATGTGTCCCGCATGTCGGGGAACCGCATGAGATCTTCGCTGAGGATGCCGGTGAGGGGCAGCATGTCGCAGGAAGGCCACCTGAACGCAGTTGTGCGGTATTGCACCGTGTTCAACTTGCGCCTGAACGGTCCCGGATCAGAGACGGCATAAGCCTTCGCTGTAGTTGGCTAAGCCTCAACGTAGGACGGATATACTGCGACGCACCAAGACTCATCTTGTTCCCACAAAGCTCCCTGAACTTGGCCTTGTCTAGTTTCAATATCGCCCAATCCTCGATGTAGTCATCACGAAACGCAAGTGGAGCGCTGTGCGCTATGGTCCCGATTATGCGCTGGTTTGGTTCGCTCCAATCCTGCTTCAATGCGGTCAGCAACTCGCTGACCTCCGCTATCACCTCCTCCGCAGCTTCAGCCTGGTACTGGTCCGAACGGACCTGGCGCTCCTTCTCCGCGGCCGTCGCGTCACTGTCGGCCAGTTCTCGCTGCAACCGACCAACTTGATATCTGTAGGACGCCGCTTGATCACTGTTTGTTTGGATGGTTTTCTGTGTTGTGCTGAGGAGGCGTCCGAACCCGTCGGCTCCGAGTATTTCGATGGCAGCCGTGTCCGAGTCGTCCGTAGACGCGCCAACAACGTGTCCAGACGTGAGACCGAGGAGTTGGTCGCCGTCCGCGATGTACAAGCCGAGCGTTCCAGCGCGTTCGCCGCTGGCCGCAATGGGAACCCCAAGAGCGGTCGTAAGTGGTTCCCTGACGTGAAACGCCCGGGTAATGCCAGATTCTGGCGGGAGGAGTGTCGCAACCCCCGGGCCCGACAACGCACGGTACGAAGATTCCCGGAATTCGACGTCGACGTCGTCAACGTTGACGTCTTCGAGGATGCGCAGAATCTTCTCCGTCACGAGCGCAGCCTCCGCCCACTCCAGGCTTCCTGGTGGGCAAAGACCGATCCAGATAACCACAGGACCTAGCGTATCGTATCCAATATACTGTCCTTCGGTGAGGAAACGCACGCCGTCGATAGTAGACCACGGAATCGACTGGCTAGTCAGCACGTCGCGGATTTGGGGCCCGACGGAATCCCAGACGGTGTTCAGAGCGTGGCCAAAGACCCCGCATACCTGTTTGCGTCGCCGATAGTAGATGTTGTCGGGGTCAGGAGAGGGTTTCAGGGGCTTTCCGGTGCGGTAAATGAGTCGGGGGTGCTGGCTCAGCGGGGCAACGCCAAAGTAGTAGAAATCAGCTTCGAATCTGGCGGGAGGACGTCGGAGAGTGGGGGTTTTATTGCGTGAGGATGGCTCGGGCGCGGAGTCTTGGGAGATTTCGGCGGCTAGGTCGTGCTCTGGAGAGTTGAGCTCAGGAGATAACATCGAGAAGCAGCGCAAGTGTGTAATTAGGAGCCGGTCTCGACCTCAGCATCCTCTACCGACGAGTTATAAAAATAAGCAAAGGTGTTGTAGAATAAAACTCAGCATGGACCTTGGCCCTTGCAATGTTCAAAAAAAAAGGTTTCATTGTGGTGGTGGAGGAAGGAAGACATTACCGATGACATGCAGTGCGCCATTTTCCTACAAAAAATACATGCGCGTTTCCGAGTCCTTCATTTGTCAATTGGGCCTACCCGCGAGCCCAGCAATTTCTTCAGCTGCTCCGCCAACGTCTTTCCCTTGTCGTCCTCCACACGGCAACGCCACATCGGATGATTCGCGTACGCGAGGCTATTCGGGTCCAGGTACGGACGCGCCGACGGCCAGCACGAGTTCAACTTGGACCACACCCGGTTCTCGGCCTTGGCCGCCCATTTGCTCGCGTTCTGGGTGTCCCCGAGGCAGACATACGCGCCCAGCATCACCTGCGCACCAACGCAGTACCCGTCGTCCGCCTGCAGCCCTTCCTTCTCGAGAAGATCGAGGTAGACCGAGCATCTCTTGATGAACCAGTCGCTCGGAAGGTGGCGGTTGACGATCCAGCTGGAGAGCGACGTGTTGTACTGGTTTATGGCCGCGCGGCGCGTATCCGAGAGGCCGGTGGTGTCCGTGCAGGAAGAGCAGGCGCATCCTGCGAGTCCAAAGCGTTTGAGGGCTTCCGTACGCTCGCTCTTGCTCCCCATCCCGTGAACAAACATGACGCTGATTTCCTCGTCAACGGCGATATCGCGCACTGCGTATAACGTGAAGGAAAAAGAGGCCTCGTCAAATCTTGGCGCGGCGTTTGGCGCGCAACTGCGAAGGACAGTTCAGCGCGCCGTTGACTCGAACGAGAAAACTGTCGACGCACCTGTTAAGACAGCGGGAGATGACCACGCAACAGGCGACGTAGCTCTCCGATTGCGACGCGCCGGGCACCAAGGGAAGCACGACTCCGTGGATGGGTTTATCGTCCGACGCGTCCTTTATCGCCGGCAAAAGCCTTGCGCCGGTCCTCGCGCATACTTTTCAGGGCGAGCTGCATCAACGTCGCGTTGTACTTGAGCGACTCGGCGCAGTCGGGTACGGGAGCCTCGGGCGCGACGACGAGAGGGCGTTCGCGCACGATGACCTCTCCTTGGCGGATCGCGCGCGTGCTGAAGACGCCTGTGCCTGTAGCGGATGCGAAACGGAAACATGGCGGAGACTCGTTCGGGGGGAGTGGCACAGGGAATCCGGGGATCGCATCGAGGAAGGCGGTAGCGTCGGCCCGGAGGAGGCACTCGGATGGAGCGTCCGCGTCTGAGCCAGAGGGAATGCGTCTCCCGACGAACGCGGCGAGGTGGTAGAGGCCGGAACGCAGTCGGCGCGCTTGCCTGCCCACGATTCGACATAGCTCACTGAGAACGGACGAGAACGCACCTCCGGTGGCTTTGTCCTTGCAGGTGTGGGCAGTGTCGGCTGGTTTTGGCGTTGGTTTGTCCTTTGGAGTCGCGTTTGCTGGAACTACTTTTAGGTGAGGCAGATGGGTGGGGGAGAAAGCCAACGGGGAGTGTTTGGAATGTTGGAAGAGCCTAGAGGGGAAGCTTTGGCTTTGTCTGTGGACTTCCTGGTGGTAGAGCGGAAGGTTGGTGTCAGCTGATTCGGGACCTACAACTCGCCACCAAATTGATTGCGCCAAAACGCGTCGGGACGGCACTAACCTCCGCGAGCTGCTCCACTTGAATATCTACGCAGAAGATCGTGCTGCTCTCGCGAGTATCACCTCGGACGGTGGTCGCAGAGATTTATAACGCTCCCGGGCCCGGGTTCCCAGTTTGCACCGACCGCGCGCCTCGTTTGCGTGCAATTCTCGATGACCCAGTCATCGAGGAGCGGATTAACAGCCTCTTCAAGACAAAGAAAACCCCGAGTGGCGGTATTCATAAGGTTCGAGGGAATGCACCACAACCATGTTGATAGAAAATAAGTACGCGCCGTTGTTTGGAAATCGGCATGCGCAATGCATCAGGCACTTTCAACCGCGGGAAAGTAGATTCGAGGTCTGAAAACTCTTGTTCTGAGGAGCATTGACATCGTACCAGACTTTTCCGTAGTTTGTTTGGGTTGGTGATGCGTAGAACTACATGGAACAAGAAAACTTCTCCACCTCTTCAAAACCATTGGGAGCCTAAACACTCATCAAGTTGAAGTTCAACGCCTTCATCAACTCATCCCACTTTTGCTTCTTCAGCGCGCCGCTGTTCTCTTGTCCAGTGTGGTATCGAGCGCGCCAAAGGGGATGAATCTCCATTACCGGCGACGTCGGCTCCGCCAGGCAAACCAGGAACGATGGGATGGCGCCTTGTGTCCATGGTGCGACGTGATACGCCCGAGAGGCCCAATAGCTCGCCTTGTCGCGGTCGCCCAGCGCAATGTAGCACTCCATGAGAGCGTAAATGACCTCGAAATACCGCACCGTACTCTCGAGCTTCTCCTTCTCGATGAGCGCCAGTTGTTTGGTGCAGCGTTGAACAAGCCAATCGTCGCTGAGACCGATGTCCGTAGCCCAAGTGTGAACGTCAGCGATGAAAGCGGCGATTGCTGCACGACGCCCGTCGGAGGTAGGATCGATACACGCATCGCAGCTGCACTGGAACCGGTAAATCCGGCATTTTTCTTGACGCTGCGCGGTGGTGTCGAGCATTTCTCCGTATGCGTAGGTCAGCTCTTCGCCTGCGGCGATATCGCGGACCGCCCGTACGTTGGAGGAAACGGAAGCGAAATTAAAGCATGCGGCCGTGTTTGGCGAGCAGCTATGAATCAAGTCAGCGTAATGCGAAACCGCGCCTCGGCGGCAAGTGCGACGCGCCTGTGATTCATCCGGGATATATTGAGCGAGATAACGCTGTATCCCAACGGCGGCGTCATCCACGGTTCAGGACTATCCACCCCTACGCCGTTCGTGCGGATTATCCCCCCAAGGGGACCCGATCCGTCGTCGGCGTGGCAATTGTGTAACGACATGAACGCGTCCCGGTCCTCGGGGCGCATATGCTGAACAGCAGCCTGGAAATGAATCTCCATGTTAGCGAGAAGTTGGCGGTCTGCGGCGGCTGGCGACATCCACGGCGCTGAATCGTTTAGGAGACCTTGGATCGTCAAGAGCAGCGGACGCTCGTCCATAATGAGGTCTCCCTGGCGGAACGAGCGCGTTGAGATGAGCCCGAGCCCCTTGCCTGCGACTGGTCCGACGCGGAAGCCGCATTGGAACTGGTGAAGCTTTTTCTTGAATCCGCCGGTGTGTTTGTCGAGAAATTCCTTCGATCCCGACCAAAGCAGGCTAACTGTGACGGGTTCGCCGGGCGACGCATGTGGAGGCAGTACGTGGACTTCTGGGGTGGTGTTTAGCTTCCGCAGTTGCGAGGCGGAAATACTATGAGTGGCTACAAAATTCTGTTAGAATCGGTTTTCGGCGCAGCGATGTGTGGGCGTGTGTGTATCGACTCACTGTCAGTGACAGTGATCATGCCCATGGGCGCCGTTTGGCTAGCAACACTCCTCCCTGCCTTCGAAATGTGGAGGCTTTTCTGTGCTTTTGGTGTGTTGAGGAAACCTCGTTTCATGGTTGTAAGGTAGCGGACAAGCACGGCTTGCAAGCCCCATGTGACATCCCGCCCACCTGCCAAATTAGGCGATGGGCGACAAAACATGATGAATTGCTTGCCTCTCGCGCATTTCTTGCAAATCGGTGAACACCAAACTGTAGGTATATGCCTAGGGTATACGCAGAAATAAATTTGGGATTTTAGGAACTAAACTCGGGATGGAGAAGCAAAAGTTTTGATATCCTACAAGAAACAGAATCTGAACACCAATACAAGGTCCTACAGTGCAGGTCTTGCCCCAGAGCGGTACAAATGAACCCAATTGCTTGCTTTAGACACCCGGAAGCAGGATTAAGCCAACCAATGTCTTCTAACTGGACTTACCAGGCCAATGTGATGTATGGGCATTTACGTACACTACCAGAACACCTTTCTGTTCCACCTCCATCCAATACCGGTATCATATAATGTGCCTTACACATTTACCATCAACTCCGAGGCACCTGTGGTTGTAGACCGACCAGAAATCCAGAATTCAACCAAGACCACTGTTTCCTTTAACTCCATCCCGAGTTTAGCTCCTAAAATCCCAAATTCATTTCTGCGTGTACCCTAGGCATATACCTACAGTTTGGTGTTACCCGATTTGCAAGAAATGCGCGAGAGGCAAGCAATTCATCGTGTTTTGTCGCCCATCGCCTAATTTGGCAGGTGGGCGGGATGTCACATGGGGCTTGCAAGCCGTGCTTGTCCGCTACCTTAAGAAGCAAGCTTGATTAGCACCGCTGCGGACGAAGAAGCTTTGATGCCCTCCGACTCGACTTTCTCCGACTGCAACACGCATTGTTGAATAAGTAACCACCCTCTCATTCGGACATACTTGTTTTAAGAATTTTGACCAAGAAATCGTGCACATTTATACTAGCGTCGACTCGGACGAACCTCCGGAATCGCAGGAAACCCGTTCGCGGACATAAACTCCGCCAGCCGTTTCTGGATTCTCGCCACCCTCGTGATGTCAGTGCGGTCCACCCTCCCGCGCCACAACGGATTTGCCTGGTACGCCGTCGACTTGGGGTCCACGACATGCTGCAAGAAAAACGGGTCGTACTGCGGAGTCCACGCCGTGGCGCGATACGCGCGCATTGCCCACTCGCTCGCCGTCTGAGTGTCCCCAAGCGCCATGTAGCACTCGAAGAGTGCGTACAGCACGTCGTAGTACTCCTGCATGCTCTCGAGCTTCTCCTGCTCGATGAGCGCGAGCTGCTTGAGGCAGCGCTTGATGAGCCAGTCGTCGCTGACCGCCGAGTTGTACGCCCAGCTGGACGTGTCGTTCTCGTCGGTCTTGAAGGCAACGATGGTAGCGCGCCGGGCATCCGATTTGGTGGGGTCGCGGCACGCGTCGCAGGTGCACGAGAAGCCGTACGGGCGGAAGGTCAGCTGGCGCTTGGCGGCGGGGTCGAGCGGTTCGGCGTAGGTGAGAGTGAGCTCTTCGCCCTCGGCGATGTCGCGGACAGCGAAAACGTTGTACGAGACGGACGCGTCGATCCAGCGGGAGCCCGTATTCGGGGAACAGCTGAAAAGGGTGTTAGTACGTGTTAGGAGGAAGTTTGCGACGACGGACCTGTTATTCATGCGGGACATTTGGTTGGCCACGACGCTGTAGCTTCCCATGGGTCCTTCGATGCCTGGAGCGAGACCCTCGAGCCCGAACCCGTTCGTCCGAATCCTTCCTCCGATGGGTCCCGATCCGTCGGTGAGATGGCTGTTGTGCAGGGACATGAACGCCTCGCGGTCGGCGGGACGCATGCGCCGAAGAACACCCTCGAGGTACTTCTCGAAGCCGCTGAGGTGCTCTGCGGGCGACATGGTGGCCGGGATACTGGGAAGGCCGCGGATCGAGACAAGCAACGGGCGCTCGTCCATGATGAGCTCGCCCTGACGATACGGGCGCGTCGCAAGCAGGCCGAGACCCTTGCCCGCGACTGGACCGACACGGAAACCGGGCTCGAACTTGCGCAGCGCCTTAGGAAAGCCTTCCGCCTTGGCCAACTCCTCCTTGGACCCAGGCCAGAAGACGCACACCGTGACCGGTTCGTTTGGAGATGCGTTGGGAGGGAGGACAACGATTTCTGGTGTCGCTCCGACTGGAGCTGAAATGATACCGTGGCTGGCTGCGAACAGGTACGTCGAGCACGACCAGAAAGTGCGTGGTAGACTTACCGGCAGGGGTTGTTGGTACGGACTGCATCGGCGGTGGACCCAAGGGTCGGGCCTTGGCCTTTGCGCTGGTCAGGAATCCGCGTTTCATGGTTGTGGGCAGAAGGAAGCGGTGGACAATAAGCTTTGCGGCTGCTTCATTACGTCCGTCGAGTGATCTTCTTCGTTACCGTCTCGCTTGCAGGCCCGCCGCCGCAGCATCGCGGGACCGACGCGGACGATAAGCAGCGTTGCCGGGAAGGCGAGTGAGGGGAGCGGGAACAGATGCGTGAGCTGTGACTTGGCTGTGAGTGGCAGAGACCCCATCCGTCGCGCGTTTCAGCTGTCGACAAATCGCGAGCACTCTACCAGGCTCTTGGAATTTACAAACACAAGGTACAGGATATTCTTACCAAGAGCTACAGCAAGAAACTACATCCCGGCCTGTTTCATAAAGCTGGAGAGACCTTTGCTCTCCATAAACTGCCTGAACCGCTTGTCCAAATCGGAACCCGGCGGCGGCGGATTGAAGAAAAACGCGCCGTGCCCGCCGTCTAGCACCTTCGTCCCACTTGGCCCCGCCAGCTCCGCCATCATCTTGAACATCTGCGCCTGCTCACCCGGCGCGTCATCATCGACGCGCGCGCGCCAGAACCCGTGCCGCTCATACGCCTTGTTCTTCGGATCGAGCAGCGCGTCGAGTGCGCCCTTGTTGTTTCTGTATGCGTCGACGAGGACCGCGGGCGCCCAGGTAATCGCCTTGACGCGCTTCGCCCACTCGCTCGCGCGTTTCGCGTCCCCGAGCGCGATATATGCGTGCATCATGCCACACGCGGCCATGTAGTAGTACTCGAGGTACTCCAGGCCCTCGGTCTCGAGTAGCTCGATAAGTTCGGTGCATTTGTCGATGAACCAATCGTCCGGGAGTGTGCGGTTCTCCACCCACGCAGCGACGGTCGGGGTGAACGCCCCGACGAGGGCGCGGCG
Source organism: Mycena kentingensis (nom. inval.) (assembly GCA_014461125.1). Taxonomy (NCBI): domain Eukaryota; kingdom Fungi; phylum Basidiomycota; class Agaricomycetes; order Agaricales; family Mycenaceae; genus Mycena; species Mycena kentingensis (nom. inval.). Next base: position 248,517 of record JACAZG010000021.1, on the reverse strand, counting down.
CGCGTCGGCGGTAGGATCGTTGCACGCGCGGCAGGTGCACTGGAATCCGTACGGGCGGAGCGACTCGTTGCGCTGGATCGTGCTCTTCGTGACGTCGATATACTGGAACGTGAGCTCCTCGCCCTCGGCGATATCGCGGACGGCGTAGAGGGTGAACGAGAACGAGGCATTGTCGAATTCAGGCGCGGTGTTGGGCGAGCAGCTAGTCAACTTGTTCAGCAAGCACAAGCAAAAGGAACAAAAGCGGCACGCACCTGTGGTTGAGACGCGAGATAAACTCACAAGTCGCTGAATGCATCGACGTTGCGCCGGTCTTACCAGGCGACAACCCCTCCAGCCCGATCCCGTTCGTGCGAACACGCCCCACGAGCGGGCCCGACCCGTCCTCGGTGTGACTATTGTGCAACGCCATGAACGCCTCCTTGTGCTTCGGCTCCATGCCCTCCATGACACGCTCGACACCGCCCTCAAACTCGTTCAACATGTGCTGCACGTACTGCGCCATCGTGTAGTGCGCCGGATATGTCGCGGGATAGGCGGCTGGTGTCACGAGGAGCGGCCGCTCAACGAGGATTGCGTCTCCTTGCTTGAGCGCGCGCGTGCTGAAGAGCCCCAAGCCTCTCCCGGGCGACTGCGCGACGCAGAATGCGGGCTCCGCGTACGGTTGGGGCGGAAGGGGATGCGGGAAGTTGGGGATCTTGTAAAGCAGCTCTTTAGCGCCGGGTTGAAGATACACTCGGCCGTGGGCTCGACGTTCTTCCAGTACGGCGGAATACGCGTGAAACGGATGACGGAATTCTCTGGGAGGTCCTCGCCCGGCTTCACTTCGCGGAGATCGAGCTTTGGCGCGTTATTTTAGGGACTTCAACTAGAGCGGGATGAGTGGCATTCGAGGGAGTCGGCGGCACAGAAATGCAGACCTTTAGCAGCTAGCTTTTCGAATGGAAGGCGCCGAACTTGTGGCTCCGTGGTTGTCTTCGCCGTTGCCTGCGCGGGCATCGCTGTTCCTGCAGGTAGGTTGGTTGACTGACAAGCCGCGAGCGAATCTGAGCGTACCTGGGGCGGCCGTGGTGGTGAGGGAAGGGCCCAGAGGGCGCTCAGTAGCTTTTGCGGACTTCAGGAAGCCGCGCTTCATCTTTAGAGGGCGGCAGAAGGAAGGAAGGAGGCGTGGGTCGGTTTATAAACAAAAGAAGCTACGGGACTTCATTGTTTGCCTTTTTACGTCCCTGTCGATGCCTGGTGTCAATGCATTGACATATGCCAAGTCACTGCACCGGTTCAGAAAAATACTGTACTATTTCGACCTCAAGTCCGCCGATTTTCTATTTTTGAAGGTCCGCGAAGGCCGAAATTTTCATTGATTTTAGACGAATTTTAACAACACCTCTTTTTGTGCCCCGTAACGGGTAACAGGATTTGACGTCAGGATTTTTTTTTTTTTCATAGCCAATAGAGCATATTCGAAACGGCTCAAATGGCGGATTTATATACAGAAAATTTACAAGTTAGACACAAAAAGATTACATTCAGTTGGGCCCATTTGAATTGGAAGGAGGCCCGAAGATACACAAATTCCTCACGATTGCTACACCGGAAAACGAGCCAAAAGCCCGTTTCGAATATGCTCTAATAGAGCTTATTAGTTGGGCGTTGAAAGGTTGTCTCGTTGTTTCAAAATCTTATAAGGCTTGTTTCAAAAATGCATTCAGTTCCTCTCTGGGATACGTGGAGCATTGGAAAAACTGGTAATTCCTGTGGCAAGAAAAAGGGTGCAACTAATAAGCTCTAACTGACCAGGTGTAAAGCAAGAGCTGTTTAGAAGCTCTGAAATATGGTTTCAAAACCATAGAATAGCTGCAAAACAATTCAGTACTTATTCATGTTGGGGCCCGGCATTTGACGACCTCCTGATGGCCGGTTCCCACGACACCGCCACTCATGTTCGTGTCCGGGGTCGCTTCCGTCCCGTACACAGACACTATGGCTTAGTTTTAAAGCAAAACTACATTTGAACTATGATATCAATACGGCGGCGTCGAGATGGCGGAGCGGGAAGGGCACCAGCCGGACATTCGATCCCCCGAAAACGTGGGGTTTCTTAGCACGGATTGTCGGTTCCAGACACAAATCCGGTGCTGCCTCAAATAATGAAATATATTTGGAAATATATTTTCTAGGTCCTCTTAGTAGGATTTCTATTTTTTTAAGTCTACTGGGCTATAAATATACATTATCTCGGGATCTAGACCTCAGTGCCAAAAACTGCAGCAAGAGGACCTAGATATGAGTCCTCCGGGCAACTTTCCTCTTTGGAGTTTTATGTAGAACGAAGTAGCGGCAGTGATCACCCTAGGGGCCCTATTTCCTACCCCATGCAGCTTGAGGCCCTAATTAGGGTCCAGGGCCTATTCATAGGGCCGCCAGCTTAGGCCCTTGGACCCAAAAAAGGAAATTTGTCTCTTGAACTAATTCAACATCTGCCTTTATGCACAGTACTGAACTTACAGCAACATCTAAGTATGATCCCCCATCAAGATGCCAAAAAAACCCCACCATGTCAACTTTGCCCTTGAGCTGATGATTTTAAACAAGCAATTTCCCCACCACTTGGGTTTATCTGCAACAAAGCTGTAAAGAAGCTCAAAAGTCACATTTATGATGTACTTGATCCCATCATTAGGGCCATGGGAGGGCCCGCAAATACTGCCCGCAGCGTGAGGCCCTATTCCGAGGGCCCCATAGGCCCTCAAATCTTTAGGCCCTCCGACCCTCGGGCGATCACTGAGTAGCGGGCTAGAATCCACCCCGGCGCCGTCCCTCCCTTTGGGTGGCTCGTGGGAACAACAATGACCGGCCGTCAAACCACTCGCAAATGCCGGGCCCCATTCATGTTTCTCTCAGAAATTCCAAATCTCACAGCTTCTAAATAGGTCTAATGTTTCTGATTTTTGGCAAGAAATAGTTTGCCCTTTTCTTGAAGCAATTACTCCCCAGCAAAAAAGCCCCGAAAATTCCTGTTTTTTTGGACTAAAGAATCTCAATTTTAGTGCCCATTATCTGCCACCAAAACTTCTTCCCTTAGCTTTCTAAACCGGCGTACTGTACTATTTTGACCTTAAGTCCGGCCATGTAACACCGTATCGCAAGCTGTCCAGAAATTTACATGTCCGATGGGATCAAAAATTGCTATAAAAGGGAATTCCGGCAAAGCCGGGACGGAAAAATTGCCTTTTTGGGCGGATTTGATGGCTAAATCATGTCCCCAACCAGCCTGTAACGCGTAACGACAAGCGTATAAGTCCGCGTCCGGACCCCCTCTGTAACATGTAACCGGACTTCAGGTCGTAATAGTACAGTAGTGAGTAGAGCTTATTAGTTGGAAGCTTTTTCTTGCCACAGAAATTACTAGGTTTATCAATGCTCCACACATCCTAGAAGAGCAACTGAATGCCCATTTTGCAACAAATCTTATAAAATTTTACAATAAAATGACGAGACAACTTTTCTAAGCAGAACGAATTAGCTCTAGTGCGCAATGAAACCCGGCGGCGGAGGCGCGTCGCAAGCTGCTCCGCGCAGCATTTTCTAGATCAAACATGGATGTTGGGAGCAAGCGCGTATCAGCGATGAGATGCGATATTTCTACTGCTCCTCTCTCCCCCTTCATATTCTCGTAAAAAGTTTGGCTTTCGGCCGAACAAGAAGTACAGCGAACAGCCACTCGCACACAAAACCGGAACAAGACCAATTTCTTGATGTCACCGAGGCCTTTTCCCGCCACAAACTGCTTGAGCCACTTCTCCAAATCTGAGCCCGGAGCCGGCGCATTAAAATGAAACAGCTCCTGCCCGCTCTCGAGCACCTTCATCCCATCCAGGCCCGCCAACTCCGCAATAAGTTACGACATCTGCGCCTCCTCGCCCTGCCCGTTTTCTTGATCCCCACGCGCGCGCCACACACTGCAACGGCTCAAGAAGATAAACGATGATTTTTTGGCGTTTTTTTAAAGCCAATAAGGGGGCGTAAAGCAAAGAATCTTTTTGTCACCAAAAGCCTGTTGCCTTTTCGGGATCCTTTTGGCAGCCAAAAATCGTTCAAAAAAACTGGGGATCATTTCTAGCCAAAAAGCCGGCTGTTTTTGGTATCATTTTATTCTGAATATGATTGATGGTAAAATTGTTGGATTTTTCCCTACGTTGCCATTGAGTTGGGGCAAAAATTCAGTAGTTTTATGATCTATGATAGTTCTCAGATAGTGTTTCCTAAAAAGGGTCTGATTTTTTGCAAGAAATAGTTTTGGATCCCCGGCAAAAACACACCAAAAAAATGCGGGTTTTTTTTGGACAAAAAAAAATTTAATTTTAGTCCCCATTATCTGCCACCAAAAAAATCCAAAAAAAATTCCCTTTATCTCGCAGTGACAGCCCGTCCTTCTCGCATACCCCGCTCTCTGCATTCCCTATTGCCTCAAGCCGACGGGTCCCACCAGACAGCTCGACAAGCCGCTTCGGCGCCCAGGTAATCGCCGTGAGCCGCTTTGCCCACCTTGCCTGCACCCGCTAGGATTAGATACGATAAACATCTGCTTCCGTTGTTGCAGATTTGGTTCCGCGGGATCGACGCGTACGGTGCAAAATGGAGTGCAAACCGACGGAATATACCCTGAAGCAGACGCGACATGCTGCGCTCTGCGGGGCCGCGCTTTACGTCGAGTCACCAGTTGATGCGAGTGGGAGGACAGCTCTCTGGCAGGCCTGATTATATACAGCTTGCTTCCGTCCTCCATCACCCAAACGCGTCCCCCCCCCCTTCTCCCAATGGACACCCTCTTTAACTCTGTCTCTCTCCTCGAGATTACACTGGATCTCAGCGCAGATGAGCCGGTCGGTACGGATGTGGATTCGCAAATGCGTGCGAGCCGCGCTACGCGCCTCGTACGCGACGACAACCGCTTCCCTCGGTTCCTTCTCGTCGATTTCGCATCCGGCTCGGGTAACAAGGCCATCGAGGACTGGCTTTCGCAGTATCTTAAGCCCTCAGAGTCTCTAGGCTTGAATGACAACACCATCCAGTGCGTCGTAGTCCTTTCCGTCGCCGTCTCATTGACGACTGCAGATACTATCCCGTCGGGTGCACGGCTTCCGGCCTCAAAAGGTTGAAGATTCTGTTCTTTCGATCGGACCGCGACTTCCATGCCGACACCCTTCCCTTCGAGTTCGCAGACCTCAGTGAGGCACTGAAAAGCGGGTACTGGAAGTTTGCGTCCGCATTGGGGCATGCATTGTCCGGCACAGTCGAGACAATACCGGTGCGTGCATCCTCGTCAGCTTGCGGTCTGCTAAGTGCTCGAGCCGTATAGCTCAACACACCGGACTTCGTCACGGTCAAAGACATGAAGGCGACGGCGGACGACAGCATCCTCACAGATCGATGCGGGCTCCTTTGCGAGTCGCTGGCGGGGAAGCTAGCCGCGTCGCTCGAGCTTCGAGTCATCCCCTCCGGTATGTCCGTCCTGCATACTCAGTAACTAGCCAACCAATCTACACAGTATGGCAACTCCGCCACGGCGGCCGAAAAGGACTCTTTTCCGTCTGCTCAGACGAGGAAATGCAGCGCGTCGCGGGACGCGCCTGCAAGGTCATATTCCGCCCGTCGATGCTCATCTACGAAAGCAACTTCAACGAGCTAGAGGTCAAATGGGCCTCTGAGCTTGAAGCTCTGCCCCGTGTCTGGCTCACACGCAGCCATATTCTTGTGCTGCTCACCCTGGACTCCGCGTTGCACGAGGTACGATTCTACACTGGCTTCATTCGTCGTCTGAAAATCTCCGAGGCTTTACGTCGGCGGCTCGGGGAATACACCGACGAAATACGCCAAATTTCTAGCAATGGTCCTGCGGCTATTCGGCTCATGAAGGAACACATCAAGCACTACCTCCCGCCTACACGGAGCGTTTGTCGTGTCGGTAAGTGGGCGATCGGCGCTCTAAACCTGTACTAACATTGACCACCCAGCATTGGATCACCTCCTCGCAGGCCAGCAGCTCACGGAGCCGCACATCTCTCGTGTTCTGCAACGCGCTGAGAATCGAATGCGATCCTTATTACGCTTTCGACTCGATATCCCCATCACAGTTTGTTGTCTCGCCAACACGAGCAAACGCGTATTAACGGCTCATCCGCAGAAATCCGCATACATGCCGGCCATTGCAGATCACCGCCAGGTTCTCTTACGAGACCAGATATTCCTCCACCCGTCGACTTGCGACAAACCTATCGTCGGCCCCGTTGTCGTAATGGCACGACAAGCGTACAGTGTTAACGGTACGGCGTACCGCATTATTGGGGGCCTATTTGACGCGTTTTATCCTAGCCGTACGCGTATATCAAGCGGTGGATTGTCCCGTCCTTCGTGGACTCCGGGACTGCCTCGGTATATCCATATTTCGCTTTCTCCTCGAGTCTGAACGAAAGTAGTGCTACCGACAACGGGAAATACCAGTGAAGCAAAGCTTTTAGGAGGGTACGTCGTCGCATGGACAGTTTCCTTACCATAATTGACGGTTTTCGTTAGGAACTGCGGAGGTCATCGGTTTCCCGTTATCTGGGACGACACGCTGGTGCCCAACATATCTCCGGAGTCGACCACGACGACACCACAATCGACGCCCTCCCGCCCTCGGACGTCGCAGCAGCCGACCGGCTCGCCGATCAAGTTCAACCTCACCATGGGCGGCAAAACACGGCCGCTTTCGGCTTCGCCGGCCCGCAAGAGGCCGAATTCGAAACCCGCGAGCGCGGGTTCCAGCCAAGGTGCAGGAGCAACGAGCAACGTTGACAGGGAGTTGCGCGAGATGACGCGCGAGGCGTTCATGGATGCGCGCGAGAGGCGCTTCCTTGTTAAGAAGATTGACGATGCGTGGACGGCGCGTGCGCAGCAGTCGGAGGAGTTTGCGAATGCGTCGGAATGTCGGCAGCTTGCGGCGATAATGAAGGAGGTTCGGGTATGGTTTAGAATTTACCTTGTTGGTTTGTCCTCGACGCTAATGTGTCATATGTTATAGGACTACAGCAAGCCCGCGCCTCTCAAAACACATTCCCATCGCGTCTGGATGATACATAACCCCGCCTCGAGCTCGCAACCGAGTCCGAGTCCGCGTGCGGGCGATCCCATTTCCCAGCTACAGACGCAGATTCCGGCCAACGAGCTCGATCCCGTCATGGACTATCAGGCGCTGGACCCAGCGCTTATCCTGCGCGATCAAGTGGACGCGAGGGTGTGGCGGCAGTTGACCGCCGAGGCTGCGGCCATCATGCCCGACTACAACAACGGGCTCGCGAGGGCGATTAAAGCGGATAAAGAACAGCGTGAGCCCTCGCTCTTTCTTTGTAAGCACGTACACTAATTTTTGTTCTGCAATACTAGAAGCCGCTGGTATATTTTCCGAGTTGCCTACGTGGGAGCTTGATCAAAAGTACCGGGATGACCATTTCCCTGGTGCGGACTCGACCTTCAGCTACGCTCCTTTCACTAATGCACTTTCCAGATGTAGACCCCGCCGACCACGAGGGTATCAGGCTCCAACGCGCAAAGGCTTCCGTTTGGTTAGTACGATTACTCCTGGATCCGTTTCTTTGTTCAACAGAGATCCAGGTACGCGGTGGCCTACGAAAATCGAAGAGAAGCATTTGGCTGGGTCGCGGGGAAGATTCTTGACGACATCAAGGCATGTCTTTCAAAGTTCAGGCTAGATACTGTGCGTTAACGTTGTTACCAGCGCGACAGCGGTGCGGTTCAGCAGGTATGAGAAGAGGCTCCTGATGGTATGCATAATGCGATTCTCTGGTGTTGTACATGTAGAGCATAGATAGGCTCGCGATATCTTGTATGTATCCCTAATGATCCTCACTCAATTCTCCTCTTCCGCCCTTCCTTCCTTACGTTCCAGCGGGTAGATGCCTGTTCGTGTCTGCACGTTCACTCATGGAGAGTTGGTCTAGACACCACAGACCCGCCCTTTGAACGCCAGCTAATGACTCGAGATGTTTGCTACTTATCGAGCAACGCGCTTGCTAGAACAAAGGTAAAACACGGTCACGTGTCCCAGAAAGCTCATCGTGTAGATGCTCACAACGCGCCCGTAACGACGGCGCTTGGAGGCAGCTCTCCTTCAAGCAGCCGGGAATATATCAGCATTGGTGATACGCGTTTGACAGCGATGACCTCACCCCTTTGATCCGCACGACCACCATGGGCGGAGGTTCCCAAAGGAGGATGAGGCCCAGTGAGAACTGGCGCGGGCCAAATCGAGTCAGGTCGAGCGAGAATGAGCTGATTAGAAGCGGCTCTGTCCGGCTCGAAAAATGCAATATGGCTCGTTCTGCCTCGACTGAAAAAGAGGCAGAACTAGCTGAACAGAGGCAAATTGGGCTTCTTTTGAGCGGGTTTGAAAGAGGATGTTCCATTGGGTGAATATCGAGTACAATTGAGCGTAATCGAGCGACATTGGGCGTGTTTTGTTACAACCACCCGTCCATGCACCGCCGCCCCGTCCACCGCCGCCCATACCGCCCCGCCCCCCACCCGCCTGTTGTCGCCGCTCGTCCGACCGCCGCCCACTCGTTACCGTCGCCCGGATGCCGCCGACGTAACCCCGCCTCCCGCCGCCAGTTTCCATACTCGGTACCGCGCCGAGCGTGTGCTGCTTCCCCGCCTTCCGCAATGTCGTCCTTCAGCTTCTGCAATGCCCGACTCCCGTCCCCCGCCATGCATGCCCAGCGCCGCAGCGCCGTATTCCCTACTTCGCCGCGAATGGTCGCAGTCGTTGCGCAAGGTTTCCGAGTGCCAACGAGGGTCCGCTCGACGAGGTCACTGATGCAAGCAGGTCAGTACAAGACGGATACTCTGAGCGACGAGTCGGAACGACGCACCTGCCAGTGTGTTAAGTCGCGCGTTGTTTCTTAGCAGTGGCGGCGAGAAAACCTGGATATATGCGCGTTAATTGGGCTGTATGCTATCTGGGGAGGTGCCACATACCTCACAAAGGGCTCGACGCCATTGGGGGAGCAGGATATGCGAGTTGGCGATGGCGGGCGATGCCGGGACGCGAGGACGAGTGCGGCAAGCGCAGAGCGGGGAAGACGACGGCGCGTGAAGGGTCAGAAGGGGAGTGTTTGCTGCCGACGTCGATGGACGTCGATGGACGTCGCTGTCGGATGCGGGAGTATCGACGTCGCTGGGAGGGACAATGGTAGCACCGGAGTCTCAAGCAGAAGGACCACGCACCAGTCTCACTTCTCCGACCGCGATTGCGCCGCAGGACTCCAGCTGCGCGCAGAATGAGCGAGACGAGTACGCACGCACAGGCGTAGGCTGGACAACGCTGCCGTCGTTGGACGCGCGTGGGCTCAAGGTTTCTGGGTGCGGATGCGGAGCTCGTCGAAGGGATGGAGGAAGAGGGAACGTCCTCGGGGACATCGATGGTGGTGGTAGCGGGAAGAGTTGTTGCGCGCGGTGGTGATGGGACGGACTTGGTCAAAACCTCGACGCACTCGTGGACGTCGGTGGACCAAGAACTACGAACATGTTGACGGTGCTTATGCATATGCATAGTTGTGCTGAGTAACTAATCTGCTGCAATCCACAAAAGATCATGGGTTGCCTCGACACGGCTCAATTTCACTTGATTTGGCTCGACGACTTGTTCTCGCTCGACCTGACTCGATTTGGCCCGCGCCAGTTCTCACTGGGGATGAGGAAGAAGACCAGTGGGCGGCGCTCGGAGAACATAGACCGCACCGAACGGGCCTCTAAGCTGCGCGCGACTGGCTTCACGTCGGCGCAACACTTCTCCTCATCGAGTTCCTCTCCACGATGCCCTTCGTAGCGCTCCTCCCTACGCCTCCCGTATACCTCCTCGCCATCCTGCTAGCGAAGCTGTTCTTCCAAACGCTCGTTGCATGTGCGCCCGCATTCGCTTCGTCCGAGGGTGCGAAGATGCTGCAGGACGCGATGTTTCACGGCCCGGTCCTCGCTTCCATCTGTGAGTTCGCTGGTGTTTGTCCTCGGAAGCTGAATATGCGCTAGACCACGGGCTCTTATACGAGGTCCAGCAGTCTTCCGACCTCCTCAAGAAAATCCTCCCGATCCCTGTCGCCATCTGTCTCGACAATGCGGCCTGGGAGGTAGCAGTGTGTTGTAGCAGCGAACGAGGGGTAATCTGGGATCGCGCAAAAGGTATTTCTGAGCCGGCTAGCCCCGACACCTGGGCTCACGGCTGTCAGTTCATGCGACGTTGGGAAGATGGCAAGCGAATATCGAGGAGCGAGTAAATGCAATAATGGGTATGGGAGATCGGAAGGTAGAGAGTTCGTTGCACTCCAATTCGGGGGCCCAATGCTCCAAAGCATAACTTAACTGCCGATTAATCTATTCCGGGCCCGAAACATCTTCCAAAAATGAAAGAATTCCCTCTCCGGACACCACGAGTGAACGAGTAGCTCGTCAAGGCAACTTGAAAGAAACCCCATCCTCGAAGGCCCAAGGTTCCGCACCACGACCATCTCCACAGAAAATACGCTCTCCGGCGCTCTGCTTTCAATTGATAACGCAGCCGTTTAGGGGAAAATAATTCAAGCGTAATCACCCATAAACTTATACAGGCTCGATATCATACAGGCGAGCGTTGGGAAAGTGTTCCTTGATCTTGGACCACAACCAACACATCGGCGTCACGTACGTGGTATGCACAGTCTCTTTGTCTCGCGCTACGCATCCGCCCTGAATGATGCCGCAGATTCGGCCGAGGTAGTCGGCGACGACTGCACCGGAATCCCCGGGGCCCGCGAATACGTCGGTCTCGTAGTTGAACACCGGCCAGGCCCTTGATATTCTCCCGCTAACTGGATCGCGCACATACGACTCGATGCCGGTGCTGCGCCCAAGTGTGAGGCCCGTGCCTCCACCGTTCTTGAGGAAAATGTTCGCGGGATTGTTGGATGTGTCCCGCATGTCGGGGAACCGTATGAGATCTTCGCTGAGGATGCCGGTGAGATGCAGCACGTCGCAGGAAGACCACCTGAACCGAGTTGTGCGGTATTGCACCGTGTCCAACTTGCGCCTGAACGCTCCCGGATCAGAGACGGCATAAGCGTTTGCTGTAGTCCGCTTGAAGTCTCAGCGGATGACGGAAAACTGCTGCAACGCACCAAGACTCATCTTGTTCCCACAAAGCTCGCCGAATTTGGCTTTGTCCAGTTTCAATATCGCCCAATCCTCTATGTAGTCGTCACGAAACGCAAGTGGAGCGGCGTGAGCTATAGACCCGATTATGCGCTGGCTTGGTTCGCTCCAATCCTGCTTCAATGCGGTCAGCAGCTCGCCAAGCTCCGCTATCACTTCCTCCGCAGATTCAACCTGGTACCGGTCCGAACGGACCCGGCGCTCCTTCTCCGCGGCCGTCGCGTCACTGTCGGCCAGTTCTCGCTGCAACCGACCAACTTGATATCTGTAGGACGCCGCTTGATCACTGTTTGTTTGGATGGTTTTCTGTGTCGTGCTAAGAAGGCGTCCGAACCCGTCGGCTCCGAGTATTTCGATGGCAGCCGTGTCCGAGTCGTCCGTAGACGCGCCAACAACGTGTCCAGACGTGAGACCGAGGAGTTGGTCGCCGTCCGCGATGTACAAGCCGAGCGTTCCAGCGCGTTCGCCGTCGCTGGCCGCAATGGGAACCCCAAGAGCGGTCGTAAGTGGTTCCCTGACGTGAAACGCGCTGGTAATGCCAGATTCTGGCGGGAGGAGTGTCGCAACCCCCGGGCCCGACAACGCACGGTACGAAGATTCCCGGAATTCGACGTCGACGTCGTCAACGTTGACGTCTTCGAGGATGCGCAGAATCTTCTCCGTCACGAGCGCAGCCTCCGCCCACTCCAGGCTTCCTGGTGGGCGAATACCGATCCAGATAACCACAGGACCCAGCGTATCGTATCCAATATACTGTCCTTCGGTGAGGAAACGCACGCCGTCGATAGTAGTCCACGGAATCGACTGGCTGGTCAGCACGTCGCGGATTTGGGGCCCGACGGAATCCCAGACGGTGTTCAGAGCGTGGCCAAAGACCCCGCATACCTGTTTGCGTCGCCGATAGTAGATGTTGTCGGGGTCAGGAGAGGGTTTCATGGGCTTTCCGGTGCGGTAAATGAGTCGGGGGTGCTGGCTTTGCGGAGCGAGACCAAAGTAGTAGAAATCGGCTTCGAATCTGGCGGGAGGACGTCGGAGAGCGGGGTTTTTATTGCGTGAAGATGGTTCGGGCGCGGACTCTTGGGAGATATCGGCGGTTAGGTTGTGCTCAGGAGATAACATCGAGAAGCAGGACAAGTGTGTAATTAGGGGCTGGTCTCGACCTACCTGCGAGTTATAACAATACGCAAAGATGTCGGTAGAATACAACTCAACGGAGCTTGGGCTTTACAATGTTCAAAAAAAACATGTTTCTGTCGGAAAATCCCAAAAGTGCATATATGTGTTGACAAGGGTGACGAGTGCATATATGCACTTCCAATGGAGCATATCAGCACATGTACAGTTGGGGACAGTCAAACACATACAATGTGATTTGAAGGCTTAAAAGTCTATAGGGAGCTTAGCTGATGTCAGATTCGGATTCCACGCCTACGAAAACCCCTAGAAAACCTGCTTATGTAATATTCTAACGAGCGGTTCTGTTTGGCCAAAATTTTGGGGCTTCCGAATGGAATTGCGAGTACCTCTGGAGTCTTTTTGACACCGAATAGCGGCAGTAGAGCAGTGATTCCGCAATGGATGACAGAATGATAGCATATTTGTTCACTTTTGAACGTTACAATGAAGGTTTTTTTCTTCATGGTCTGGAAATGTCACAAATCATAACACTCAGTGACCTTCTTCTAGCAGCTAAATGGCTTGTTGAATTTCTCTGTAATTTACAGGAATGGATTCTCCTCTTGATTCCTTTCGAATGGTACCCATGATGCCATCATTCAATCAATTTTGATCGATTTTGGCCAAACTTGGAGGTGCCTGAGAAAGATCACCTGTTTGTGATGGAACGGCTCGATGTAAATTGCTCAAAATATTACCAGATACTCCCCTCAGTGGTAGCTACCTTTCTACCAAATTTCAGAAAAATCTATGATGGTGACCTCTTTTGTTGGACTTTGACTGTCCCCAACTGTATGCAGCATATAGCCACATATATGCATTTCTGGGTGAATTATTTATAAGGCTGCGGGCGACATGCTGGCTGTATTCTACACTACTGTACATCTGCTCGAAGGAAGATATTGTTGATTTTCTAGGATTCCCTTTCATCATTCGGTTGCGAATTACCGTCCACCCCGGTGGAGCACGCATTTCGGGCTTCGGCTGCATCCGGCGGGTGCAGGTGTACGATTGTACCGTCACCGAGATTTTGGCTGTCTTCGTTGTACACTTTTCTCCCTTTTCGGGGTTGAGGCCGGTCGACTTCCTTTGTCGTTTGCGAAATTTCCCTTTTTGGGAATCCTTTGCCCTTGTTGGATTCTTCCTGCATCCAGCTGGTGCAGGTGTACGGTTGGACCGTCACCGAGACGTCGGCTGTCACGTTGTACACTTCTCTTCCCCTCCCGGGGTAGATGCTGGTCGGCAATGTCGTTTGCCATTCGGAATTCCTTTGTCTTCTCATCCCCTCTCACGCCACGCGGGACGGAGTCAAATTTGCCTCCGCCCTGCCTCGAGGCACTGACTGCGAGGGTTCTCGCTTCTCCCGGGCTTCCATTCCCGTTTTGACGGGCTTCGAATTTGCAAACGCGAGTTTGTTTGGCTGCGGGTCCCACGACCTATGGGTGCATGTTTGTCGTTTGAATTCGATCTCTGTTTCAGGGGAGGTTAAACTTCCGCAGGAGAAGCCCGTGCCGGGGAGTATATACGAGATTTGTGGTAGTGGGACTGCGCGAGTCCCACTGAGTGGGATTCAGTCCCACAAACCACTCCCACTAAGTGGGATTCGTGCATGTCAGTGGTATTCAACGCGCGCGAGCGTACGCGTGGACGCCACCGTGCCGAATCTCTGCCGGCCGTGCGTGCCGTGGAGCGTTGCTGGCTTGTTTGGGTCACAGAACGTCCCACGCTGTGACCTGCTTGCTCCCGCCCACCATCGTCCAGCTGCCGGCCGCTGTCCCCCGCCGCGCTGTCGCCAATGACGGCTGGTCTCTCCCCATGTACGCCCTCTCCGGCCTCCTCCCGCCTCCCCGCGCTGATTTCATCGATACATAGCTGTCGTCAATCGCCGTCCACCTCCCGTCGGCGCCGATAGCTTCGGGTATGACGAGGTACGTCCATCTTCTTCCCGCAGCGCCTCGTTCTTCATCTTGTCGCTGGCCAGGTGCCGCTGTCCTCCTCCCCACTGGTACATTCACCTTGCTCAAAAGCCGTCCAGCGACATCGCAAGATCCTGAACCGGAATGCGGGTCAACAGGTACGCCCTCCGCTCCGTTTTCGCCGCCGTGCAGCTGACAGTACATTCACAGGACGTCCAGTCTGCTGCGAGTGGAGCCGGGCAGCAGCCTCTGCGTACTGGTGCGTCGCAGTGCGGCTTCATTTTGCTCGGGCTCACCAAGTCTCCAGAAAAGGCCGCTGTGATTCCACAAACGGATGGGAGACGGTGCGCCATTGCTGCCGCCCCTCTATTGCGCTCACCCTTCACCCAGGTCTGTCGCTTCCGTGTCGCCCATCTGTGCGCTAGCCCAACCCAGCGCGCGACCAAACTGCTGCGATGTGCTGCCCGCAGTCCGTCCGAACGAGGTCCGCAAGCCGTCCGCCCCTGCTTCTCGACCTACTGCGCCGTCGCCGCTCCCCGCTCTGCTGTCCTCCCCGTGCCCGACAACCGACTGTCAATCCTCCATGGCGCGCGGAAGGGCTCGTATGCCGCTCATCCCGTCCTCCACCACTCAATCTTAGGATGTGTTTCTCGGGTATGCTGGTGTGTGTTTTCCTGTTCCAGAGTAGTCTACAGCTCTGTACAACAAGTATCTACTTTGAATATAAATTTATTTCTTTGTCATGATCGTGTCTTCATACGACTTGCCCAGGCTACGATCGGTGGCCCGTCCTTGTCGTGCAGACTTACGCCTCGGCGGCTCGTCTTGTTCCCCAACGGTGCGTGCACGTTTGGTCCGTTGGGTTGTCGATGTGCTAGGAACGTTTGGCTGTACAACCGGGCGCTTCAGGCTCATCCTCGGGCGATGCAGGGCGAGATGGAAGTTTCGGGATGCTAGGATCGAACAACGGTTGCGCGTCCGACAAAATCAAACGCTGGGAGTCGTTAGATTGCTTTGCTCGTCAAAAAACTGAGGCAGTAACATACACCCATAATTTTCCCCGACCTGCGGCTCATATAGCGAGAGCTCGTTGTTCGCTAAGCCTTGGTTGCATGAGCCAAACAGTGTCATCACGCGGAGTGCTGCTCACCGAGGTTGAGGTCAAACGCCGCAGTTGCGGTTGTCACCGGCATTTCCGCAGGCGGCGGGTACAAATCGTAATATCCCGCCTCCGTTCGTGCCATGAACGCTTCTATGGCGGGGTCGAGTTCCATTTCGCTCCCATAATACAGGGCTAGAGTCGGTGAGGGGAAGAAAATGCTATAGCAGATAGCGCACCATCCTCATCCAGCGGCGGTTGATCCACTGCCGGCGGCTGCTCGATAACCTCAGCCTCCTCCGCTTGCTCGACAGCTAACCAGGGAAAATCATCGAGTTGCTCGATAATAATGCTGACGACGTACCAATATCGGTCTCTGCGCGCCGACCTTGAATTCGGACGCCGCGTAGATCTCCCTTGCGCAGCTCGTCAATTTTTGCGTCCAACTCGGCGCGCTGGATGTTCAGGCTCCGACGCAGATCTAGCTCTTTCTTCAGCTCGGCGTTCAAAACCTTGATCTGCTGCTTGTAAGTGGCAGCGTTCTTTGCATCGCTCGTAACCTTCAACCGCAACTGTGCGATATCTGCCTTGTGAACCTTGTCCCGATCGATGGACTCGCGCCACGAAGCCTTCGCCACGTCGAGCTCCTGCTGTGTTGTCTCGTACTCGGCAACCTGAGATCGCAGCTCCGCGTTCTGCCGCATCTTGGATGCCCACCGCTGTCCAGCCAGGCGCTCACGCACGAGCGGGCCGTTCCAACGCTTCGACGTCGCAGCCTCGTTTTCAAGTTGCTGAAGCTCGTCATATTTTGCATCGTCGCGTTCCTCGGCCCTGTATCAAACATTACTAGATGCATCTACTTTGACCATGAGAACTTACTTGAGTATTGAAGCCAATAGCGGGAGGTGTATGGACGTTTCGGCGTTGCGTTTGGCATGCGCAGATTCGACAATGTTCGTTGTGTTCGGGGTGATGTCCCAATTGTCGGGGGAGATCTTTGACAGAAATTTGTTGACCGAGGGGAGGTACCACCCGTCGCGCTTCGGCGCATACCAGTCTAGAGCAAGCTCAGTTTATTTTTGGCTCTTGCGAGATGGGGGCAACGCACTGATGATTGCTTCCTCTGTTCGACTCTGACAGAACGCGTGCCAGCGGTCAATCTCTGCTTGCGTGGCAAGTCCAGTAATCGACTTGAGCTCCTTGATTACGTCTCGTGCAATTGTTTTAGGCAGCTCATCGATGTTACTAGGAGTAAGGGTGAGTATAGTGTGGATGCATATGCGTGGGAATCACCGTTGAAAATGGACTTGACAGGTTTTGAGCGAGTGTAGGGCAAGCTCAACGGGGTCGCGGGAGTGGATATTACTGACAGCCGAGTCGTTGTACTGAACAAGGAAATCTCCGAAGCCGAGTGCCTGCGCTGCCTCACCGTCCATAACTATAGCACGACAGGTGGCGTCGGGACGGAATGGCGCAAGTGCCAGCTCGCGCCCAGTGACACGTTTCACAGCATCGAATGTCTCGTAGAATAGCTGGAAGAATGCAGTGCGGGTGTTGCGGTCGCAGTAGAGGCTCCCAATAGTCAGACCTGTGCATATGTAGGTGTTAAAAAAATTGGTCTATTCAGTTCAAGTAGTTAAACGTACGTTTATTGTGTCGGTCACTGAACATGCCAATTTCCCACTCGTTCATCGTGCCCTCCACACGTTTGAATGTGTAGTCAATGCACAGCGCCCGTGCTGTATGGATCAGCGGGGCAAGTTCATGGTGCATCGTGACCACAATGCGATACCCGTCCTTGGACATGGCGGCGTGAATGTAGCGGTCCGATGGGGCGAGCTCGCGACCCATATAATGAAGCACACCTGGTATATATTTTTTTGAGCTCTGTGAGCGAGCAGAGCGTCTGGAACACACCTTCCCAGCCCATGCCATGTGGATACTTTGCCTTCTTCTGCGCCGCAATGAAGTCGTTTACTTTGCGTGAGTTGGCAAACCCTGGACTATCCTTTGCCAGCCGTTCCCCATCGTATGCGGCAATTGTTCGCGGATCTAATATGTCATATATTCAGCAGTATGCTAGCAAATTCAAAGTGTAACATACCGTTCAGCAAACGTTGAACCGTCAACCCCTCGACGCCGACAGTTTCCAAAACCGCTCGGAGTTTCTGCTGTTCCGCAAGACTCGGTTTTGTGTGCGGGTGTGCCGGATGGTTGTGGAACGAACGGAAGATGAGGACAGCCTTGTATTCTGCCCACTCCGGAACCGCATCTCCCTTGTGCGGACACGGTACCAAAATGATCATTTCGGCGGGGCAAGGCCGCGTTATTGTCCGCGCAACTCTCGCAACACCGTCTACGGAGTGGCCGAATGCTGGGAGATGTGAGTGGATATAAACAGAGCATAACGGGTGAATGCTCACGACAAGTTGATAGCCCGACTCGAGGGTGCATAGAGAGTACACAAGACCCGCTATTAGGAACCAGCATACCCGGAGGCAGCTGGCCCGCATTCTCCAATGTGAACTTGAAACTGGTTTCGTCGACATTTGCGGGAATCGGAATATAGAGGTGTTCATATCGCTCTGTCGGATGCCACGCGGAGCAGCCAACAAAGTAGATTTTGCCGTACTGATTTGGTCGCTGGATGAGCCCAGTAAGCCACGCAGACGGTTGAGACGTAAATAAGGGCACACATTGTTGAGCAAAACCATGATAGGACCCCCAGTGCAGTCGCGCTTCCTGCAACGGGCCTTGAAAACGATTGAGTAGAAGCTGTAGATCGAAATTAGAGTTGCTCATTTTGAGTGAATGCACACACCGCAGTAGAATTTTGCCAGCGGATGCCGCCTCACGCTCGTTTGCGTCAAGTTCGTGGTTCCAGAGAGCAAGTGTCTGCGCCGGATCGGGCTCGTAACGCTCACAGTCGGCAAACAGCTCGTCCGAGACCAGCTCGCAAACCTTCACACCATTACAATAGCAGCTAACACGGCGGCACCGCACCCTGACGTCTGGATCTTCGTTAAATCCATACACCCACACGTCCCCATCTTTGTGGCCGGCGCTGCCACTTCTGCCCCAAGACTCCTGATCCTAGATGGGACATGAGCGATATATCAAATGAACAAAGAGAAATGATACCTCTTCTTTAATAAACGCGTCAATACTCAACTCCTTCCCACCAGACGTCTTCAGAAGTTGTTTGGATGCGGTGAGATCAAGAAGATAGACCGCCTTCTCCTCTGGGCGCGGTATTGTCCAAGTTGACGCCGCCTTTTGGACTGTAATAAACTGCTCTACCCACTCTTCCCGCGTCAGTCGTCGACCATTCCTCGAAACGGTGTTCTTGCCCCGCGCCCGTTTCCGACCTATGCATATCAAGACAAGAATGAGGTACACAGTGTAAAACTCACCTCGGCGTGGCTCAGGGACAGCTGGTTCTGGTGTTGGCTCGAGGGACTGCGAACGCTGGCGCTGTGGGGCCGTCTCAGCCGGTTGCTGCGCTGGCTCAGCCGAGACAGAGCGACGGATGGATGAGGCTCGGGAGCCTGTGGCGGATGCTGCACTTGCTGGCGGAGGGGTCGCCGCAGGGGGTTCGAAGAAGTATGAGATTTGACTTGATGCACGGGAGGATGCGGAAGAGGGTGGGGAAGAGCCGCCTGCGCTCGAAGCTGCGCGAGATAGCCTGGGGCGCCCACGCAAGTTCACGGAGCGTTGAAACTCAGAGAATGGCTGCGGAAGCACCCATGCATCCGTGTTGTTTATCGAGAAGAAAGGATGCCCAACAAGTCCAGCCGGCACAATCTGCCGTGTTCATGTGAATTAGGGATTTATCTGGACGGCAGTCACGTACCAAACGCCGATACTCCTGCAAATCCCCGATTCGAGCATCTTCTGGGTCAACCAGCGGGGCGGGGATGTCGGATGTGTTGTGGGACGCCAGGATCGCAACGCCAGCATTGCTAATCCATTCGTGGGCCTTTTCGATGTCGAGGTGCGGATCATGTTGTTCGTCGGTGACGACCGAGGGGAAAAACTAGCGGAGGTTAAATTGTGTGACAGAGACGCGATTACGGACACACAAAGGCACGGTACTGTTTGCATTCGCGCGGAGACAGTGCAGAAATAAAGGTGTTTGTTTGTTCTTCCATCTGAAACTGATATTGTTAGTGAGCCACTCATCAAAGCTCAATCATGCCTACCAGTTATGCAGAGTAATGGGTGTGGTGAGGATTTTACCGCACTCTGCAGATAATGCTGGTTTAAATACCGCTGCTGGGCTATGACCGTGTTGCCTCCCGCAACTAATCTATTAACAGATGTGGCGTAACTTAATGTAAGGCAGTGGGTTTGCGGTGTGTTGCTAGCAACTCAGCCTCGACCGGGGTGAATAAAGGATATTTGAGATGCCCAAATGAGCGCGGGAACTATGACGTCTTTTCCAATCCACTTTTTTAGGTGGAACCGAAAGTGCTTCTGCGTGAGAAGATATCGGGATGACCCGGCCCAGCGCCATGCCCGATGAGGCCCGATGCTTGACCAAATACCGGCACCACATGTCAATCACACATCAATCACTGTGGGACTGGTGCCGCATCCAGGCCGGCGGTCACTCAGTCCCACTCGGTAGCCAAATCAGTGGGACTCGGCATCCCAGTGGGACTGGGTTGGGTACCACTACCACAAATCTCGTCTACCCTCCGTGCCGGGCTTCCATTTCGGGGTGAGTCAAAGCCCGCCGGGTATTTAAGCCCGCGGGTTTTGTCATGATCCTCCATCCCCCACTTTTTCTTCCCTCCCATGTCGCCGCCAACTCCTCGCAAGGAGACCCCCGCCGTCAACTCTGAGGATGATGCTCGTCCCGCTCCGTATCGCCAACGGCGGGACTCCTGGTCGTTCTCTATCGGCCGCATGATGCGGCGGTTCGTTGGCCTTGGTTCTTCCGATTTGTTCAATCCCTTCTCTGGGTCTGGTGTTGCTGAGGCGGACGCTGACGCCGACAGCGATCCCGACGACCTTCTCTCTCCGTGTTTGCCCCCCCTCGTCTCTCGTCCGCCTTGCGGCCATCTTGGCTGGCGGTTGTCGTCTCCAACGGCGTCCGGTTCTATCCATTACCGCCCCTTCCGCGTCCGTTTCCTGGACGGCGAGCGCTTCTCCTCGGTTCCCCTTCACGGGGCGACTATCTTGGACTGGGCTCAAAGCCTCTTCGATGCCCATATGCGTGTGGCGGGTCTTTCGCTCGTCGTCGCCGGCCCGCCGTCGATGTTCCTCGGCGCGGTTTTTGACATCGCATCGGGATCCCATCGTGTCGTTTCTCTGTTCAGCGGGGAGTCCGACCTCCGGCGCGTCTTCGCCGATTACGACCCCTTCTGGCCCGAACTCGCAGGGTACTGGCGTAGCGATAGC
This sequence comes from Mycena kentingensis (nom. inval.), assembly GCA_014461125.1. NCBI lineage: Eukaryota > Fungi > Basidiomycota > Agaricomycetes > Agaricales > Mycenaceae > Mycena > Mycena kentingensis (nom. inval.). Next base: position 227,679 of record JACAZG010000021.1, on the reverse strand, counting down.
TTCCGGACCCCGTACGTAGCCGCAGGGTTGTGGCCCCGCATGGTGAGCTTCCCCTTTTGCTCGGCTTCGTGAAATAATAAGTTGTGCAGCGTCGTAGCTCGCGTCCCCTTTCGACAATGGGGGTTGTCATCTTTGTCTCCTTCGGCTTTTGGCGACTCGTCGAGTTGATCCTCTTCGTCTTATCCCCCGATCTCCCCTCCACCAACGATCGCCTTTCCTTTCACTTCAACCCTCCCAGCCGGGACCTTCCGATCGAATTTCGCGCTTTGTCGGACTTCGGGAGGATTGTTCGCCTCCCCGGAGGGAGCTCCGGACCTGCGTGCGCCAGACGTCGAGCACCGCTCGGTAGTTCTCGCGTCGGAGGGCGTAGTGGAATGGCTGGATCGCTTCCTCGACAACGGCACCGGTGTCGTTCCTTCCGCTTTGCGCGATGCATCGGGCGTGGTCAAACACCCGGGTGGGGTGTTTGGCTCCAGGGTCGAGCTCGTATTCGCCGACCCCGGAGTGCTTTCGCTCGTGGAGTCAGGGTTCGCGAGGGTAGTCTCGGAACCGCCTCCCCTTCCGTCCGAGGGTTTGTTGGCACGGCGTTGTCCGTCGCGCCGTTGCACGCCGCTCCGACACAAAAGCCCGGTCCCGCCGGGGGTTGGCGTTAGGGTCGGGGTCGTGGGTTCCGCCTCACCTTGAATTCTTCCCTTACCCGTTTCCTCCCCCATACGGGGTCGATTCCCTCTCGTCACGCCCTCCTCATCATCTTGCCTGGCTTTGTCGTCGCGGCTACCTCCCCGCAGCTGAGTCGTGCACGTCGCATGCGCCAGCTTTCCGCTCTTCGGACTCTCGAGAGGCGAGAGAGGTTGGCGCCCGTTGTTCGCCCGCTGTTCGGTCCCGCTCCCCCAGCGACGAGGAGATGCCCGACGCTAGTGGCGTGTTTTCCCCGGATCCTCCTCGCTCGTCTTTCTCGTGGCGGCGGTTTCCGTTCAGGGTCTCCGGGCCGTCCCCAAACATGTTCGAGTTCACCGGACGGGACCGCCCTGGGCTGGTACCCGATGCTCCTTCGCTGGAGAGGGTTGGGGTGACAAGGTTCTTCCCGGGTGAACCCAGGCGCGAGGCGGGGAGCGTGATACGGGCCCTCGTGCCCGGTTGTGGTCGGTGCGTCAAGCAGGGTCGTTTGTGCGGGATCTGGGTCGGCCCCGAGGATGCCAATCTGGGGGTTCCTCCTGTCGCTCGGCGCGCTTGCGACGAATGCAATCAAGCTCATTCGTCATGTCCATCTTGGGGCCCGTTTTCCACCGCGTACGATTGCGTCGACGTCGAACAGCTCGGGAGGTTCGGTTTCGAGTTCTGGGAGGCCGGTTCGGTGCCCGGCGAGTACTTCCTCCTCGAGGAGGACTCGAGGTTCGTAGATCTGGTGCTGGTTGGTGCGTCGTTCTCCTTTTCCTTTGTTCCGGTGCCTTGCCAATGGGTGTGATCGCTACTCTGTTCTCTTAGCTCGCAAGATGTCGCTTCGAGACTTCGGGTATCGGTTTCTCCCCCTCCCGAGGGTGCATCGCGTGCTGACCCGTCCGCGCTCGGGGTCTCCTGCGGCCGAACCTGGTCGGTCGTCGGACAAGGAAGGGCCGGCGCCGAAACGCGCGCGGGTCGACCGTGGCCCCAACCCTTCGGGGCGGCGGAATCGTCCTTCGATTCGGGTCCATCCTCGTCCAAGCAGGGCTCCTCCCGCCCCGGTTCCCGCTGCCTCACCTCCCCCCGTACGAACTGGTGCTCGGACTAAGCAAATGGCGCAGGGCGGTGGCCTGGGTCGTGCGCGTCGGGCGCAGTCGCCCGGGAGCTCCGCGTCGTGTCCTTCGTCGGCGGCTACCCCATTCTCCGACTTGGGCGAGGGCCCGTCTTCCGGTCGTCGGGAAGCACCATCTCGCCCCACTCCCCTATTTCGGTTCTCCCTCGGAGAGTACCCGAATGTCAGGTTGTGGTTCGGCGAGTTCAGTGTGGAGCGAGCTCGGGAGGAGGCAGAGCGTCTGCGGAGCGACCCCTCCGTCCCCGAAGAGGAGCAGTTCTCCTCCTTCGGGGTGCTTCTACTCCAAGCCATCGCTTCCTCGCAGGCTCAGCCGGACGACGCCGCGTCATCTCTGATCGGGCTTTTCGCTAGCCTCGGTCGTAATTGGCTGCCCGACGCTACCTCGCTGGTGTCGGACTTCGGTCTGTTGAACGAGTTGGGGAGTCTGGTGGGGCTTCGGGCGTCGGAGGACTTCCTTCGGTACGTCGAAGCCGCCTTTCCCCCCGTGTACACAGCCTTTGCGAGATGGCGGCGGAGGCAGGTTGGACTCGGCCCTGCTCAAGGTTCCGTGGCCGAGCAGTTGGCGGGTGACGACGACGCGATGGACGTGGGCAATGATGGGGCCCGGAGTGGGGGGTTGCGGAAGGGCAAGGGTAAGGCCCGCGAGCAATAACATGTAAGACTATCAGTTGATAGCTTTGTTTGTAACTTCTGCGTATTGTTTCGAATTGCGTTTCCTGTACGCCCGTCTCGCCCGAGTCCGTGGCGGGGCATGGCCTTGGGGCTCTTTGGTTTTTTGTTGAGTCCCCTTCCGGGGTTCGGGGTTTTGGTGAAAAGTGGATGAAGCTCCGAGTTGAAATAGGCAAGAGTCCTTTGTTTCCATATTAGGTAGTTGATAGTCCAAATCGGGTATACGTCCGAGTCGTGTGTGTTCGGGGTCGAGCGAAAAGTCGGGGGTTAGTTTCGAGTTTCCTCGGCAGGGCCCAGGGGAGGAGCGTCATCTACCCAAGGGGGTAGGGGCCAGTTACGACTGTCCATGTCGATCGGAAATGGGGCAGACAGGAACGTTTCCCCTCGATCGTTCACAACCTGTGTAGGGGTAGTGGTCGCAGGGAAGCGTCTGGTCTGGCGTTCGCTGTTGGCCCGAGGTCCTCGGTTGCGGTCGCTGCTACGCGCAGTGCCGGGGTTGCTGTTTCACTCCAGGGTGGAGCCTCGAGTTCGGAGTAACCCGAGTCGGGTTACGGGGATAGTTGGGAGTCGGGATGGGATGTGGGCACCAAGCCGGTCGGTGAGGGGTAGTGTACGGTAGGCGAGATCGATCAGGTTCGTTTTGAGTACGACGGTGCCCATCGCGTGTTCGAGCCCTGCAGTGGACAACTTTTCTACTTCATGCACGGCCAATTCAAGGGTCCCAACCTCTCTATGTCTTCAAAAATGCGCAGAAATATCTCTCAGCTGTTCTAGTAGACCTTATTGGCAGCCCCTCCCTGCAGTTGTTGTATTTTTTGAACCTTCAAATTTTCATCTGAAGTGCTCTACTAAGTCGAAGCTGGAAGCATTAATGCGGCGACCAAAATGTCATACATTTGGTGCATACATTATTTTGGACATTGGCTCGCTGCTTATGTTATATTTAGTGTACAGCCACACTTGATTCTCATGATATTTCCAATTTATTCAGAGTCGGCGGAAAACAATTTTAGATTTTGTAGTTCTTTGAGCAAAATTCTTGTAAAGTTCCTACCAATTTCATTCAATTTTTGGGCCGCTGGAGCTGAGGCTCTGAGAGAAGCAAGTAGCGCACAAGCTTGCGGCGTTGGTTGCGTCGTTGTGGGGGCATGAGGGTTGCAAGCAGGCAGGACGTTCGTGGACATGGCTGACGACCCACCGTCGCGTTACCCCAATTTTTGGGCTTGCAGCACCGAAATTTCTTCCAAACTTTGTGATTGTGAGTTGCTTTTAAAAATCCCTCTATTTGCCTCTCAAAATCCTTCCAAAACTCTGAAACATTGCTAAGAAGTGGGCTGCTAATACACTCTGAAAAAAGACCTTATTTTTCTTTCCTTTTTCTTTCCCCAAAAATCCAACCAAAACCGGAAACTTTTTGGGTGGCAAAAATCCATTCCATTTTTTTTTACATTTTTAATCCATTTTTCGGCGGCCAAAAATTGTTGCTCCAGAGCGGTGCCGGTGATACAGTCGAACCCCTCCTAACCCATACCTCTATAAACCCATAACCTCTTAAATCCCATACATTTTTGGCGAAACCGCGGTGGTGGGCGCGGATAACCCATAAGTCCGCCAAACCCCATAACCCATAGCATTCTACACCGGATAACCCATGATTCTTCACCCAAAAGGGTAACTTGGTCACAAAAAAAAATCATCAGTGACATGATTTTGCTGGGCTGCCATGCTTCTATATACTGGCAAGGTGGTGTGAGCCTGTACTATCGCCTCAATAGGCAATTATTGGTTTCTGATCTATCCCCTAGACTATCATCTGTGCACAAAATTCCCTTTTTGAGAGAGGGCCATGGTCCCATCAGAGAATGATCGAGTTTTCCCACCTCCCAAAACCCATAGCCTCTCATAACCCATAGCTTGGTGTTTCCACCGAGGGCTATGGGTTAAGAGGGGTTCGACTGTATATATATATCTCACCAAGATTTCCGCCCATTAATAATCTGGCTGCCTCGAATTGGCCGTACATGGAGTAGATATTGCAATGGAATGCACCACTAAATATTGCAATGGATGCTTAAGACACTCTTGGATATGCATGGGACACCTTTATGATGCTCACATGCACTACCTAGCCTCAGAACAGTTGTATAAAAGTTGCCCAGCGTAGGGCTCGAACACGCGATGGGCACCTCGTACTCAAAATGAACCTGATCGATCTCGCCTACCGTAGTAGTGTGGGGGCAGACCGGGCATTGGTCGTACCCGGGGTTCGCGGCAACAGCCGCTTCGCGCACCCTGATTCGTAGGAAGAGGAAGGGCACGAGTATCGCTCCTACTCCCAGCAGGAATACGTCCGTCGACATCGTGAAGTGAATACTGAGCATGGCGGGCGTATTCGAGTGGTATTGGGGGGAACCTCTCCCTTCTGTCAGGACTAGGTCGGGCTTGCCGGCGGGAGACTGGATGCCGTCGAGGAATCGGGCGTTGGACCGGATTTCGAGAACAGTCGTTAGCCCCGGTAAAGGCGAAGTAGTGTATAGACGAGGGAGAGGTTAAGCCTCTCCCGAGGTTGTACCAAGGTTATATACTGTATGTAGTATAGGAATAACCCTGTACGTCCGATCGGGCTTTCAGGTCGATGTGTACACCCCTTGTGGGTCATATATCGGGTATCGGGGGTTGATGGCATCATGATGGGGAGTTGGCCGGTTGATCCGGGTGGAACCGTGACATCAATGGCAAAGTAGGGAAAAGTCTAACAATTTTACCGTCAATCATATTGAGAATAAAATGTTACCAAAAACAGACGGCCTTTTAGCTGAAAATGATCCCCAATTTTTTGAAGGATTTTTGCATGCCAACAGTATCCAGAAAAGGCAACGGGCTTTTTGTAACAAAAAGATTCTTTGCTCTACGCCCCCTTATCGACTATTAATTTGATAATAAAAAAGTCCAACAATCCTGGTTTATCCTTCTGAACCGGTGCAGTGACTGACCTCCGCGAGCTGCTCCAATATCTGCGCAGAACATCGTGCTGCTCTTTCGAGTATCAACTCGGACTGCTGCTGCTCCCAGAGATTTATAACGCGCCGCGCCCGGGTTTTCAACTTCCTACTTTGCACCCACGGCCTCGTTTGCGTACAATCCTCGATGGCCCGGCTAACGAGGAGCGGGTTAACGACCTCGTCACGACAAAGCAAACCCCGAGTGTCAAGTGGTGGTATTTTCTAGAGGAATACAAGAAGAATAACCATAAGCGAAATTAATAAATCGAACTTATACAGGCAGGATATAAACGTGCGTTTGGAAAACTTTCCTGGATCGTGGGCCACAACCGACACATCGGCGTCACGTAGGTGGCATGCACAGTCTCTCCATCTCGCGCTACGCATCCACCCTGAATGATGCCCCAGATGCGGCCGAGGTGGTCGGCGACGACTGCACCAGAGTCGCCGGGCCCTGCAAAAACGGTAGACTCGGATTCGTCGTCGTCGCTGTCGGCGCCATAGTTGAAGATGGGCCACGCCCGCGATACGTTCCCACTTTCTGGATCGCGCACAAAAGACTCCAGGCCAGTGCCGCGTCCGATAGTGAGCCCGGTGCCTCCGCCGTTCTTGAGCACGATCGTGCACGGCCTTTTGGTTTCTTCGTCCAGCATGTCGGGGGAGTGCATGAGATCTTGGCTGAGGATATCGACAAGAGGGAGCATGTCGTCCAAAGGCCACGAGAAGGGAGTGGTGCCGTGCTGCAAAGTGTCCAACTTGCACCAGAAATCGGCGGGGTCCGATACGGCATGGGCACCTGCTTTAGTCGGCATGAGACACACTGTCGGAAGACAAAGAGCAACACACCGAGACTCATATTATTGCCCCAAAGCTGCGGGAACTTGTCCTTATCCAGCTCTAACATCGCCCAATCCTCGATGAAGCAGTCGCGAAACGCTACCGCTGGTGAGCGAGCTATGGAACCAATCACGCGTTGGGTTGGCTCGCTCCAATCCTGTTCGACGGTCGTTAGAAACCTACCAAGCCCCTCAATCGCCTCTTCCGCAAATTTAAGCATGAATTTGTCCGACCGGACCTGTTCCTCTTTCTGCACAGCTGTCGCGTCACTGTTGGCCAGTTGCTGCTGTAAGCGGGCTACTTTACGCCTGTGGAAGGCGGCTGTTTCGCGACTTTGGTGAATAGATGCCTGAATCGTGGCAAGGAGGCGTTCGAACGCGTGGAATCCGAGTATTTCGATGGTGCTCGAGGCGGCGTCTGGCGCAGTAGCCACAACGTGGCCACACGTGAGGGCGAGAAGACGCTTGCCTTCTGCGATATACAACCCCAGCGTTCCTGTGCGTTCAGGAGCGCCGCTGGCGGCAATGGGAACCCCAAGAGCCGTTGTAAGCTGATCCCTGACGTGAAAAGCGGGGTTGACGAGGGGTTCTGGGGCGAGGAGCGCTACCCCCGACAGCGGACGGTACGAACACTCCCGGAATTCGACTTGGACGCTGCGGATATGGACGTTTGCGAGGATACGTAGAATATCCTCTGTGACGAGAGAGGCGTCTGTCCACTCGAACTTTGTTGCTGGACAAATACCGATCCAGATAATCACCGGACCTAGCTTCTCGTCTGCAAAGTCGTCTTCTTCGGTGAGGAAGCGAACACCGTCGACAGTCGTCCACGGAATCAACCGGGTAATGAGCACGTCGCAGATCTTAGGGCCGATTGAGTCCCAGACAGTGTTTAGGACGTGACCGAAGACCCCGACAACCCGTTTGCTTCGGACATGATATTTGCCAGCGTCGGGGGTGGGCTTCAAGCGCTTTCCAGTGCGGTAAATGAGTCTGGGGTGGTGGTTGTTCGGCGCGACACCAGAGTAATAGAAATTCGATTCGAATTTGGCAGGAGGACGTCGGAGGGAGGGTTTTGTCCGAGCTTGAGCCCGAGTGCGATTTGTGCGACCAGTGGATGGTTCTGGCGTCATGCCGTTGAAACCTTGGAATATTTCTTAGTAGTGAAGTTATGAAGGAAAGTAAACCACCGTTGGGTTCAGGAGACATTCTTGAGGAGGCGTCAAAAGCTGTCGCGAGTTCTCCGTCACAAGATAAGACAAAGTTCAAAAGCCTACAGATAAAAATTAAGAAGCTGTGGTTTTCCTTTATTTAAGCACTGTCCGAGTTCATCTTGGGCCAGATCCGCTTTTTGGCCTTGGCCGCCCATTTGCTCACGTTCTGGGTGTCCCCGAGGCAAATGTAGGCGCCCAGCATCACGTACTAGTACGCACCAACGCAGTGCCCGATGATCTCTCCTGGCGGATAGCGCGTGCGCTAGAGACGTCTTTGCCTGTAGTAGATGCGAAACGGAAGGATGGCGGGGACTCGTTCGGGGGGAAGTGAGACAGGAAGCCGGGGTTCGCGCCCACAGGGGACGTTTGCGCTTTGTTCGAGAGCTTCATGGTGGCAGAGCGGAACGTTGGTGACAGCTGCCAGTGATTCGGGACCTACAACTCGCCACCACCCTCGTCGAGCCAAACAGGCGTCCGGACGACACTGGCCTCAGCGAGCCATACCGATATATGCGCAGAAGATCTGCGATTCCCAGAGGTCCTCGTTTGCACCGACCGCTTCGTTTGCACCGACCATCTCGTTCACATGCAGCCTCGTTCGCCTGCAGCCTTCGATTGTACTCGAATACTCTGGCATTCTTCAGGCTATTGCGCGTGGCCGCTCGTCTTCTAGTCATTCTTACAGCTATTCTCATAACAATAGACCGCGCTCGAAAAATCGCAACCTCTGTGGAGCCAATCCAATTCCAGTCCGCAAAAGCTGGATTGAATGGGAATGAGCTCCGTGGAGCTCTCCTGGACCTTTGCGTTTTTTTCGAAGCGGTCTATCGTTATGAGAATAGCTGTAAGAAGATGAATCCGAAACCGAGTTTTGCTGGGACATGAACGAAAGACCCAGGCGACGCGCGCTCCGCCGATGCACCCGTTCGTTTCCGTACGTCGACCTGCTGGTGTCAAGGTTGTTTCTCGGGCTCAGCCAAGGCTCAGCACGCTGTTTACGAGCGGCGAACAGTAGGCGAACAGTCTAGGCGCGTAAAATGAACGCGAAGCTAGAGCTTCAAGCCAATGAACGCGACTGCAAGCGATAGATTGTGGAGGTGAGAACGAAAGAGGGAACGAAGAGGGACGGTGAGATCTTGAGACCAGATCTGTCAGCCCACTTCTGATTTTTTGCATGCCTCGTTGCTCGCGTAGAGTCTCCGCCGGGACACAGAACATGCACGCTACACGTGGTGAGGTCCTTATAACGCTGCGCTCTCGCTCCATGTAGCCTTCCCCTTCTCTTCTCCTTCCCCCTCCCGCGGTTTTCTCGCCCCGCGAACGCGAATGTCATCGACCGCGACGCTCATGAGTTTGCAACGTTTTGACGACTATTACCTTCCCGGCGGAGACCTCTACTGCATCGTGCGTGGCCGCGTGTTCTGCGGCGTAGTCCAGAGACTGACCGCGTTCTTCCCCAGGCAGAGAACAAAATCTTCCGTGTCCACCGCTACTTCTTCGAACGCGAATCCACCTACTTCCAGGTCCGCTCGTCCTCGTCAGCAGCTCGGGGCATTATCCTAACCTCGGATCTAGCGCCATCTCGCTATTCCTGCGACGCCCGGGGCGCCGCGTCGCGGCACCTCCGACGACAGTGCTCTCCTGCTCGAAAACATCCGCAGCGAAGCATTCGCCAAGTTGCTCTGGGTCTTCTACAATCCGTGAGTGCCCAGGCCCTCCTCTATCCGCGCTCACCTCCAAACAGCAAATACTCCCTCTACGACGCGACTGTCGAGGACTGGTCCACGATCCTCGAGCTCGCGGACAAATGGGGGTTTGCCGAGGTCAAGAACCTCGCGGTTCGGCAGCTCGAAAAGCTCGAGATGGCCGACGTCGACCGGATCGTACTGTACCACGCCTACTCGGTTGACGAGCGCTTCCTCGTCCCGCGCTACGTCGCGCTCTGCGAGCGCCCCGAGCTGCTCACGGTCGAGGAGGGGCTGCTGCTGGGCATGAAGACCGTCATCTCGTTGACGCGCGCGCGCGAGTGTGCGCGGAACCCCAACAGCGGCGGGCTCACGCCGAGCGGGATGCGCAGCCCGTCACCCGCGACGATGAGCGAGAAGGAGCTTACCGACATTATCCTCGACCATTTCGAGATCAACCTCGATGCGGAGCCGGAAGCAGAGTTCAAGCCAGCCCCGACCACGACGACGTTGACGCCGAAAAAACCCGCAGGTGGATTTACATGCGCTTCTCTTCCGCCGCTCACCGTCGAGTTGCAGGCGTCCCCGAGCCCACCAGCAACGGCAAGGGAACCAACGGAAGCACGAGCAAATTGGACACTGCAAAGGGAACCGGAACCAAGGCCAACGGAAACGGACTCGACGCGGCAACCAGCCTCTTTAGCCCTCCCCCAATCGACACCAGCGCTACGACCAAGGCGGCCGACGATTTCGGTCAAGACCTGTTCGGCCCCGCTCCTCCGCCCAAGCCCGAGCCCTCCCGCAAACGGAAAGCCCGGCGATAGCGGTGCCGGCGCCGGGGACAAGGCATCTGGAGGAGCTGGAGCTGGCCAAACGCGACCAAACACCCCAAGCACTCCAGTTCAAGAGGCTGGAGGAAAGGGAGGCAAGAAGAACAACAACAAGAAGGGCGGCAAGGACCAATGAGGGGGAGGAGGATGACTCGGACGATAGTGGGTACGAGAGCAGCACGGTTAGAGGCGCGTTGGATTGGGACGAGGAGGAGTTTACGACTAGTTACGACGCAAAACCCGCGGCGGATGCGGAGCGGGAATATATCCAGCAGCCCGCGCAGGGCGAGCGTATTCCTCCATCTCCGAGCCCGAGCAGCGCGCGCGTCATCCCAAGCCGCCCGGCACTGCTTCTCGACGCGGCGGTCGCGTCGTACCGGCTGTCAGACAGCGAAGGGGACGAAGACGAGTTCTTCGACTCGGCAGAGGGCCCGGCGGACGCGTAGAGCGCGTTTTTCATGACTGCGGCTCGTGTTTTGCATTTTCCAGCTCTTCGGCGATCTGTGTATGTATCCGTTCAGCGAACGTGTAATTTAGCTAGACGGGGCGGCGCACCTGGTCCAAATACTCCTCCGACATCTCCTTCGCGTTCTTTTCCTTGTTCCGCCATAGAATCTCCTTCCACGCAACGGGCTCGTACCGCCGCTGTTGCTCCTCTAGATCTCCCAGCGTCCACGGCGTTGCGAGCCTGCGTATCCGAGCGAGGTCTGCTGCCGAGAGCGCGTCGCCGGAGCGCAGTTGGTTGACGGCGGACTCGAGGACGGAGATGCGTGCGTCGTTGCGATTCCGCTCAGCGGCACTTGTTTTCCTCTTGACATAGTAGAAGAACGACGCGTTTGCGAGGAGCATGGCGTGGAAGACCGGGCGGCGGTGGCCGGAGAAGGGCATTTGCGCGCTGGTGGCGGACGGGAGCAAGCTTGTCACCGCCTGTCACGGCGCAATCCGGCTTGCTTCCTCCCGCCATTGTCCCTATCTCCCTTTGAAAGTCGCCGCTTGGACAAAGCTCCTTTCGTACAAAGGCCGGAAAATGCTTAAAAGGCGCTTGCGCAGCCTGCTACGCCACTTTGTCCGTCTTTCCTCTCCAGAGCACAACCAGGCATTGTGCCACATTCCTTCTACTACTTGAACACCGACTCTGAGTGGCCCTACAACATGTCTGCCGCTCGCAATTCCCCTGCCCGCGTCCGAGTCGCGGACAGAAACGCGTCACCCAAGAAGAACTACACCTACGAGACCAGTGCGTTCCGTTCCGGTGATTATGCGCATCTGAAAGATATCCTCAGAGCTCAATCTTGCGGTCTTCAACATTCGCCAGCGACTGGGCAACGAACCCTTTTCTTCAACTGCTTTGTTCATCGAAGGTGCTTTGCGTCCTTCTCATACTTCAAGTTCCTGAAACCCGTGTAGTGGACGGAGTTGCAAAAGAGTTGGAGACGACCAATGGTCCCCGTCGCGATGTGATAGTCTTGCGTCTTGTACGGGGCATGGTGGGTTCCTTCTATCTACCTTGTCGACCTCGACGTTGTTAACTGTGTCTGCTAGATCATGCGTGGTCTCCTCATCGAAAACGACGACGAGACCTTCAGCTTCACGGATGCTGGGCATAAGAAGTACGTTTCGCGCCTCGTGCATCAATTTTTCGCCAATGCACTGTCAGGATGAGGAGTGTGCAGGCGATGGAAAGACAATTCGAGGGCAAGATGGACCGCGTCCAAGTCGCAAACGTCTTTCTCCAGTCCCCGCAGAAGCAAACCAAAAAGAGTCTGCAAGGGGCTGCGGAGATCCTCACAACCGTCAACGAAAAGCTCACCGAGGAGAACGAGCGACTGACGGACGAGAATGCGCAGCAAGCCACTACGATCCAGGAGCTACGGGACGAAGGTCTGCACCAAACGCATGTATATACCGTTTTCTCATACTCATTCCGCGCAGGCAAGGCCAAGATATTCCACGGATACACTCCCCATGATACTCTTACCATCCCCGCGACTCCCGACAGCCCGGCGCGGCGCATCTGCAAGTCCCAGTCCCTCCCCGCGTACGAGTTTGGCTCCCCGCGCTTGTACCGCACGCCTCAGTCGCTTGAGCGCAATATGCGGCAACCGCTGGCGCCCATCGCCGAGTTTCCTCCTACGCCGACTCCGAGAGACGTTCCTTTGGCCGACGAGGACGATGTTATGGAGATTGACGAGAATGTCTTTGGTCAGATGCCTTCTAGCGATGATGTGGACATGGTACTTCGCTTCAATGCACCCTTTTTCGACGGTCAATGTTCTACAGGACGAGCCCTTGCCGTCGCTGGACTTGTCCGCTGGGTCAGCAGACACGGAGCTCCTCAAGGAAATCGCCGAGTACAGACAGCAGCTCCCGGACATTTTGACTCAGCTAGCAGAGGCGAAAGATAGCCTCAACGTTTCGAACAGTCTCCTTCGAGACCGCGAAGACGATGCGAGTTGTTTCTATCGCTCTCTAGAATTCTTGACTGACACGTTCATGAAGGTCAACAGACTGGTCGACGAGCAAGAGTCTTTGGAGTGTCAACGCGCCCTTCAAGTGCGACGGAACGATGACCTCGAGCAGCGCCTCGCCGAGGTTACCTGCCAACTGGCGGGGGAGCGGCAAGCGCGCGCCAATGCCGAGTTATTGGTCGAAGAGAGGAATGCGCGGTTGGTGGAGGTCCAAGCGATGTTCTCGACGTTGCAGAGCATGATTTTTGGCAACGTTGCGGGGCAGATGGAGGACATAAAGCAGGTTCTCAGTATCTAAATCGTTGGTTGGCGCGGTAGACAAGATTTTTTCTTCTTAATGAGACGGGTTCTCCGATTTCATAAGACGTCCGCCCCGTCCCGCGCTGGAAGAAGATTCCGCCATACGATCTCCTTCCATGCAACGGGCTGGCACCGCCGCCGCCGCCGCTCCTCCAGACGGCGAGCCTACGTAGACGCTTTGAAGTCTGCTGTTGACAATGCGCGTTGCCGGAGCGCAGTTGGTTGACGGCGGACTCAAGCACGGAAATGCGTGCGTCGTTGCGACTCCGTTCCGCGGCAGTGGTTTCCGCTTGACGTAGTAGAAGAACCGACGCGTTTTTCGAGGAGCAGGACGTGAAAGACCGGACGGCGGTGGCCAGAGAAGGGCATTTGCGCGCTGGTGGCGGACGCGAACCAGCTTGTCACCTGTGACAGAACCCAACCCGGCTTACTTCCTCCCGCCATTGTTCCTGTGTCCCTATCAGACTCACCGCTTGGATAAAGACCCATTCGTACAAAGAACGCAAAATGCTTAAAAGGCACTCGCGTAACCTGTTCCGCCACTTTGTCCCTCTTTCCTTTCGATACCACAACCAGGCGTTGTGCCACATTCCTTCCACTACTTCAACACGAACCAACCAGCACAAATCACCAAGACCTCTAAGGACTCGCAGACATGCCTGGTCCTGACCGCAACAGTGTTGCGCGGGAGAGACGCGTCGCTGCGCGCAATGCGACGCCGAAGCCGCCCGAGACGCCCACACGGACTCGAAAGCCGACATACGACATCCGTTTGTGCACAATGCCCGGAGACTAGTGGAAAGCTAACATCCATCCAGAGACCCTTGTCGCAATGTCCACACTCAGTGACGAGGATGGACCAGTCCCGTTCGAGAAGCTCGTCGAGAAAGGTTTGTCGTTTTCGCGTTGTTGCGGTCCTATGCCACTGACTTTGCTCAGTCGATGCCCTTGCTGACGGCGGTAATGGATCCCGGCAAACAGCGATGGTCTTCCGGGCTCTAAGGCGCTCCGTACGAATCTTGAAAAGCATTTCCTCCGGGCACTGATTATTTTTCAATGCAGGTTCAGAGGAAGCTTATCGAACACGACAAAGCCGAGGACGCGTTCACATTCACTGAAATGGGAAAGAAGAAGTGCGTTGGCCGGTGCTGGTCTCGCAAGCTGCCTTACATTTCGATTCAGATTCGGCGCGGCTGAGCGGGCATTGTCCATTTCGATGCCTGGTATGGACAGGCTCACGGCTGTGAAGATCATGGTCGACTCTGCGGACAAGAGTAGCAAGAAACAGGTTCGTCGCGTATTCACATCGTTTCTGTCGTTGACGCGATTTTGGTAGCTGCAAGACGCAAACATCATGCTGGTCGACCTTGTTACCGACCAAGCCACCGAAATCGAGAAGCTCCAGCAGCAGAGTCAGCTCTTCTTCGCAGACATCCTCGCGGACTAACTTCGTTGTATAGATCGCGAGCAGCGGCAACCGTTCACGCCCCAATCTCCGCCTCGGCCGCTAGGGAAGGCTTGCTCGTGGGCTGCGGGGCAGACTGCGCGCCCGTACCAGCTCGAGACGCCGCAGTCGCTGTTCCGCCCTCCGGCTCGCAACCTCATTTTTGCTCGGCCCCAGCTGCCGCTGACGATCCCCGAGACCCCGCCCTCGCCAACGCCTCGGCAGGTCACGTTCGCAGAATTCGACCAGGTCGCGGAATACGACAACGGCCTGCCCTTGGGCGATGGCGACGAGGACGAGGACGAGGCGGAGACCATCGTATGTTCCAGTTACTTTCTGGTCTCGCCGCCGACATTGACTGGTTTAGGCGCCCAAGATGGCTGCGCTCAAGTTTTCGACCTCTACCTCGAAGTTGACTGTAGAATACGACAAGCTGCAAGAGAAGCACACTACGGTCCTGGACGAGCTTGCGCATACCAAGGCACAGTGTCAGAAGCTCAAGGACGACTGGGAGCTAAGCGAGTCTATGCTCCGGACGATGGGCGCGGAGGTGGAGCGCTTGCACCCATTCGAAGAGCTCTGGCGGGTGGTCTCCGGGCAGAAGGCGGCGGCGGAACGGCGCATTGAAGAGCTGCAAGTTGGCAACACCGAGAAGGAGGCGTTGATGGCCAAGATGGAGCGCAAGATCGCGACGCTGGAAGCGCAGAACGAAGCGGTGGGGGAGCAGAAGATGCTTATTTTGCGCAACGTGTTGGGGATCCCTTGCTCAAAGGTAGCGTTGGAATAAGAGCGTTTGGTTTGCCGTTGTATCTACAAGACACCCGCCCCCGTCCCGCGCTCGAAGAAGATTGCGCCAGCGTCGGTAAGCCGGTACTGTAATGCGCTGCTCCTGGGCAACAACTTGACTCCATCGGCGCGGATGCCTGGTCCAGCATGTAGCGCGACCTCGTTACACTTAGCATCTTGCCCAGATTGTACGGAATAGCGTACCTGACCGCTCACAGTGCCGCTCTTGCCGCTGGCCAGAGGGAGCACCTCCAAATGATACGCGCACATCGAGCGCAACGCGCGGAAGAGGTCGTCCAAGATCGGCTCCGTCGAGGGAGGCGTTAAAACGTGTTGCCGGAGTAGTAGGGTTGCGTTGACCTAGATAGAGTCAACAGAGACTCGGAAAAGACAGGCGATAGCAGACCTTTCGGCACGCAGCAAACAAGGCGCGACAAAAGCGTGTAATGTCTAGCACGGAAAAGCCTAGCCAATCGAGGGTTGCAAGGTCGTCCACGATTACCAGCGCGTCCTCGGTTAGTAGAGGCACGGCCGCATTGAGGATAGGCAGCAGATGTGGTTTGGATTCGGGATCGTCTGGCGGCGGGACGCGCTCAAGGATGTCAATGAATGTAAACCCGGCGTTATCCAGTTGCAAGTTCTGTACAGAGTATGAGCTCCTTGCGGAAGATTCGCGCATACACGCACGGACTTGGCCGCAATAGCTCTCCATCGTGAGGAATCTGAGGACGTCGAGAGGACCACTGCGCGTTTTTGTTTGCTGCCTTTTAGATGGTCGATTACACCGCGGTAGAGGATAAAGTCTGCTGGGGAGGACAGCTGGTCGGTTACGAGCAGCAGGACGCCCGGCGGGAGGTCGAATGGGGAGAACATGGCGGGGCGGACGAAAATGTGATGATCCGAATCGCTTCTTGCACCGAACGTCCATCGGCTCTCGCGCGCGTCCGGCCGCAGAACGTCGAGGTCACTGGGAGGACTACGCGGGCTACTCGGTACGTTCTGCTCCTTCTTCCTGCCTGGGATGCGATAGTAAAAGGGTCGACTCCTCCCGCTCCTCTCCTGCGCGCGAAACGGAACCGCTCGCCTGCCCATCTGCGTCCGTGTTCCCGAACCCCGAAGCGTCCAAGTTCTCTGTGCCTCGCTCGAGACTCCCGCGACGGCATCGTAAGGCTGGGCCTACATTCTACATCGACTCTTTTCGCGTACGCGCGATATTTGGCAGCCCTGCCCAAGACCCATGGCCGGTGCTGCAAAGGCAGAGTCGCATAGTGGGCCTAATTGCCCTTCGCCCTGCCGAGCCCGCGCAGACGAGCTTTTCTGCGTTGGGTGGTCTCTAGACGTGGTTGTTCTTTCTCTGGGCGGCAGATCCTCTTTGCGCGCTCCAAGCGTCCGAGCTAAAGACCAATGCTCGCGGCGTGTGGTAACGCGCAGACACGGCAGGTTTAGGGCATTGCATCTGTGGTTCGCGTTCGGGGCCATTTCGCGTTGGATCCTTTGGAGCCGGAGGAGGCATGAGATCTTCCGAAAGTCTGCTTTGCAGCACTGAGCCTTTCTTTTCATTCAGCTTTCTGTCTGAGGCCATACGCTGACGCCTTTGTTTCCAGTTAATTCGCGTCGCCACCATTATACCCGTATCTGACGTTGTTTCAATCTGCAGAATGCCATTTTTGCCGCGTTTCGCGCAACCTGCGCACAAACCTCGTAGCTTCCGTTATTGCTTTGCTCCCAAATATACCGGAAGCAGTGGACTCCGCGTCGTGATATAGTCCCCATGGCGATCTCTCCGCTCATGCATGTCTCCGTATCCGAATCGACATTTCACCTCCTGCCCTCATTACGGGTTCGCTGTAATACCATTTGCGCTCGCAAGCGAGTGCATCCGCTCTCTTTAATCCCCCCACGACTATTCTGGCTCTGCGCCCACCAAACCTGCAATCCCGCACTAGCGCATGGCGGTAGACCGCCACGGAATAGCCTCACTGCTTCTCCTTCTCTTCCTCATCCTACTCTGCGCAAATACCGCGACCGCAACACCGACATTCGCCCTCCCCGTTGCTCGGGGCATCACAGTCAACAACGCCACTGGCACCGTCCAAATCTTCGACAAGAACGGCAACCTTGTCAAGCAGGGCGACGCTACGGATGGAAGTGGTTCGAATTTCGACCTTCCTGCGCTCATATGGATCGGCTTTTCGCTTGCCATTGGGGCGTTCATGTCGATTGCGGGCATCCGGGGCTGGCGCGTCACGACTGGCGCAGCGATTGGGCTCTCCTCCGCCGTCCTCACCTTTGCGGCGATAATAAACTCGGTGAACGAGACGGGGTTAGGAGATATGTGCGCCTGCTGCTGCTCTCAATGCTACTCGTTTTGGCTGACTTTGCGGCTGCAGCTTCCTCACCGCCATCGTCCTCGTTATCTTTGCCCTCGGTTTCGGCATCGGCGTCTTTGAATTCGCGCGCCTTGGAGGGATCACGGCTGTTGGGCTCGCGGGCGGCGCTGCGTTCGGGTTGAGGATCGTCCTCCTGCAAGAAGGGTTGTTGATCTCGTCGACGCAGCTGTACGCGCTGAACTGGCTCATCGTCGGTGTCTGTGCCGGCGCAGCGGGGCTGTCGCTCATCTGGTTCCAGCGCTTTGGTTTGGTACGTGCTGCTACCATCTCCCTCGCTTTCGCTAACTACTCTCCCCGTCAAGCTCTTCGGCTGCGCGTCGATTGGGACCTTCCTCCTCGGCCTCGGCGTCGACCTCTTCATGCAGAAACAAGCGGGGTTGAGCCTCGGCTTACGATTCCTGTTCGATCGTAACGACTCGCATGCGTTGTTCTTCATCGAGCACCCGTATACCGCGCCGCTGCGCAGTCGCGTCGTGCTCTACACGTCCCTGGCATTAACGTACGCGTTCCTTCCGCCCGGAAGACGGATACAGTATGCAGCATGCTAACAAACAACAGCCCAATCCTAGCGCTCATCCAACATCGCGTCTTCAGAGACCCGTTCACGCGCCGCCCCGTCGAGTCGGACGATGCGCTCGCGATCAACTTCCCCACCGACGGCGTCGAGCCCGAGAAGCGCAAGACGTTCTTCCTGGCGATGTGGGATGGTGTGAGGAGGGAGCCGGAGAAGGTGAACCGATTCAGTGTCTGATTTCGCAGCGGACAGTACAAAAATGTATATATCCTGAATATGGCTCGAAATCTCGCGCCGCGCCGCAAGGCTTGGAATGAGGCCAGGACGTAAAACAGACGCGCGGAACAAAGCGACCCGGCAGCTTCTTTACTTGACCACTGGCACCCTTGTTCGCCTCCTCGATGAAGCGCGGATTCCTCAAGTCTCAAAAGGCGACTACGCGCCCTCTCGGGCCCTCGCTCGGCGGGACTGGTACTCCAGGTATAGTCCAGGCATCGCCGCCTGTCGCGTCTACTAACAAAAGCCAGCAGCGACATCCTGGACTGACGGCCATCTCGCAGGCTCCGAGCCCATTGTCATGCGACTGCCTTTCGAGAAGCTCGGCAAAAAAGGTCCGTCTTCAGCGCGTCGTGAATCGGATTCCGCTCAACCAGAGACAGTGGAACTCCCTGCAAACGCAGCAAAGAATACGGGCCACTGGAGCGGCCGCACGGTGCAGCCGAGCGAAGCTCTCTCTTCCACAGACTACACCCTCCGCCTCACGCGCGTCCCGCCATTCGAGAATGCCGTCGAGCCGACGACAGAATGTCTCTTCAAGAACGGCGTTTCCGAGATGCTCTACAAGATCCCCAACTTCCCCCATCCTCTTCCGCGCCTACCATCCGCGAAACCCGCCTTCCGTCTCGCAGAGTCGCCCGGGAGAGGCTTGGGCCTCTTCAGCACGCGTGTGCTCAAGCAAGGAGACGCGATTCTGGTCGAACGGCCACTCCTCATTACGCCCGCCGCCTACCCTTCCTCTACCCCGAATCATTATACGCTGGCGCAGCACTTCCAGCATACGCTGAATGAGTTTGAGCGCGGTGTCGAGCGTGTCATGGAAGGGATGGAGCCGAAGCACAAGAAGGCGCTCATGGCCTTGTACAATAGCCACACAGACGACGGGTCGGGCCCGCTCGTGGGGCGCATCCGAACGAACGGGATCGGGGTATCCGAGCTTACGCCGGGGAAGGACGATGCAGCCTCGATCCACAGCGCGACTTGCGAGCTTCTATCCCGCCTCAACCATAGGTACGTGCTTTGTTCCAAGTGTCGCTCCCCATTGACAGGGCGTTGACCAGCTGCTCGCCCAACACCCAGCCTAAATTCGACCTTGAATCGTTTTCGTTTACGCTCTATGCCGTCCGCGACATCCCCGAGGGCGACGAGCTCACCTTCCAATACATCGAGGCGCCGAAAACCACGGCCGAGCGCAACAAGTCGCTCCGCCCGTATGGCTTCCAATGCTCCTGCAGCGCATGTAACGACCCTACATCCGACACGCGCCGCGCCCTCGTCGGAAAGTTCAGCCCCACCGTCTCTGCGTGGGTGCACAACCGCACGCTCCCGGACGACTGGCTCATCAACAAGTGCACCGAGCTCATCGAGCTGCTCGAGACCGAGGGCCTGGAGTACGTCGAGCGCTACTTTATGGCCACCAGCGCGATCATGCAGTCGTACATCGCGCTCGGGGACGCGGAGGCCGCGGGCAAGTGGGCAAAGCGGCTCACGGCGATTACCTGGGCGCCGAAGCATCTTGTCGAGCTGTTTGGTGGGAACCGTCGGCTTGAGGCGATAGCGAATGCAGAGAGTGGGGCATGCGAGAAGGACGGGCTGTGGCGCGCGCGCGTGGACGAAAACGCGCAGGGCGAGGAGGCGCAGATGTTGAAGCTTATTGCGGAGTTGGCGGGCCCGGATGGGATGAAGGTGCTCGAGGGCGGGCAGGGGTTGTTTTCGTTCAATGCGCCGGCTCCGGGTTCGGATTTGGAGAAGCGGTTCAAGCAGTTTGTGGAGGGAAAAGGCCTCGGTGACATGATGAAGGAGCTCAAATTGTAGGTTCTTGTTCTGGTTTCGTGTGCGAGTAGTTGTTCGCTGTATTTCTTGTCCGGTCGAAAGCCAAACGTTTTACGAGAATATAGAGCTCAAATTTCATAAGAAGGAGACGAGCTTCAGTCCAATCGCTGATGCCCACTGAGCTTGCTTCCAACGTCCATCCTCGAACTCGAAAATGTTGCGCGGAGCAGCTTGCGACGCGCCTCCGCCGGGTTTCCCTGCGCACCTGACATATGCACCATGAGGCATCGACTGGGACGTAAAACGGCAGACAATGAAGTCCCGTATGCTTCTTTTGTTTATAAACCGACCCACGCCTCCTTCCTCCCTTCTGCCACCCTCTACCGATGAAGCGCGGCTTCCTGAAGTCTGCAAAAGCTACTGAGCGCTCTCTGGGCCCTTCCCTCACCACCACGGCCGCTCCAGGTACGCTCAGATTCGCTCCGATTGTCCGAATCAATGGACCTACAAACTCAGCAGCGACGCTCGCGGCGGCCACTCGGCCGGAAGTCATGCGCGCTCCATTCGGAAAACTATCTGAAGAAGGTCTGAATGCCCGCGTCTTGCTTGCCCTGCCACTCATCCCGCTCCAGTTGAGGTCCCCAATGACGCGCCAAAGTTCGATCTCCGCGAAGTGAAGCCGGGCGAGGACGTCCCAGAAGATTGTCTCATCCGTTTCACGCGTATTCCCCCCTACGAGGAGAACGTCGAGCCCACGGCCGAGTGTATCTTCAACCGCGGCGTCAAAGAGATGCTTTACAAGATTCCCAACTTCCCGCATCCGCTTCCGCCGCAGCCGTACACGGAGCCCGCGTTCCGCGTCGCACAGTTCCCCGGGAGAGGCTTGGGCCTCTTCAGCACGCGCACGCTAAAGCAGGGTGACGCGATCCTCGTTGAGCGGCCGCTCCTCGTCACGCCCGCCGCCTATCCAGCGAAGTATCCGTCGCATTACACGATGGCGCAGTACGTGCAGCACATGCTGAACGAGTTTGAGCGTGGTGTCGAGCGTACCATGGAGAAAATGGAGCCGAAGCATAAGGAGGCGTTCATGGCCTTGCACAACAGCCATACCGAGGACGGGTCGGGCCCGCTCGTGGGGCGTGTTCGCACCAACGGGATCGGGCTGCAGGAGTTGTCGCCCGACAATACCGGCGTAACGTCGATGCATACAGCGATTTGCGAGTTTATCTCGCGTCTCAACCACAGGTGCGTGCTTTGTTCTTTTAACGGATCCTTGCTGAACATCTTAACCAGCTGCTCGCCGAACACCTCTCCCTATTTCGATAAAGCATCATTCTCGTTCACCCTCTACGCCGTTCGCGATATCGCCGAGGGCGAGGAGTTCACCTTCCAGTACACCGACGTCACGAAGAGTACGATCCAGCGCAACGAGGCGCTCCGCCCATACGGCTTCCAGTGCGTCTGCCGCGCGTGCACAGATCCTGCCACCGATGCGCGCCGCGCTCTCGTCGGGACGTTTACCCCGATGGTCGCTGCCTGGGTCAAGAATCGCACGCTCCCGGACAACTGGTTCATCGACAAATGCACCGAGCTCATCGAGCTGCTCGAGACCGAGGGTTTGGAGTACGTCGAGTACTACTACATGGCCGTGAGCGGAATTATGCAGTCGTACGTCGCCCTCGGGGACGCGAAACGCGCGAGCGAGTGGGCAAAGCGTGTCAAGGCGATTACCTGGGCGCCCGCGTTCCTCGTAGAGGCGTATGGACACAATGAGGGCGCACTCGACGCGCTGCTCGACCCAAAGAGTAAGGCGTATCAGCGGCACGGGCTCTGGAGGGCGCGTCGATGAACGACGCGCGGGCGAGCAGGCGCAGATGCTTGTAAGTAGTTTCTCGTTGTAGGTCTTGGTCCGAGCACCTTCTACTGTATATAAGTCAGAGAATTCCAATGGCTCACAGTACCGCTGCTAGTGTTGTCAATGGCAAAGTATCCCTGTCATCAAATCTCGCTTGCCTGGAACGACCATAGCAACTTCTAACGGGGTTTTCAAATGAAGCTCATGCCGCTCAAGAGGCCCGTTTCACATAACGCCAATGCTAATGGACGGTGCTTCGCCGCTTCTCGGTGCTCGATTGCTTCATAAAGCAACAAGTCGCTGGGAACCCATCCCTTCGAGATGCGGCTCCCGACCTTGTCTCTCCTGTCAAACAACAGCCAGAAACGCAAAGGATGGACGAACGAGGACATGGAGCCGGTCCCGCCTCATCTGAGGACGTGGACGACCTGGGTGAGCGCCGCGCTGCGCGTCGAGTCTTCCAGCTCAGCCGCCTCGCAGAACTACGTCGCGTATTGGTTTTCCGACGCGTGGACGCCGGCTACCTGGGAGCTGGCGAGTACGATGATTGCTGTGGGACTCTCATGGTGCAGAAATCTTGTTATTCTTGGTGCGACGCTGACTTGCAGCCAGGAAACAAGCGCTCTTGCTTATTCTGTTCGGCCAGATCATCCTTGCGGCGGTCATCCTGGGTAGCGGAACCATCGGCGCGCGTTTGCACATAGCTTTTCCGGTATTGCTATTATCCCTGCCGTTGCTCTGTGCTTAGCGAACGCTTACAGGTCATCGCCCGAGCCTCCTTCGGGTTTTGGTTCAGCTATGTTGCAATCTTTTGCAGGATTCTTGTTTCCGTGTTTTGGTTCGGAGTACAGGTATATGCTATCCCTGCTCTCTTACATTCTTAACAAGTCAACTAGACCTACATCGGCTCCGAATGCGTCCACCAGATGCTCAAAGCCCTCGTTGGACCTGCCTTCTTGCGCATCCCAAACCACCTCCCTCCCCTCTGCTGGGATAACCACCACGGGCATGCTTTGTTTTGTCCTCTTCTGGCTCATCGAGTTACCATTCCTCTTCGTATCCCCGCGCAATATTCGCCACCTATTCGCGGTAAAAGCCGTCGTCGTGCCGATTACATGCATCGCCGTCCTCATCTGGGCAGCGATCCGGGTCCCACCAAGTACGAGCCTGCGCTATGGAAGTCTGCGCGGAACGCAAGCGTCGACATGGGGTATATTGCGCGCTCTGAACAGTGCGATTGGGTCTTGGTCCCCGCTGGCCGTGAACATCCCCGACTTTACACGTTATGCGAAGAACGAGAAGGCGTTCGTCTTATCGCGCTTCCTGGAATGAACTCCTTCTGATCTGCCACCTAGGCAATTCGTGCAGATTCTAGTCATCCCCGCGTCGATTACCCTCGTCGGCGTCTGCGGAATTATCGTCGCGTCGACGTCGGAGGTGCTTTATGGAGAGGTTATTTGGGATCCGTTGCAGCTCATCGATCGCTGGGAATCACGTCCCGCGAGTTTCTTCGCGTCGCTGAGCTTTGGGCTTGCCGGTACGGAGCATGCAATCTCCTCCCTGCGACGATTAACTTCGAGTAGTGCTGGGAACTAATATCGCAGCCAACTCGCTCAGCGCTGCGAACGATATGACGGTTCTCTGGCCTAGCGTCATTAATATCCGACGCGGCCAGGTGCTTTGCGGAGTCTTGGGCGCATGGATACTCTGTCCGTGGAAGATTCTATCTAGCGCCCCAGGGTTCTTGACGATTTTGTCTTCATATTCGGTGTGTGAATGAGCTTGCGGCTCTCCTTGGTCTCAACAAGCGTGATTAGATCTTCATGGCCCCAATCGCTGCCATGTGCGTTCATTCCACATTGCAGATTCGCTTCCTTTGACCCGCTTTGTAGCATGGTCGTCGATGTACGCATTAATCTCCACTGTTTAGCCAAATCCCCGACAGCTCACCTCATAATTCTTAGTACTTTATTGTGCGCAGATGCAGAGTCGACGTCGAACAGCTATACGATCCCAATGGGCGCTACAAATACTGGCACGGAACGGTAGTGGATGGTTCGTTTAATCCGTGAATTGCTAACTCGAAACAGAATTGGCGAGCAGCCGCCGCGTTCGCAATAGGATTTGTCCCCACCCTGCCGGGGCTCATCGGCCGTCTAAACAGCTCCATCTCGGTCGGCGATGTGGGACATGTGTTCGATATAGGCTGGATCTACGCGGTGAGTTCTGCACCTGTCTAAAGTTCCTCACTGGCTCAACCTGGTTGTAGACTGTGGTGACGGGATTCGTGTATTGGACAGCTTCCGCCTTGTTCCCTCCGTATGCGAGCTTTGTTTCCGAAAAGGTGGATAAGGAGTCGGAATAATCCGTTGTTGATTTCCTGAAATGCTCTGGCATTTTCATATGAAGTATGTCAACGGAACAAGACAGCCTTGGTCGTCCCGCAGCAGGGCGTCATCTGGGATATGCAAAGCCGCTTGCCTGTGCGGGCGATAAAGCTGAACTTCACAGGTATATTATGCAAATGATTTCTTGGCTCTAAAAGCTGCTTTGTCGGCTAACGAGGGCATCTAAAAAAACAGGGTACCCTGGTCCACCGAATGGCGCTCCTTAGCGAGCATAATTATGAGTCTGTCGGAAAATCAAACAAATTTAGACAGTACCACTTCCAAATTCAACATATTTACTCACGGTTGCGTGTCCAAGGAGCAGTGAGCCTAAAGCCTACAGTCGATCATTTATACCAGAAGTAAAAGCAACCCGGGGAAGGAGAAAAAGGGAAAGAAAAGAAACGGAAGAAACAAAAAAAGGATGTTGCGGTAGGACTCCGCCTACTTGGCAACGCCCTCAGGTTTGGCCCAGGCCCGGGCGGCTGGATGTGGGTATGTTCAAATTTGTTTTACAGCAGGGCGGGGTCGATCTGGGGACCTCTCGAGCACCCCCTCGGGGGTGTCGGGGAACCGATCATTGAACCGCTGCGCCACTGGGCTGTTGTTACGCTTCAGTTCAAATAGAGCATATCCGTGAGACGGCTCTCTGGACTGATCACAGCGGGGCGGTCGCAAGCAACTAGACCTGTCGCAGCGCAAATGGGATGGTTTTGCGAGTAGTTACAGGGACCGCCTGATTCCTTTAAGGGATCGCGGTGGTTGTACGTCAACTATCTATCTATCTATCTGTCTATCCTGCCAGTGCGCAATTTTTAGAACACTGTGAATCACCTGAATCCGGCCCTTGGTGGGTCGGAATGCAGATCTTCCATATCTTCGCCGAATAATTATAGCCGGAACACTGGCATGTCGGTGTAGTCGAAATATAAATTTGGATTTTTTTTTCTTCTCTCTCTTTCTCTTCACGACTGCTTACTCCAGGATCCAGAGCCCAACAGCGTCGGAAAGTAAAAAATGAAAGCCTGAGCAATTCGGGAACAAAGGACCTACAAATGTGTGAATCAGTGGCTAGCGCGCGAAGAAGCAGCGGAACCAACCAACCACGCGCCTGCCCTTCTTGCTTCCAACTTCCACCATGAAACGAGGATTCCTCAAGACCGCAAAGCAGCGTCCTCTGGGTCCTTCTGTCGCGGCAACACTGGGAGTATCGTCGCCCGATGCTGCCGCTTCGGACACGCCCGCCCCTCCCATGGAATATCGGCGCATGCCGTACGAGAAACTAGATAGAAAAAGTGCGCAGTAAAGGCCTTTTACCGAATGCCACTCACAAGAAGCAGTCGAACTGCCCGACGAGCCGAAAAGAGAGTTCCTCAAGATGATCCCGGGGGAGGACCAGCCGTATAGCATCCGCTACACGCGCGTCCCGCCGTACGAGACGAACGTCGAGCCAACAACCGAATGCATGTTCAAAACTGGCACCAAGGAGATGCTATACAGCGACCCCAACTTCCCCAATCCGCTCCCACCTCAGCCCTCCCCTCCCGCATTCCGCGTCGCGCCGTCACCGGGAAAAGGCATCGGACTCTTCGCTGAGCGTGCCCTGAAGCAGGGAGAGGCCGTCCTCGTCGAGCGGCCACTGCTGGTCACTCCTGTGGGTAGCGACCTGGAATCTCCGCCGGAATACACGCCCGCGCAGCACAACCAGCACGTGCTGAACGAGTTGGAGCGCGGCGTCGAGATGCTTTTGAGCCGCATGGAGGAGAAGCACAGAGCAGCGTTCCTGGAGCTGTATAACAGCCACACGGACGATGGATCGGGTCCACTGGTGGGACGCATTCGGACAAACGCGGTGGGCATAGGGGGCTTGACACCCGGGGACGACGAGCTTTCAGGACACTACAGCGCGACCTGCGAGTTCATCTCGCGCATAAACCACAGGTGCGTCCTTTACGTTGATTTCCGTCGCCAACCGACGCTCTATCCCCAGCTGCTCGCCCAACACTTCTCCCAAGTTCGACAAAGCGACCTTCTCATTCACGCTGTACGCCACGCGCGATATCCCGAAAGACGAAGAGCTCACCTTCCAATTCGTCGACGTAACCGTCAGCCGGTTGGAGCGCAATAAAGCTCTGCGTCCGTACGGCTTCCAATGCGACTGCGCTGCCTGCAAAAACCCAGCGTCCAACAGACGCCGCACATCCCTCGGCAAGATGATACCGCGCATCTCGATCTGCGACTGGGCGCTGGACGACACACTGTCGGACGACTGGTTCCTCGAAAAGTCGCGCGCCGTAATCGAGATGCTGGAGACGGAAGGGATGGAGTACGTCGAGTACTACTACATCTCCGTGAGCGCGATGATGCAGTTGTATATCTGCCTCGGGGATGCAGAACGGACGAGCGAATGGGCGAAGCGCGTGCAGGCGATAACCTGGATGTACGAGAAGATGGTGGTTCAGTTCGGGCATGGCGACATTCCGCTCGCGGAGCTTGCGGATCCGAAGAGCGGGGCGTGCCAGCGGCATCCGCTATGGCGCGCACGAGTCGATAGGGCGCCGAGGTTGAAGTCGTTGGATCAGCTGGCGGGCCCGGAGGGGAAGAGGATGCTGGAGAAGCTGCCGCCGGGGTCAGAGTTGGAGGCCAAGTTCTTGAAGCAGTTCGCGCTTCTCCTGAAGGAAAAGAAAGCCGCAAAGTAGTGCACGCACTGTCGTTTTGCACCATTTCTTGACTTTTGCGCGGTCTTTTCAGGCAGGGACTCCCTCACGCCTGCTGCGATGGTTGCGGTCCAAGCAGGTGATGACTCAGCCTGAGCGGTTTACGCAGAGCGACCACCTGCAGGCGCAGAGGACAAGACCCGCTTTGCATGAGGTCGCGAATAGCATAGGTCTCGGTCCACGCTAAGCGCGTAAGAATCTTGCGCGTTCGCTTGCAATTGCACCTCCGACGATGGCCGCCCATCTCTCCCTTCTCCCACCATGATTGAGAGGACTTTAATGGCAGTCTCTGCGCTGAAACGCGCGACGGATGGAGTCTCTGCGCCATATTTGAAAGCCATCGTCGGCGTCTCGCTCCTCGCTCTGGAAACAGCACAAGTACGCGTTCTAGACGCGCGCAATACGCGATTGACGCTTTGGTAGACAGTAAAGACGAACCGGCACCAGTGCGAGCTGCTACTCGAAACCCTCACTGAGGTATTGAGCAATCTCACGACCCTCCTTGAAGGAGATTTTGTGGAACTTTCGCCGTCGACGATCGATGAATGCCTGCGATTGCTCGAGTACGTGCCATTCACGCCCTTGTTTCCGTGCTGGTAGAATACGACAGAACCCTCCAGAAGCTGGAAGCGTATCTACGCTCACAGCAAGATGTCGGGAGGTTCCGACGGCTCTTCAAGCAGCACCAATCAACGACACAGCTCGAAGAATGCAAGGCAGGGTTAGCGGCTGCAGCCTATTTCTTCAAGGTACGTTTGCTTTCAGTCATGCGCACATTGAGCCTATTTCAACCAGATGAACTCCTTCGTCGCTCTCGCCGGTTATGAAGCAACTACGCAGGCTCATCAGCAGGAGATCCTCAAGATAATTGAGAGGAATTCGTCCTCTTTGTCCTTTGTACGTCCAGGGGTATACTCCGACCTTTTTTTGTTGCTTACCTCCGCCGTTTAGAGCAAATATAGTTTCGTGAGCGGGTTGGTGGGCTCAGTGATCTTGCGAGGCATTCTGATGACATTCGAATAGCACAAGCACGCTCTCCCTCCTCCTCCCGCCGGCACCGCAAATCTTCCATGGACGCGAAGCAGAAATACAACACGCGCTGGAGCTCCTCATGCAGGACTCTCCCAACGTCGTCATCCTGGGGCCGGGCGGTATTGGCAAGACCGCGATGGCGAAGACACTCATGCATGATCCCACCGTCCTGGCCAAGTACCCGCAGCGGTATTTTGTGGCCTGCGACTCTGCTCGGACAGCGAATGACGTCGCATTTGCATTGACCGTTGCGCTGGGTCTGGAGGTTGCGAGTAAACCAGGCGCGGGGGTGGTGCGCCATCTCAGGGCCCAACCTGGGGCACTCGTCGTTCTGGATAATTTTGAAACACCATGGGAGGACGAAACCACGCGGGGAGCGGTTGAGGACTTTCTGGTGAGCGTAGCGGAGCTTCCTCAAGTCGGGCTGATGGTGCGGCATTCCTACATCCGTACCGTGCGCATCTTGAGCTATTCAAGGTGACGATGCGCGGTCAAGAACGACCCTCCAAAGTGAAATGGTCGCGCCCGTTCTTGCCGCCTCTCTCTCCGCTGAGCGCCGACCACGCTCTCGCGGCGTTCATCGATATCGCGGACCCGGACGACGAAACGAGCTCGGAGGACATCATAAATCCCTACCAGCCTGGTTTAACCATTCTTGACAATTGTTGCTGAACCGGTTAAACCTGTTCATGTGCGGGTAAGGGGAGGTGCTAGTGTGTGTGTGTAGTCGTATGCGACACTGTTCAAAGTGTTCAGTTAAACAGGTTTAACCGCCGCCGTTGAATCGTCGCTGGCAACATGACAGCAGCAAAAGGTACACATCCGGGTTCGAACGAGCGATCTCGCCGAGGTGTCAAGGAGACAATCCAGCGTCGTAACACAACACGAGAGGAGGGGAGTGATTGCGTTCCCATTTCGACCATGGACGCGTCTGGGAATGCCGGTCGAAAGCCCGCACAACGACTAAAGCAGCAGTTACGCAAGCGGTTTAGCTATACTGGTATATACATGGGAGAACCATTGTCTATACATTATGATCCGTTAATTTTTTTCTCAAAGTCCTTGTCATCTTCCGCACGCTTTGCCCGAACCCAATCAACCAAGCTGGCACCTTCAACCAACAGTCCATCGAGACCCGCTGCTGTGATGAAGCGCGTAGTCTCCGCGGCCAAGCGAGAGTACATGGCGCACTTTTGAAGAGCGTAGGCGCGGTGGCCGGGCTCGGATGAACCCAAAGCAAGGGCGGCCCATACTTCTTCCATTTTCAGGAAGCTTCGGCGGGTACGGAGAAGCTCGGCGGTTTTCTGTTCTTCCTGTTCGCGCCATCTCTGCATCTCTGCCTCGGCGCGGAACCATTGAACGCGGTCACCTACAACCAGTCAATGTGATGAAAAGTGGTAAAAGCAGAACGAGCCCTCTTGAGACCATGCATCCATCTCCGCATCGGACATCTTTGTGAATTTCCCCAACTGCCAGATCCACCCACTTGGGCGCGCTTCTTGAGCAGCTGTCGAGGGGCCGGGAGCCGGTTCTTTCCTCGATTTGGCACGGGGTGCTTTGTGCAACATCAGCAATGAAAATAACAAACAGGTTCATGAGCTGTTACCCGAGTGACGGTGGTCCATCTGGGTACCAACTGAATCTGTGACTGGGTGCGGAATGAATCAGGAGATGGGGTATTGCGTAGTTGCTCACGCACCACTTGGTTCTGTAGGATCCAAATCCATCGGCGTATAAGCTTCTTCCAGCGGGGCGGGAGCCAATGCAGTCCAAAGGGCGCCATCGCTGAGTTTTGAATCCCCAACGCGGCGCTTGTCAAGCACCGGCTTCATGTACAAATCGGCATCTGTTAGGAGAGGAAACCGGGAAGATCCAGTGAGTGAAATCTGAGCGTCGCGAGAACGGAGATAGCCAGTCATGATGAGTTCGCGTCGACGCAGACCCTCGCGAATCTGGTTGAGGGACCGCGTGTTGGCTTTCTGTTGGCGATCATTTTTCTGCTTGTCGGTCCGCAATGCCGCGATTGCCTTGACGTTGTTCTGTAGAGCGCCGAGATAGTCAAAGATCTCTCCTTCCCGCCAGCGCATCTCCTCAGCCGCAAGATCCTCAAAACCTCCGAGTGCAAGTCGCTCAACTTCGGAAAAGTCGGAGGGAAGGAACAGCATTTCCTCGTGAGCCTGGCGCGGTACCTGCACCTGGGCGGCCACCGCATCCCCCGCTGTCGGCATGATCTCGCGCTGCAGCTTACGCCAGACGGTAATCCGTGTCTGCAGCTTCCCGGTTCGGTTGGTGATCTCCTTCTGGCGGGATATGAGGTCGTGTTCCTCACGATCAGCGATGAGCGCGACTAGTTGGCGCCTGTGTGTTGTTAATTATCGACACGGCCCAACGCCAGAAAAAAAGTTATACTGCTCGTGTTGGATCTTCAAAGCCTCGTCCATGAAGTTGGCTATTTTTCCCTTGGAAATGGGTGTGCGTGCGAACGTATCGTCGTCTCGAATGAGCTTTTGGAATATTGCTCTTTGGGACGGGACTGAGACAGCGTAAGTTGAGCTCGGACATATGAAGAGTGTAAAGTTACCCTTCTGTGAGTTATGCTTGTAGGGACTCGTGAGCTCCTTCCCGTCCATTTTCCAGTCGCGCGGAAGTTTACGCCACTGCGATAGGTAAGCACGGAACGAAATACTGAGCCCGATGAGATGTGTGCGCTTATTGGCATAGTTTGTGCGTGAAAGGGCAATATTGCCCGCCAGTGCCGCGGCTGAAAAGAGGGGGGGGAAAATTAGTTCGGCACATTATAATATCGGTTGAGTACGCACGGAGGCCCACGGTTTTTAACCAGTTCCAAAACCCGTGGTGAAGGATGAGAACATCCTGCCGATGTCCCGTGTTCATCTGGCGAACATAGGGCCCGAGCTGGTTTGCCTCCGGCCAATACTGCTCCGCCGACTCGCCGTGGAAATGGCCAACACACTCCATGTACGCAGTACCGTATCGGTATGAGCACGAGTCCTGATGTCCCTGGACATGCAGAGCGGGTATCCCCCACCGGATCCGCTCCACCAGGTGGACGAGCTTGGGAAAATTCTTTGCGAAGCGGTCGCGCAGATTGACCACGTACTCGCAAAGCAATATCGTACGTCCGCACATGATCGACGTCGTCAGCCTCCATCCGAAAGGCCGTCGTGAACGGCGCAGTCTCATCTCCGAGCGCAGCCCATGATTCGAGAGCGCGCGCCAATGCCATGTCGGCGTTTACAAAACTACAGATAGATTAGTGTGCAGCAGCACCAGAACGAAATTACTAGCCGTTCACCGTGGTGCATATCAACACTCGAAATAATAAAAACGTGACTGCATTGGCAGTTCACCGTTCCAGTGACAGACATATTCTTGAACTTCTTCTTATCCTGCTTGTTGACAACGGTAAGGTATGTGCAAGTCGATTTCTGGGCCATATTAGCTGCCATGCACACGCACAGTTCAAGATATTTACCTCCTTTGAGACAGGATTGCGCGCCAGGTAGGCTTTGTATTCGGCATCGACGGGAGAATTGCCCTTGCCCTTGAATAATGAAACATCGTCTGGATCGGTGTTCTTCGAAAACTGGCCAGTCTGGAAGTTGCCGTCGAGAGTCGCTTGAAGCTGATTGAGGTGCCTGCTCTGAGCGTAAGGAGGACACGAGCCTGTTACCCGTCAACACACCGGAGATCTCGCGGCGTCTCAGGGCACGCAGGGTCGCTATTGAATCCTGGTTG
Source organism: Mycena kentingensis (nom. inval.) (assembly GCA_014461125.1). Classification (NCBI taxonomy): domain Eukaryota; kingdom Fungi; phylum Basidiomycota; class Agaricomycetes; order Agaricales; family Mycenaceae; genus Mycena; species Mycena kentingensis (nom. inval.). Next base: position 195,950 of record JACAZG010000021.1, on the reverse strand, counting down.
AGGGCAAGCGGGACACCACACGAGGACATTGCCAGGTGGGCGATGCGTTAACAACGCGTCAATGCCATGTCGCTGGCCGGTGCGTTTTAGAACGGTGAGGTAGTTGTAAACTCTGGCCGTGCGGAGAAAAGCGGCATAGGGGTTCTGTTTTGAATTAGTAGGATGTTCACAATTCAGCGAAGGGTTGTACCGGCACGTCGGCAGCAAAGGCATTATCGGATAGCCGTTGGACGGCACGAACAAAGTCATACGCGGCCTTCTTCGACACCAGATTATGGAGATTGAACTGCCGGAGCACATTCAGCGTGAACGCCGTCAGCGGATCCCGCGTCGATGCAGGGAAAAGTCCGTCGCGGAGTAGCTGGCGGACCTTGTTGGGTGGTTGCTCGCGACATCCGCAGTATGCGATGCGAAGCGTATGCACGCCATTCACGTCCATGACTGTGAACAGCCGGACGGCGTCGGGACTTGGACACACTCCGCCGCTGTGCCCGAGCTGGCAGACAAATCCCTTTCGATCGGGTCGCGCCGAGTCCAGCACAACGTCGAGCTTGGAGAGATCGTGGCGAACAAAAAAGCCCCGTCGGTGGTCCCAGACCTCGGCCCAGTGGAGAGGATTACGCCGGTGGTTCTCAACAAAGCAGTAGGCGCAAGATGGCGAATATGCGAGACAGTCATTGCAGGTTGTGTCTGCCAGTTGATTTAGTCGTCCACAGGGACAGGGATGCGAGGTAGCGGGATGAGCCTCCCGCTCGAGAAGAATGTTTGAAATTTCTTCGAAATTTTCCTCGAAGTCTTCGAGCAGTTGGACGCGCTGTATAATGGCTGAATGGCACGGTCCCGGCTGTTGTTTCTAACTCACGCGTTTCGGGGTTGCCGGACTGGAATCATCAATGCTGTCCGTCGCGCCCGCACGGGCCGTCTCATCGGTCGATGTCAGAGGTGTCTCTGCAGCGGTAGACACGCTGGAGGTTGCTCGAGGGACAATCGGGGTAATCAGTGAATGGGACCCGTCGCCGTCTGTGACAGTGAATCGCACGGGCTGGGGTGGGCGTCTGAATGTGGTCGTGTTTGCCTGCAGATTTGCAGCCTCTTCTGCCCGCCGTTTAGCGCCGCGCGACATGGAGGGAGTTAGAGGGTGAGTGGTATCGATCTTGATAAGCATCCATCAATCGGCCTTGCTGCTTTGCTTTCACGGTCATGGCAAAGGGAGCCAAGCGGGGTTCCGGACCCAAACAGAAGCCAAAGAATCGGCCGAAGAAGACAAGTGTGAAGCAAGTCAAACCAGCGCGGAAGGTGTGTACCGGGATCCCACTCGAACACTATTTCTGACTCGCTGGCAGCGTCGTACGCGCAGCGCGGTGGTTTCGGACTCCGAGGTATGTGTCAGAGGTCCAGTCTTGGGTGCCACCGCTGAGCTGCGAGGAGGAGGATGCAGATCCAACCCCCGAACCGCCCAAGAAACGGGCAAGAAAGTCGAAAAAGGATGCTGCTGCTGATACGGTAAATTCAGTACATTCTCTGGGAGTTGGTGCTGATTTTCCGTTCCAGTCGTCGGGGGAAGATGGTCCACCATTTTTCTACACTTCCGCAGGGGGAGGAGTCCGACCGGGAGCGCGACGAGAGGATCATCAAACGCGTCCCTGCGCTCACCCATTCGGTAGGCTCGCTACAGACCCAGGAAGACCTCCGTGCATTCTGCAAAAGCTATCGCGACCTCGACTTCAGCCAGATCGAGGACGCTGACGATGCACCAGAGGTTAAATCGATAACCAACATTAGAAAGTACATCGGCAAACAGCCCTTTTCAAAAGAGGTGGTCAAGCGCATTGTCACCGCCGCACGCGCTGGTTCGTCGACCAAGTCACCCGCGGCGGCGCTGTATCTTCCCCGTCCTCTCGTTACCACCCGTGCAGAAGTTGCCGCAGCAGTTACCGACCTCCGCGGGCTAATTCAGCGCATCAATGGCGACGCAGGTAGCACGGAGACGCAGGAATTCCTTGCGCGGCTGCAGGCCCTCGGCGATTCGCTCACCAGCGAGTTCTCGGTGCGTCCCAATCCCCAAATAGTCCGCTGTGCCAATTATCCTTGCAGATATGCTCAAACGTCGTTTTTTACCTTGACAAGCGTCAGCGCCAGTCTCGGCACTATGCAGGCATGCAGGAATTGCTGCAGCGGCTCGGACTCATCTCCCAGTTCACCAAGTACAAGGCCCCGAAGCGCATCGTCCTCGCGCTCGCGGCCTTCCCAACTGCATCCTCGGTCGAGCAGACCTTGGAGGAGCGAATTGGGACCGCCTGGCACTGCAATGTCCTGGTGCAGGTGCGCGGCGACAAGGGCAAGGATCTCGTCGTTTGCGAGCCCAATCTTCTACCCAAGGTCAGGGTCGACCGGGAATCCGTTGATCTCGCAGTGCTGTTCAAGTCGTGGATGGTGCAGCTCCTGCGTTGCAAGGAGATGTCTGACGCGGCGCACAAGCTCTGGGTAAACATGCCGCGGCCTATTCGCAACAGCGGGGGTATCTGTCTCGCCCTGGCCCTGGATTGGATGCTGGAGCTTGTTGTAGAGGGTTTTCCGGGAAGCCGCGACTCTGGAGGGCGGTTGCAGCTGGTCAGGGATCACAGAGGGAAGCCGCTTCATTATAGACCCCTGTAGTCGATGTTGGCGCCTGTAGCTTGTCTGAGACCTTCTTACCAGCTCTCTAATAGTAGCAGCTGCATGTTAACCCAACAGATCGGCATTGAAATCCTCTAGCCGCGTTTGCGAACACTCTGATGAGAGGCCCAGGCCGTGGGAATTATGGATGAAGGGCTCGTAGCTTGTTGGAATTAAATTTCGGACTCTTGTTTTAACTGACATTCCACACCTTGGAACCTCCACTACCATCTCCCAGGAGTTTGTAGAATCCTATCACAATTTACCAATTCTCAACATCAAACAACCAGAAACCACTTTGATTAGACACTTCAGAAGGGCAGAAAAATGCGAAAATGGATATTAAAATGTTCATATAATATTTGTGTGTAACTAACTGCGAACACACAACGCGAAAATTTTGTTAAAGGAGTGGTAAATCAGTGCTCCTACTCCAGCACAGCGCCGCGAAGATCAAAGAAATGGTCGGGCACCCTGACGTTGGTGTGGTAGCGGTTACGGAGATATACGATGTCGTCCCGTGTCAAAACTCGAAGTACCGTCTCCAGGTTGTAATCCAGCCATGCGGAGCTGCGGATGTTGGGCCGATAGTACGAGAGCGTCAAATGGAACGGGAAATTTGCGGCGACCAACTGAGCCGCGTGCTCGATGAGTCGGAGCGTGCAGTCACGCTTGGCGTGGACCTTGAGAAAGAATGGAGGTGTCGGAGCCTTGAACATATGTCAGACTTGTAAAAAATATATATACAATGTGTACACTCACTTGCGACAATATGACCACCATGACGGAGGGTCCGATGTCAGCCTCGAATGAGAAGTCGGAACTGACGGAAAGCGCGCGAGCAGGTGCTGATGCGGGTTTGAAAGAAGCGACGCGAGCAAGAGACAACTCACCCGGACTCGCAGACTCCGTGGAGGAAATGGATATGACCGACTGCGCCCGGGCCGAATCTCCTTGGGTGGTCTTAGAAATTTCAGAAGGCGGCAGGGAGACATACCAGCCGTGGCGAGATCAGAAGGCACATCTGAGCGGCTGGTCAGCAGTAGTACCGGGCGAGACTGGACAAATACCATCAGCCGCCTCAGGCTCCTTGTTTTCTTTATCCGACGCGCCAAGCTCCGACTCGGTGACGCTGCGGGAGTCTCGTCGGAACAGCTGTACTTCAATGAGCGGGGGAGGTAGACAAAATAGGGAGATGTAATGACCAAGGTGACCGCCTCGCGATGCTCTGGGAGGATCTCGGGCGCCTCCGCCGACGCGCCCCGCCACTTGCCGACCTCGGAGCTCTGAAGGACATCCCGATACTCGACAACGTAGGGCTCCGGCGACCCGGGCATCTCCAGCTCGGTCTCCGAGATCGCGGGAGATATCGCGCGACTGTTTGCCTGGGACGCCGCATTCAACGCAGCGGCGAGGTCTGTGTACGAGTTAGGAAGACAAAAAATAAAGATAAAATTGAAGTAAAATTGACCTTCGGCCCCATTTCCACCATCGTCATCCTCATCCAAGTTAGGCGCTGAACTGGTATCAATATATGGAAAGAACACAAAGAAAAAGCAAAAAAAGCTTACATGATGGGTGAGGCTCGTACTCCACAACAGCGCGGCGAGCAGTTGTCAGTCGCTGCAGCCGGTTATCCCTAGAGAAGAGATCATGGGTCCCACCGACGAGACGCGGGACCCCACATCTCTCACACTGCGAGACAGGAGGTCAGTCATGGACGAAGAAAAGACAAAGATCCGAACCGGAGTGTAGAAGTCCCCGACGGTGCTCGGGGTACGCTGGCCTAAACTCTGCTTCATGGTGCCGATGCTGATTTGATGGCCCAGCGCCTTGCAGGCGCCTGCAGGCCCCGTCAGCTTGGTGGGCGGGCGAATACCATGAGCCTCGACGCATTTGCGAATCTGGTCGTCAAAGGCACCCAGTATCTCGGTCATGGTCGATTTGTTGTGGGAGATTTCGTTCACATCCGCCTGCATTACGCTATCCAAAGGTTAGACCGTGCAAAAAGCACAATGAATAGAGCGTACGCATGTTCTCGACGAAGATTAACGCGCTCCTGGCGCAACTTCGCCGCAGGCGATTTTGAGGGTGATTTTGAGGATGATTTTGGTGAGGAAACCGAGGGATTAGAGTCGCTTCAGACAAAGATGAATACAAAGAGATTCAGTGGGAGTGGACGACACATACGGGCTGCTTCCGATGGCCTCGGTGACCTCGCGGTCAGCGTCTGCGCGCAAGTTGGGGTATAAGTAGGGAGCGAAACGGGTTTTGGGTGCGGGACGTAGTGCAGGCATCGCGAGCGAGGAAAGGAGAGGAAGGGAGGGCGCAGTTTTGTTTGGTGAAGATTCGGTTGCGGCTGCCTGGCTTATATAGGATGGCTGCTCCCAAAAAAAAATTACAAAGTCCACAATGCCCCTTCTGTGAGTTTCTACGCGCCAATATGCGTGTACGCTCCGGCGCCGGGACCTCAAGGGCACATTTGAGCAGGAGCCTATCGTCAGCCACCGTCGGAGCGCTCTAAACGATCCGCACAGCTGCGGACCCCGCTGGTTTATCAACCAGAAATTATACATTTTGCAACTTTTTTACCCATGAGCACGACACAAAAAGAGCGCTGGCCGTCGCACCAGTACGTACGGCGCCACTCCAAATAGTAGACGCCACGAGAATTACTGGCACCTGGGCATGGTGTATAAGCAAAAATGTGCACGGTGGGCGCTCGTTCATTCTATCACCAGATAATCAAAGATTAACTTCGTAGAAGTAGAACTTCTGGCTATCGGACGAAGAATCAGCTTCTTTGTGGGAGGGGATGGCTCTGCGGAGCCGTGTACTGGCTTAAGTAGAAGGTAACAAGGAAACAAAAATCCTTGACCGGGAAACAAAAAATCCGCGAATTTCCCAGTCGCCTAACGTTGCCATAGCCAAAATCCGGTTTCAAGTCCGCGCCCTGTGTTGTCGGCTATGGGCGCCCCGCGAGGCTCGGTAATAATTTATCCGTCTTGTCCCAAGCCCGAATCGCATGACTATTCCACTATTTTCCGCAGCACGGACATCTTCTCTTCCTCTACCAATCACTTTCCCTCCCTCCCCTTCTGCCCTTTGGGTCGTTCTTTACTCATGGCTAAGAGCCCTTTCACCCACGAGCAAGATGCCTGCATCGAAACCTTCATGGGCGACTGGGAGAAGCTTCTCAATGCGGGGAAGAGCCGCAAGGAGCTTCATCGCTGGAAGGAGACGACTTCGGGCGAGATTATGTCCAAGCCGCTCTTTTCCGACCTCCCCGCAACTATTACTCGTCGGGAATGGCTCCAGGTGCGCCAGTGCTGTCTGTCCCGTTTCGCGCAGCGCTCACACTACTTAGAAAATTATGCGCAAGTTTACAAATCATCGCAACCATGTCTGGCGTCGTGCGCACCCTGCTCCGGCGGCCCTCTCCACTCCCGCGCCTGTCATCCCCGTCACCACCGCCGCGTCCGCCCCCGCCAGTCCGTACACCAACCCGCTCCATCCCAAGGCAATCACCGGGCTGCGTCTCTTTGCAGATGCAAGGCAGGCTGAGATTTCGAGCCAGCTGCGCGGTCATCCAGCGGGCGAGCCTGGTCGTCCCCACCTACGCGCGGGTGCTGCAGCGAATGTGGGATGCGCTTGATGAGGTTGAGCGGGACGAGTGGAAGCACAAGGCCGCGGCCCAAGAGGCAGACATTGCTGGGTGCGTAATTTTGGCTCAATTACACCCGCTTTCTCTCTCAATTCCGCGCTCCTAGGCACCAGACCAAATTTCCTGGCTCGATGAGTGTGGCCCTGCGCGACTACTGCCAGGGCGGGCGACTCGGGCCTGCGGAGATGCTCCTCCTCTACGCTTGGCGGAACAGCGACACTGGAGAGATCGTTGGCGGAGCGTGCGTACATCTTATGCGTGTAGCTTCGTGTTCTGATGCCAGTCGTAGTGTGCATGGTCATAACGCGCAGAACCAGCAACGGTTCACGGCTCTGGAACAGCAGTTCGGGGCGGCGTGGCTCGACTGGGCCGACAGCATGATCCCCGGTGAGTCCGTGGGCTGTCATGCACCGGCGCAGGACTTGCGCTAATATTTCTGTAGGCGGCGAAGCACAGTCCATCGAGCAGCCACGCCCCTCGGTCACGGTTATCCCCGCTCTTCAGCCTGACCTCGCGGCATCCGTGCCCGTCTCTCCGGAACCCCGCGACAACACGCCGGCAATCTCAACGCCGCTCGCTCAGTCCCGCGTTGAAACACCAAAGCACGATGATGCCCCGATTTCCCCTACGTCGTCGCCCACTCAGCCGCCGCCGGTATCACCGCCCCGCGTCCGAACCCCGAAGCAGGCCGATACGCTCATCCCACGTACACCGGAACACCAGCCGACGCCACCCGCGGATCTCCTTCACACGTTGTCACCTCTCTCGCCAACGCCGCCTCCCAAGGCGCCGACGCCGCCTGCCAAGATGCCGACGCCGTCTCCCGCCCAGGTGCTGCCGCCGCCTCAACCGAAGAAGAGGGCTGTTCCGAAGGCGTCGACCAACAGCAGGTATGTTACAGTCAGCAAATGAACAAACCAAATTCATATCTTCACAGCCGGCGCAAGTCCACGCGTTCCATTCCAGTCCGCCCCTCCGGGCCGCCGGCGCCGGCGCGCAAGCGTCGCGCCAGCGAGCGCTGGACCATGGAGGAGATCAAAACCCCGTAAACAATCGGTGAGTTTCCGTCCTCAATTGATACGCCACCTCTCACGTCGCGCAGTTTGTGATCTGGTTCAACGTGTTGAACTGGATCTGGCAGTTCAACCTGTGTAATTTTTGGTGAGCTGTCTTCCGCTTCCGTTTAACCTGTTTAACAACACCTCCTCAGATGAAGATCATGCAAACTGTGTTGGCGGTTCAACCCGTTTAACCCGATAAACATTTTGATTTTTTCTTTTTTATCTCTACAGTAGTTTAGATGGAGAAAGCTACCCTTTTCCTAGTCTTGAACCGGATTATCCAGTTAAACCTGATTTTCAACATTTGTCAACTTTGGTTAATCGAAGCTGGTAGGGTTCTTGGGACATCTCGAAACTACTTGCCGTCACGGGGAATGTGCCGCTCGCAGTAAACCTCATGGCCGCGGTCGCGTCTACCGGGGGCTGCGCCGCCGTTCTTGAACGATGGTCTGCGGAGAACGTCGCGCTCCTGTCGGAAGGCGAGGACAAGGACAACAGCCTCACGGCTTCTATACGCGTATCTCTCTCAAGCCCGCGCCTCCAATCGACTCCCGGTGCTCTCGAGCTATTGAGCATTCTGTCGCTCCTACCGGATGGGCTGGTCGAGTCGGACCTGCAGCCGGGAATCATCCCAATTGAACGACCGCTGGCGGCAAAGATCGCGCTCCTGCGGACGGCGTTGGCATACCAAGAAGCGGGACGCGTCAAGGTACTGGCTCCCGTGCGGGAAGCGATTGCGCTCCTCCACCCGCCCAGATATCTTTCGCTTCTCCGGCCGCTTCGCGTCCACTGGGAATGTCTCTTCCGGCCCTGGCGCGATCTCAACCGGGAACTGAAGACGGATATCCGACGTCTGTTTGCCGATATGGGTAACTACAAGAGCGTCCTGCAGTATGGACTGACGAGTCTCGAGAGCGAGAACCGGACAGAAATCAAGGAGATCGTTTATGCCCTCTTTGCCCTTGACTCGTTCTACGGGACGTTAGGCATAGGAATTCTGTCTCCCGAGATCGCGGACCATGTCGACCGCCTTGACGAGGATGACCTGCGTATGCGGTATCTCTTCCGCCAGCTGGTCCTGACCAAGGTCACGGCGGAAACCGAGTCGTACATTACCCAAGCGCTGGAGTTTGCGCGCAACGCGCAAGACATCGCCGCAGAATGTGCGCCGGATTTATGACAAGCTTTTGCATTTTATCTAACGTCTATTATAGCCGAAGTCTACCGCGAGGCGGCGCGCCATTCTATGCGAGTAGGGAAGATCGAAGAGGCCCGCGAGCGATCCGCACTCGCTTGCGACGCGGCGCGGCGGATTCCTTCATACGAAACGAGCAAAGCCTGGCAACGGGCGCTCGTCTTTCGGGCCAAGATTCTTTGCTACTTTGGACGTGCCTCGGAGGCGCGCGATGACGCCGACCAAGCGGTTTGGATCGCACAGCAAAACGGGGACTTCATAAACGAGTTCCACGCTCTGGAAGAGAGCGCCGTCGCGTATATCGAGCTCGGAGACTTTCCGTCCGCTACAGAGAAGCTGGAACGCGTCCGCCAACTTCTGCGGGCACTGGGCTTGGAAGAGACGCAACATGATATCGCTGCCCTGGACGTACTTGCAGACGCGTATCTGCACCAAACGGCGTACATCGACGCGCGGGAAGTCCATCGTCGCATCGCGGACATGGCAGGCGCGCAGAAACGCGGCCAAGCGTTGTTCCACGCCAACTCGATGCAAGAGGTCGTCGGACTCGATGTTGAGTTGGGCAGATACGACACGGAGAAGGAGGTCGTGGCTGCCCTCAAGCCGGCGCAGGAAATTTTTGACGACCACGGCTACAAGTACGCTGAGCCAATGCGCCACCTCATATTCGGAAACCTTTTCAGTCGGACGCGGCGCTTCAAGGAGGCCGAACAGTGCTACCAGCGTTGCTTCCAGCTGCGGCACAACCCGAGCCCTTCGTTCGCCGTCTTGCGCCTCGTCAAGATGGCGGACCTCACGCTCAAGACTGCTCCGGCGACGACGATCCGCTGGGCGGTGGTTTTACTTTCATATAGCAAGGTGAAAAGCAGTGTTCCGGGAATCCCTTGGGCATTGCTGTACCTTGCGCGTGCGATGAAGCAGGATGCCGATGCGGAGAGTGCGTCCGCGCTGTTGCATGTTGCTCTCGAAGAGTTTGGGCGTATGGGTATCTATCGCGGACGGGCCGAGTGTCTTTTGGAGCTTTCCGACGAGTGGGATTTAGAGAAACGGGCTGAGGCCCGCGACTTGTTGCTGCGATGTGGATTGAAAGATGTGTAAGGGTACATTTTCATCTTTTGTATAATTTTCAAGTTGCTGCGTCGAGATGCGTTGCTTTCAAGACATGCTAAAGAGGGCTTTTTACTAAGTTTTTAGACCACGACGGCAACTGCCGCCGAGCCCTAAGCCACACCGAAATAAAGCACATTTTTAGATCGAAGATTTGAACAGAAGATCCCACGGTTCGATATCTAGCCTCGAATGCGTGATGGTTTATCACAACCTACGTCCCGCGGCTCGATGTTCTATGTGTACATTGAGCATATTCATGCCGATAACAAAATCACCTACAATTTGGATTCCGCAGCAGAGTCCTTCTAGCCAGTTCCAGTGGCGCAGGACACGTCCTTCCACTACCCACGGAGATATTAGATGCACACATATCGGGGAGAACCTATATATACGAAAACGCAGCCGCTGCCTTACTGCTCAATAATACCCAGGGCATTCTAATCCTGCCAGTGGATACACACCTACGAAGCCAAGAATATTTGCGGGCAGAATTCATTGATTGCGTCTTGTCCCAGGAGTCGGGTCTAAAGTCATGGAACCGCGAGCTGAATATCTCCGCGACTCAACCCCAGGGAGCAAAGCTTTAGGACATTAATAATGATAATATTTCTAAGTAAATGCTGGCGAAGCCTGTCTCGAGCCTCCATACCACAGCGCTGGCCATAGCTTTTTCGATGTCGCTGGAATATGTAGCGATTCTGAATGCCGCATCCTGAGTGGGTAAGTGGCATGCCACTAGTACTGCAGACGTGATACCCGCTTCTTCATCCCGACTTCCATGAAGCGCGGTTTCCTCATCTCCTCCGCACCCCGCACGCGTCCTCTGGCGCCCTCCAACTCTGCAAAGACGACAAAGCCCAAGCAGGCGTACAGTTACCAGAAGTTGCCCTATGGAAAGGTTGACGAGATTCCGACCGGTGTGTCTCCTCGCTCGCATTCTCTGCCTGCTGACGGGGGTCTAGTCGAATTCGAGACCCTGCTGAGCTTTGAGCGCGTTCCTTACAACGAGACCACCCCGGACGACGGCCGGTTCGTGTTCACCACCCTGCCGCCCGGAATCAATGTCCCCGAGTCCGTCGAATGCCTCTTCCTTTCCGGCGCGAAGGCGGCCGTCTTGGCGACCCCCGGATTCCCCGCTCCGCTTCCTCTGAAACCATCGCCGGCTCCCTTCCGTGTCGGTTCGTCGGAGGGCAAAGGTCAAGGGCTCTTCGCCGCGCGCGACATCAAGCAGGGCGAGCTCATTCTCCGCGAGCGTCCGCTGGTCATCACGCCACGCGCCTTCGTCCGCTGGCGGCCGCAGGGCATGTCCGACGCTCAGTTTACGCAGTTCTCGCTCAACGAAAACGAGCGAGCGTTGGAGATCATGCTCACGCGCATGACGGACGAGCACCGCGACGCGTTGATGAATCTCTTCAATAGCCACACCGAGGATGGGTCGGGTCCGATTATGGGGCGAATCCGCACGAACGGGATCGCATTGACGCTTGTGGAAGGGGCGGAGGTCGGGGATAGCTACAGCGCGACGTGCGAGTTTATATCGCGACTCAACCACAGGTGCGTGCCCTTCCCCCTTGTAGGTTCGTGACTGAGTTCGTACACCAGCTGTTCGCCAAACACGTCGCCCAAATTCCACAAGGCTTCGCTCTCGTACAGCCTCTACGCCGTTCGCGATATTCCCGCCGGAGAAGAGCTCACATTCCAGTACACCAACGTCGTGCGCACCAAGGCGAAGCGCAACGAGGAGCTGAAGCCTTACGGATTCCAATGTACCTGCGGCGTCTGCTCCGGTGATGCGACTGCTATCGCACTCTCCGACGCGCGCCGCAAGGCGATCGCGAGCTATAGCCCAGGGCTCGCGGAATGGATCGTCAACCGTGCAGTCCCGGACGACTGGCTCATCAAGAAATGCACCCTCTGGCTCGGCCTCATCGAACAGGAGCAGTTGCAGCATCTGGAGATGTACTGCGTCGCGGCAAACGTGATGATGACCACGTACATCTGCCTCGGCGACACGCAGCGCGCAAGTGAGTGGGCGAGGAAGGTCAAGCAGCGGCCGTGGTCGAGCGTGAACGAGTATCGGATGAAGGTGGACGACTTTATGCATCCACAGAGCTCGGCGTTTCGCGAGCATATGTTGTGGCGCTCGCGGGTGGACAAGGACAAGTGGGACGCGGCGCACTGTTGGAAGGATGTGGTTGACGCGAATTTGAAGGCATTGCAGGCGTAATTCTAAGTTTCTTTGCGGCGGAGTAATCTTTAATTTTGGTGGCTAGATAAAACTCATTTGTAGAGGTTTTTTTTTACCTCGACTGAGAATAGAGGTGTCTAGCTTGCCTCACTGAACTGGGTATTAATCCCGAATTGATGTTGTTCAAAATCTATCGAGACAATAAAGGAAAATAGCTATACAATGCTAGGCTGATCTAACGGTCCAATGTGAACCATTACTCCCCTCGCCTTCAACGCCTCGAATGGCTCAAGCATCTCCTTGGGGTAGTCGAAGGCGAACTTGACGGACCGGATGGGCGTCACGATTATCTCGAGCCGCTTGAGCGAGACGGTATGGACCCTTTTCTCCAGATGGGAGCCGGCAAGACACAAAAGATATTCAAGGTTCTCGACCGTGACACGGAGCCGGAGAGTCTCGAGGTGCGCACGAAACCCCTCATTCTCGAAGAAGAGTATGGGGCCCGACGGGTCGTCAGTGGCGAACCCGACGTATTTCAGCGAGCTCTGCACATCGGCGAGCAGCCTTGGGAGCGCCGTCGCAAAATGAAGGGATGGGAAGCTGTCCTGGCCGACGAAGGAGACGATCAGGAGCCGCTCGAGTTTGACCTTGGAGCGATGGATAAAGTCCGCGATGTGGGAACAACGGACCGCGTCGGCGGCGATGAAAACCAGGTTCGGAGCGGTGAGGGGAAAGAATGGGTTGACGTCGTCGTCCAGGTCGTTGGCTACCACTCTCAGGTCTGTGAGGTGAGGGAGGACGAGGGCAGGCAGCCCAGTGCTGTCGAACACCTGTTTATCGTCCCTGAGGAGGAAGTTGGCGGTGATGAGGTTGCTTGATAGAAGATTGAGAGTATCCCAATACTCTCGGAGCGTGAAGTGGAACCCCACGAACGCTGTGATCTGCTGCCAGGGAAGACGGACGGCTCTGATGCTGAGACCAATGAGGACGGCGCGTTGAATTTGCGGGAGTGGGGGAAGACGGTCTGCGAGAACGGTTGCCTGCTCCGCAAAGTTGCTCGCTGCTGCCATGTCGTAGCCGCGTTCACCGACCCGGGCGAATTGCAGCTCGAGCGATTTGATACGATGCGCTACGGAGCTAAGGGGCGCTGCGAGGGTAGCAAGTTGGCTTGGCTGCGGGTCTCCGGCGATGATGATGAATAGAGGCAGTTCCTTCGAGTAGCGGAGCCAGGCGGTCACTGAGTCTGCCAAGAGAGGGCTCATCGGCGTCCCAGGGAAGCAGAACGTCAATTCTGTCCAAATGTAAGACATGGACGACACGACCTGATTCCAGTAGCTGCACACCCGGAGGAGGATCTGGGGTCGATGGGGAATGCCAGGAGTCGGAAAGTGTACCGGGGTGGTGCAGAGAAGGAATATCTCCGCGAGGAGCTCGGGTGGAAGTGACATAGCAGGAGCAGACATTGAGTGAACCCGAGTGGCGAACCGGACTGAGTTTGCGTCGACATCGTCTTCGAATTGGTTATATAGCGTAGTATCTGGTCAAAGCGCGGTCGCCTGGGTCTAAAGCGGACCTCGCTTGGTCTGGCGAATGGGTCCAAACATTGTCTGCCAAGGCGAATTCGGCGTGGTTCGGGAGCAGGCCCGTCACAGCCGTCACAGAGCACTGCGCTCCTCCTCCGCTCACCAGCTCGCCTTTACAGCACCACTGCTCGCCATCCGCGCAGGTCCCGCGATGCAGCGGCAGCAGGCTTGCAACCGAGACGGCGACCAAGAAGATCACTCGACGGACGTAATGAAGCAGCCGCAAAGCTTATTGTCCACCGCTTCCTTTTGCCCACAACCATGAAACGAGGATTCCTGACCAGCGCAAAGGCCAAGGCCCGACCCTTGGGCCCGCCGCCGACGCCATCTGCACCAACAGCCCCTGCCTGTAAGTCTACCACGCCCTTTCCTGGCCATGCTTGACGCACCTGTTTGCAGCCAGCCACGGTATCGTTTCAGCTCCAGTCGGAGCGACACCAGAAATCATCGTCCTCCCTCCTAACGCATCTCCAAACGAACCGGTCACTGTATGCATCTTTTGGCCTGGGTCCAAGGAGGAGTTGGCCAAGGCGGAAGGCTTTCCCAAGGCGCTGCGCGAATTCAAGCCCGGTTTCCGTGTTGGTCCAGTCGTGGGCAAAGGCCTCGGTCTGCTGGCGACGCGCCCGTATCGTCAGGGCGAGCTCATCATGGACGAGCGCCCGTTGCTTGTCTCGATCCGCGGCCTTCCCAGTATCCCGGCCACCATGTCGCCCGCAGAGCACCTCAGCGGCTTCGAGAAGTACCTCGAGGATGTTCTTCAGCGCATGCGTCCCGCCGACCGCGAGGCGTTCATGTCCCTACACAACAGCCATCTTACCGACGGATCGGGACCCATCGGAGGAAGAATTCGGACGAACGGGTTCGGGCTCGAGGGTCTCGCTCCAGGCATCGAGGGCCCCATGGGGAGCTACAGCGTTGTGGCCAACCAAATGTCCCGCATGAACAACAGGTTCGTCGTCGCCGACTGCTTCCCTAACACGTACTAACACCTTTTCCAGCTGTTCCCCGAATACCGGCTCCCGCTGGATCGACGCGTCCATCTCGTACAACGTCTTCGCCGTCCGCGACATCGCCGAGGGCGAAGAGCTCACCCTCACCTACGCCGAACCGCTCGACCCCGCCGCCAAGCGCCAGCTGACTTTCCGCCCGTATGGCTTCTCGTGCACCTGCGACGCGTGCCGCGACCCCACCAAATCGGACGCCCGGCGCGCTACCATCGTTGCCTTCAAGACCGACGAGAACGACACGTCCAGTTGGGCGTACAACTCGGCGCTCAGCGACGACTGGCTCATCAAGCGCTGCCTCAAACAACTCGCGCTCATCGAGCAGGAGAAGCTCGAGAGCGTGCAGCAGTACTACGACGTGCTGTACGCGCTTTTTGAGTGCTACATGGCGCTCGGGGACACACAAAAGGCGAGCGAGTGGGCGGTGCGCGCGTATCGCGCCACGGCGTGGACTCCGCAGTACGACCCGTTTTTCTTGCAGCATGTCGTGGACCCCAATTCAACGGCGTACCAGGCAAATCCGTTGTGGCGCGGGAGGGTGGACCGCACTGACATCACGAGGGTGGCGAGAATCCAGAAACGGCTGGCGGAGTTTATGTCCGCGAACGGGTTTCCTGCGATTCCGGAGGTTCGTCCGAGTCGACGGTAGTATAAATGTGCACGATTTCTTGGTCGAAATTCGCTTTTGTGCAGATTTAAAACAAGTATGTCCGAATGAGAGGGTGGTTACTTATTTAACAATGCGTGTTGCAGTCGGAGAAAGTCGAGTCGGAGGGCATCAAAGCTTCTTCGTCCGCAGCGGTGCTAATCAAGCTTGCTTCTTACAACCATGAAACGAGGTTTCCTCAACACACCAAAAGCACAGAAAAGCCTCCGGATCCACATTTCGAAGGCAGGGACGAGTGTTGCTGGCCAAACGGCGCCCATGGGCATGATCACTGTCACTGACAGTGAGTCGACACACACACGCCCACACATCGCTGCGCCGAAAACCGATTCTAACAGGATTTTGTAGCCACTCATAGTATTCCCGCCTCGCAACTGCGGAAGCTAAACAGCACCCCAGAAGTCCACGTACTGCCTCCACATGCGTCGCCCGGCGAACCCGTCACAATTGGCCTGCTTTGGTCGGGATCGAAGGAATTTCTCGAGATACACACCGGCGGATTCAAGAAAAAGCTTCACCAGTTCCAATGCGGCGGCTTTCGCGTCGGACCGGTCGCAGGAAAGGGGCTCGGGCTCATCGCAACGCGCTCGTTCCGCCAGGGCGAACTCATCATGGACGAGCGTCCGCTGCTCTTGACGATCCAAGGTCTCCTGAACGATTCAGCGCCGTGGATGTCGCCAGCTGCCGCAGACCGTCACCTGCTCGCTAATATGGAGATTCACTTCCAGGCTGCTCTGCAGCATATGCGTCCCGAGGACCGGGACGCGTTCATGTCGTTGCACAATTGCCACACCAACGACGGATCGGGTCCCCTTGGGGGGATAATCCGCACGAACGGCGTAGGGGTGGATAGTCCTGAACCGTGGATGACGCCGCCGTTGGGATACAGCGTTATCTCGCTCAATATATCCCGGATGAATCACAGGTGCGTCGTACTCGCCGCCGAGGCGCGGTTTCGCATTACGCTGACTTGATTCATAGCTGCTCGCCAAACACGGCCGCATGCTTTGATTTCGCTTCCGTTTCCTCCAACGTACGATCGGTCCGCGATATCGCCGCAGGCGAAGAGCTGACCTACGCATACGGAGAAGTGCTCGACACCACCGCGCAGCGTCAAGAGAAATGCCGGATTTACGGGTTCCGCTGCGGCTGCGAAGCGTGCGTCGATCCCACTTCGGATGCGCGTCGCGCGGCCATCTCCGCTTTCACTGCCGATACTCACACCTGGGCTACGGACGTCAGTCTCAGCGACGATTGGCTTATTCAACGCTGCACCAAACAACTGGTGCTCATCGAGAAGGAGAAGCTCGAGAGTACGTTGCGGTATTTCGAGGTCATATACGCTCTAATGGAGTGCTACATCGCGCTGGGCGACCGCGACAAGGCGAGCATTTGGGCCTCTCGGGCGTATCACGTCGCACCATGGACACAAGGCGCCATCCCATCGTTCCTGGTTTGCTTGGCGGAGCCGACGTCGCCGGTATTGAAGATTCATCCCCTTTGGCGCGCTCGATACCACACTGGACAAGAGAACAGCGGCGCGCTAAAGAAGCAAAAGTGGGATGAGTTGATGAAGGCGTTGAACTTCAACTTGATGAGTGTTTAGGCTCCCAATGTTTTTGAACAGGTGGAGAAGTTGTCTTGTTCCATGTAATTTTACTCATCACCGACCCAAACAAACTACGAAAAAGTGTCAATGCGAATGAGAACAAGAGTACAGACCTCAATTCTACTGTCCCACGGTTGAAAGTGACTGATCATAATGCATTGCCGATTTCCAAACAGCGGCACGTATTCTGTCTCTAAACTCGTCGGCGACGACGAGATGGAAGCGCGGAATTTTAGAGCAGATGTATCCCGAAATGCTTGTCCATCGACAACCGTCCCTCTCACAACAATCAGATTCATACGCTCGCATATATAATTCGCAGAGGCAGACACAGACGGCAAGAAGCTGGCTCGACAGTTCCGTGGAGCTGCTGCTAGACAACGTAGCAGATCGCAGCAGTGGTCCGACATAACTAGTAGTAGACGACACTGCAACGACACTGCCCTAGCTCGGCCTAGTCCTGGGAACATGCTAGAACTCATCTTGCTTCCCAACCACCATGTCGACTCTCGACAAATCGAGTCTGAAGATATTCTTCAAGGAAAAGGACCACTACGAGCATCCCCGCGTGCTGAAGGACCTCACTGTCATCGTCAAGCACCCCGCCCATGGCGAGGTTGCATCGCTCACGGCACGGCGCATCGTCCGCAATGCATGCCCTGGGGATTTCCTCCGCGTGCTGGACGAGGAAACGGATGAGATGGCGACGTTCTCGACGAAGCTATTTGACAAGTACGGAAAGGTCCTGCCGGAGCACATCGAGCTGGGGTATCAGAGCGGGAGCGGCTGCTGGGGGCGGGAGCTCGACGAAGGGACGTTGATTTACGTGTTTTGGGTGAGCGTTGAGGAGCAGGTGCGTGTGCTGCTCCATACTCTCCATTCGTCGGGCTAAACAAGGCAGTTTCGCGGCCAAGGAATTGGGTCTTGGATGCTCCAGCGGTTCACAAAGTCGAAGCACGTCGCGCCGGACGACACGGTCATTTGTTGGCCGTCGCCGATACGCGTCGAGGATAGGGCTATGTGGAACGCGATTCACCAGCGCCAAGTTGCTTTTTTTCGCCAGGTGCGTGCTTGTTGCTTTACCTTTGTTCGCTGGTCGATTGGACGGCGTAGAACGACTTCCGTCGCATCGGACGTACCGCGTTCTTTGGCTACTCGCCGAAAGATGACCACCCGTCTCGACTCGTACCTGCTGGCTCCGACGCGGCTGCGCCTCAACAGGACTTTCCGAACCCGACTCCGGATGCAACCCCCGAGCAGATGCGCCAGAGTTATCCCCTCCATTGGGCCATCGCGAACGACAAGACGAGCGCCATAATCTCTACCGTCCAGTCCGCCTATAACAGCAATGCCGCGAGTATAACCGCGCCAGACGCGTTGGGTTTTACGCCGCTGCATATGGCTGCCGGAAAAGCGCGCGTGGACGTTGTTCAGTTGCTCCTCGAGCTCGGCGCGGCGAGCGAGCTGGAGAACGCGCGGAACCAGAGCGGGCTGACGCCCCTGGAGCTTCTGCAGGGCGAGATGCGCGCAACTTTCACGAGACGTTGTTGGAGGACTGGTGCGGATATTCGGAGACGGAGCTCACCGTCGAGTTCATTCTAAAGCAAGCCATGGGGAAGGACGTTGGCGCAGCGCAGAATGTCGCGCAGTATATCTCGCTTAACAGGTACGGATGCACCTGCGGGGGGCTGCGGCGGAGGCTGGCTCTCCCCTCGTATGCGGTACCGCCTCGAATGTGCGTATCCGTCTAGTTAAGTATGTCCCTTCCGCTGACTGCCATCGCGAATCCAGGCGAAGCTGGCTACGCACGAGACATGATGCCCGACGACTACGACTACTTCACGCGCGGCAAGGCGGCGCGTCTCAGCGACATCGCCCACATCTACAAAGCCGACTTCATCCCGCCCCGCTTCGAATCCGACTTCTTCCTCTCGTTCTACAAGGGCTTCCAGGACGTCTTCAGCGCGATATACGACCTGCTGCACACGACCACGCACCCTCTCTCCGCCGAGGCAATCCAGCCGTTCCTGCTCCCCGAGTCGCAGTTCTACTTCAAGAAGGGTGGGCGCATCGAGTACGCTTTCGATGCGATTACGTTCTCTGCGTACATCGCGTCGCCGTTGGTGGATGATACGCATGAGGATATCTTTCGCGACGTGCAGGATTGGACGAGCCTGCCGACTTGTGTTAATGATTTGGAGTTTACGCTGGTGCGGAATTTGTTGGGGCTGGATGGTCGGGGGCAGTGGGGTCCGTATGAGCAAGAGAGGGCGGTGCCGCGCGCCGCCGGAGAGCTGTTCGGAATGATGGATTTGAGCGAGGACGGGGATGAAGAGGAGGAGGATGAAGGGGAACAGGACGTGGAGATGGACGAAGAAGAGGGTGAGGAGATGGATGTAGAAATTGACGAGGGCACGGAAAGTTCGAAAGCGTAGCCAAAGGCATGTCTCGTGCTCTACTGGGAAGTTGTAAAGTAGGATTCGATGGTCCTCCTCCTCCTGTTCATTTTAAACCACAATTCCCTTTCCTTCTTCTCGCACTGCAGGAGGAATACTCTCTATGTGCTGCTTGAACTCAACTCCCGAGAGCCTGAGTGGATTATCCGACCGCTGCCGGAAGGTGGTACGGGAGTTAAGTCTGGTTAGGATATCAGCATGCTGAGGGCACAAAGGGGAGATTAGAGTTTGAATCACCCAGCGAGGAATGAGTTTGCATAGACTGTTCGGATTTATGTCTTGAGCCAGATCCTAGAATACCAAGGATGGGCAACTTACGACGAGAACGAATGGCATAGAATGCCAACCAGATCACTGGAGCACGGTAAAAGGCCGGAAGCGGGACCTGAAGGTACCAAGCTCACTGTTGGATTTCATCGTCTGTGCCTGGACATGCCACAAAGGGCTCAAGATGAGCACAAAGATTTCTTTCAATCTGCAGACAAAGAAATGACTGACAAAAATTGCTGTTATTATGCCTGAGAAGCTGCAAATCATTTAAGTGTCTGAGCAGGCCCCCAGTCGAGCATGAACTCACCTCGTAAGAAGGCCTGTCTCTAATCCGCTTCTGCTCAGTTAATTTGATGGAACAGCTGTAAATACGCACCGATGCTCCATCGAATTAGTGTATCTACGATTGCATTCGTCCGCTGGAAGCGATCCTTGCCGCGATTTCGGAGGAGCAGGATCACCAAGGTCACCGCGATGGCCAAGTCAGTTGCGCTGCTGAGGGAGAAAAATGCGACGGCGGTGGTTCCCCATCGGCGGATGAACTCCACGCTCGAGGGTGTGAGGACCGCGCCGGCGAAGCCAACGACGGAACCAACGAGCCACGCGAATGCCAAGATCGCGAAAATGAGGGAGACGGGTTTGTGGGAGAAGCGGTAGATGCGGAATGCGAAGAAGGATTGCACTACGGGCGGGCTGAAAAAAGGCGACTGTATAAAATTGGATTTCCCGCACCACAGAAGACGATGAGGCCGGAAAGGAGGAAGGTCATGTCGAAGCTAAACGGAGGCTTTGCACCGAGACTCTCCGGGTGGCCGTAGTTTGAGATGGTGTAGATGTAGAGAAAATGGCAGAGGCAGATGTTGTGCAGTAGTTCGCCAAGCCTAATAGTTTCTTCTCGGCCCGGACATAGATGTAGATAAAGGGTCATATGCATACCAAACAGTGCCGACCTTCAATCATTGAGAATTTTGGACTTGTGGTTAGGAGAATAACAAACCAGTATTTTGATTGCCTTGCGATCCTCCGGAAATCTTTCAAATAGACAAATGCTTGGACGGTGGTCACGCCGAAGAGTACGCTGGCAAGCATGACACCGATTTGGAGTGCGCCTAGTACACTGAGATTTCCGCGAATAAGCATGCATATGTCAGACCCGCACCTAGGGTATTATGCATGATAATGTTGGTATCTTGCATGGTGTCGATGGGGGAGACAGTCTCATGCATCGCCGGCCTTGTGAGCTTTTTATGAGACTTGGCTGGGATAATTCTGTCCGCGTCAACCTCGAGTAAATAGCTGTAACTTGCTCCGTTTCACCGAGGCAGCTATCGAGCTGTCCTTGACTTTCCCGCTACCCAGAGTTCGGAATCTAACCAGAACATTCCTCGCACCGGATTGCTATCCTCGCTTCGAATAGGGAAGCAGATGGCTGTCACCCGGACAAAGAACCAAGTCACGGTTGACGTGATCTGCCAGATAGGCTTTCTTCAAATTCTTACGGCGAGAGCACAAAGAAAACCTGGGGAAATAGAAGCAAATCTACATTACACGTCCATCAACTACCACAGACACCATTGACACGATATACAAGAACTCAAGCACCGCTTGTCCTCCCGCAGCGGGGAGAAAAGAACAACAAACCGATCGAAGACGTATAGTACACTCAGCGTGGATTTTCGTGCGCTATACATTGGAATTCTGGACGAAAGAAGATGCATCAGCGCACGCCTCGGCAACAAAGTAGCAATACGGACCTTGTCGGACATCCAGTTCAACTCCATGTCGGAGTCGGCCAAGTGCGTGCCCCGGCTCATCTCGCGCACGACGTGGATCTTGACGCCGCCCATGGGCATCGACCGCGTGTCGATCGCGCCCTGGTTTGTGCGTTGCATGGTGTTGCCGCCGCCCGCCGCGAGCGAGTGCATCCCGTGGTTGTTGCTGTTACTCCTCCGGGCGGCGTCCGTCGCGCGGTTGTTAAAGACCGCGATGAGACAGTTGGTGTAGAGTTTCCCGATGATGGAGGTTCTGTGGAGGATCCGCGATATCAGCATGATTAATTTCCAGTGGCGCGGATGCGAGATAAGGAAGAGGAATAAGGTACGGCGAATGCCGACCCGGAAAACGACAAGATGGCAACGTACGGTGGGACGACGAGTGTGGCATGTTGCGGGATGGCCCAGAAGATGATGAGGCTGAATACAGCGACGCCGGCTGCAGAAGATGGGCGTGAAATTCTATACAAAAGCTGGAGCCACCACGCTGCGCACTTACCTGTTAGCGCGTTCGTCTCCACTGTGATGCGCACGACGCGTGAGATGACGCTCCGTGTGGCGGGCAGCGTCGTTTTGTTAGTGCGCAGAAGCTAGGCGGCCGGGCGTAAGATTAAAAGGGCTAAGAAGATAGGAGAGGCTTACGATCAATGCTAACGTGGCGGCGATGGCAACATCCGCAATGGCAGCGCCGACGAGCCAGACCTGCACCGGAAGTTGGCGCAGTCCAGCGCCCAGTGGCTAAGCTACGCACCGTCTGCACAACGACCTCTTGGTGGTCCAAGGAGATGAGGTGAAGCTGTCCGAGTTGGTGCGCCTGTACGTGGTGTAAGACACGAAGCTCGGTAGGCTCTGAAACGCACCCGAATGGCCGTCCATATCCCTCCAACACACTGAGTTACCGATACCTAGCGCGCGTCGCGTCAAGGATGACTTGGAAATCGCAGCAATGGACAGCGTACGAGCAAGATGATGGCCGGAACCCAGACCCTCTTTGCGAGATGGAAGATTCGCCAGCAGTAGAATCCTTGTACAATGAGGGAGATGAGCGCGTCCATGAGCGGGACGTCCCATGAGTTGAGGAACGGGTCGTCGAGCTGCGCCATGTCCCCGAAGCCGTAGCCAAACCAGTGAAACGCGTCAGCGGTTATGAGAATGGTTTGTGCGACGTCGAGAATTGCCAGCCCGTAGACTGCGCCGTACGCGGGTCAATACAGCGCCGATGGTGAGGGCAGCGGGGACGCACCAAGAATCTTGACGGCGGCTCGGTCATCGGGGAAGTGGAGGAAGTAAAAGTCTGCGAGCTGGATCAGCACTCCGGTGGGGCTGTCGCGAATGCAGCACATACATATTTGCGCAGCCAGAACGCCCATGAAGCCCCAGTTTAGGCATATCCCGAGAATCTGGTAGAGGAGAAGCTGGTCAGGACTAGCTCAAGATCGGCAAGAGACTCGTACTGTTGGGCCCGTACTGTCAACGATTGTCAGTTCGGAAGTTAGGAATAGGGGACGGAAGAAACTTGCATGATCACGATATCGGACGGAATGCCTTCCACGGCGGCGCGCGCAGCGAGGACGGACATGAACGCGGGGCGGAGGAGGAGGTGGGCAAAGGCGCGCGGACGGCAGCGTTTGCGTGATATTATATATATTATGGCCGCCCCCACAGATGGGGACCGCGTGAATTCCAGAAAAAGATGCATCTCGCGTCGTGTGGCCGACTCGGATACATTGCTCGGATAACGTTTTGTATCGTACCTAGGCACCGGCTCTCAAACCGAGCGTGTCTGCGAGTTTGTCCATTTGCTGTAATACCCGAGTAATACCTAAGTGTACAGCCCAGGCAGCCAACAACCTCTAACAACAGCTTTGGAAAAGGTTTTGGGTTTGAAGGCGTCGTGAAGCGTCCCACTCACACGCTGGTTGGCACAGAAGAATCCCTCGATCAATCAAAAACGCACACGCCGCAGGGCACCGATTCCATGATGCTTCGAATCGGAATTCCGTGAGGCCTGAACTCTACTTGGGCCCCTATAATATTCACCGGTAGGTAGGTAGGTTTTATTGCTGTCGAGTTCCACCGGTGTCGGCTGTGGCAAGTCCGGATTGATTGAGAATGTTGCAGAAATAATGAAGGCGTAGTGATTAGACCTCAAGTCCGAAGGTTTTTCATCCTTTCTCCTCCGAGATGGCCGAAAAAAATTCTTTTCATGTTAGGTGAATTTTTCCAGCCTCATTTTTTGGGCCTTGTGACACGTAACAGGACTTAAGGTCTAATCACTACAGTAGTGATGGCTTTGATAAGATGCCTGCACTTTGTTTGCGCCACATTAGTTCTAACCTTTTTGTTGCCCCAAACATTGTAGGGTTTTCAATACATTGTAGGGTTTTCAATACTCCACACAGATCTGTTGAGCAACTGAATGTCCATTTTTCAGCAGAAGATACACCATTTTATAATACCGAGAGAGCTTTTAGAGGCACGACTAATTAGCTCTAATATTACTGTAGTAATTAGACCTTGAGTCCGGTTACGCGTTACATGCGCCTCCGGACCCGGACTTGTGGGCTTAGCATTACGTGCTACAGGTCCATTTTGACGGTGATTCTGGACGGCAAGTGACCCAAAAAGGTAATTTTGCGCTTCCGGCTGAGCCGGAATTGCCTTTTATGGAATTTTTGATGCCATCGGACATGTAACATTTCGGGCAACTAGTGTTACGCGTTACACTGGCCGGACTTAAGGTCTAATTACTACAGTAACCTGCGTAAATTCCCCACTTCATGCAAGCAGGGTGCAAAGATTAAGGTATTTTACTGAGCGTAAAACTTCAAGCCCGATGTTGCGAGAGGCACGGAATGTTCAGAGGTCCCCAAGAATTTGCAAATCGAAAGAGCGCACCATGTGCAGTCCCGGCGTTAGCAGGGCCCCCGGACCACGGTGGAATGTTCCGTTGATTCTGTGGATGGCGGGAGAATTATCCCATAAGTATCTTCTTGACAACCACGCGCATGGTTCCTGCATCTCTGCCCTCCTCCGCCCACCATGTCCAGCCAACCTTACCCGACTAAGGGAATGGTCACTCGTTTCAAGGACAAGGTAACTACGAAGCAAGGCTGGCTTGGGGACTACGACTATGCTTGGTGCGTCGAACGAGCCCTTATATGCCGCCCTGAAACCTCCAGGCTTTGCACACCGACCCTTCCCGTTGCATCCAAGGCCAGGCAGCCGCCGTTCTTCGGCCTGCACGAGCCTATGCCTCTGTTGCTCGCCATCTTCACCGGTCTGCAGCACGCACTTGCGATGCTGGCCGGTCTCATTACGCCGCCGATAATCTTCGCCTCTGCGCTCTCGCTGGACGCGAGCACATCCGCTTACATGATCTCTGCGTCGCTCATTGGCTGCGGCATCCTCTCGCTAGTACAGATGTCCCGTATCAAGCTGTTCGGCGGCTACTACCTCGGCACAGGCCTCATCAGCGTCGTCGGCACGTCTTTCGCCACCCTCAGCACGGCCAACGCCATCTTCGACGCGATGTACGCGGACGGGACGTGTCCGAGCACGACGGCGGCAGATGGGACCGTATCGCGCCTGGCATGTCCGGACGCGTACGGAAAACTGCTGGGGACGTCCCTTATCTGCTCGCTACTCGAAATCGGCATTGCGTTTGTCCCCATACGCCATTTGAAACGACTTTTTCCTCCGATTGTCACCGGTACGCGTCTTCACCTCTCTCCATGTCCAGGAGCTAGACCGTGTTCCAGGTACCGTTATTCTGCTGATTGGAGCCTCCCTCGTCGGCGACTCCGGCATCCCGAACTGGGGCGGGGGCTCGTCCTGCTCTAGTCGCCCCGAGACCGGCATCTTCGCCACTTGTCCCACCATCTTCGCGCCGCGCCCGCTTCCATGGGGCTCGCCGGAGCTCATTGGTCTCGGCTTCCTTTCCTTCATCTCGATTGTCCTCACAGAGATGTTCGGGTCGCCGTTCCTCAAGAACATTAGCATCATCGTCGGACTGTTGATTGGGTACGTCCACTACCGATGGCGGCGTCCCTCATTAACTCTTCATTAGGTCCATCGTCGCAGGGGCAGCTGGTTACGCTGATAGGTCCAGCATCGATTCGGCACCCAAGATCACCTTCCTCTGGGTGCACACGTTCAAGATTGGCGTGTATGGCCCTGCTGTCTTACCCATGCTCGCCGTCTACGGTGCGCCCCGCGTTCCAAGGTATTCTTTCGGCTGATTGTGTTCGAGTGTCGTTGGCGATGGAAGCCATTGGCGATATTACTGCTTCCGCAGAAGTCTCTAGGCAACCTGTGGACGGCGACGTCTTCGACTCCCGGTTGCAGGGTGGCATCCTTAGCGACGGTATCGGGGGCTTCATCTCCGCCCTGTTCACCGTCACCCCACTGTCCATCTTTGCCCAAGTCCGTGTTTCCCCCTCCGACGCGTCCTACCGCTCACGTACCCGCAGAACAACGGCGTCATCGCCCTCACCCGCACCGCGTCCGTCTCCGCCGGCCGCTGGTGCTGCGTCTTCCTCATCCTCTTCGGCATCTTCGGCAAAATCTCCGGCGCCATCCTCGCGATCCCGAACCCCGTCCTCGGCGGGGTGACGACCTTCCTGTTTGCCAGCGTCGCCGTGTCGGGCGTGCGCGTGCTGGGCATGGTCAAGTGGGGCCGGCGCGAGCGCTTCATCCTCGCTGCCGCGCTGTCGTTTGGGCTCGGCGACCTGTTGGTGCCGGGCATCTTCACGCACCTTTTCGAGGGCGTGGATAACCCGAACAAGGCGCTCGCGGGGTGGTTCGCGTCCATGACGATTGTGCTGAGCACGCCTTGTGAGTTTTGCGCTTTGAGTCGTACAAGGCTAACGTGTTGCTAGTCCTCTCCGCAGGTATCGTCGCCGCGTTGCTCAACAGCATCCTCCCGCATGAGCTGGACGTAAAGAAGGACGACGATGTTGTTGAGATGGAGACTCGGAGCGTGAACCACAGCGCGCTCGAGTCGGGGGAGCACAGCTTGGTGACGGTGGAATCGAAGGAGGCTTAAACGTGAGGCCTAAAAAGTGTCTGTTTTTTCTTTTCTTTTTATACACGCTTTGGGATGTACCTCTACGGCTATAATGGACGTTTTACCGCGTCTATGCCCACTGTCCCACCTTTGGGGATCAAAAGTCGTGCCGTCTCTTTGTCCATAATCGGCTCGCCGTCCTTGTACCCCGACCACGATGCCACTCATCGATAAAACCGAGCTCACGACGAAGTTCAAAGCCAAATCGCACTACGAGTTCCCTCGCGCGCTGCAGACCATCTCCCTCACTGTCACCCACCCGCAGCACGGGAATGTCGCTACACTCGAGGCCCTACGCATCGTGCGGAACGCGTGCCGCGGGGAGTTTTACGACATTATGGATGCGGAGAGCGACGAGCTGCTGCAGCTCTCGACGATGCTGTTCGACAAGCACGGGCGTGTGCATCCGTGGATCGTCCAGCCCGGGGCACGCAGCGGGAGCGGGTGTTGGGGACGCGAGCTCGACGAGGGGATGTTGATCTCGCTGCCGGACATTACGGTCAAGGAGGAAGTGCGTCGCTATCCGTCGCGTTCGACGCGCCGCTGACGCAGTGCCAGTTTCGCGGGCAGGGAATCGGGTCTTGGGCGTTGACGCGGTTCCTCGAGTCCGAGCATATTGCCGCGCAGGACAAGGTCATCTGCTGGCCAGCTCCGACGGGGATTAGGGACCACGCGGCATTCGAGACGGCCAAGACCAGGCTCACGTCGTTCTTCCGCAAGGTGAGCTTGTCGTTCGGCGACCTTTGTCTCTTGTCCCATTCAAAATCTAGCACAACTTCCGCCGTATTGGCCGTACCCAGTTCTTCGGATACTCGCCGAAGGCGGACCACCCCTCTCGTGGAATCTCTGCAGACGAAGACGCGGCTATCGCTGACGCGCAAATGGCTGAGCCCGTCGACATCGATCCGGAGGAAGCTCAGACGCGTTTCCCGCTGCACGCTGCGATTGTGAACGACTCGGGCGACCAAATCGCGGCAAAAATACAGGCTCTCTACGATGCGGATCCCACTATCATTCACGCACTGGACGTCGGCGGGTGCTCGCCTCTTCACGTCGCCGCCCAAGTCAAGAATCTTGTCGCGGTCCGCAAACTGCTCGAGTGGGATATGACGGCGGACTTGACGCGCGTCGCCACCAGCACTGGGGTTACGCCGCTCGAGGCGCTCGAAACGTCCATGAGGTCGTCGCGTAGCTTTGCGGAGACGTTGCTGGGACAATGGCCGGGATATGCTTCGGAGGAACTGACGATCCAGTATCTCCTGAAGCAGCGGATGGGGCAAGTCGTGGACGCGAATTTGGACAGCTACATCGCCAAGTCCAAGTATGGATGTACCTGCGGATCGTGCGGCGGTGGGTGGATGTCTCCGCGGATGCGTTTCCACCTCAACTGTACGTTCTCGCTGCCTCTCATTGAAAGTGAGCTGACAACAAGCAGGCCAGGCGGCGCTATCGCGCGACATGATGCCAGACTTTTACGACTCGTTCAAACGTGGGCAGCCGGCCGACGTCGGGTATTTATTCGACAACGCGTCGAGCTACATCCCGCGCCACCTCTACCCAAGCTATTACATCTCGTTCTACAAAGGCTACCGGGACGTATTCAACGCGGCCTACCTGCTCCTGGAGACGACGGACGAGCTGCTCTCGGCGAACGCCATCCAGCGATTCCTCTCTCGCGACTCGACCTTTTACTTCAACAAGGGCGGGTGCATCGAGTACGCGTTTGACGCGATTACCGCTATTGCGAAGGAGCAGTCGGTGGAGTTTGGAGATGGGACGCACGAGGAGACGTTTGGGGACGACGAAAAATGGGTCGCGTTGCCAAAGTGCGTGAATGACATCGAGTTTGACCTGGTGCGGAGGATGCTTGGGTTGAGTTCGGCAGAGCGGTGGGGCCCGTATGATTACGGGTGCGAGGAAGATGAGTTTGGGGGGATGGACGACGATTCCGAGGACGACGATTTCTGATTGGATGTGTTTCGCTGCCGACCCAAAATCAATTCACGAGATGAACTTGCAGGGATTCCGTCCACTGTCTGCTGCCGTTTGCGCGTGCAACGTCTTTGCAGTCCGCACGCTTTTAAAGTGGAACATGCAGGAGGATTTGTCGAATCGGGACAACAGATCAGGGTTAACCCCGACGCTGGAGCAGCATTTAGAGAAGATACAGCTGGAACGAGATTAAGTACGCGGAGGCGGAAGGGAAGTCGTGGGCGGGATATGAGGCCGTTGAGTTGGAGATCGAGTACCTCCTTCGGAAGGTGATGGGTGAAGATGTGGCAGACCTCCCTGAATTCGGCACCTTGAAAGTAGGGGCGGGGTCAACAGCAAATTAAAGCAAAAATATGCGGCGCATTCAAAAAACGGAGGACCAAATCGAAGACGACGATGCCATGAACGACACAGCGAGCGTCGTAACCACTACACTAAGAGGAAGCGAAGTTGCCAGCGCCGCAGCCCAACACGTACGTAGGTACCTCGGCCGAAGCGCGGACATCAGACTCGGGTTAACCCCGTTGGAGCAGCATTTGGACAAGATACAGCTGGAACGAGATTACGCGGAGGCGGAAGGGAAGTCGTGGGCGGGGTATAACGCCGTTCAATTGGAGATTGCGAAGGCGATGGGCGAGGACGTGACGGACCTACCGAATTTCGCGACGTTAAAGAAATATGGCTGCACATGCGGGGGGGTGTACGGGAGGATGGCTCTCTGCACGTATGCGCCACCGCGTGCAAGGTATGTCTCTCAGCGTACTGCTAAATGTATCTGACAAAGTCCAAGCGGCCGCCAGGGACTGTTACCATACGCTCGAGATGGCGCTTGAGCACCATCCCCTCTATCCCGACAACTTCAACCGCCACTTTCCGTCCGCAACATGCCCTAAACCCAACCAGCTGCAGTTCTACTCGGGATACGCCGAAATCCATGGTGCAATATCCGACCTTCCGACCTCCGCTCCACTTTCAACTTCTAGCATCGTGCCTAGGCTCTCTCCGGTCTCAGTTCATTATTTTAACCGCGGCGGAAGGGTCGAGGATGCCGTTGACGAGGTGCTTTACGAGGCGCGCGACTGTGCCTACGGGGAGGAAATAAGTTTCGATGAGAACGAGGTGTTCCAGACGCTGCCCGAGTGCGTCAACGACCTGGAGTTTGGGTTGGTGCGGCGGATGGTCGGTCTCGATGCTTCCGAGACTGGCCCATATGTTCGTTAGAATTCGCGTCGAAAACACGTTTTTGTTGAGGTGGTACCTGCATCACAACATCGTGAATTCGGGCTTGTCTTCTGTGACGGAGGACGGCCCAAAGAGCAGAAGCGTTCCGTCACACAAGGATCGGGTTGGTGGTTGAGCGAGAAGGTGAGTGGGATAAGTATCGAATTCTCCCGAAACTAACTACACACAGGTCTTTAAATAATCTAAAATCAATATAAGGGCTGTACTGCGTCGTAATCGCCTAACTACGGTTGGCACCAGCGCAAGCCTTGTATTAAATCAAAAGTGAATGGTGGGGGTGCTTTCTTTCCGTTACATCCGCCCTCCAGGTCGACGCCACGCGGCGATCTTCAATCTTGTTCTTCGGGGCCATCTTCAAGGGTAAATCGGAGATTGTGTGCATCAATAGCCGGTTCATCGCCCTCCGAAATAGCGGGATATTCCGTTGGACAGTTTCTTGCGATGTGGCCATATCCATGACAATTGAAACAAAGGCCACGGCGCATGTAGCGCTCCCGTTTCTCGGCTGACATTCGCCGGTCATCGCGTATTGCAACAGGGAATGCTCAATCAACTTTTTGACATACCCGAGAGATGCCCGACGTCAGACGTCAGACCCCGGGCTACCGCGACGGTCCGATATAGATCAGCGCCCCGCCTCGGCGCGCCATCAGCGCCATCAAACATATCGCCTGCCGACGCCGCCAATGGATAAAACTATTTGGTACACCTTCTCATAGGCAGAAGCACATTTCTATGGCAAAGGATGGGATTTGACTAGAGCAGAGGCAGGTCACTGATACTTCTCGGGTGAGTAGGTATGCTCTGAACTTAAACAAAGAGACAAGGTGGTCATACTTGGTGGTCAATATCCAAGATTTTATGAAGAGCCGGGTGTGTACTATGGGCTGCAGAACCAGATGTTGGTCCAACCTCGCGCTGAGCAGGGCGGCAACATGATACATGGGTCTGTGAGCTGGGGCATATATGTCCCTTTGTCTTCAATTTCCCATTTGTTGAGGCAATGTAAGTATGCCTCCGTGGCAGCCTTGGTATGGATCTATTCCTCTTGAAGAGAGCTTTAGGCATAATTCTGCGCGACAGGAATGACAATCTGAGTCTACGGCCTGTACTCGCAGCGGATTCAAACTTGAGTGTTTAGGTTTCCAATGGATCTTTATTTACTACTTAGTCTTGAGTATTCAGCATGCTTGTACTCATCCTTGTGACCATTTACTTATTTTGAATCAGAAAAGTGAATGTCGTTCTAAAATACAGCTTATATCTCAGTAGTGAACATTTTTAATCCTGTAGTAGCTAATCCTCAGCACCTCAAGTCACTAACCGTGAAGCCCAATTTCTAATTGTGAGCATCACAAAACTACGTCTGACAGAACGGCTATGTCTTGTCAACTACGTCCGATGAGAACAGCTATATCTAGTTACTTAACTATGTCTTACAGCAGTACGGCTACAACTGTTAAGTAATTTTTGGAATTAGTTTGTTTGTTCAAAACACTCACCCGCTCACTCTTGGACTTGGACTTCTGTTTATGTAGAGGTCTATGAACAAGAATTGGTGCGTAGTACATTACTACACCAAATTTCCCAACTACAATCGGCTACATATTTTTCTCTACTGCTCCCCGATCCCGTTTTGCTAACAAGAATTACTATACCATCCTTATCGATGATATCCCAGCCCGAGAGATTTATGAAGCTACTTGGAAATCTACAACACATTCACCTCCTATAGGAGTGTCACTGGGTTTACCCGTCTGGTTCATGCCTGCGCCAGGTAATCATTGAGAGAGGCACACTGGACTGACCTGTGCTAAGAGCCAAAAATTGACTCAGTTCTTTGTTGTAGCTAAGACATCATTTGTCTTCATCGTATCTACACTTCATAGCACTTGTTGACCTTGAAAACAAGTTGAGCAAAGAGACAAGGACAAACTGACAAGGACAAACTCCCTCACTCTGTGGCTATTGCAAGACATATAGATACTCCAATTTACACAGTCTGGTATGAGTTATGCAGCCAGAGGACCCGGAATTGCTGGTCTCAAGCTGTATCTATGACTGTAAATTATTGCTTGGCGTAGATACAAATGGTGTAGCTAGCCTCGGAATAAAACAGTCCGCTCCTCTCTCCCGCTCACGCCTTTGTTCAACAGCTTGTACAGTACAATTTTAGCCTCAAGTCCTCTTATGTGTCGCAAAAGCCAAAAGAAGGGGCTGTTAAAATTCATCTAAAATCAAAAAGAAAATTCTTTGCGCTTCCCTACAAAAATCCAAAGCGTCAGATTGGCTGAAAGTGGAACAACAATTAGTCAGTGGGTCAAAGTGAAAATAAACAAATAACAAGCTTAGAATTATTCTCGAAGCTTCCGAGTGGATGGCAAGGCAGCCACGCCCCGAGCAATGCATGTTACACGTTCTCGGGGCAAAAGGGCAAGACAAATATCATTGACTCTTCATCTTGCTGAGCTAGGACCAATTTTCGACTCTAATAACCCATTCATAACCATTCACATGCATTCCTAACTGCACACACAAAATCAGACAAAGTAACAGCACATTTTCTTTGTTTAACACTTTATGGCACATCAGACCTAGCCTTTGTTTCCAGATATAGCCTCGCCTGGGGTCGCTGCTGTCCTCACATCATTGCCTGATGTTTATGAGGAGGCGGGTCAGGCC
This sequence comes from Mycena kentingensis (nom. inval.), assembly GCA_014461125.1. Classification (NCBI taxonomy): domain Eukaryota; kingdom Fungi; phylum Basidiomycota; class Agaricomycetes; order Agaricales; family Mycenaceae; genus Mycena; species Mycena kentingensis (nom. inval.). The sequence continues at coordinate 163,732 of JACAZG010000021.1, read as the reverse complement.
GCTCCCAGTGCTGGTGACGGCGGCGGCAGCGGCGGGCCATGTGTTTGATGGCGCTGAAAGCGCGCCGAGGCGGGGCTCAGATCCATATCAGACCGCCGCGGTAGCCCGGGGTCCGTGATCTGGCGTCGGCAATCCGTCGGCTATGTCAGAAAGTTGATTGAGCATTCCCTGTTGCAATAATCGCGCACCGGAATGTCTACCGCGGCTGCACGAATATCATTCTGGTGCAATTTCTCTGAGCTCGGGCCAGCCCGCCCTCCGGCGGAAGGCCTGGAAACATCTTCATTCTTCGTTCGGACCTCTCGGGCCGGGGTTCGCTGATCCGTTTCGGGACGCGGTTCATCGTCTCCGTCCGAGTCTTCGGTTTCTGTCTCGGACTTTTCATCCTCCGAATCGAGCTCCTCGGAGCTATACTCGCCCTCTGCTCGGCGCAAATTCCGCTCCTCAATCTCAACAATAATCTCGGCTTGCTCGGCGGCGCGAACGACCTCGTTCCAAGTCGCACTCTCGGGGTCCACGCGGCTGCGATAGATCTCGGTTTGTATCTTTGACTTGAAGCTAGAAAATAGCTTCACAGTTTTCTCTTGGTTATCGGGAGCACCAGTTGTGTTACAAAGCTCGGACCACTCGGCAACATGAGCTGCCACAGACTTGGTGCCCTGGTAGCAGCGCTGGAGTCGCTTACGCTGCTGATTTCGAAAATCAACTGGGAAGCAGAATTCGAATAGCTCAACAAAAAAGCGCTGCAAGTCCCAGCTCTGTTCATCTAACACAACAACTTGGTTGTAAAAATCCAACGCCTTGCCATCCAAATGATAGGACACAAAATACACTTGGCGCTGCCGCGGCACGCGACCCATTTTGACATAAGTCGTCGCTTCGCGCACAAAGCGCGTGATCGAGTTTGTGTTTGCCTCGCCGTTGTAACGCGTCGGCGGGATCGGTTTCAAAATCATCTTCTTCGGACGGTCAACACCTTGTCTACGCTTTGAAGAGCGGTGTGGGGCATACGAGCGGCGCCGCGGTTCGCTGTACTCACTGCTGCATGGAGAGCTGGAGGATGAACTCGAGCTAGGGGAGCTGCTAGATGAGTCGGACGGCGGCGGGTCTTGCCCGTTCAAGCCTGCACCACGCATTGCCCGAGAAAGGAAGCTCTGCGCAGCGACGCGTCCTGGCGTTGATTCACGTGGGGGAAACATACTCGGAGAGCGTTCCGTGTCATCCTTTGGGTTCTTAGTTGCCCCCGGTGTCTCTCGTTGACGCTGTTGCTTCGTCTTCAAGTGCTGATTTTCCGCTTCTAGAGCGGTAATCCTCTGCTGCATCTCTGCCAGACGATTGAAAATGTCTGGCAACGCGTCTGGTTCAGGTACCTGGCCAGGTGGGCTCGGGCGGAGCAGTTTCGCCTCCGCAGGAGTGTATTTCGAACGCGTTTTCGGCGCCGGCGGTTTCGGGCCGGGCGCCGTCTGCTCCGTATTCGGAGCCCTCGACTTCGTACGGGAAGTCGCACGGTTGAACGCCGCTGATCCGCTGTTCAAGCGTGTTTCTTTCTGAGAGGCCGGGGCCGCTGGTCTCTTCCGCTCAGCAGGCGCCTCTGCAAGTCTTGTGGGCGTCGTCACGCCTCTACCACGCTTCGCTGCTTCTCTGAGCTCGGCGAAGTGCCTCAGCGCCCTTTCCTGCGCCGGTACATCCTTCTCACTGAAGGATTCAAGCCCGCTAACATTTCCCCAGTTTCTGGGATCGGCACCCTTGCCTTTCCGCCAGGCGGGGCCCTTCGGGCTCGGACGGGATCTTTCATCGTCCTCGTCCGTTGTGGTTTCCACAAACGGCTTCCGGACGCGTGTATTTCGCGCCGGGTTACGATGCGGGGTAGCGACCCCCTCATCAGTCGATCTACGCGCGCGCTTCTTGCGCGGCGTCGAGGGCGGGCTGAAGGTGATCAGAGGCTCGGTTGAGTCCTTATCACCTTCAACCTCCGATTCAGCAACCTCTTCGGGCTCGGACAAATACAATTCACCACCCGGACGGCCGGGAATATTCCAGAGGTGTTTCGAAAAGCTCCCAAAACGCCTCGCTGACCCGCTCGCAGAGCTCGGAGCGGAATGAATTGCATTTGCTGTCATAATCGACGTGGTACTACGGACACGTCGCATTCTACCGGATGCAGTGGACCAGCCACCTCCATCCGTCATCTCGTCAGGCTCCGAGGGAGCCGAATCGCTGGCGCTCAGCCGTGAGGCCGAGGCCGATAGGTATCCGGCCGTAGCCGGTCCCTCAGGTTCTTCCGTAGAAGGCCTGCACGCCACCGAAGTGGGATACCCCGTAGGGCCTTCTAAACCAACCGCCGTAGCGGTAGATTCAGGTTCGACAGTCCCGAAGGTCAATCCGGCCCGGCGGCTGACCTGGGGACTGAAGATCGGAGTCGGCGCGGCATGGCGGCCACTGATAACAGTGCCGCGGGTGCGGCGCGCCGACGCGGGGTTCCTGTTCTGGTCGTTCATTGTTTGTTCGGGGTTGTTTCGGTTTGGACTTCGCGGCGGGCGGTGTTCCGGTGGATCAGACCGGAGGGAGGACCAGCGGCGCTAGTCTGATTGCAAAGTCGGACCTTTGCTCGCCGTCCCGATTGGGACATTTCCCAAAAAGGAAGACGGACTCCAAGTGGCCTCGCCCGCTTGTAGCGCACTGTGTGGACCTCAAAGAAGCTGGGGAAAGGTAGGAAACCTGTTGAATTACACTTAGGAAAGTACAGAGTCGTCTAATAATATGGAGTCGAGCGCTGCGGCCAACGTGGAGTCCAGGCTGAGTCCCTGGGTATTCTGCTGGGGCTGCGGGATGAGAGACCTCGGAGACCAAATGCAGCACGGCGCGAAGGGGGGGGGAGTTGGTAGAGAGGTCTTGGAGAACGCCTGAGTGAGCTGCATAGAGCGGTGCGCCCGTGCGGGTCCATGTCCGCCGGTCAATGTGCACGAGCGGGCGGCCATAGGCTGAGACGAAGCACTGCCGCCACCTGGCGGCTGTTAAGACGTGATCTTCGACTGCGGCATGGCTCGTGGAGTGAGAGGAAGAGCAGCCGTGGTTCAGCGGGGATGGTGCTGGGTCGGAGCGGTGGCCTGCCGTTGCAACACGGTGAAAATGGGGAGGGGCGCTTGGTGGGCACACCAGACGACGGGGACGCATCGCAAACGAGGCTCCAAGGGTCCCAAAGCACCTTTTCAAACAACCCTGAATCCACTCTCCACTCTAACGCGCCGGTAGGCGCCGCTGAGCCACTCGAAACGAGCGGGAATGTGTTGGGGGGCTAGGGTGGGCGTTTATATGGCCGCCGCTAAGCGCTGCGGTCGTTGGTAGCTGCCGGGTGTGTCGATGTTGGCGGAGCGATGTATTCCGCATTTGTGAGTGCTCCCTCCGGTGGACGCAGAGACACCGCTGAAGTTCTGGATACCCACTTTTGAGTGCTGCCAATCGATTGAAGCTGCTTCCGGGGTGCCCAGAAACGCCAGAGACGTGCAACGTCGGCGGGAGGAGGGGAGTGGCGGACCTTCCTTTTCCGGAAATGGCCCAATCGGGACGGCGACCAAACCTCGGACTTTGCAAACAGACTCTGTTATCATTTCTACAACTACACAACAAAAAATGAAATATATAACAGAGTCCTTTAGAGACTACAGCGGCGCGGCGAAGAGTACTTGTACACTCAAAAAGATGTGACGGAGGACGGCCCAAAGAGCAGAAGCGTTCCGTCACACAAGGATCGGGTTGGTGGTTGAGCGAGAAGGTGAGTGGGATAAGTATCGAATTCTCCCGAAACTAACTACACACAGGTCTTTAAATAATCTAAAATCAATATAAGGGCTGTACTGCGTCGTAATCGCCTAACTACGGTTGGCACCAGCGCAAGCCTTGTATTAAATCAAAAGTGAATGGTGGGGGTGCTTTCTTTCCGTTACATCTTCGAACCACCATGTGTCTACGACCTGATAGTGTTGACCACCTGCCGCCTTCAGCACCAAACTCATCCCCAACACTTCCCCGTCTTTTCCAAGTGCTGCCACCTGCACATACCCAGCGCTGCCTCGGGCATCGATCTGTGTTTCGAATCCGGTGCGCTTTACCTTCCTCAGCGTAGTGTGCAGCTGCGTCTTATTGCTCGGCCCCGTCAGCAGTGCATACTCCGCCACCCTCGTCGCGCCATTCCACGACACGTAGATGCTACCGTCCACGAGCGCGATAGCCGGCTTGGTCTTTGGCGTGCCGACGAACTCGTCCGTCGTCATCTGGTATACGCGGTAGTTATTGATGCCGCCCGTCCAAAGACTGGCGTTGTTTGGGCCGACGGTGGCAGAGAGGAAGATCTCTCCCGTGGCGAAGTCGTGCACGGTGAGCCATGGGCTGAAGCCGAAGCCGACCACGACATGGGAGTCGTATTGCTGCGTTGAGCCCTCGGCGAGCACCGGAGCAGCGTCTTGCTTTAGATTAGTCGCGGCTCGCGGGGCTAGCGCAGGAACGTACTCGGCGCGGGCACGAATCGCTTCAGCAGACTCACGGTCATCTTCTCGTCGTCAATCTCGAGGAACTTGCCCGTCGCGACGGGCTCGTCGACTACGATGGTCATTCCATCGAGAACCGCGGCTGCATCGTCAAAGAGCGAAATAACGTTCGTTCCGTGCCACCGCGCATCGTGTTGCCAGTGGAATTGGGTATCGGTCGCGTTGTCGCCGATGGGCGTGAACGACGAGTTTTTGCCACCCAGACGCCATAGGATGCGTCCGTCGCTGCCAGCGATATTGTATATCGTCTGGGTGTGTCTGGCGGAGACGAGGTAGTTCCCATTCGCGTCCTGGACGTTTATTGATGCGAGTTAAACTAGAGCGCCCACCAAGGCGACGTACCTTGGCGATAGAGTTGATGTGCACGGCGTCGAAAGCCGTTGCCTCTGAGCGTCCACTGGTGGCGGTCAGGCTGTTGAACGACTCCGAGAGCGCGATGTGGTCGAAGGACGTCCAATTAAACAACACCTCTCCCGACGCGATATCGACCTCGAATATTAGTGCGTTGAGGTACCACCCGTCTGCGGGTCCGCCAATCTCCGTCAGGTCAGCCTATTTTGGCTCAGCTCGGGGTTACGCGCAAGATTGAACGCGAGCAAACGCACGGGAATCGGGTTATACGCCGTCAACAACGCCGTCCGATTTTCGGGTCCGGGAATGTTGAACTCGTGCAGATCCATCCCGCCCTGCCCGCGCGGCAGCACGTCCTGCACCAGCTCGTACGCCTGGTCCACAATCTTCGCGGTGCCGTTCCCCGTCTGCACGCCAATACCAGCGTTCCCGTTCCCGACCCAAAAGGTGAGGACGCGCTGGCCGTTATAACTCTGCAGATTGAGATTGGTGCATGCGCCGAACGCGGGCTCGGCCCAGACGAGCTCGCCGTGCGAGTCGTAGACTACGGGGCTCGGCTGCGCGACGGCGCCGCCCGACGGGCAGGTGAGGAAGAGGGTCTTGTTGTGCGGGTCGTATGTCGGGGAGCGGGAGAGAATCGTGAGTGGCTGAATCGCGAGCGGGGAAGAGTGGTATGTGCGCTCGAAGATTGCGCAGCCGAGCGTGGCGTAGGTGAGAATGAGCAGCCCGAGGAAGTTTGCTTTGGGATGCATTAACGAGCCTTCGGCGGCGTACGGGGATGGCTAACTGGTTAGCAGGCTGCTTACTTTTTGTATGCGGGTGTAGGTACGAATCGCATCCTGTGGTCTCCCTCCCCTTCCACAATATGTCCAATCCGGGACCAGCGCGGGAGACCATCCAGCCAGTGGCTTGGTACTACCACGAGCCTTCGAGCCGAACGATATGTCCCTCCCCACATTGCACAGGTTTGGGCCATTGAACCGGTGACAGGTTTTGAAGACTGCGATCCGAAAATCAAGACAACCCTCCTTCTGTAGCGGATAGCGGACACGGAGGGTGGTAGCAGTCTAGTTGCCGCGCAACAGGTGATGCTCCCGACGGATTTTTCGAGTTATTTTGGTTGTCCGCGGCGCAGGTTGAACAGCACTGGATAGGATCACCGAAAACGAGACGTCGACGCGAACTATACATGTCTTTATTTTCATTCGTATCGAAAGCCGCTAGGCACACGCAATACGCCCATCATACAACACAGTGTGCGAGCAGCTACAGCTCCTCCCGTTCACACCACATTCCCGAGACCTTTGAAACCGCTATATATCCCAAAACGATCAGCATCCGGAATCTCAGATGTATTCCCAACGCAGCGGTACGCACCTTGACTCGACGTGCATAAACGAAAGTTCATGTGTATTGGCGTTAGCGTCGGCTTTTGTAGATTGTGGGAAGGGCTCGTCCGTGTGTGTGTAGGTGTGCTTTTGGAAAATAACTTCTGAGGGCATGGGTATTGGCCGAGGACCGCCGCCGCCGCCGGGTCGCGAACCTGACGGAGGGGCAGACCCGGAGGAGACGTATACTCCTCCGTCGGTGCCGCGACGGCCGAGGCTTACGGCGTACGGACGGGTGTTCAGGCTGCAGATTAGATGGATTGTTAGACAAAGGAAAAGGAAGAGCTGGTGTCATGGGAAGGGACGGACCTGGCGAGCATGCTGTTCATGTAGACTGCCAATATGTAGCGTGCTCTGCACGGCTTCTTGGGCAAGAATTCTTTACGAACCTTTGCCGGAGAGCTCCATCATCGCCAGGAAGTAAAACGTCCCCGGTTTGCTTGTGAACTGAATACCAGCCTTAGTACCAAGTGGCTGAAGACACCGGCAAGCAACGCACCAACACAATATTCAGCGCCGCCAGGAACATAACGAGTGCCCCGCGGTTGATGGCCGTGACGATCAAGTAGTTCAGTATTCGATTCGTGCTGCGTTTGGTTAGCGGCGATTTTCTTTGCGCATGGAGGAGGAGGCGCATACGACTGAATTTGGCCTTTGTTGTTTCGCAGCCGGTAGCACAGCGCGGCGGTGATCAGCAAGTCCGCCGCCAGCGCGAAGCCGGCTTGCAGGTTGCGCGTGATGGCGGTTTGTGTGAGGTCTCGGTAGACGGGGATCCGCAGACTGCGAAATATTACTTGAAAGCCGGGAAGTGAAGTAAGCGGGCTTACACATGGACAAACTGAGCGATGCCGCTGCCTATGCGGGTGTGAATTGAAGGAGGTTGAGGCAGGCCGGCAGGCTCATACCGAAGCATGTTGTTCCAAGAAGGAGAATCGTAATGGGAGTCCATTTATCGCTTTGGTAAACTGGACATAATATTGTAAGCGCCCGCGGAAGACTGGAGGTATTATGCAGAGGGAAAATACATAATGCACCATGACATGTGTTTTCTGCCCATGATATAGGCATCATGCCCCGGAGATGGTGCATCTGCACCAAGTTCTAGTACAGGTCCTGTACCTCCTTTCCAAGGCCATTCCTTTGGATATGTTAGCCAGTGTGCTTGTCTCAATTGGAGAAAATTAAAAGTGTGACACTGTGACATGTTTTGGATGATGATGCTGGGCCGCCTATTTTCAAGGATCCTGTGCAATTCACAAGTTCATAAGGATATTATCCCATATCATATCCAGAAGTGTGCCAAAAAAAAACCATCAATTAAATGATCTTGTAGGTAACATAAAGAAAGGAAATTTAAATAGAGAAAGGGCAGCGCTCGAGCTGGTGGATCATCTTGTTCTGGTAGCTGAGCAAAGTCAGCTGCTTGACATGTGCCGACAGCCAAGCGGTATAGGCATAGGACATCAGTTTACCCGTCCGAGCGCTCGCAGAAAATTCCAAATCCAGCTCACTGAGCGGAGCATGGCCATGCTGCTTGCGCAGAAACACAAACCCTTGAGCATCAATGGGGTCAACGTCAACAAAGCAGACCCGCTCCAGCATCGGAAGATTGCGGATACCCGAGCGGGCTGGGTGACAGAGCTCCTCCCAAAATGCCACGGAGAGACCCGACAAGGGCGCGAAGGTGACGCCCAATCTTCGGAGATTCGGAAATCCCCAAAAGAAATTCTGCGGGGGTCCACCGGCAAGCCGGATGAGATTAAGCCCGCAAATCTTGCTCGCGCGGACTGGGTCCATCAACCACCCGAGGATTGCACTAGTATCCTCCGTGCACGTGCAGTCCAGGATGACATCGGAAAGCATTGGGAGAGGGAGGAGGCCAGTGAGACGGCGGAAAGCGTCGGCAGCAATGTTGCGGATTGAAAGGCTGGACAAGAGGTTGTGTTTTGTGCTGATGTCAGCGCCATCCTCCTCGAAACCGACACCGTGAAGGCCGAGACGCCGAAGACTTGGGGAGGAGTCCAACATTTGGCGGAGAAGTCCGAGCGGAAGCAGGAGTCCACCCGCGACTCGCCGAGGACCAGGTCCACCAGTATGGCCGAATCGAGTTGGATATTGGGGAGCAGGGGCCGATCGGCGTGGAGCTGAAGGCTGCGGAGGCGAGGAAAGGCCACTGTCTCTAGTCCATCAATTGCGGCACCGCGGAAGGAGGTTCGGCGAATGGTGTCCATCCATGTACTTCGGAGTACAACGGTGAGAGAGCCCAAGATGGAGAATGTGCCGTTTTTCAGGAATTGGACAATGTGCTCGCCGCCGCTGGAGGGAACATCGATGCGGACTGTGCGGAGGCGATGTCTAGCACTTTCGAGAAACGCCAGTATGCCGGGGATGTGCTGGCTGCTGTTGAGGAGAATGGTTGACGATAGCCCGAGCCCTTTTGAACGCGGAAGCCAATTTTGAGCGACTAGAATATCCCCAGCAGTGGTGCGAGGGCCGAACGAGTACTCCAGCCAGAGAGATGGTGTCCCCGCGGCAAGATAGCTCCACCGCTTACAGACCCACAGGATGCACACGAGCGTGCGCCGAGGCAGAAGGCTCCATATCGCAATTAGAAGCTCCAGTGCAAGGCTGTCTATGGGCGGCGCCTGCGAAGATACTGAACAAACAGCCCAATAAGGTGTTGTGCGTACCTTGACAGATTCTGCCACAGTCTTCTTGGTTCGTCGGGCCGGCATGGAAGGTTGGGACGAAAATTTTCATATGCATCAGTCATGATTGACATGAAGATTCGGCTAACAACCGCACGCTGCAGGTCTTCCCCAAACCCCAACGTCCAATGTCGGGCCAAGGTGAGCTTTGCCCCGCTTTCAGCTTCCGATGCTGTGCTTGATGGAATTTAGTTCCCGCCGCCCCAGATTCCATCCACGCGCCAGTGACCCAGGTTCCACGTCCGTTTTAGGTATCTGTTGCGGTCGTTACTGATCCACGGCGATAGGGCTCCTACGACACAATTTTGTGGACTATCGCTATGTGCAGAACTTCAATGCACTACCGGTAACAGCTCATGTCGGTGACACTGCAGTGATTGGGGGTATCTTGCATGTTTTTGACAATGGTGGCTGGGTGGTCGCTACGGCTGGAAGGCCCCATCCCACCATCAAGAACAACGAGAAGGAGAAGAAAAAAGCTCCTAAGGTTGTCCTTGGTGGTGACGGAACATGGATTGCGTCCCGAACACTGGCACTCCGTGCTACTCGAGGTGAGAAAATTTGCGATATCCAGAGATAAGATAGTGACCAGCCTGAACACACCCAGCGGCATCTCATCTGGCTCAATCGACGCCAAGTATGTCATATCCTCACCTCATGAATTTTTTCTATTCTTTTTTTTGACCCGGTTGTAGTTTTCCTGGCGAATGCGTGGGCGGAGGATGCGCATCAGCGTTCGCTGTTACCGCCACTTTGCTTTTATCCTCCGGCAACTTCCATCACCATCTCACGTATACTCGCGCACCTGGCCTCGATCTCCATCCCCATTCCCACTATCCCCCGTCTTCCCTTGATACACGACGGTCCCGCCCCATCAACGGCCCTTGTCCTCGCCGATCTCGACTCTCTGGGTGCTGCGATAGTGCCCTATGCGGGAGCTCCTCAGCAGCTACTCCAACAAGGACCTCCCCGCACACGTCCTCCGTGCGCAGATGGCCGCTAGCGAGCTGGTTGCACCGTGGGTTCACGGGACAAAGATCATCGCCCTATTCGATGTCGTTGCAACGGAGGACGGCATCCTGTCTTCCAGAGTCTCTCTCTCCCAGATTGTTCCTGGCGCGACTTTCTCGGACTTTGCCTTCGCGTTCGGAGACGGGCTCGGCGACATTTTCCCTCGGCTCAAATCCACGGCCCTCGCCAAAATGGGAAGCAAATCTTTCCATTCTTCCTGCTGGTGTCCGCGCGGATATTACACCGATATACACGCCGATCGAAGCAGCTTGTCTCAGCTTGTTCTACATCACAGTGGAGAAAAGATATGGCTTACCTGGCCAGGAACCGCGCACAATCTTGCGTGGCTCGGGACCAACTTTCCTGCCGGGCCGGTCGGGCATCACCTCACCCCTGATGGCCTCCGCACTCTAGAGGGTCTTCGGGTGATTCACGCACGGGAACCATGTTCGTTCGTCCTCCCGCCGTTTACCCTGCATTGTGTCATCACGATGCAAACCTCGACACACTCCGGAGTAACGTTTGCTCACGCCGAGAACTGGGCTGATGCAATGGTGGGATTGGAGTTCTGCCTGAAGATGTCCCAAAACCCCTCATTTGGGCCCCTTAATGGTAAGGAGCTGCTCGAAACATATCAGCGGGAGCGGAGATTCTGGGAATCAGCGGTCCCTGGTTCCCACAATTTCTGGACCAATTGGAACAAACAGGCGGTAAAAGTGATTAGAGCCATATCCAAAATGAAGACTGCAAGTGCCTAGGTAGAAGTAATATATGTGTCATGGCCCCCGGCCGAAAGAGTTACAAACGTGAATAGAAAACAGGATGGAATCATGATTTGGAATCATGATTCCACCGGCTGATGTTCCCACAGCCGTCTGACACCGGCACCGGCCAGAACCAGGCAAGAATGCTCAATATAGCGGTTTTTAAGCTTCTGGTGACTAACAAGACCCATATGTACTGTAGCACAGGTGTAGTGAGTGAAGACGCCGAGGAGCAGAAAAGGATAAAAAAAAAACACCCCCGGGTTCGAACCGGCGACCGAGCAGTATTCGCAGGTTGCACCGCCAACATGGCATTTGTGCACCGGCGATATGGTGTTTGTGCACCTGCGATATGGCGTTTCTGCACCAAGTTTAAGAACTCACCCAATTCTGTACATAATTATGCCAAATAAATTGCAGCTTGCATTGTTAAGTGGAGATCTCCCAGGGAAAATTCTCCATTCAAAATTCCCACTCTTCCTGGGTCCTCAATTTCTCTTTCATTCAGGTCACATATTTCTGAGCATCATAACAAAATACCTATTTATCTAGGCTAATTACCACCCGGCCTGGGACCATATTTGGAACAAAAGCCCTCATTTGGCTCGCCAGCACCACATGGTTAGCACTAATCTCACCGCAGCACCGGATGTAGACCTGCCATAGTTGTTCGGAGTCCGACTCCATCCATCGAATGTTTCCCCTGCGCATGTGAGTGTACGCCTCCATGACCTCGATTCCGGTGAAAAAAGCGGTATAGATGACGAGGAAATAGGCGTGGCCGATCTGCGTGTCGCCTTGTTTTTCACCGAATTCGTAGACCATGTCCTCGTATGCGGGAGCGCGGAGCCACGGGAAATTGGGGAATATTTCCAACTCCAGGTCCGATGAACCCTCCTTGAGCCCGCTCTGGTCACGTTGCAGAATATTGAGAAGATCGGTGGGTGGAATTTCGCCGCGCAATTGACGTCCAAGATCTTCCGAGTGGCCGTTGAAATGTTCTCGCAGCTGGGATGCATCGTGAAGCAGATATTGCGGGAGATTATTCGACACGGAGCGCTCTGCATCCGCAGACGGCCACGCAATGGGGGTTAGCTAAGCGAGGAGGGTTAGTTTCGATGTTATGCAGGTGAAGTACTTGCCTGTGAACGCATGCATTCGCGCTTATATGCTGCATCCCACTCGTTTGGGCTGCATGAGAACTTCCCGCTCGGTGCCTCGAAGTCCGGCAGGAACAGTAGGTCCGCACACCATATCATCTCGATCACCGATCCCTCTACGGGTAGGGTACGTGCCGGGACCATGTAATTGGGATTGCTCGGTGCCGGAAAGAGAAGAATTTCACCGGGGAGGACACTGCAAGTTGGAAATCAGCGTGCTATAAACTCGGCGCAAAATCATACGTGGCAAGTGATATTCCGGTGACCGTAGACGCGATAGGAGGGCGGGACATGTCGTCAACGGATGCACCAACCTCAGACTCAGTGTCCGAGTCGGCTAGACCCAAAGCAGTCCGGTTTGCTGCACATGCCCGTATTCCTGCGTGCACGGTGTTGGCCATGTTTACGCGCAGATGCGCGGGAGAAAACGTCAGCGCAGACGGGTCTTCTCCTTTTGCCAAGCACTGCAAGAATGCTACCGTGTATATGCCGCAATCGACGGTGTTGTTCTGCTGCGGAACGCGAACCATTGCCTAGATCAAGGTCAGAAATGCAGAACACTCGAAATTCCACATACCGTAGATGACCAGTTGGGCCACGAATCGGGCAGGGGAACGTTGTCGTAGCGCCTCATGTGTTCCCAACGCAGCATTTCCACAATCCGGTCGAAGTAGGTTAGATGTCGGCGCGTGGATGTCCCCATTATGCTGTCATAGATCTGGATCTTTGTATCGCGGAAGAATACCGCAGCAAGAGCCCAGTGATCCATGTCGGTCCAGAACAGAGGCAGGAATAGGACATCGAGATCGAAAATATCGACCTGGAAATGTTGAGAATAGCTCCCTCCCACAGTGACGCTTACATCTGGAAACCACAGGGACATGTTGCCCGGTTTCTTTGCACGCGGCATCCCTTTGTTGTTCCTCGGGTTCGTCCGAATGAGACGGACCGTGATCGCATCTCCGACGACAAATTTGAGCCCTTTAGCCCCGGTGAAGGACGCCATCCAAAGGGAGAGGTATCCGTCAATGATGCCGTCGGCAATGTATCCACCGTCCACCATGAGCTGCAATAGCGATGCCTTCACCTCGAATTCCGCGGTGATGGACCACATCTGGAGGTTGGAATAAATCCCACTGCGGGGAAGTAGCTCCTCGATGGCGGGGTCGAGGACTGGAGGCTGAGAGAAGATCAGAATCTAAAGAGAAGTAGTATATAGTCAAAAACCTCACTTCTTCCGCAGGACCCGGGCTGTAAGCAGCGTCTACCTCAATAACATTGGAGCGAGGGATCCAGCTTGGCCTAGGAAAAAGCTGCCACAACTTAAGAGAGATTGAAATGCTCATCGGAGAGGAATACATACGACAGCGTCTTCCGCAAACTCACCGAAATCCACACCAAATCTTTGGAAAAGAGAGGTGAACTCCGATTTTGTGCCGCCGCGCTCGCCGCCGATTATATGCGAGTAGATGCGACTGAAGAGGGACTTCAGCTCACGAGCCTGAATTGGCAGCGACGTCAGCTGCTGCTGGAACTCAAACAGGATTGCGAATGCGATCCAGAGAGCCCAAAATCCGCATGTGTACCCGTCCTTCTGAAGGCCGAGTGCAACGGTATCAAGGCCATAAGTCGACCTGTTGGCTCCGCGAGAGATCTAGATATTTCAGTCAAGCAGGAGGAACGGGGAGCAAAGGGACAAACCTCTAGATGTCGCGCCGTCTTCAGCACATGGATCGCACACTGTGAATCGGTGCGGGAGCGGACACGCGATCCCGTGCCCTGCATCGAGTCATACCAGGTAACGGTCGGCGGATTCGTCAAGAGATTGTGTCGATAGACCGTCCAATGGCTCATGTGAAGCTCCAGGAATACCACCTCAGAGACATGCCCGTCTTTCCCGCGATGTAACAAGCTCTTTCAAAGATGAAAGGCCGGGAGCATCAAGCTGAAGATATTCGGTCAGAGTGAAAACACCACGAGAGAAAAGACACACCAGCTGAGCTTGTGTCGCATCCGGATTGGCACCCAGAGCCGCCGTGAGAGACGAGACAAATGGCATCTCCTGGGTTCCGCTCGACACAAAGATAATCCCTCTCGAAACCGCGACGGCGGACCGGTTGAGGAACTCTACCCACATGAGCATTTCGTCCGCCGTGAACCAGAACTCGGCGTCCCGCCATCTAGTCAGGTTGTGTGCAGCAATATCCTGCTCCTCCGAAGTGTACGCGAGCGCATCCAGCACTTCCACATCCGCGAGTGAGTCCTGGTCGAGTGCGAAGTCTGAGGCGCCGAACAATGGCCCAACAGGCGCCGATTTCTCGGTGGGTTGTGTGTATTCACGGACGCGCTTGATTGGGACCGTTCGAGTGAAAAGGCTGAGAGGATGGATGCGCTGTTTGGCTTTGCGGCCCCGCTTCTGCACGAACCTCGGACTGTGCGTGAACGTGCGCTGGCCATATGTTCCCGGTGTGATGTTGGTAAAGCGACGGCGCCAAGGCTGAAGTGCCTTGGCTGTACCTGGGCGGCCGGGTTTACCTGAAATTATGAGCATAAATCTAAGTCTCAGCGGGCAGCCTACCGCGATATTCGCCAAATTTGACATCAGGGAATGGCAAACGGGTGCGTTTGGTGTTGTCCTTTGTCAGGCGCTTGTGTAGAATGTCGTGTTCCCGATCCACAACGCGATCGCTGGCCGACTTCCCTGTTTTCCTAGACTCCGCAGGAAGCTTCACCGACTCCGTAAGCTGTTCAGCCTCTAAAATACGAGTAAATGGGGAGTCTAAACTCGGAATAATCTCATACCAAGCCATGGCCCCACGGGACCAAGCGAGCGATGCAGTCGGCAGGCGAGGATGTGAACACAGTCCTTTCCCGTGCTCCCAAATGCATCGCAAGTGCAGGAAAGGGGATCGAGCCGCACGGTGTACCTCTTGGCTTTCCCGCCGCTGTGAAGAATGAGTTTAATCTCGAACAACAACACGAACATTGACAGCTTACCTTGCATCTGCAACCCAAAGCACACCCCCGGGAGCATCCCTGACGTTCCCGGACTCCCAGACCCGATGAGCCTGATCGTGAAGGCGCAGATATTCGGCATTTGGACGATCCATTGTTTGGAAGTAGCGGAAATATGGAAGGTGGTCATCGTGAATTATTGCAGCCAGACGATCAATTCTGCGCAGAGTTAATCCGTTGCGAATGGGGGCGTGGGGTCTCATCCAGTTCACGTACCGCTTGTTGTTCTTGTTGTCCAGGAAAATATTGTTGAACTGTTTGAAGTTCGACTCGGCGAAGTTGTTGGTGTTCCAGACACGGTCACGACTCTGCGCCGACGGCATACCAATGTCCGTGTACATAGCTGAGAATTGTGTCAGCAGAATAAAAGAATAAATATCGATGAAGTGCCACTTACGGATCCATGGCTCGATAAGCCAATTCTCGATGAAATACTGCACCACTCGGTCTGCAGCGGTGTCACCGGAGGCCTTGGCCTCCTTCGTCTTTGGACGGGGATTTCCCCTCTTCAGCGTCGGCTTCTTCACCGGCTTCGTCGGCCGCTCTCCATCCGAATCTTCCGCTCCATCAGTGTCTCCCATCAGCTCAGCCTCGTCCTTGTTCTCGAGGAGTCTCCGGAGCCCCGTCAGAAACCGGGATTTTGCGGCATCCCAGTCGCTGTAGGAACGGCACCGTTGCAGCTTGCGGAATAGGCGAAGAATTTGGAACTTGATGTCCATGCTTATCGTGAATCCAATGCCGCGTTTCCCGGAGTCGGTGTCGAACAGTATGATGGCGTATACGACGTGAAACTGGCAGAGACGCAGATAGACGCGGGCCCGTATCCCCAACGCTTCCAGGGCTCCAAACAGAGATTAATGAAAAGGAAAATTCTGAGTGTAGATGAGCGCACCTTGAACTATCCCGTTGTACTGAGCGCGGGCTTTGTCCATCATGATTAGGGTTGGGCAGAATCCCGACTCGGAAATATCTTTTGCACGGACAAAAATCCGAGCCCGGTCCGGCTCACTGCGATACTCCACAGGAATGGTGTCTGTTGAGGGTAGTCAGCTTCAACAGTAGCAAAGGTGATTAAGGACCTTCCACGATCTCCACCGCACGCGATTCGACTTTGCGAAATGTGGCGATGAGCCAGGCACATATTGTGTCCGCCTTGATATTTGCCGAAATCAAATATGCGCCTACAAACAGCGTAAAAAATAATAATAGAAGAACAAAGAACCTGGATGAACATACCGGGGCTCATGTGTAGCTTGATGTCAGCCGTGCATAGGGCCGTTGTAGCGGCACGATTTTCGCTACGGAGCCGATGCGTTGAATCAATGAAGAGAGCACCATCGTTGCCTCCGCTGTTGACAATGAGACTATCAAGGGAGAAGTTGTCTGTTATCCCCAGAGTGAATCCAGACTGAGAGTCGGGTCTCGAAAAATCATGCGGAGTATAGCTGCGTGAATGAGATCAGCTTGCAAACTACATCTGGTGCAGACGTACTTGTAAAGATCGCGCGGATTCCGCTCCACCATCAGGTGAGTCGCGAGAAATGGGTTAACGGCGAGACGGCGACGCTGATTAGCGCTGCGCGTTAGACTCTTGACATGGACCGCGTTCGGCAGGCGATGACTTGGCAACCCATAGTTGGCACCGGAGGAGTTCGGTTGAGTGAATTGTCGGGTCAGATCTGCATAAGAAATCAGCCCACCACGCTCCATTGATGAATGGAACAGACATGCCTTTGAGTACCGTAGTCAATCTAGTATTGAAGCGTCTGGTTCCATCCATGATCTGAAGGCGCAGCACGCGCGAGAACTGCAAGTGTTGGAGCTGATCAGCGGTCGCCGCCTCGTGTGTATTGCACTGGTAGATGTGGGCATTGGCCAGATTATCTGCGGTGACTTCAACCTGAGCAGAGAGTAAGCCAGATATACGCCCAGCTGAACACTTGCCATCAGCTCTACCCGGGAGCTACACTCCGCGTAACGCTTGCGTTGTGAGGCCCCGCCGGTCATATCCTCGTCGTCCTCGTCACCCGCCTCCTCGTTGCCTTCCGCCGTTGAATCCGAGTCCGACTCGAGGACCGCCATTTCATGAACCCCCTTGCAGGGCAGATTCCAACGGTACACGGGCAGGCTTTGGCCCTCGAGGTGCTCCCGCAGAGGTGCGCCCTCAGGAAGATGCCCGGCCCAGCGGACAATGAACACCCTGGCTCGGATATCGTGGGGCGAGTCACCGGGATGCCCGAAAAAAATCGACTGTGACGGATGAGGTTGGGGTATGACGCCGAGCAGCATAATCATTTAGCTGTGAGGATGTTAGCAAAGCACAACGGAAGATACTGCACCCACCTGGCTATCGAACCAACGTGTGAGCTCCGATGTATGGATGGTGGCAATCCGAGACCACTTGTTACTGTTGAGGATGGGGAGTGCCACGGTCTCGCTGGTGAGGGAGGAGGTGCTGTTTGTACGAAGGCGGCTTGGGAGAGCATGACAGCTCGGGCATCTTCGCCTTCGAGCAGCTCGCCGCCGCCGTCTGATTGCGGGGTTTGCGGAGGGTGTGGCGCCGTGAGGGATAGGTTCAAGAGAGCTGTTTGATCTCGTTTGACCTTTTGTCGGCCGCGGAAGACCTTCGGGGGTCGGCCAGGACGGCGTCCTCCGGGGTTGCTCATGGTGGAGTAGAACAGAGAGAGCAGGAGGATGATGAGGCGCGATAAGAGATCTGCGCGAAAGAGATCACCGCGTGCTCCTTCGGCAAACACGCACAATGCAGTGTCACACCAGAGTGTCCCGTTGGCAATTGATGAATTTTCTCGGATGCGCAATGCTAAAATATTGATCCTCAAACTTTCCCGGAGCAAAACGGTGCGGCACAGCGTGAGTTCTTAAAGTTGGTGCAGAAACACCTTGTCGCAAGTGCATAAACACCACGTCGGCTGTGCGCAAACACCATGTTGGCTGTGCACAAATACCATGTCGGCTGTGCATACACTCTGCCGCGCCGGTTCGATTCTTGCTTGAGACATATTTTTTTCTGCTTTTTTTCAAGCCTCATAATTGATCCCACCGCCAATCCCGGGATGGTACACAACTATACTGTACTATTTCAATCCAGAGTTGGTAACCTTCACAATTTTCGGTCTCCTCGGAGACAGAAAAACTTTCCTGTGATTTGAGCAATCAATTTTTGTCGGGTGTCATTTTTAAAAATCAATTTTTGTCGGGTGTCACCCGCCACTGAGCTCTATCTAGCCTCTCAGTCAAAATATTACAGTCAGGTCATGAATTAGTGCCTGAGCTGTGCTGATCTCATAGGATCACATGCAGATTTTTCAATAAAAGGATATCCGCCTTGCGATGCATGGGACAGGTGTCCAGGCCTCTGTAGTCGGGCTTATATGGCCATGGCCTATGTGTAATATCCAAATTAAAGAAGTCCAGACACCCAGGTTGCTATCATAGCCTACAAACTGAACTTTGGCATGAGAGAACCCTACCCATATTTTATTTGAGCTGTTACCATGCACACCTACTCACCTAAACTTTATTTGGCCTCAAATGACCAGCGGCAAGGGTAGCTCTTAAAGTTGGTGCAGAAACACCATGTCGGCGGTTCAGAAACGCCATGTCGGCAGTGCGGCAATCCCACGTCAGCGGGGCGCAAATCCCGAGCCGACGGTGCATCAAGCCCAGATCGGCAGTGCACAAATCCCACGGCAGGGGCAGAAATCCCATGTCAGTGGGCACTATCACCTCACGCTTATGCAGACCCCTGTAGATGCAGTTCGCAAAATAGACGTGCGCCACATAGGTGGACATGAACTATGTCCTTAGTATTTTTCAGCAAAAATCTCATAATTGGGGCTCACAATGCCGAGAAGATTGAGCCTCGCAGCACTATAGCCCATTAGCTAGGCGCCTAGCGAGGGAAGGGTGGGACGCACGTCGTGATTACGCCCAGTTTTGCGAAATCACCAAACGATGTGATGAAGAATTCGTAGCCTGTGGTGAAGCTAGCGACCATTTCGAAGATCTCACAGATTCTGCGATAATTGGAATCAGGCCGTTTTTAGAGGAGAAGGCGGCAAAGACGTTATGAGGACAACCTGTTGACGCTGAGCATGCCACAGGATCGCGGGCAGGGAGACCCAACTCACGCAAGTACGAACAAAGAGTCCGTCACTCTTGAACCACGTGAAATAGAGAAATGCCTGCAAGAGGCCCATTCCGTGGAGTCTAGAGGTCCCGAGCGGGAGATTGCATCAGCGACGGCGGCGGCGGCGGCGGCGACGGCAACAACAACGAAACTCAAACACCCACATCGCCTGGAGAAACACGCCCAAGTAGAACATGCCGACCGTTGGTGCAATGTCGGGGTGCGGCGCGGAAGAGGGAGTCGGGGTGGCCATTCGCGCAGAACGAGGAGGGAGATGTCGGGATAGTAGACGCCGCACTTCCCCTGGGCTCATATTCCCGTTGGGCGATATAAATTTAGTGTGCGCCGGGTACGAACTGTATGGCGATCCAGATGCGTATGTGGCATCCGTCCGCTCAATCTCACCCTCACGGAGATCCACTGAAAGCAGGCAACGGGTGGAATGCCATCGCTAGGCTTGATTGGAGGTTCTGCTGACATGGGACGGAGCGGACGGAGCTGTTGCGTCGCCGGATAGCATTTAAACCCGCGCGGCATTCAAGTTGTTCTCGCTGTCCATCCCGTTTGCGAACGCCGCCGTCGACGCCCTACAACTTGACCTTCAGACACGTTGCAGTAATGCGACATGTTCGACAGGAATTACGACCTCGAGCTCCGACTAGTTTGAGGCCGTCAAGATGCGCTGGCGGATGCAGTCTGAAGAGAGCTTTGTGATACAAAATGGCTTGTTTTGAGGTTTCGACACCAGCGGATGTAGTGTTCTGCGAGCTTCGTCGAAGATGAGTTGCTGGTGGCAAAGGAAGCAGGCCATCTGACTGATTCGAATACACGGTAACGTGATAATGACGGTACTCCCGGGCCGCCACGGATAAACATGGGGTAGCGGCCAATGCCTAGCAGCCATGGCTTTGCGCGGCATATAAAGCACTAGTAGCTTTACCAGGGCTGCAAATCCGAGGGAGCAATCATGATATGTGTCAGTCATTTCTTTGTCTCCAGCGAAAATATTTATGCTCACCTTAAGCCCTTCGGGACATGTCCAGACACATAAATCCGAACAGTCTATCAAAACTTATTCCTCGCTGGGTGATTCAAACGCTAACCTTCCCTTTGTGCACGGCAGACTAGACACAGAATGCTAATATTTCCACCAGACTTAACTCCCGTACCACCTTCGGCAGCAGTCGGATAATCCACTCAGGCTCTCTGGAGTTGAGTTCAAGCAGCACACAGGTAGCATTCCTTCCGCAGTCCGAGAAGAAGGAAAAGGAATTGTGGTTTAAAATGAACAGGAGGAGGAGGACCATTGATTCCTATCGTTCAACTTCCCAGTAGAGCACAAGACATGGCTTTGGCTACTCTTCCGAACTCTCCGTGCTCTCGTCAATTTCCTCATCCATCTCTTCCTCCTCTTCTTCATCCTCGTCCCCATCGTCTTCTTCTTCGTCCTCGTCCTCGTCCCCATCCTCTTCCTCATCTTCGGCCATCTCCTCGTCCTGTTCCTCTTCATCGTCCTCTTCATCCCCGTTCTCGCCCCAGGCCTTCATCATTTCAAGCAACCCTCCGGCACGCGGCAACGCCCTTTCTTCCCTATACGGGCCCCACTGCGTCCGACTATCCAGCTCTAACACATTTCGCACTAGCGTAAACTCTAAATCATTCACACACGTCGGCAGGCTCGTCCAACCCTGCGAGTCGTGAAAGATTTCCTCGTGCGTATCATCCACCAGCGGCGACGCGATGTACGCAGAGAACGTGATGACATCGAACGCGTACTCGATGCGCCCACCCTTCTTGAAGTAGAACTGTGACTCGAGGAGCAGGAACGGCTGGATTGCCATGGCAGAAAGAGGTTGCGTGGTCGTGTTTAGCAGGGAGTATATGGCGCTGAAGACGGCCTGGAATCCCTTGTAGAACGAGAGGAAGAAATCGGATTCGAAGCGGCGCGGGATGAAGTCGGCTTTGTAGATCATGTCGCTGAGACGCGCCGCCTTGCCGCGCGTGAAGTAGTCGTAGTCGTCGGGCATCATGTCTCGTGCGTAGCCAGCTTCGCCTGGATTCGAGATTGCGGTCAGCGGAAGGGACATAACTATAAGCGGGCACGCACATTCGAGGCGGTACCGCATACGAGGGGAGAGCCAGCCTCCGCCGCAGCCCCCGCAGCTGCATCCGTACCTGTTGAGCTCGATATACTGCGCGACATTTTGCGCTGCGCCAACATCCTTCCCCATGGCTTGCTTGAGGACGAACTCGACGGTGAGCTCCGTCTCCGAATAACCGCACCAATTCTCCAACAACGTCTCGCGAAAGTTGCGTGTCGACCGCATCTCGCCTTGTAAAAGCTCCAGGGGCGTCAGCCCGCTCTGGTTCCGCGCGTTCTCCAGCTCGCTCGCCGCGCCGAGCTCGAGGAGCAACTGAACAACGTCTACGCGCGCCTTGCCCGCAGCCATGTGCAGCGGCGTAAAACCCAACGCGTCTGGCGCGGTTATAGTCGCGGCATTGCTGTTGCGGGCGGATCGGATAGTAGAAAGGATAGAGCTCGTCTCGTCGTTAGCAATCGCCCAATGGAGGGGATAGCTCTGGCGCATCTGCTCGGGACTTGCATCCGGAGTCGGGTTCGGAAAGTCGTATTCGGGCGCGTCTGCGTCGGAGGCAGCAGGTACGAATCGAGACGGATGGTCATCTTTCGGCGAGTAGCCAAAGAACGCGGTACGTCCGATACGGCGGAAGTCGTTCTAAGTTCTCCAATCGACTAGCGAACAAAGGCAAAGGAGCAAGGACGCACCTGGCGGAAAAAAGCAACCTGGCGCTGGTGAATTGCGTTCCACGTAGCGCTATCCTCGACGCGTATCGGCGACGGCCAGCAAATGACCGTGTCGTCTGGCGCGACGTGCTTCGACTTTGTGAACCGCTGAAGCATCCAAGACCCAATCGCTTGTCCGCGAAACTGCCTTGTTTAGCCAGACGAAAATGTCGGAAAAAAACAGATCTGGTTTCAACGTGTTTCAACCCATTACAAGAGGTTACAAGGTCAAAAGGTTTTGCGTGGCTTGCAAAGTATGGGTGGGATTCTCGTAAGATGTTACAAACCACCCGGCGCCTTGCAACTGGTTGTAACCGACTCAGTCCTTACAACCGTTTGCGATGGTTTGAGACTGCTCAGAGCCAACGCAGCGCTACCGGCCGCTGCCAGCTTGCTCATGTACCCTTGCTCACACCCAGAAATGCAGGAATTGAGTTGATATTAAGCTACACAGGTATTCGACGACGGGGGTGTGCGGAGCGGGCATAGAAAACCCAAGAAGATGTAGAGCAGCAGCGGCCCGGACAGGTAACAAAGGAAGAGAAGACAGTGGATAGGATACGGGACTCACCCGGAGTGATCGCGAGGGAGAGGAAGGAGGTAACACCAAGTCTGCATCTCTTGTTAGCGTGGAAGAGGATGGTGCGGATGGGCGTACTAATAGATCCTCAGGCAGCGCACTGAGCACATTCGAGTGTTCCATGGGCGGTTGTGCCTGCATGGGAGGAGAACGAGCGGGTGACTATAGGTGGTTAGAAGGAGAAGGGACACGGGCAAAGACCACGCACCAGAACGACCCTACTTACGGTGCCCGACTGTCAGAGCGGCGGCGAGAGGGACAGAGGCGTCCGTGAGGACTGTTAACGTCGAGCGTCGGGTCAGTACCGTCGTCCAAGAGATGGGCTGCGGAGGGGATGGTCGTCGTTGCGGTGAGAGAGGTGTGTGATGCATATCAGGGCGGTGGAGCTCTTAAACGTCATGGTTTGACGCGATGTGTAGTGGCGCCTGAGGGTCTTTCTGGAGCATTTGAGCTCGACCGAGGATGTGTATCTCCACTAGGCAACAAATAAACATGACCTCGATGCCTTCCATATCTGAGCTAGTTGCAAATGCTTGCAAACACGTCGCAAAGCCATGCAAGGTCGGCTCTGTACGAGTCGCGAACGCTTATAAGGCTTGACTGAGTTTGTGACGCGTTTGGAATCACCCTCGCACGTTTTCAACACCTTCTGACTGTTTGCAACGTCTCAACCGGCAGCTTACAAGGCGTCTGAAGGTCGCAAACCGCGGCAAACTGTTGCAACCGATCCGGGTTTTTTCCGACTTAAATGGAGGGTATGCAGCAGCACACGTACCGGCTCCTCGACGCTCACCCAAAACACGTAAATCAACGTCCCTTCATCCAGCTCCCTTCCCCAGCAGCCGCTCCCGCTTCGATACCCCGGTTCGATGTGCTCCGGCAAGACCTTTCCGTACTTGTCAAACAGCTTCATCGAGAACGTCGCCATCTCATCCATTTCCTCGTCCAGCACGCGGAGGAAAGTTCCAGGACATGCGTCGCGGACGATGCGCCATGCCTCGAATGATGCGACCTCGCCATGAGCGGGGTGCTTGACGGTAACGGTGAGGTCTTTCAGGACGTGCGGATGCTCGTAGTGGTCCTTTTCCTTGCATAATATCTTCAGACTCGATTTCTCGAGAGTCGACGTCGACATGGTTGTTCGGAAGCAAGAAGACCGTGACTTCTGGCACGCGTGGTTACGTTTAGATTTGAGGCATCCATCCGGTTTCATACATCGACATGCGACCCTGCAACGGCCTGTTTATCATGAACGAAAATTTGGACCGAAGGGACCTTGCTCTGCAGGATGCGATAAAGATCCACACATATATACACGGACCAAACAGTAGCACAAAGGGTTTGAAACTACGTTGAGTAGCTGTAGCAGGAAGGTTAACGTTCACCAACTTGGTGAACCTTCCTGCTTACTACACTGACTCCAAAAAAGAATTGGATCACCGGGTTCAAATCTTGCAATGGCCATTACTGAACAATGCACATGCACAGCCACACAATTCCTGCGAACACTCAAGCGCGCTATGGTCTACTATTTTTTTTTTTTTTTTTTTTTTTTTTTTTTGTTCCCGTTATTTGGCCGCTAATGTAAACAGCTTGGTAGCCATACTTGTCTACACCAGAGAAACGAGGAGTGGGGGAGCTAAATGTTTTCTGTATCGTCCATATTGTGTCCCGGCAACAGCAAGAACGTAAGCCGTGATATAGGGGATGCATAATAGGTGCTTTAAGTATGGGGTGGTTAGTAAGATAGAGCAGGGATATAGAAGGGGTCGAGTGGTGCTTTCAGGTCTGCCGAGCGCGAACGCTGGTCATAACCCTACTAAACCGCTCGCCAGCGGGTTACCTGAGGGCGGTACTTCGAAACCCGGCATAGCCCACCGAATAGGAAAAGACCGCGCTGCAGAAGCAGCCGCTCCGCTGCTGCCACGTCCTTGAACGTGAGCTTGACGGACATCGACTCGCACGTCTCCGGGTCCACACCCGGCTTGAGCATGAGTGTGGCTTCCACGGATGCGCGGTCGTAGCCCTGCGACTCGAGGTCGTCCCACAAAACCGCCGGGTAATGCATATGGCGATTGAGTTTCTTCCGAGTTGCGCCATGGCGAAAACATATCGCCATTTCGCCAGGAGTAGTGCCAGGTTGGCGATTGCGTGTGAGAAATAACATTGATGGAGTGATGGCTGGTTTTCTAGACCCCTTCAGCAAGATCTTAATGTTAAAAACCTCATTATTGTCCTCCTCGCAGACACAATCAAATTTGAGTGGCCTCCTTGGGCACAACAGTGCCAAGAGCCTCCCAATGAGTTTGAAATCACACAGCTTCCCGCTCATGAGCGGCGGCTTTTTGCGTTAGTTTCGCTGCACGTTCGCAACTGTCGGTGGTGCGGCAGTAAATTGTCTACCGAATTTGGTTTAAATATAAAGAACGATAATATTCCTGTCCCATTTGACCATTCACCGCCCTCCATTCGCCACCCAGGGAACTCTGGGAATGTTGATCGCCACGCTGCGCCACCCTGGCGATTGGCGGAATGGCGATTGGTTTCGCCATCGCCAACAGCACTACCGCCGGGCCATTCTTGTAGCTGGGCCCGGAGACCCCATGAGCAACAACGTGCGCCCAAGGCTCGTCCAGCTCGAAGACCGCTCCGCTGTCCGTCACTCGTCCCTCGTTCTCCCAAGTCCACATCTTGTTGACCGCCTCGATGACGACGTCGGCGTGGTGGGCCAGCTGGGCAGCCGTATACGGTGCTTTGGTGTACACCGCGAGGTTGCCAGCCCGGGTCCAAGAGATGGCGCGAATGGGTGAGTAAGGGAGGGTGACCTTGCTGAATGCGTCGTTGAGGCTCCCCACTACATCTTCGGGCTGTCCGCGGCTGGCAGGATCCGGCGGCGTCGGCCAGCGCACGATGGCGCGGTACGGGGAGCATCGCTGTCGTTGGCGGGGGAGCTTGCGGGCTGGGTGCGTCAATGGTGGGACTGTGGGGAGCGAGGGCGGAGGCGCAACCTCAGGGCCAGCCGCGGGATGTGTCGCGGGCGGCGTGCGTGTAGATCCGGAGGTCGGATCGACGCGGGTGATGACGGGCGGTGCTGCCACGTCGGGCGTACGTCGGGGTCGTTGTCGGGGGCGGTTTAGGGCAGAGTCGAGCGTGCAGGGCAGCGGCGAGCTCGCAGATGTCGGCAGGGTAGAGTGGGGCAGCTTCCCCCTCAAGCTGAATCGCGCTGGTCGTCGCAACTGCTCGCGCGAGCAGGGACTTGAGCGCGGGGAAGAGCAGCGCCGTCTCTTCCGCCCAGGGCGGGGAGGCGGGCGGTACGGCACGGCTGAAGGCGGGCGGCGGTGCCGCAGCGGTGTCCTTGGTGCGGTCGTCATCGTAGCGGATGGGCTCAATGGCCGGAGCACCGTCCGGCCCGAGCCTTCCCCGCTTTACGACGCGGCGGGTGCTGGGTGAGCGGGTCACGGCGGCGGCTTGGTCTCCATCGGAGTCCGAGCTGCTGCCGGTGGGGGCTGGTCGCGGGCGGATGGCGCCTAGGGCTGGGGGCGGACTCCCGGGCGGCTGCTGGTGGTGGTGCGGATCAAGTGTCATCAGTATGGTCTACTATATTTCTGCTGAATATGAAGTTGAACCATGCAGTACTCCATAAGTAATAGTCAATTGAACAGTGTGAGGTGATCCAATTGTTTTTCTGCATTTTGCTTCATCTGGAAGATGCTGTCGCGGGTGCACAAAGAGTGCAGATAATGCTCTGCAAATGGTATGAGGGGCATTTGTAGGGGCTCCCGATGGTCCATCATGATTTCAGCTGATGAACATCAATGATGGACTCATACCGTCCCTCGGCAATGCACAACCAGTGTGATTCTCTTTCCCCTCAAAACCGTGCTCTAGGTGAACCAAACTGAAGGCACATTCTAGACAAGAGCTTGAATCTTGGAGATGGAGCAGTACCAAATCTAGCACTGGGCCACAGTCACAACAAAGCAAGCACAGAGCATGCCAGAGCAGTATTGATCCCATCAAATGGGTAATATTTGATGAGGCATCTTCTACTGCAGTCCCCTTACCCATTAAAATCTCTCATAAACTTCTCCTAAGTTCTCAGTGAATGATCATTTTCGGTAAATGTGGGCCGTTATGACCAATTTTCAACTTTACCACTCAGTTTCCTGACCCAGAGAGTGCACTACTGCTTTTGATGCAATCAGAAAGTTTCATCAGGATCCCCTCTGCCAGATGGCATTACCTGAAATTTGATCAGTTGTTGATATGACTCAACTATGGCCAGGTTTCCTGTAGCGGCCAACACTTGTGACTGGTGCCGTGCCAACTGGATTTGTGGAGGTATGTCCTATTCAAATCAGTCAAAATCGGACTTTATGGTAGCTGGGACCTCCGGCTACAGGTGGTACCCATTCTAGATCATTACATCAATTTTCTGGCCCGCGGCTATGGCAGCTTTCAAAAATGGCAAACAACACAAAAACAATTGGATCGGCTCAAGGTGTTCAGTGGATCATTACTTGTGAGCAGCAGCATGCAGGAGCTTGATTTTCTGTGTGCATATAGTGCAGCATATGATGAATCAGTAGCATCAGAAATTTTGTGGCTGTGCATGTGCATTGTTAAGTAATAGCCGTTGCAAGATTTGAACCAATTCACGGGTGATCCAATTCTTTTTTGGAGTCAGTGTATTCTCATACAGAACTAGATGCCAGCAGCTAGCTGGCTGAGACCTTGCTTTGGCAATTAGTAACTCACAATACACTACTTTTAGCTTGATGCATGCCTGCCCCTCTCCTCATAAAGCTGGTATTTAAGGGTCAGAGCTCTTTTGTACAGCATTGCAGTAGTTGATCACCAAATCAATGCTGCAGCTCCACTTCCATGAATGAAATGCAGGGGAACACTATCATTGCCAAATGTGACCGTACATCAGAGTTGACTCACTATGTTGCACACAGGAAACCCCCTAAAACAGCATTTACATGCTACTGTTGCATTTTAATCAATTCGTCAGTCACATGTCACAGGGCCGCGCAGCGACGAAATTATTTCGTCAGTCACGGCCGAACGGGTCAAAATGGCATCCTAAAAAGGCAATTTTGCACAATTTCCCCGCGCCGAAGGCGCGAAATTGCCTAATGGGGATGGATTTCGTCAAGCTCAGGTTCGTCAGGCATGTCACGGGCCCGAGGGCCTGACGAATTGATTAAAATGCAACAGTATACTGATGAACCAGAATATTTTCGATATTTTCTGGCATTTTTCCCATTATCTTGCAACATAAATTTATTAAAACATTTTGTTTTGATTGGTCATCAAGTGGCTGTGGTAGTCACAAAGATAACAATTTATAACAGTAACCACGCAGGCACTGAACCAAAACCTGCTTGCTTAGTTAATCAATCTCTAGCACAGGTAATACTTACAAACTATCTGTTCAGTCTCTGTCTGAGAGATCACATATCGCTGTGCTGGATGATTTGATAATGGGTACCAGCTGGTGGTATTGTGCGTATGAGTATCCGACAGAGGTGTGGCTGTGAACACAAAAGATAATGGGGTCTCTCAGTGATGCAGCTAAGACAATGGTGGGAACAGCTGACAGGACATGTGACTGTGGAAGTCTTTTGTCAGCGGCTCAGGGTGGGAGATAGGGGCTCTCCCTGGGAGGTGAGTGCCTAATGTGCAGCTGTGGTGGATGCTGCAGAGTATAATGGGCCGCCGGCAGCTAGGTGCCAGATAGAGTCTCCCAGTCACATGATCCAGCTTACTAATTTCGACTGTGGGGACCCAGCAAAGCAAGGTGATGTGTGGTCTACGTTGTGCAGACCTGTTTGCGATGCCCGGTGTCAACAGCCTCACAGGAAGCAAGATATGCTGAGCGCTCGAGCTCGTTCAGGTTTAATTTGATGCGCAAGAGCTGAAGAACGGGCGGGAAGGCGAGCGGGGGGTGATCATAGATGTGTTCAAAGGCTGGAGTGACGGTTGATAGGTAACAAAGCTGTAAACAGCATCACAGATGACACACATTAAACTGCCGCTAGATGCATGCTACTCATCATCACAGAAATGAACCGGAATAATGCCCATTTTAGGTGGAGTTCTCACACTGTCAATATAAAAATTGGGCCATTTTATATTGCTGTATTGCAAAGGTGATTAGTCTACCCGGAGAATGATTGGATCTTTTTTTGCCATGATATGGAGTGATTAAATGTGCCTCCTTGGAATTATGGCTTGTTTCCGAGCTAAATTGACTATGCTGTGGTGTAAATATAGGCTCCGTGGGTGATGGCATCACCAGTTTACCTTTCAGGCTTACAGTCCGCTGGACACAAAGAATTAATCAGATCCAATCAAAACTTGGCTAGTAAAAGCTGGTCCAACTCTAGTCCTGAAGATTATATTGATATCAATATATCTGGTAATTTATATCGCTGTAGCGTGAGATTTGCTCGTTTAGGAAACCAATTTCCGGTTCATTTTTGTGATGATGAGTAATGCAGAAACCCTACCAATGTGGTTGAACCGTGCCAATTTGAGGTAACAGGGCTGGTGGAAACTGTTGGTGGAACTTCTCTCAATGGCGAGATGTGCACCAGTCTGCACTGCTACGAGTCACATTGTTAAGAGAAGGTAAATATGTGTGTCATGCCGTTGCTACTCCAGATCCAAAACACTCTAAAAGAATCGGAAAATATCATGAGAATAAGGCGTGGCTGTGCGGCAAATATAATTCAAGCATCGAACCAACATCCTGGATAGTGTGTGCACCAAATTTACAACATCTCCATCGCCGTATTAAAGCTTCAGCATGGATTTATGTAATATACATACAGATTGAAAAGGAGATTTTCCACAGATCCGAAACATTATGCTATACTGTACCAATCTGTAGAGGTGAAACGGTGTATTGAGCATTACTGTTTGGGTTTGGGTCTGAAACAGGAAACAGCACCGTCGTTATCCGTTACGCAGTGGCTGGGATTGAAACACCTGCAAGCCATATGAATTACAGATCCTGTCATTCTGGCGGTGCAATGGACGATGATGTCGACGTTCCGCTGGAAGCAGTAGTCGCGGCATCTCTCGATTCGGGGATGGTTGTGTTGGGATATTGTCGGCGTGACGCGCCGCCTCGCGTTAGTTCCAGAACCTTCCATTGCGCTCCGCAGCTCAGAGTCAGGTAGAATATTCTAGATATGTTTGTACTCTATATAAGGACCTGAAATGCGACGGGTAGAGCATCTGTTTGCTCTAACCCACCTATCTCTTACCGAGAGTGTGATTGCAAACATCCCTCGACGCTTTTGATCTCACCGTCAATCCGTGCGCATCCCGCTCTAAACACAACAGGTTGTTGGATACAGAGGAGCGGACGACGCGAATGGCCTGGAATCTGCAGATCCGGCGGACTCGGGCCGGGCGGAGGATATTAACGCATACGGGGACGAGAATGAGCGGGAGGATACCAGTTGAGAGTTAGACATTCCTCCATTTATTTTGCGGGGTTTTTACTCTATTTTTGTCTTCCAATTCTATTCAGATTTAGAGCTTTGGAAAAAGCAGGATTTTGCTGAAACAAAGCCTACGTTACGCGTTATCCGTTTCACAAAATTGCAACGAAACAGCTGGACCGTTATGCGTTACGTTTCACCTCTACAGATTGGTACAGTAGGCCCGGGGCAGCTGTTATTTAGCTTTGAAATGGTACAGCATACAGGACTACTGGTTTCAAGAAATATTCTCACATGCATGAGTCGATAGGGCATCTGCCTGGCCCATAGTTGGTCTTCCAACCTTGAGCAGCAGCAACATCCCAAAAAGAAAGAAGGGCCAATCTTTATTTTGTAGAGCAGCTTCATGGGCGAAAGTTCCACATGACATAGAGCCTCATTATGAGATACATGTGTGACACTGATGTTACATCAGCACCACTGTTTTGCTTCTAGGCCCGTTTCACATCTGGATTGGCAATGGTAATTGCACAAATCAGAGCAAATCAACAAATAAGTGGGTGTCGGCAACGGCAACCAAAGTGCCATCTGGATGATGGCCATTGACAGATTTTCCCATTCAGCCATTTCCAAGCATCAACTTTGCTAACCAGTTGGATATTCAACCACTACAGCTAGTGCTTAGGTTTGGCTGAGGAATAGGCATAAGTATTTCTGAATTATAATTGTAGTTACTAGAAAACATTTTTAATTTTTAACCCCAGCCCTGGTTTATAGAAATATCTGCTGGGTTACGGAATTTTGTAGATGTGAATGGTATAAGCATATATCTAGTTAGCCTTGCCAGGTTTGTACAATATGGGAGAGATTTAACTTTGGTCAAGTGTCTTACAGCTGCCCTGAAGCAGGAATTTAGCCAAATCAAATGATTTTTTTTTTAGACAATACATGTAGAATACACTACTCAAGGTCTATGGACTGTCATATAGGCCGTGGATAGTTGTGTGCATGCTGCAGATGGTTTGCAAGGAATCCTGTGATGAAATGTGTTTGCAAGCACTTGATATGGCTTGGTGATGTTGCCGACACCCAAAATAAGGGCAAATCATGACAGGACAAATGTCCCGTAATTTGTAACTGCACGTGGCACAGGGAGGTTTTGGGCCTCAGAGGCCTTATATATCATTCTATTGCTTTGTCATTGTGCTGCTTTATGATATATTTTCCCGCCAAGGCCTTGCCTCAAGCTCCAAAATATTGCTGACTGCTCTGTAGGCAGTGTCTGTGATTTGGAAGCCATGCTCCATACTGTCCAAATTTGTTCAGTCCCGATGGGTGTTGGGTATGTGCCATCACACGTGTGCATATTTGGAGCTTAAAAAGGTGTCATTTAGAACTCTCCAGTGTTCTAGATTGTGTTCAATAAATCTATAGCAACGTAAGGCCTGTATGGTGCTCCCACTTGAAAGGGAATGGGTACCATTTTTCGCTGAACCTTCCTACCTATCATTCAAACACAACTTCAAAAGTGATACAATGATGGACCTAAATTTTCGCCCCTATTGGATGGAAATAATGGCCGATAATTAGGCACCAATATGGGAGCTAGACAGCTTGCATGGACTGAAAGCACCATCAGCAAGGGCAAGATACCTCCACGAACATCTGCTTGTCACGCGGCCATGGCGTCTAGTCTCCTCCACAAATCAACTTCTTCACCAAACTCAAATTTTGCATCTGTTTCGATGACGGGTACGCGCCCTTGTCTCTGTGGAGGGTAAACCCTTGAGGACCCATCGAACAGCAATGGTGCAGACGGGTTCTTGCTGCCCGTCGCCTCAAACACGACAGCTCCCATCGGGAGGGCTGCGTCGTCTGCGTTGCACCTGCGCCAGTGTTGGGACCCGGACCCGCCCTCGTACCGAGACCCGCGTACGGGCCCGCGCTCAGACCATGTGTGCCATCAGCACGCTTACCATTTATTGACGAACCTTTAGGTTTGTCTTTATTAGAGAAATTTTGTATTCATCCCTCCCAATATAGTAATGCTGTGCAACCCTTCCCTCTTGGGCGGTTGGTTCCATCCCTCCCGATTTGGAATGGGGCTGTTCTTCCGCCAAATCACAAATGACTGTTCAACATGGAATGATCAGCCGATTGCCGGTTGGAACCGCAGTTTGGCCACAATTTTATTATTGCATTTCTGCTTCATTCCAGATTTTATTTGTGGCCAAGCTGCCAATCAATGTCCCTAGTATCTGATACCTGAGGGTGGTGGTGAATTTATCCGGGCGGCTCAAACCCTGCAAAATTGTGCTCAAGACATTCTGATTTTTTTTTTTTTTTTTTGCCCATTAGAGCTTATCAGTTGTGCTCCGGAAAGTTGACTCATCAATAGAGCATACTAGTTGCGGGTTTTGCACCCGAAATTCTATGTAACAACAGTGCCCAAATTATGTAGGTATGTGGCCCTAGCAGCTTTCGATTCAATTGGAACAAGTCTATGTAACTTGGAAATTTTGTGTATCAAAAACGGGCTTTTGAGGCGCAACTAATATGCTCTAATCTTATGTGGCTTGATGAAAAATGGGCATTCAGTTGCTCTTCTCTGGGATGCATGGAGCATTTGAAAAACCAGTGCAGTGATCTGGCATCCCAAATATTTAATAGATTAAGTCTGTCTTCCCAATCCGCGTGTGCTATGTATTCTCTTTTTCTTGAACCGTGCCAATTTGAGGTAACAGGGCTGGTGGAAACTGTTGGTGGAACTTCTCTCAATGGCGAGATGTGCACCAGTCTGCACTGCTACGAGTCACATTGTTAAGAGAAGGTAAATATGTGTGTCATGCCGTTGCTACTCCAGATCCAAAACACTCTAAAAGAATCGGAAAATATCATGAGAATAAGGCGTGGCTGTGCGGCAAATATAATTCAAGCATCGAACCAACATCCTGGATAGTGTGTGCACCAAATTTACAACATCTCCATCGCCGTATTAAAGCTTCAGCATGGATTTATGTAATATACATACAGATTGAAAAGGAGATTTTCCACAGATCCGAAACATTATGCTATACTGTACCAATCTGTAGAGGTGAAACGGTGTATTGAGCATTACTGTTTGGGTTTGGGTCTGAAACAGGAAACAGCACCGTCGTTATCCGTTACGCAGTGGCTGGGATTGAAACACCTGCAAGCCATATGAATTACAGATCCTGTCATTCTGGCGGTGCAATGGACGATGATGTCGACGTTCCGCTGGAAGCAGTAGTCGCGGCATCTCTCGATTCGGGGATGGTTGTGTTGGGATATTGTCGGCGTGACGCGCCGCCTTGCGTTAGTTCCAGAACCTTCCATTGCGCTCCGCAGCTCAGAGTCAGGTAGAATATTCTAGATATGTTTGTACTCTATATAAGGACCTGAAATGCGACGGGTAGAGCATCTGTTTGCTCTAACCCACCTATCTCTTACCGAGAGTGTGATTGCAAACATCCCTCGACGCTTTTGATCTCACCGTCAATCCGTGCGCATCCCGCTCTAAACACAACAGGTTGTTGGATACAGAGGAGCGGACGACGCGAATGGCCTGGAATCTGCAGATCCGGCGGACTCGGGCCGGGCGGAGGATATTAACGCATACGGGGACGAGAATGAGCGGGAGGATACCAGTTGAGAGTTAGACATTCCTCCATTTATTTTGCGGGGTTTTTACTCTATTTTTGTCTTCCAATTCTATTCAGATTTAGAGCTTTGGAAAAAGCAGGATTTTGCTGAAACAAAGCCTACGTTACGCGTTATCCGTTTCACAAAATTGCAACGAAACAGCTGGACCGTTATGCGTTACGTTTCACCTCTACAGATTGGTACAGTAGGCCCGGGGCAGCTGTTATTTAGCTTTGAAATGGTACAGCATACAGGACTACTGGTTTCAAGAAATATTCTCACATGCATGAGTCGATAGGGCATCTGCCTGGCCCATAGTTGGTCTTCCAACCTTGAGCAGCAGCAACATCC
The DNA here is from genome assembly GCA_014461125.1 of Mycena kentingensis (nom. inval.). Lineage (NCBI taxonomy): Eukaryota > Fungi > Basidiomycota > Agaricomycetes > Agaricales > Mycenaceae > Mycena > Mycena kentingensis (nom. inval.). The sequence goes on along the minus strand of JACAZG010000021.1, from coordinate 129,784 downwards.
CAAAAAGAAAGAAGGGCCAATCTTTATTTTGTAGAGCAGCTTCATGGGCGAAAGTTCCACATGACATAGAGCCTCATTATGAGATACATGTGTGACACTGATGTTACATCAGCACCACTGTTTTGCTTCTAGGCCCGTTTCACATCTGGATTGGCAATGGTAATTGCACAAATCAGAGCAAATCAACAAATAAGTGGGTGTCGGCAACGGCAACCAAAGTGCCATCTGGATGATGGCCATTGACAGATTTTCCCATTCAGCCATTTCCAAGCATCAACTTTGCTAACCAGTTGGATATTCAACCACTACAGCTAGTGCTTAGGTTTGGCTGAGGAATAGGCATAAGTATTTCTGAATTATAATTGTAGTTACTAGAAAACATTTTTAATTTTTAACCCCAGCCCTGGTTTATAGAAATATCTGCTGGGTTACGGAATTTTGTAGATGTGAATGGTATAAGCATATATCTAGTTAGCCTTGCCAGGTTTGTACAATATGGGAGAGATTTAACTTTGGTCAAGTGTCTTACAGCTGCCCTGAAGCAGGAATTTAGCCAAATCAAATGATTTTTTTTTTAGACAATACATGTAGAATACACTACTCAAGGTCTATGGACTGTCATATAGGCCGTGGATAGTTGTGTGCATGCTGCAGATGGTTTGCAAGGAATCCTGTGATGAAATGTGTTTGCAAGCACTTGATATGGCTTGGTGATGTTGCCGACACCCAAAATAAGGGCAAATCATGACAGGACAAATGTCCCGTAATTTGTAACTGCACGTGGCACAGGGAGGTTTTGGGCCTCAGAGGCCTTATATATCATTCTATTGCTTTGTCATTGTGCTGCTTTATGATATATTTTCCCGCCAAGGCCTTGCCTCAAGCTCCAAAATATTGCTGACTGCTCTGTAGGCAGTGTCTGTGATTTGGAAGCCATGCTCCATACTGTCCAAATTTGTTCAGTCCCGATGGGTGTTGGGTATGTGCCATCACACGTGTGCATATTTGGAGCTTAAAAAGGTGTCATTTAGAACTCTCCAGTGTTCTAGATTGTGTTCAATAAATCTATAGCAACGTAAGGCCTGTATGGTGCTCCCACTTGAAAGGGAATGGGTACCATTTTTCGCTGAACCTTCCTACCTATCATTCAAACACAACTTCAAAAGTGATACAATGATGGACCTAAATTTTCGCCCCTATTGGATGGAAATAATGGCCGATAATTAGGCACCAATATGGGAGCTAGACAGCTTGCATGGACTGAAAGCACCATCAGCAAGGGCAAGATACCTCCACGAACATCTGCTTGTCACGCGGCCATGGCGTCTAGTCTCCTCCACAAATCAACTTCTTCACCAAACTCAAATTTTGCATCTGTTTCGATGACGGGTACGCGCCCTTGTCTCTGTGGAGGGTAAACCCTTGAGGACCCATCGAACAGCAATGGTGCAGACGGGTTCTTGCTGCCCGTCGCCTCAAACACGACAGCTCCCATCGGGAGGGCTGCGTCGTCTGCGTTGCACCTGCGCCAGTGTTGGGACCCGGACCCGCCCTCGTACCGAGACCCGCGTGACGGGCCCGCGCTCAGACCATGTGTGCCATCAGCACGCTTACCATTTATTGACGAACCTTTAGGTTTGTCTTTATTAGAGAAATTTTGTATTCATCCCTCCCAATATAGTAATGCTGTGCAACCCTTCCCTCTTGGGCGCGTTGGTTCCATCCCTCCCGATTTGGAATGGGGCTGTTCTTCCGCCAAATCACAAATGACTGTTCAACATGGAATGATCAGCCGATTGCCGGTTGGAACCGCAGTTTGGCCACAATTTTATTATTGCATTTCTGCTTCATTCCAGATTTTATTTGTGGCCAAGCTGCCAATCAATGTCCCTAGTATCTGATACCTGAGGGTGGTGGTGAATTTATCCGGGCGGCTCAAACCCTGCAAAATTGTGCTCAAGACATTCTGATTTTTTTTTTTTTTTTTGCCCATTAGAGCTTATCAGTTGTGCTCCGGAAAGTTGACTCATCAATAGAGCATACTAGTTGCGGGTTTTGCACCCGAAATTCTATGTAACAACAGTGCCCAAATTATGTAGGTATGTGGCCCTAGCAGCTTTCGATTCAATTGGAACAAGTCTATGTAACTTGGAAATTTTGTGTATCAAAAACGGGCTTTTGAGGCGCAACTAATATGCTCTAATCTTATGTGGCTTGATGAAAAATGGGCATTCAGTTGCTCTTCTCTGGGATGCATGGAGCATTTGAAAAACCAGTGCAGTGATCTGGCATCCCAAATATTTAATAGATTAAGTCTGTCTTCCCAATCCGCGTGTGCTATGTATTCTCTTTTTCTTGAACCGTGCCAATTTGAGGTAACAGGGCTGGTGGAAACTGTTGGTGGAACTTCTCTCAATGGCGAGATGTGCACCAGTCTGCACTGCTACGAGTCACATTGTTAAGAGAAGGTAAATATGTGTGTCATGCCGTTGCTACTCCAGATCCAAAACACTCTAAAAGAATCGGAAAATATCATGAGAATAAGGCGTGGCTGTGCGGCAAATATAATTCAAGCATCGAACCAACATCCTGGATAGTGTGTGCACCAAATTTACAACATCTCCATCGCCGTATTAAAGCTTCAGCATGGATTTATGTAATATACATACAGATTGAAAAGGAGATTTTCCACAGATCCGAAACATTATGCTATACTGTACCAATCTGTAGAGGTGAAACGGTGTATTGAGCATTACTGTTTGGGTTTGGGTCTGAAACAGGAAACAGCACCGTCGTTATCCGTTACGCAGTGGCTGGGATTGAAACACCTGCAAGCCATATGAATTACAGATCCTGTCATTCTGGCGGTGCAATGGACGATGATGTCGACGTTCCGCTGGAAGCAGTAGTCGCGGCATCTCTCGATTCGGGGATGGTTGTGTTGGGATATTGTCGGGCGTGACGCGCCGCCTCGCGTTAGTTCCAGAACCTTCCATTGCGCTCCGCAGCTCAGAGTCAGGTAGAATATTCTAGATATGTTTGTACTCTATATAAGGACCTGAAATGCGACGGGTAGAGCATCTGTTTGCTCTAACCCACCTATCTCTTACCGAGAGTGTGATTGCAAACATCCCTCGACGCTTTTGATCTCACCGTCAATCCGTGCGCATCCCGCTCTAAACACAACAGGTTGTTGGATACAGAGGAGCGGACGACGCGAATGGCCTGGAATCTGCAGATCCGGCGGACTCGGGCCGGGCGGAGGATATTAACGCATACGGGGACGAGAATGAGCGGGAGGATACCAGTTGAGAGTTAGACATTCCTCCATTTATTTTGCGGGGTTTTTACTCTATTTTTGTCTTCCAATTCTATTCAGATTTAGAGCTTTGGAAAAAGCAGGATTTTGCTGAAACAAAGCCTACGTTACGCGTTATCCGTTTCACAAAATTGCAACGAAACAGCTGGACCGTTATGCGTTACGTTTCACCTCTACAGATTGGTACAGTAGGCCCGGGGCAGCTGTTATTTAGCTTTGAAATGGTACAGCATACAGGACTACTGGTTTCAAGAAATATTCTCACATGCATGAGTCGATAGGGCATCTGCCTGGCCCATAGTTGGTCTTCCAACCTTGAGCAGCAGCAACATCCCAAAAAGAAAGAAGGGCCAATCTTTATTTTGTAGAGCAGCTTCATGGGCGAAAGTTCCACATGACATAGAGCCTCATTATGAGATACATGTGTGACACTGATGTTACATCAGCACCACTGTTTTGCTTCTAGGCCCGTTTCACATCTGGATTGGCAATGGTAATTGCACAAATCAGAGCAAATCAACAAATAAGTGGGTGTCGGCAACGGCAACCAAAGTGCCATCTGGATGATGGCCATTGACAGATTTTCCCATTCAGCCATTTCCAAGCATCAACTTTGCTAACCAGTTGGATATTCAACCACTACAGCTAGTGCTTAGGTTTGGCTGAGGAATAGGCATAAGTATTTCTGAATTATAATTGTAGTTACTAGAAAACATTTTTAATTTTTAACCCCAGCCCTGGTTTATAGAAATATCTGCTGGGTTACGGAATTTTGTAGATGTGAATGGTATAAGCATATATCTAGTTAGCCTTGCCAGGTTTGTACAATATGGGAGAGATTTAACTTTGGTCAAGTGTCTTACAGCTGCCCTGAAGCAGGAATTTAGCCAAATCAAATGATTTTTTTTTTAGACAATACATGTAGAATACACTACTCAAGGTCTATGGACTGTCATATAGGCCGTGGATAGTTGTGTGCATGCTGCAGATGGTTTGCAAGGAATCCTGTGATGAAATGTGTTTGCAAGCACTTGATATGGCTTGGTGATGTTGCCGACACCCAAAATAAGGGCAAATCATGACAGGACAAATGTCCCGTAATTTGTAACTGCACGTGGCACAGGGAGGTTTTGGGCCTCAGAGGCCTTATATATCATTCTATTGCTTTGTCATTGTGCTGCTTTATGATATATTTTCCCGCCAAGGCCTTGCCTCAAGCTCCAAAATATTGCTGACTGCTCTGTAGGCAGTGTCTGTGATTTGGAAGCCATGCTCCATACTGTCCAAATTTGTTCAGTCCCGATGGGTGTTGGGTATGTGCCATCACACGTGTGCATATTTGGAGCTTAAAAAGGTGTCATTTAGAACTCTCCAGTGTTCTAGATTGTGTTCAATAAATCTATAGCAACGTAAGGCCTGTATGGTGCTCCCACTTGAAAGGGAATGGGTACCATTTTTCGCTGAACCTTCCTACCTATCATTCAAACACAACTTCAAAAGTGATACAATGATGGACCTAAATTTTCGCCCCTATTGGATGGAAATAATGGCCGATAATTAGGCACCAATATGGGAGCTAGACAGCTTGCATGGACTGAAAGCACCATCAGCAAGGGCAAGATACCTCCACGAACATCTGCTTGTCACGCGGCCATGGCGTCTAGTCTCCTCCACAAATCAACTTCTTCACCAAACTCAAATTTTGCATCTGTTTCGATGACGGGTACGCGCCCTTGTCTCTGTGGAGGGTAAACCCTTGAGGACCCATCGAACAGCAATGGTGCAGACGGGTTCTTGCTGCCCGTCGCCTCAAACACGACAGCTCCCATCGGGAGGGCTGCGTCGTCTGCGTTGCACCTGCGCCAGTGTTGGGACCCGGACCCGCCCTCGTACCGAGACCCGCGTACGGGCCCGCGCTCAGACCATGTGTGCCATCAGCACGCTTACCATTTATTGACGAACCTTTAGGTTTGTCTTTATTAGAGAAATTTTGTATTCATCCCTCCCAATATAGTAATGCTGTGCAACCCTTCCCTCTTGGGCGCGTTGGTTCCATCCCTCCCGATTTGGAATGGGGCTGTTCTTCCGCCAAATCACAAATGACTGTTCAACATGGAATGATCAGCCGATTGCCGGTTGGAACCGCAGTTTGGCCACAATTTTATTATTGCATTTCTGCTTCATTCCAGATTTTATTTGTGGCCAAGCTGCCAATCAATGTCCCTAGTATCTGATACCTGAGGGTGGTGGTGAATTTATCCGGGCGGCTCAAACCCTGCAAAATTGTGCTCAAGACATTCTGATTTTTTTTTTTTTTTTTTGCCCATTAGAGCTTATCAGTTGTGCTCCGGAAAGTTGACTCATCAATAGAGCATACTAGTTGCGGGTTTTGCACCGAAATTCTATGTAACAACAGTGCCCAAATTATGTAGGTATGTGGCCCTAGCAGCTTTCGATTCAATTGGAACAAGTCTATGTAACTTGGAAATTTTGTGTATCAAAAACGGGCTTTTGAGGCGCAACTAATATGCTCTAATCTTATGTGGCTTGATGAAAAATGGGCATTCAGTTGCTCTTCTCTGGGATGCATGGAGCATTTGAAAAACCAGTGCAGTGATCTGGCATCCCAAATATTTAATAGATTAAGTCTGTCTTCCCAATCCGCGTGTGCTATGTATTCTCTTTTTCTTTCCCCTGTTTTTTGGGAGCATACAGTATTGGCAGTAGAGTATATTAGTTGCGGCTCGCAACCCCATTTTCGATACACACAATTTTTAAGTTACATATATTTGTTCCAATTGAATCAAAGGCTGCTAGGGCCACATAACTACAAAATTTGGGAACTGTTGTTACACAGAATTTCTGGCCCAAAACCGCCACTAATATGGTCTATTTGCTCTGAAATTGAAAACATGCAACTGAATTGGAGTGGAGCTCCCTCAGCCAATGAGATGGCTAGATTGTCGTAATTTTTATTTCCTGAGTGTGAGCCAATATGCTCTAGTGTTGGAAGTAGTGTAGACTAGGCAGCAGAAGTTTCTTAGTTCGCCCCCGCTGGAGGACTGGGAACAAAAGGGCCGTGTATTCTCACATGTGTTCTCATTTGGTGTTGTCAATCGGAAAAAAAAGTACTTTTTATTTATTTATTTACTTTTTATTTATTTATGAAAACTATACTTTCACCAGGAAAAAAGGCTTGAAAACAGCTGTGAAAAGAAAACACGCAAAAGCAACACAGAGTGAAACCCCCTATTGACCCACGCTTACTAGTATGAAAGGTTTGTCATATCACCGCTTGCGGTTTTCCCCCAAATAATGGCAAGTAAATTGATTTTGCTGTTACTATATGCAATGAAGAAGCCAATTCATTTGGTGGCCTTGCAGGTTGTTTCAATCTGCCGCAAAGATGATAAATTATGTTGAGTGAGATTTGTGTGCTGCAGGCGTACACGTACGGCAATTGTCACACTAGAGCCACCGAGCATGTGACTTTGTAAACTTGTGAAAACCGAGCTGGCATCGGTGACTGTTTGCATCCGCGCTGAAGTGCGGGTGCGAGTGGAGCCTAAAATACAATGTTATGTATGCTGGATTCGGAAGACCTACACAACACATGACATGGGTTGTCATGCCTAAAAATGTTAATCTTCCAATTTCAAACTGATGGCTGTTTGGTCAGCTATACCAAATGCAACACAGATATTATTTTCAATGCACAGGGTGCAAGACAGCAAATCTGGGTGTGTTCTCTTGGTCGATGATAGTTGGTGTTTTCTTTTTCTTTTTCTCTGACATCCATTTAGTCCACAGTGATTTTTTCCAATACCACAATATACCTGCATGTATTCTATATTTCCAAGTTTTGCCAAACTGAGGAAAACTCAAATAGTTGCCGTGAAGATTTGGTGCACTATGTTACTAGCCATCTTCGCATAAGGCGATGAGAAACCGGAAGTGCACAAGAATCAATTTGAGCGACCAGGACAGGCCTATGGGTCACTATATTAATTCAACAATAATCAGGGGGGGCCCCTGTATTCTTCCTTGGATCTCACGCTGTATGGATTACAAACTTTTTTCTTTTGATATTTACTAAGTGGGGTATGATCCGCTCTATGCTTCCTCGGATCTTGCGGCGGCTCATTACTTTACTCTCCTTACTGAGCAGGTTACAAACATGTGAGAATTTGTTTACTGGCGGACTGGAATATTTTGTCAGGACTCCGGATCATGAATTTGAGGTCCGAGCCGGCACAATGTCATACGGAGCCCTGGTTGTTGTCCCTTCATCAGACGGTTTCTCATCTCTTTTCAGGTGGGGTTGAAAAGCCAACATTTTTTTGTGGTATTTCGCAGTGCCAACACAGCTGTTACACCTATAGTTCCCACCAACCCCTTCATATTAGAGCGGGTATGGGGGGGGGGTACCCGCTCTAGCTTGAGGGGCTTTTAGCGATTTTGGCTGCAGGGCATATCTTTGCTATATCTCCAGGTAACTTTGGTGCCTCCGGAGGTGGTTCGAACCCGGACGGGGCCAGGCGGGCGGGAGAAGCATGATCGGCGCTGTCAGACGTGTGGGCGCTGACGTCCCGACACCCGCGCTCATCGTTCTGTCCCGCCCACCGTCCCCGACACCGCGCCCATCGTCTCCGACGACGCCGCCATCAAAAAAAATCAAAAGTTCCCAAATAGGCTACAATGCATGTATGTACTGTTAGAAGTCTCGAATACAGCCTAGTTCCCGAGCTATGGGGGTGTTTCTGTAAATCATCATGGATGGACTTGGTCTTGGTGGCGGGGGTGTCGGGCAGCCCATCCCCGACATGCCCGCCATCAAAAAACATAAAAGTTGCGCACTGAGTAGAAAACCCCCTAGGTACAAACCGCACTGCCTGAATCGGCCCCGTTGTCGAGGTATGGGGGATTTGATAAATGTCATGGACAGACACAAAGAAAAATTTTGCATATTTTACAAAACATACTTCAGGGGATATGTAGCCCTTCCATCTCGCTTCGGAACGTGCTAGGTTTTGTGGCAAACACTCGTCCCGTTGTGGAGATATTCAGCAAACACTGATCACTGGTTTTCAAGCCAGTCACCCGGCCGGCTGGAAAGCATGAATGTCTTGTTTTGCAAACTCAAAACGGAGGAAAGTTGCGCACCACCTCTCCGACCCTTCCTGCGCTATTTTCACCAAAATCGGTGCAGAGACCATCAAGATCTCGCGTGTTTTGTCTCGGGTGCATCACGGACAGACGAAAGGTCATGGATGGACACTATTCGTGGACGTGCCATAATTCCGCTTGAGTGCCTGTCTCAACAGACTACTATCCAAACCCAATGCATGCATATGAATTGCACCGCAGGCACACCCCCACACACGGGAACGGATGGACAGGCCCGCTACTTGGCCATTCTGCAAGATATCAGCTACCCAGTATAATCAAATCAATAATGATACATCTTATGTGGGGCAATAGTCACAATACACATTACGACCCAAGTCCCGCACCCGCACGGAACTAATCATGGATGGTCACAAGCTCATACCGTGCCAGCAGAAGGTTCTACAGTGGGGCTGGTTGCATAATGAAGTGATTAAATCTACAGTTTATCAACTTTGATACAAAATATGGCTTTTCTCCCAAGATTCAGGCATATAATCAATTTGGAGTGTCCATCCATGACATCAAATCACGGATGGACAGGGCATTCCATTGTGCATCATCGGGTTGATGCCAGCTTCTCTGCTTTGGTGTGTCGTTAGGTGGCTGTGATTTGTCGCATTTCCTGAGTTTTTGGATAGGGGTGACATCAGGGCATTGTGATACAATGCGACCAGCAGTGTATGTTGGTGACTCCATATCTTTGTGGCCCATAGAGTTATCTAGCCCTTGTTTGCTATACAGTATCTAAATGCCAAAATGGTGAATGTACCTTACTTATACCACAATCCACGGACAAAAAAGCAATATCTATGAAGCATGATCTCCAGTCACAGATTTTCTCCCTCAATACTGGGAGCAGATATTTGCCTGATCTAAGGTTTTATTAGTTCATTATTACATTCCAAACTATTCCAGAAGGAATTGTGCATTCATGGGTACTATAGCCAGTGGTATGAGGAGGTGACTGTGACAGATGAGGGAGCTCCTACCAACTTTTCTTGATCATGAAAAGGATAAATGACTTTATTAAACTGTTTATACATATGCACTATACCCTTGCACAGGCATGCACGGTTATCAGGCCAGTGGATCTCTTGACACAACCTAATCTCTTTGTGCAAGATAAGTACTGATTATGGTATTCTAAGGGATCAGGCAAAGTTGGAGGATTAATTTCTATGGTTCCCAAGGTGGCTTCGGTACCTAAACAGAGTATATACAACGGCCGCTCAATACAGGCAACTTTAACTTTTTACATCCGAGAGATGAGGAAGCTCACAGTTTGCACTTAGGTACCATACGTGCATTCAGGCCATTTCTTTGGCAATCCTTTGCACAGCTGGATAAAACTTTCTAGAAGGAACAAGGACCCTCCATACTACCTAATACATGTTGTTTTGCTGTATTATATCTTATCCCTCACTCCCTGGACTTGATTTAAGATGGAAAATTGGTGTTAAAGCCGGGTTCTGGACATATTCAGACTTGGGAGACCTATAAAAGCATTTCAGGGTGTATAAAAAGCCATTGAAGGGCTCTATACGCTCTCAGGTAGCTAGAGACCAGCCCATGACCATGATCCTTCCACCATGTATCTTCAGAGACGGATTTGGTTTGTCCAACTGTGACACATTTCATGACACGGAATACAGGTGTTCCCCAATGCTAGAACTGGTGCTAACACTTTCAGATGGTGCATTCAAGCCTCAAGATGCCTTGCACAAATGATACACTACAGCTTCCTTTGTGGGTAAATAGCTAAATGTCTGATCAGGTTTTCAGGCTTAATGGGAAATGCTTGTATGGATGTGCTAAAAGTACCAAATAAAGTGTATATCCCTCTGATAATAGCGAGGAAGAGCACACTCTGCAATTTCCACGTCCAGCCATCAGCAAGTGAGCATGCTGCAGCCTGATCAGCTTCCAATCACACCAAATCAGGCAGATCACACCAGTATTGAGGACCTCAGATGTTACATTGCTCCCGGTAAAACATGCACTAAGCTTGTTAAGGGATGGGTCTGGCACTATCATGTCCTAGCTTGACGTGAGGTGTCTCCAGAATGCTGCAGCAGCCGGTGCATAGTAGTACTTCTGGTTATTCATGATGTGGCTGAAATATACTCATGTACTATGAATGCTGTTATGTTCTATATCTGAGACATCACTATAGATCTGTCTGCCATATGTTGATATGAATGGGGAACATGTTCCTGGGATGTCCAACCATGATAAGGTGTCCATCCATGACTCTGCTGCGTAATATCTGAGAAACAGGGAAGAAAATGAGCTTAACAAGGACTAGGAACTATCATACATGATAGGAGCATCAGTGGGTGAGCACACAGGATGCTGGTATTGTGCATTGACCGTGCTTGGACCTGGATGCGGTCTCTGCAGAGAAAGGTGAAGCCAGTTATACACAGCAAAAATAAAGGTTATCCCCAATGTTGTGTTTGTCAACTGTCAATAGCAGGGAAAGGGGCCTAGATGGTTAGAGTATGTTGTGTCCATCCATGACCTTTTGTCTGTCCGTGATGCACCCGAGACAAAACACGCGAGATCTTGATGGTCTCTGCACCGATTTTGGTGAAAATAGCGCAGGAAGGGTCGGGGAGGTGGTGCGCAACTTTCCTCCGTTTTGAGTTTGCAAAACAAGACATTCATGCTTTCCAGCCGGCCGGGTGACTGGCTTGAAAACCAGTGATCAGTGTTTGCTGAATATCTCCACAACGGGACGAGTGTTTGCCACAAAACCTAGCACGTTCCGAAGCGAGATGGAAGGGCTACATATCCCCTGAAGTATGTTTTGTAAAATATGCAAAATTTTTCTTTGTGTCTGTCCATGACATTTATCAAATCCCCCATACCTCGACAACGGGGCCGATTCAGGCAGTGCGGTTTGTACCTAGGGGGTTTTCTACTCAGTCGCAACTTTTATGTTTTTTGATGGCGGGCATGTCGGGGATGGGCTGCCCGACACCCCCGCCACCAAGACCAAGTCCATCCATGATGATTTACAGAAACACCCCCATAGCTCGGGAACTAGGCTGTATTTGAGACTTCTAACAGTACATACATGCATTGTAGCCTATTTGGGAACTTTTGATTTTTTTGATGGCGGCGTCGTCGGAGACGATGGGCGCGGTGTCGGGACGGTGGGCGGGACAGAACGATGAGCGCGGGTGTCGGGACGTCAGCGCCCACACGTCTGACAGCGCCGATCATGCTTCTCCCGCCCGCCTGGCCCCGTCCGGGTTCGAACCACCTCCGGAGGCACCAAAGTTACCTGGAGATATAGCAAAGATATGCCCTGCAGCCAAAATCGCTAAAAGCCCCTCAAGCTAGAGCGGGTACCCCCCCCCCATACCCGCTCTAATATGAAGGGGTTGGTGGGAACTATAGGTGCATTGGATCGATTCACTCGGTGGGTGTTTCGAATCCGCTCTCAATGCCTGGGCGGTTCATTTCGCTCTGTAACGCGGCCAAGTGTAATTGCAGCGACTATCCTACAGGTCTGGGCACCGCGGATTTTTCGTGCTCCGAGCGCCATGTGTTGGGATTCTGCATGAGGAGTCCGAGTCAGATCAAGGCTTGAGTGCCCACTTGAACGCACCAAGCCTACTAGAAAGCGCCACAAGCTCTAGTCCTCCGGTCGATTGCGAAATGTGATTGCAAGCGAAAACGCGGTAACGGCGCACGGAAAGATCCAAAATCCCCGCGTCGCAGGGTCGAATTGAATGTCTGGGAAGCCTGCGCTTGCTGTTGACGTTGAAGCACAATCCGTTAAGACTCTGTGAATGACCGGCTCACCCCAAGAAGAGGGGAACAGAGCGAGGAAGATCATGAAATTGTAGGTCATCATCTCGTCCATTGGGTGTTGCATGAAGACCGTTAAACTGAGGCCAGCGTGCTTGAGATATCCATAGGGGTGCTTGGGAAGAGACAGCTCTGGAGAGATAGCGGATACGATGAAGAGGAGAGTGTGCAAGGCCAGTTGGAGGAGACGCCGATATGCGGTTGGGCGGTCAGCGACGGGTGGTTCGTTGGCAGGGGAGAAGTAGGAGATTATCGCGACGAGGTATCGATGGGGTGGCGGGACCGTGGTGGACATTTCAGAACACGAACTCGAGATGATGATGGTGGTACGGACGAGTCTTGCGCGCCAGGATCACGAACGGACACAAAGACTCGGCCAACCCCAGCAACTCATTACAGCTGCTACCAAAACTAACAACGCCAAGGGAACATTACGCTACATTACAAGCCGCAACCTCTAGCTTCTACCCAACACAAAGAGACAAATAATGTACACTGGCACGGACGTCTAAATCGTCCTCTACCACCCAACCGTGAGCCCCGACGCGCACCCGCCCTCCTCCGCGACGCGCCGCATCTCGCGTATCCCGTCCCTATACATCATTCAATTCAACTTGTGAGAAGAAAAAAAGAAAACCGCTCACCGATGGGCACGAATAGCGAAAACAATGAACACATGCCAAATCGCATGCGACCCCGCCCCACACCGATCCACAAGGAACCGCAACACCCTGTTCTTGCTCCCGTCTCGGGGGAGGAAGCATTCGGGGAACTGCGTCGCGTACACAACGATCCCCGCGACGTAGAACAGCAACGACGGTGCGACGGGTGCCATAAAGCTGAACATTGTTTCCCATCCTTGCAGCGCTGCGATCCCGCCGAGCGGGGCGAGAGCCGAAAAGGAGATGCCGACGAAGAATCCGAGACGCCAGAGGCGGTTCTCGACGCGGTTGAACCACTCGCAGAACGGAAGTATGTTGCCCGAGACGCCGCAGACGAAGCAGAGGAGGAGGCAGGCAGCGCCAAAGGGATGGTACTGCAGTAAGGCCTTTGCTTGTCCGATGGTAGCGTCGTACAGAGCCGAGAGGATATCTGATAGACCTAGCAGAGCCGAGGATAGCACCGAGATGGCTATCGACAATGCGGAGGCGAATACCTCCGGTAAAACGTCCGAAGTGGTGTCGATTTGGTCTGCCCACGGAATCGCGGTCGGGGAAGGTACGGCGGCGCGGTGTAGCGGAATGTGCGTTTGGATGTGATGCAATATCTCGCTCGGATGCAGGACCTTATGCCCTAACGTTGTCGCATCGACAGCGGCCTCGGCACACGCGTAGCCATAGTGGACAACCGTCGCAATCGACGTGGCTATGAGCCACCCGATGCCAACGTAGTCGATGCGCGCGCAAGTTTCCATGGTCCCGCGATGAGCGCATCCAGCCATTACGTGCCAAAGAACGCTGCATGCGAGGCACGCAAGAGCAAAGAGCGTGAACAGGTTCTCTGCTGGATCCGGTGGGGCGTCCGGCGATAATGGAGGGTAAGGCGACGAGAAGAGGGAGTATTTTGACACGCTCAGCGGCGCGGTAAATGCTATTCAGACGGTGAGCGCTGGGGAATACCTTTCATGAACAGGCACGTACCTGAAAACGGTGTATAGCGCGCTAAATCATTGGATAGCCATGAGGGCAACATCCACGCTAGCGGCGCAAACGCGGTCATGAGGAATGTGCCAAACTGGTCAAGGAGCGAGTTCCACCCGGGGGCGACCCAGATCCCGGCGAACGCCAGACCCCACAAGACCAATGGGATGAGGTGGGTGTGGATATTGAGTGTCTCGTTATGCAGTCGGAACACGGATAGTACGAGCGCCGGCCAGTTGGAGAGAGGAATGAATCTGGGAGCAATGAGATGAACGTGCGTAGCGTCAGAACGAAGACCCGCTGACCTGTAGCCGCCGCGTACAAAGGCATTATTCCGCCAAGCGAGTGGCAGTTGATCATAGGTAATCAGCCGAGTTCCATGTGCTGAGAGCGCGAGCGTATGGGCAATCGCCATCTTTTCCTCATCGGAGCTCTCAACCAGCGAAGGGGAGAGCGTAGCGGAGATAGAGGAGGATGCACGGGATAGCGTGGCGGGGAGCGAAGGGAAGGATAAAGAAGTGGGTAGCGACGGTAGTTGGGGGAGATCTGCTAGGAATGCATCTATGTCTGCTCTGAATGCGTCCAGGACGTCCGCGAGGTCGGGGAGATCGAAGGAGAACTCGAAATCGAATGAAGGGGCACTGAATTCCCAGTCGAACGTTAGGTCCGCGTCGGAGATGTGGGCATGGAGCTTGCGGAGCCTCTCCGAGAGCTTGGGCACGTAGGAAAGTGGCTGGGAGAGCTCGAGTCCGGAGATGAGAGATTTGAGTTGCTCGATGTCGGGGAGGGTAAGACGGGATTTGAGGTCGTCGACGTGAGCACCGAGGTCAGGAATGTGTGAGCGGACCTCTTCCCGGATGGAGTGGAGTAGGTCGAGGGCTATTGTAACACGCTCGGACTGCGCCAAACGACTCTCGAGACGAGACTCGAGGTCCTCGAGGTACGAGAGAACGAGGAGCCGAATCCTGGCCAACGCATGGGACGGGGATGCTGGCGACAGATCGAGTGCGTCGAGCGACGGCGGGAGTCGACACTGTGGCAGCCTCGTTGGTGCTGGACGCGGCGGCGGGGCGGACATGCGCCGACGGTGCAGACGGGGTGGGCGCATGTCCATGGTGGTGGAGCGGGACAGAGGTGTAATTTCACGAGGACCTGTTCCGGGTCGGGCTTGTGTCCGATCATCCAACGTCAATCCTGGCTCAGCCAGAGCGCCCACCATCGCGCCCACCATCGCACGCGACGCGCTCACCGTCGACGGCCGCGACGAGCACGATGATGCTCAATAACCTTGGGAAGCTCGACGACCGTCCCCCGTCTGCGCCGCCAGCAATGGTAGCCTCAAGGTCCGAACCGCTCAACACGCGACCGTCTTCGATACCTCCCCATCCTAATCGGACGTCTACCGAAGTCCAGAGCCTACAAAAGCCACAGGCTACGTCCCTTGACCTTATGTCCCTTCTCCAACGCTCGGAGCCTTCGGTGGTAAAGTCTAGGACCGGCAGCGTCCTCAGCAGAGGATTCATCCTCAAGACTGACCACTATCCCTCCGGTACGTCGCTCACAGCGCCCACGATCCCATCCAATGCCGCACAGGACGCGCCCTCGACCTCGATCTCAACGTTCATGGCGCCCCAAACTTTCGTGCGCCTCGCGTCGGCAATCTCAACGTGTTTGGTGTCGCGCAGCCACGCACCCAAGGCCTGCGCGCAATCCTGGCTGTTCTCAGGTGTCGCCCTGGAACACAGGATCCCTCCCATGTCGTCTGGTTCTCCACCCGCGAGGAGCCCATAAGTGCGTTTTGTCTCTCTCATTTTATTGGGCCAACAGTCTATAGTATACATCTCGGGGCGGCCATTTGTGCTGCGCGACGTGGCTCAACCTCGTCGGACGCTGGTTTTGTCCGACAGGGCCGAGAACCTGGAGGCGATTGAGAACCGGATGAAGAACGACATTCTGCAGGAAGCTGCTCGGTGCGCTATCTAACTCTGCAAGTTAGCTCCAGCTCACGCCATTTAGGTACGGTGGTCTAATTTTGACCCATAATGAAATGGGTACATTCTCCAATAACTCTCGAAACGTGTAGCTAACGCGCGTAGCTGCTGACTTCGGCGAAGGCGCCATCCTCCCCACCTGGACGTCCGTGGACAGCACCAATGTACGAACATCGCGCGAACTATGGGCCCACATGAAGGCGGATGGCTGGAACGTGGATTACCACCGGTTCGTCGACGCGTTCTGCACAAACGTTCGCCCTCATCGATTCCAGGATTCCGATTGCGCCCGACCGGCCTATCGAAGACAACTACCTCGACGCATATCTCCGCGTCATCCGTACAACCGACCCGCTCCGCACGTCGCTCGTATTCTCCTGCGGCATGGGCGCCGTCCGGACGACGTTTGCAATGGTCGCGGCATGTATCGTGCGCCGGAAGCAGCTTATTGCGCGCGGTCTGCCGGACCCATACGCGATCAAAGGGACAAGTAATGGGATTGGGACACCCCCGATTGGCGCGCCGTCTAGCCAAGAAGCCGAGTCCCGGATTCTGCAAGCTCTGGAGCAGGCTAACGCGCAACAAGATCTAAGCAAGTCGCTCCTCCGGTTAACGTATCTCCTGCAGCAGTGTTTGGAGAATCGAAACTCGCAATCTGCTATAGAACTTCTTATGCGACAACCGGCGCTGCTTGACAACCTCCGTAGGGCGCATTCGGGCAACTACGGCGTCATCTTGAGCCTCCTTGGGTGCCTTGACCACGGCTTGCAAGCGAAGCGGCTCGTTGACCGTGTTATCGATGCCAGTATGTTTGTTTACATTTCTAGAGCGTCCTACTGATCACTTGTAGCCGACCAAGTTACCAACCTCCGCGAAGACATCCTCTTGCATCGGCTCAAGTACTCGATGACGAGCATGGACGAGGCAAAGGGCGAAGATCATCTAAGCAAAGCCACAAAGGCGATTGAGAAATAGTGCGACAGTTCTCTGTTACCGAGCAACGTTTAATCCGTTTGCAGCTTCTTCATCATCACATTCGCCTCTTTTGTCGACGGATCGACCGACTTCTCTGAGAACTTCTCGGATTGGTTGAAGGCACGCACGGAGATTTGGAAGTATGTGACACTCTTTGTGTTGAGAGCGGTTGCTCAGACCGTTCCAGTCAAATCAAGTTCCTCCGTAAATCGTATCTTAACGTGTTCGCGCCCATCAGCGACCTCTCCTCCCTCTCCAAATCTAAATTTGAGGAGCGCACCCTCGTCGCTGGGCGGAACAACGACGTCGCGATTGCTGGTGGGCAGATTCTCGGGGACGAGTACTCCACGCATGTGGTCAAGCACCGGAATGGGATCATTCTCCGAGAAGGGTATGCCGCATAATCGTTTCCAAGCATACTCTTGACCTACGAACTCGTACAGGACCCTCCTTAAATCGGACCAATGGCTACGCGAGTCCGCCCACGTCGACCACGACGTCCGAGGGGCGATCAACTTCCGGCGCGTTCCAGGAACGTTGCTCTATGCGCTTGGACAGCCGACGCTCGAGGCGATTAACGAGGTTGTTGCGCGCATCAAGGCGGCGCACCCATCAGCAAAACGCGTCGTCTGGATTACTCTGCGAGAGGAGCCCATTGTGTACGTAAACGGGGCACCGTATTGTTTGCGTCGGGAAGGGTTCTCGTTGAGGAACATGAAAGGTCGCGTCTGCTATCGCTATATCTGATGTTCTTTAACCAGCGGGGCAGATTATGGCGGTATATCGGCGTCGCGGTTGGAAGTGTTGGAAGAGCGCTTGCGAGACGATGTTGTTGCCGAACTAAAGACGTTTGGCGGGCGGTTTATCGTTCCTTTCATCGTCTGTCCAAGCGCTAACGCTATCACTAGCCTGCTGCTACATACCGAATCCGAGGATGGGACCGTTATCCCGATCTGGGAAGAAATTCAAGACGACTCCGCGGACGTCGTCGTCCTCAAGGACGTAATGGCCGCACACAAAGCCATCGACGGCGTAGAGCTAGAGTACCATCGAATCCCGATGACCGCCGAGAAGCCGCCCGATTTTTCTGACCTCCAGGATCTCATCGACGTCGTCCTAGCGTCGTCGAGGAACACCCCGATTGTAGTCAACTGCCAGCTTGGACGAGGGAGAAGTACGCTCGCTTCGGTTTGTTGTTGCTTTTGACACAGACTTGGTGCTGACGCCGCGCAAGATTATTTTGCTGCTTATTCGACAATGGCTCGAGGCCAGGCGGCCGGCTACGACGCCCGAGACGCCGTTTACCATCATTCGGTCCTTCTCCAAGCTATCTGTTCCTTCGATGGACCTGGACGAGCCGAGAAAGCAGCGGCATTCCTACCAAGCTATTAACAGTAAGCCCACAGGCCTAGACTTTGCTTCTTCCATCTAACGCGTTTCTAGACTTGTTACGCGTCCTCCGTAAGGGCCTTGCCGTCAAGAGCATTGTCGACGAGGCGATTGACCGCGCGGACGTTGTGTACAACCTTCGGGACGCAATCGAGGAGTCGCGGACACAAGCGGACCAGGCGACAGACGAGAAGGAGAAGCGTAAGCACGCGTCAAGGGGTATGTTTCCATATATATCGGATTGAAACCAACTCCCCACTGCCAGGTCTCCAAACCCTCCATCGTTACTTCACCTTGATGATTTTCCAATCATATCTGCAAAGCACCGAGCCGGACACAAGACAGTCGTTCGAAACGATTGATGAATTCGTGCAACGCCAGCCCGTTATCCAGACATTCGAGAAGGAGCTGTTTTCCGACGGATTGAACGCATTGAAGCCGCTCGAGCGTGCGATGCTGACGGACGGAGTCGCGCATCCTGACGAGGTCAACCAAATAGTGGTAAATCGGTCGGGGACGATCCTATCGGCGTCGACGATCTTGAAGAACGACATGTTCTTGAACTTGCAGAAGATGACGCTGCCGGAGTACGCATTTTCTTGTTGTTTTTGACCCGACGTTGACAGTGCTGGTAGGCGGATTGAGGGCGCTCCGAACTTTAGGCGTTTGCCGCTTACGCTGCGTTCTGGCGACTCGCCGCTGTTGTCTCCGACCAACAGCACCGATTCATTGACAGCGGAGAAGATGGTTTGCGGGAGCGGGATGCCCACCGCTGAAGGGTCTGTTGCTCGTTCTGTCCCTCACATAATACCCACGACCGTTCAGATTACGGCGAGCGCTTTTGCGTGTCGATGCGGGTCCCGAAGGCGAAAATAAAGTTGTATGGACGTCACTGCGGGAGGAGCCGGTTATCTACATCGCTGGTAGTCCACATGTTCTCCGACTCGCCTCAAACCCGCTCGAAAATGTCCAGTTCGTCGTCCTCACTCGCGCTTTCAGCTGCAACTGATCTCTTTCGCAGATCAACTGGCGTTACCACTGCGATGGTCGAGCGTATGGAAGAGGGCTTCAAGAAGGACGTCCTCCGCGAGCTCCGCGCCAACGGCGGACGTGTCTTGCTACACGACGAGATTGAAGATCGCCCCGGCTCATTCGTAATCGACCCCGCCTGGGCGACCGTCTCGGAGGCCGACATCCTTACCCCGCGGGACGTATTCGGCCTGATGAAGCGAGAAGGGTTCAAGATTGATTATGGGCGCATCGCCATCACCGACGAGCAGGCCCCGCTCCCGGACGCGCTCTCGCAGCTGTTTGAGCGCGTACAGTCCAATCTCCCGACCGTCGGCGACTTTGTGTTCAACTGCCAGATGGGGCGGGGGCGGACGACGACAGGGATGGTCGCTGCGTGCCTCATTGCAACGATCGTCAAGTGGGACGGCAAGGAGCCGCAATTCGATGTTGAAGAAACCGCGGATAGTGAGACGATATACGACTCGATGGACGGGCCTTCGGAGGAGGAGGCGTACCTAGCGGGCGAGTATAAGATCATCCTCCAGCTCGTGGGCGTCCTTTCGCACGGAAAGTTGGCGAAGCGCCTGGCGGACCGGGCGATTGATTTGATGCAGGATGTGCAGAATCTGCGCAAGGCGATATACGAGTCCGTCTCGTTGTACTTTTTCGAGGTTGCATGTGCTAATGTTGGCCACAGTTACAAGCTGAAAGTCGATGCATGCGAACGCGGTTCAGCCAAGGAACAAAAGTTGCGCAACGTTGGCGTCAATTACTTGTATGTTTCTTTGGTCGAGTGTAATTCGTGTTCTGACAGACGCAGGTTCCGATACGGCTCGCTCATCGTCTTCGCCAACTACCTCATTGGTCTGCAGAAGATCAAGGACAAGCCCCAGCCGACGTTCACTGAGTGGTTTGCCGACCATCGCGAGGTTGCGAAGCTATTGGAGAAACGGTCACTCGATTAGCTTGTATTCGGACTCTTTCCTTCCCAGCAATAGCTTTGTATTAGTACAGTACATGGACATGTGTATGTTAAGTTAGATAGTCCCGTGTAATAGCTAACGTACTATTCTACAAGCAAAAACACTACAAAGCATCGAAGTTAATATGGTGCGACGCCCTCCTCCTCTCCAACTCGTCCTCCCTTTTCTCATTCAGATGCAACACGAGCCAGATCACCGACAGCAACAACAACGTCCCCACCGCCGCCGTCAGCGTGACGAACGGCGTCCACTCCCCCGGACGCAAAAACAGCTCGCGCTTCCACGCATCGCCCTCGCGGCTCGGCGGGAGGATGACGAGCTTCGAGTTGGGGATGACGCCCTCGATGTTGATGTAGTGCTGCGGCGTGTGCATCGTCGAGCCCACAAAGAGGTTCTCGATGTAGTTGTTCGTGCGCCCGAGCCCGAAGAACGAGTACGGCGTTTGGAGGGACTGGTACGAGGTTTGCGGGAGCTGCGCGACTTGCGCCGCGTGCCGCCCGCCTTTGGTGTCGAGAACGGTGTATTTATACGACGCGCCGGAGTAGCTTACGCCAAAGGGCTGGTACGGGGTTCAGGATAGCGTCGGAGAGAAATGGACAACATACATGATAGCGCTCGGTCCCGTTCGGCCCATAACACCACCCGCTCCCGCACGCCCCGTTGAGCACGATCGCCTTGAGGAAGAACGCGTCGTAGTAAAAGTTGTTTTGGACGAACTGCACGTTGCCCTGCCCGAGTGCCCCTGTCCGCTGTACGAGGATGTCCAGCGAGCCGTCCTCGTCGAGATCCAGGAACGCGACGCCCCGAGCGTCCTTGATGCCGTCGAGCACCTCCATGCCTTTCGTGGCGACACTCCAGCCGCGTCCGTGGCTGCACCCGACAACACCCGAGCCGCAAGGTGTCGACAAGACCATCTTGGGAGTGTGGTCTTGCCCCGAGGCGACAACAAAGAGCAGGTCGGGGAAGCCGTCGAGGTTGGTGTCGCCGAGCTTGAACGAAACGGGTACGGACGGCGCCTGAGTGACGTCCATCACGAGCAGCGAGGACTTGGGGAAGATCGAGTCGAACGGGATGCGGGTGAAGTAGTTGTTTTCTGGTTTATTGGAGAGATCGAAGGTGAACGCATTGTCGGCCGTACATAGCTCTTCGGGCGGACGGCACTTGTCCGTGTCCTTGTTTGCGCCGATGCCCTTGCAGAGCGGACGCTGCTTGTTATACGCGATGTTGACGGCGCAGTCGCTTCCGACTCCGCTTGAGCTTGACACAGACGAGCAAGTCGTGAAGATCATGTCGTTTGTGCCGTCGCGGTCTACGAACGAGAAGGTCAGAAAGATTCCGCCGGAAGACAAGCACGCACCAATGTCCGCAAAAGCGACAGATTGAACCCCAGCTGGCATCGACCCTCGCAAGGCAAGGGAGAACCCAGCGCCCTTGTTGTTGACCCATATTTGGTACGAGCCGTCATCGCAGAGCAGGAAGACGTCTGCTAAACAGTCTCCATCGAAGTCGACAACGGCGTTACTGTGAGGATTTGCTGGTTTGCACTGGGTTCCCTTGAATGTCGAGTCGCCGCTGAAGCATATCATGAGCTGGGTCTCCCGGAATGCAAAGGCGCACCACGCACACTTTGTACAACGGAGAATGCGCGTCCGACGCGTTCCACACATTTAGCCATACTTGGAGCCCCTGCGACGACGGTGTCATGCCGAGAAGATCTATCCTCATGTCGCCGTCGACGTCGATGGGTATTGGCTGGGAGAGTGTGGAGGGTGGGATGGAGAGTGGTTGGGACGTGTCTACGGAGCATGAGCTACATTGCGCAGGCAGCAACACGGTGCGCACCAAATCCGCCTCCGGGCAGAGCGGGGTAGACGGACAGGTCGAGTTGGTTGCTCGTAGAGCTCTGCGCCATTACGAGGAGGTCCAGCTTGCCGGAATGCGTAAAGTCTCCCGGGACGACATTGTATACGGGATTTGGGTGCTTGAAGGGCGACGTAGTTTCGAATTTGAAGTCCTCTGAGCCAGTAATGAGCTCGGAAATGAGGCGGAGGCGTGGAGAACGCGCACCATGATTCCACAGATAGACCGTCAGTGTTTTCTGGTCAGAGTCGAGTGTTAAGGCGTCCAGACTGCAACTAATGAGGTGAGAGAGCCCAGAGGGTCTTCCTACGCACAATTGGTCGCCGTTAAAGTCGCCAAACGCGACGATTCGGCCCTGCACTGTTATTCCCATTGCTCCAGCGTCCACCAGCGAATTTCCTGAAAATCTCTTAGGTGGAAAGGGCCATATTGCAACGGCGGAGTGTGTGAGGTATGTGAGGAGGAGTAGAGACGAGCAGCAGAGCGAGAAGGCTCGCCGTCGCCCGAGACGATGGCGGTACATGAGAGGGTCGTGATTTCGTGGCTTGGTCTTGACGATGACCGTCTAGACAACAGTCTCTCTATATCTACCCCTGCAGTGCCTATCCCATGCCTTGAGGAACACCCTGAAGATGCCCAAGGCCACCAGCTCGTCCACCAAAAAGCCGAAGCTGAATAAGGCTGCGCGACTGGCAGGTGCGCGATACTCAACGAGTGTACACCACCATCGCTGACATTCACCTCAGAAGAGCAAGAAGAGAAGGAGCGCGCCCGCACCGAGAAGTCCTGCGAAGACGAGTCTGGCTCAATCTCGAAACGGCCGCCCAAAGGCAAACCCAAGGCGAAACGACCGCCGAAGCCTGGCGGGGTAAAGAAGCCATTCAGAAAGCCCGTCGTCTACCTATTCTCTCCCGAGAGTATCGCCGCGAGTGTCGAAGTTGCCCTCGGCCCAGTTTGGTCGCTCTCTCATCTATACCCGCGTCCCGCGTCTGCGTCGGCACAATCGGTCAAATGGCAAGTGAAGACGCATCCCGACGGGAACCTGACGGACCTGAAGTCGGGCGTCGATGTTGCGTACTTGTTCTGGGAGGCAGAGTGCGTCGTTTGGTGCTTTGGAGTCTCGTTCCCCAACATCTGGCAGTGTTCATGAAGGACGCCCGCCGACTACTGACGCGTTCGACCCAGCAAACTGCGCGTGCGACGCGACAAACTCGGTTCTCGTGCCGACTGAAGGGATCGCCACATACCTGAACAAAGTTTTGACCTCACTTGGGCTACACACTGAAGCCAAAACATCCTTCATCACGTATGTCTCTATGTCTCCTCGTTCGGAGCGTCTAACAAGTGCAGTTACTGGCTCCCCCATTTCGCGGGACACGACAACATCGCCCTCCGTTTCGTGCCTCAGGTTGACTACGAAAAGGCAGCGGCCTTGACTGTGGAACCCGCGCCCGACGTCGTCACCCGCGTCTGCATGCTGTTCACGGGCGTTTCAAACGAGGAGGTGGCTAGATGGAGTGGCCTCGAGACGCGGGACGGGGACTACTGGAAGGATATTGTCGGCGTAGATGTTCAGCGAGTGCACGATACTTCCCTTTTCCGAGTACTCGAATGGGGCGCAATGGAAGTATGAACGTACGAATGTGACGTGATGAGCTTTCCTTTGCTTCTTTCACCCATGGCCGACTTCACTCGCCAGCTTCCACCTGAACTGGTGTCGCAGATATTCGCTCTGTGCTTGCCACCAGTTCCACGAGCGACCAACGCCGATCCATTCACCGGCGCTTACCCGCGAGCGCTTTACGCACCGATGCTACTAACCCAAGTTTGCGCCCGGTGGCGCACAATCGCAATCTCTACCCCGATCCTTTGGAGCGTCATACGGGTCGGAGAGAACGGATCCGTCGAGCTTCTCTGTACCTGGCTAAAACGCTCCGGAAACGCCTCCCTCACGGTGCTTCTCTCCAAACGCAGCGAATGGCGCGGCAAGCTCCTCCTCACGACCATATTCGCGCACGCAGATCGCTTGGAGGACCTCCGTCTTGCCAACCTCTCCCAGAAAGCGCTGTTCTACCAACTGGCGAGCCTCTTCCGCGAGAACCACTTTCCTCGACTACGCAGACTCGATATCCTACACACTCTGCCGTTGGGAGACGTGCCCGGAGCTCTCCGCAAGTCAGTGCGTCTCCAGATTACCCGGTTCAACGCCCCGCTGCTCCGCGTCGTCGGGATCGCCTACCACGACAAGCTCAGCTTCTCGCTGCCATGGACAAAGCTGGCCGTGATGGAGGTATACGGCCTCTTCCCCGCTGCTCTAGACCACATTCGGCGCTGTCAAAAGCTACGCACGATCGCTTTCTACCATGACCCAGAGCGCGCCGGCGGCGGGGACGGGGCCTCAGATAACGTCCCCCTTCTCCCGTTGGTGCACAAAGGGCTCCGCAGGCTCCGCGCGACCGAGGCGCACCTCTTGGACCACCTCACCCTCCCCCAACTAACATCCCTCGACATCGCCGCTGCGGCAAGCTCCGCACGTGTCCCTTCCCTCTGCGCATTCCTCAGTCGCTCGCACTGCCGCCTGACGCGCCTCGCGTGGCCGGTAAACCACAATCCGGTCAACATAACACAGTTTCCGCGCCTCCTCCCGTTTCTGGAGGACCTCACGCAGCTCAAGCTTGCCTTTGCGTGCGAGACGGCCGGGATGGAGCAGCTTCTCGACGCGCTTGCGGCGCCGACGGTCATGCCGCGGCTGGCGGCGCTGGAGGTTGAGGACGCGCGAGAGCGTGGGGCAGAGCGGGCGTACGCTGCGCTGCGGAGGTTGGTGCAAGCCCGGTCCACTGGCGCGTTGCGCGAGTTCCGGCTTCGCATTTGCCCGTCCTCCACCGCTATTCTGCCGACCGGGAGGCAGAGAGGGAGGCCGAACCGACCACCGGTGGAGACGAACCAGCGTGCACAGAGGCTTACGCGGGAAGCGATGGATGAGCTACGGGTGTTCGCGGCGAGCGGGATGCGTGTACGGGTTGTGACGATGCGGAAGCGGGGGTCCGTGGAGGAAGAGGTTGTGTTATTGGATTCGATTACTGTTCGAACGTAGGTGTGTTTCTGGTCTGTCTTCTCATCGGAGGACATGGGCTCAGCTTAGAAAATGGCCTCTCAGGGTGTGTTGAACCTTGTTTATCTCTTTGTGTTGGACAAACGCTAGAGCGCGTGGCTTGGAATACAGATTAATGGCTCCTTAGCGTTGATACGTCGATAGCAGCAGCTCATAGCTCGCGATTGGTCGCCTGAGATGGCAGCGTCTTTCTGTCCTGGGATATTCGGGCCGCCTTGTCACTTGTCGTGAACCACCACCACCATCTCGCGTTCATTCTCTGCTCCTTGTATAAGAAACCCATTCACGAGCACACACCATAAACCGCCACCCGGACGCATAGGAACGACTCCCCGGCGAAATCAAAAAGAATTCGCGAGCCGAGGGAAGGACGAGGTCTTGCATAGCATATGGTCGGTATCGGCCGGATGGATGAGGCTATACTGTAGTGATTAGACCTCAAGTCCGGAGGGTGTAACCGTAACATGTAACACATACAAGTCCAAAATTGCACAAGTCCGGAGGGGTCCGTAACCTGTAACACGACAAGTCTGAAGGACTTTAAGTCCGCCGCGGCAAAGGCAAATGTCAGGATGCTGGAACGGTTGGTTTGTGCGGAGAACCATTTTATTGGAGAGAATTTTCATCTGCACACAATAGCCTCTTCACCAAAAATCTACACCAAACTCCATGCATGGCCCTGACATCAAGATAGTCAATTTAGTATGACTACTTTTCTGCTTTAGAAAAAATCAAATTTCATCCATCAGAAACTTCCTTTTTTGGCCCATTTTGTTACGTGTCCGGCGGCCCTTGTAACCCGTAACGCAGAGCCCATAAGTCCATGTCCGTGGGGGTCCGTAACACGTAACAAGACTTAAGGTCTGATCACTACAGTACAGGCAAGTATGTCCCTCAGAATGGGCGTAGCGGCTTCATATTCCAGCCTTGGTTTGTTCAACGACTGGGAGGAGTCGACGTCGCAAAGGAGGATACGTTTGGTGCACCTATAGTTCCCACCAACCCCTTCATATTAGAGCGGGTATGGGGGGGGGGGGGTACCCGCTCTAGCTTGAGGGGCTTTTAGCGATTTTGGCTGCAGGGCATATCTTTGCTATATCTCCAGGTAACTTTGGTGCCTCCGGAGGTGGTTCGAACCCGGACGGGGCCAGGCGGGCGGGAGAAGCATGATCGGCGCTGTCAGACGTGTGGGCGCTGACGTCCCGACACCCGCGCTCATCGTTCTGTCCCGCCCACCGTCCCCGAACACCGCGCCCATCGTCTCCGACGACGCCGCCATCAAAAAAAATCAAAAGTTCCCAAATAGGCTACAATGCATGTATGTACTGTTAGAAGTCTCGAATACAGCCTAGTTCCCGAGCTATGGGGGTGTTTCTGTAAATCATCATGGATGGACTTGGTCTTGGTGGCGGGGGTGTCGGGCAGCCCATCCCCGACATGCCCGCCATCAAAAAACATAAAAGTTGCGCACTGAGTAGAAAACCCCCTAGGTACAAACCGCACTGCCTGAATCGGCCCCGTTGTCGAGGTATGGGGGATTTGATAAATGTCATGGACAGACACAAAGAAAAATTTTGCATATTTTACAAAACATACTTCAGGGGATATGTAGCCCTTCCATCTCGCTTCGAACGTGCTAGGTTTTGTGGCAAACACTCGTCCCGTTGTGGAGATATTCAGCAAACACTGATCACTGGTTTTCAAGCCAGTCACCCGGCCGGCTGGAAAGCATGAATGTCTTGTTTTGCAAACTCAAAACGGAGGAAAGTTGCGCACCACCTCTCCGACCCTTCCTGCGCTATTTTCACCAAAATCGGTGCAGAGACCATCAAGATCTCGCGTGTTTTGTCTCGGGTGCATCACGGACAGACGAAAGGTCATGGATGGACACTATTCGTGGACGTGCCATAATTCCGCTTGAGTGCCTGTCTCAACAGACTACTATCCAAACCCAATGCATGCATATGAATTGCACCGCAGGCACACCCCCACACACGGGAACGGATGGACAGGCCCGCTACTTGGCCATTCTGCAAGATATCAGCTACCCAGTATAATCAAATCAATAATGATACATCTTATGTGGGGCAATAGTCACAATACACATTACGACCCAAGTCCCGCACCCGCACGGAACTAATCATGGATGGTCACAAGCTCATACCGTGCCAGCAGAAGGTTCTACAGTGGGGCTGGTTGCATAATGAAGTGATTAAATCTACAGTTTATCAACTTTGATACAAAATATGGCTTTTCTCCCAAGATTCAGGCATATAATCAATTTGGAGTGTCCATCCATGACATCAAATCACGGATGGACAGGGCATTCCATTGTGCATCATCGGGTTGATGCCAGCTTCTCTGCTTTGGTGTGTCGTTAGGTGGCTGTGATTTGTCGCATTTCCTGAGTTTTTGGATAGGGGTGACATCAGGGCATTGTGATACAATGCGACCAGCAGTGTATGTTGGTGACTCCATATCTTTGTGGCCCATAGAGTTATCTAGCCCTTGTTTGCTATACAGTATCTAAATGCCAAAATGGTGAATGTACCTTACTTATACCACAATCCACGGACAAAAAAGCAATATCTATGAAGCATGATCTCCAGTCACAGATTTTCTCCCTCAATACTGGGAGCAGATATTTGCCTGATCTAAGGTTTTATTAGTTCATTATTACATTCCAAACTATTCCAGAAGGAATTGTGCATTCATGGGTACTATAGCCAGTGGTATGAGGAGGTGACTGTGACAGATGAGGGAGCTCCTACCAACTTTTCTTGATCATGAAAAGGATAAATGACTTTATTAAACTGTTTATACATATGCACTATACCCTTGCACAGGCATGCACGGTTATCAGGCCAGTGGATCTCTTGACACAACCTAATCTCTTTGTGCAAGATAAGTACTGATTATGGTATTCTAAGGGATCAGGCAAAGTTGGAGGATTAATTTCTATGGTTCCCAAGGTGGCTTCGGTACCTAAACAGAGTATATACAACGGCCGCTCAATACAGGCAACTTTAACTTTTTACATCCGAGAGATGAGGAAGCTCACAGTTTGCACTTAGGTACCATACGTGCATTCAGGCCATTTCTTTGGCAATCCTTTGCACAGCTGGATAAAACTTTCTAGAAGGAACAAGGACCCTCCATACTACCTAATACATGTTGTTTTGCTGTATTATATCTTATCCCTCACTCCCTGGACTTGATTTAAGATGGAAAATTGGTGTTAAAGCCGGGTTCTGGACATATTCAGACTTGGGAGACCTATAAAAGCATTTCAGGGTGTATAAAAAGCCATTGAAGGGCTCTATACGCTCTCAGGTAGCTAGAGACCAGCCCATGACCATGATCCTTCCACCATGTATCTTCAGAGACGGATTTGGTTTGTCCAACTGTGACACATTTCATGACACGGAATACAGGTGTTCCCCAATGCTAGAACTGGTGCTAACACTTTCAGATGGTGCATTCAAGCCTCAAGATGCCTTGCACAAATGATACACTACAGCTTCCTTTGTGGGTAAATAGCTAAATGTCTGATCAGGTTTTCAGGCTTAATGGGAAATGCTTGTATGGATGTGCTAAAAGTACCAAATAAAGTGTATATCCCTCTGATAATAGCGAGGAAGAGCACACTCTGCAATTTCCACGTCCAGCCATCAGCAAGTGAGCATGCTGCAGCCTGATCAGCTTCCAATCACACCAAATCAGGCAGATCACACCAGTATTGAGGACCTCAGATGTTACATTGCTCCCGGTAAAACATGCACTAAGCTTGTTAAGGGATGGGTCTGGCACTATCATGTCCTAGCTTGACGTGAGGTGTCTCCAGAATGCTGCAGCAGCCGGTGCATAGTAGTACTTCTGGTTATTCATGATGTGGCTGAAATATACTCATGTACTATGAATGCTGTTATGTTCTATATCTGAGACATCACTATAGATCTGTCTGCCATATGTTGATATGAATGGGGAACATGTTCCTGGGATGTCCAACCATGATAAGGTGTCCATCCATGACTCTGCTGCGTAATATCTGAGAAACAGGGAAGAAAATGAGCTTAACAAGGACTAGGAACTATCATACATGATAGGAGCATCAGTGGGTGAGCACACAGGATGCTGGTATTGTGCATTGACCGTGCTTGGACCTGGATGCGGTCTCTGCAGAGAAAGGTGAAGCCAGTTATACACAGCAAAAATAAAGGTTATCCCCAATGTTGTGTTTGTCAACTGTCAATAGCAGGGAAAGGGGCCTAGATGGTTAGAGTATGTTGTGTCCATCCATGACCTTTTGTCTGTCCGTGATGCACCCGAGACAAAACACGCGAGATCTTGATGGTCTCTGCACCGATTTTGGTGAAAATAGCGCAGGAAGGGTCGGGGAGGTGGTGCGCAACTTTCCTCCGTTTTGAGTTTGCAAAACAAGACATTCATGCTTTCCAGCCGGCCGGGTGACTGGCTTGAAAACCAGTGATCAGTGTTTGCTGAATATCTCCACAACGGGACGAGTGTTTGCCACAAAACCTAGCACGTTCCGAAGCGAGATGGAAGGGCTACATATCCCCTGAAGTATGTTTTGTAAAATATGCAAAATTTTTCTTTGTGTCTGTCCATGACATTTATCAAATCCCCCATACCTCGACAACGGGGCCGATTCAGGCAGTGCGGTTTGTACCTAGGGGGTTTTCTACTCAGTGCGCAACTTTTATGTTTTTTGATGGCGGGCATGTCGGGGATGGGCTGCCCGACACCCCCGCCACCAAGACCAAGTCCATCCATGATGATTTACAGAAACACCCCCATAGCTCGGGAACTAGGCTGTATTTGAGACTTCTAACAGTACATACATGCATTGTAGCCTATTTGGGAACTTTTGATTTTTTTGATGGCGGCGTCGTCGGAGACGATGGGCGCGGTGTCGGGGACGGTGGGCGGGACAGAACGATGAGCGCGGGTGTCGGGACGTCAGCGCCCACACGTCTGACAGCGCCGATCATGCTTCTCCCGCCCGCCTGGCCCCGTCCGGGTTCGAACCACCTCCGGAGGCACCAAAGTTACCTGGAGATATAGCAAAGATATGCCCTGCAGCCAAAATCGCTAAAAGCCCCTCAAGCTAGAGCGGGTACCCCCCCCCCATACCCGCTCTAATATGAAGGGGTTGGTGGGAACTATAGGTGAGCTGTTAGCGTCGAGGAGACCATTCTCGTCGTGAGTCGTAAAGTTTGTCATCTTTGTGCTTATGCTGCACAAGCTAAGTCGTCTTCTAACGCGTTAGCAAGTACGGTTGCTGCAGGCTAGGCGCGTCAACTTTTGTCCGGGGCCCCTTCGTCCGTATCCTGCCGATTTCAATACCTCTTCCAGCGGTATTCCTTTTTACTTGGGGCGTGTACGGGTGGATTCAAGTATGTAGAGGGATGGATTTCCTCACTTGGTGAGTTTAAGGCCAACAGATGGGCAGTCTCTGAGGAGCTGCCACTTGTATTGCAATTTATATGGAATAAGTGATCGAGTTCGTACTGTGAGAGTTCATCTATCTATCAATGCAAGTGGTTTTATACAACAAGTGGTTAGCATTGCACTTGGGACTTTTATGTTTTTATGGATCAGCGGCTGTGTTGTCCGATGTACATGTTTGTTCGCGAATTATGGGTCTGGCAGCTTGGGTTTCTCGGAAGCTTTGTACTTGTTTGGCTACAGCTCTATGATCGGATCATCGGCACTGCCAAATGGTGGATTACATAATTTAGACCGAGGGGGACCTAGCAAAGCAAGGTGACCAGGTCGGACGCACGATGCATCTCAGGATTAGATACGACAAAGCATCAGCAAACATTTGATTCCGGAATCTGTGCAGATTTGGTTCCGCGGGATAGACGCCTACGTAGCTACGACAATCCAAATGAAGTGCAGACCGACGGAATATAGCTTGAAGAAGACGCGACATGCTCCACTCTGCGGAGCCGTCTATGGAGGATAGGTACTAGTATTCCGAACATCTAATTAATATTACGCTGACGATCAAGTGCCGTTGTCGTCAAGGTAAAAAAGAGGACTGCGAGAAATTTGCTCACAACCGCAGCATGAAGAATATGATACATTTTCGTGTGTGCTTTCTATATATACAAGGAAACAGAGCAAGAAAGGAAAGATACAACGAAAATTAATGTCAACAATCTTACAGAAAATGAAGAGAAAGATTACGAGGGGAGAAGAGACGCGCGAGGGCGGAAGATGAGTTTACACTCCATCGCCGCGGGGAACATCACCTATACACACAAACCGTTCAGTTATACGCCCAAGCGGAAGGACGACACGCACAAAGCTATCCCGCATATCCATGCTCTTCTCGTCCGTCCCGGGCGCAGCCTCGACCTCAAAGTTGCGCAACACCGCAACGAGGAGGACGCGCATTGTGATGTGCGCGAGGTTCTTCCCGCCGCAGATGCGCGAGCCGGTGCCGAAGGGCATCATGTAGCTCGCCATGCGCGCGAGGCGTTCGGCGTCGGCGTCGCGTGAACTTGAAGACGGGAGCCAGCGTTCGGGGAGGAAGGTGTCCGGGGAGGGGAAGATCGCGGGGTCGCGGTGCATCGACCACGCCTGCGTCGCGACGATCGTGCTGGACGGGATCGCGTGGCCGAGGAGGTCGAAGCCGTCTGCGCCAAAGCCCGAGGAGTGCGTTGGTCCGGGGACGACGCGTTCGAGCAGGGACGGCGCGGCGCCGTAGATTCGCAGTCCTAGCGAGCCATGAATGCGCAAGGGAGAGATCCCGAAGTCGAAAACGCACCTTCTTCGATGAACGCGTTGAGATATTCGAGCTCGTTGAGAACCTTGATATCGGGGATAACGCGCGCGTCGGGCATCGCGGCGTCGATCTCGCTGCGCAGCTTGTTCAGGATATCGCGGCGGCGCGTCAGCTCCCAGAGGAAGAACGACGCGGAGATAGAGGTGGTGTCCGTTCCAGCGACCCTGCGGAATTCGAACAATGAAAACTCATCCCGAAAGACAAGTGGACCGCGTACATGTGCCCCATGCACTCGCTAATGACATCTTGCTCCGGCATTGGCACCCCGTTTGGGTAATTGAACGCGAGGAGACGCGGCAGCAGGTAAGATTTCGTCGCACCCGTGGTGTCCGCAAATGAGTCCTCTGACGCACTACGCGAAGCAGAACGAGACGATGAGGTGCTCAAGGAAGGCTTCGTGCTGGACCAGAATGGCATTCGACGAGCCGCGATAGGCGTGGTCTTCGCGGAAGGAGTGAGCATTGCGCGCATCTCGTAGACGCGTGTCGACACAAAGTCGGCCATTATCTTGTCCGAGGCGCAGAGAAGACGCAGGCGCTGGTGCGGAACCTTACAGACCAGGGCCCAGGCCCAGCTCGGCACGGCGCTGCGCTGAAAAGGGAGACGAAGTTAGCGAGGGGTATGTCATCGACGTAGACGCGAGATGAAAGCGCTCACCAGGATGCCACGCTTTGGGAAGTCGCCGATTGCACGCGAAAGGCCGTCCTCAGAATCGACTGCCCATTTCGCGACAGCGCCGAGCCGGAACCCGTACGAACTGGCGACGATGATGTCAAGGGCAAGGTGGCGGAACAGGGAGAGGGTGTCAATCGCGGTGTTGGTTGGGAGCTTGTGCAGAACCTGTCCGGAGACGCGTCAGTCGAAGTCGAAGCTTGCGGCGTGCGCGACAGAGAAAGAGAAGGCGCGTCAAGTCAGATAGACGCGCGCCACGGACAACGCGGGGCAACGCTGCGGAATACGCACCTCGATTAGCTGGCCTGTCGCCTCAGAAATTTCTGGCTGGAGTTTTGCGAGGTTGGAGGGAGTATAATGTTGCGCGTAGGCTTTGCGGCGAATAGAGTATTGCGCGTGAGGGAGGGTGGTCATCCTAGTACACTCAGCAGAGGGCCCTTCGAGTCGCGTCGACACTTACGCATGGTCATTATCGTTCCTTGAACCGGTACGTCAGCCACACCCAGACAAAGGGAGGATTGCTCACGTTAGAAGACTCTTGTAGTAGACGCTCTTGTCAAACTTACACGTCGAGTAGACCGTCTTTGCGGTCCCGAGGTCGTTGAACGCGATCTTATTGGGCGCTATGCGCACGACGGGGCCGTATATCTGGAAGAGGGCGTGCACGGCCTTGCATTGCTCGAGCCGGAGGACGTGTGTGGTGATCCAAAGCGACGAGACCGCAGCGTACCTGCACTGAGTGAGGTAAAGCACGCGTATCGACAACGGCGGACGCACCAGGGACCCGGCACCGAGCTCAACGGGTGGAAGAACAGCAGGCGCACTGCGCGTACGACGAGCGCGAGAGCGAGGAGAACGGGGAGCGCGACGAGGGCGGTGAGGGATAGGGACAGCATTGGGTCGCTAGACGGGGACATGATGGCCGTCCGAGTTAAAGCATTTTATAGGGATGTCAAATGGTGTAGATCATAAACGAGGCACTTGGTGCGTCGGTCCGCTTGCGTATGCTTCTGACGCGTTATTTGGCTCCTTCCGCAACGATGCTGCCATGAAATTACACTTGAACTTGCCTTCTCACCATCAAAGGCGTTGAGGAGACTCGTTGTCGCAAAGTTGGTACCCAAGTTTGTATTCTGACGCGTCGGGAGAACGGCGGAGATTGCGCAGCAGTCTCTCTAATCGTAATAATAGGCTTAGCATGGCCTACTTGATAACCGTACCTTTGAATATAATCAAGTGCGCAGTTTGAACTTTGCGCTCGTTTTGAAACCTCCGGCGTAGCTTTAATGGCAAAATTAGCGGAGTTAGCGCCACCTCTAATTCAACAAGGCGCAGACTGACACTCCCTTGAATCCCGAGTAGCCGAGCAATGAGCTTGGCCACGTTCAGCGAAATGATCGTCGTTTCGAATTATCTGCGCCGTGTGGCGGTGGATTCGGACGCGTTTAGCCCAGTCAGATAGCCGAATACTTCGCGCGATCCGCGCCCACAAAGTCCCTATTTCCGCAGCGCGTCAAAGAGTCCGATGTGAACGAATCGGTGCTGGAAAAGTCGAATTCGTCGTGCTTAACTGCGTCTGCTCGCCATTCTCCCGGACTGCGAGTCGGCGATACCGGTATCCATCTGGCGATAGCCAAGATAGATCGAGTTCGAAGGCCGATGGGCAGCCCAGACCTACGGAGACGCGTGTTGCGAGATGAATTCACGACGGACCGGAGTTGAGTTGATTGCGGTATTCGTGCCTGCTGGAGGGGTATGCAGACGTCCAGAAGCTCAAGGAATGACGAGGTTCGGGGGTCCAGACGTCACTACCGCGAAATGCGATGGCTTCAGGAACCGCAAGAAGTGCACTCGAGGCATTGTTGGACAATTAGTTGTTATTTTGGTGCTCGTTCTAGCCCTTGGATGTGCGGTCGGACGTCATTGGGTCCGCCTCCAGCGCGTGCAGTGCCCGAAGCAAGCGGGTTCGAGGAATAGACGGCGCAAGGCTGCTCGACGCGTTCTTCGGCCTCGGATTTGATAGCGGGACTTGTCGGAGCCAGCATGCAGTATCCTAGGGGACCAGTAATGCCTGTAACTTAACTTAACTTAACTTACTACCGAGCGGTTGCGTGTTCCGCTGCCGATATGAATTCTTGAACTCACTTGAAGCTGCGGTGGTGACTGTCAGAGAAAGACCCGGTTCTACCCGGTATCGATGGTGCTCCCGGCTAGCCGGTTTCTGACTGTCATCCATGTTGCACAATGGTTCTCGCACTCAGCGCCGTCTGGTAGCTCTATCTGGGAGAAAAATCGACCAAGGGGTATCCAAGAACCCTCAGGTCCCCGCTGGATGATATCTTTTCCAATGCGACACCAGCAGATGCTCTCCAACTTTGCTCCAGATGCCCTCCCGGCGACCCGCACTCGTTTGTGTGCTGCGTAATCGGTCTGCCGAGAAGTTTCTGGGTTAAATAGCGGCGTCGACACTGAGCGACATAGGCACAAACATGCCTCTTCCTCCAGGCCCTGCACTCCTCGCGCGCGGCATCCCCGACCTGGTGCTCCCCCCGCTCGGTGTAGCTCTTGCGCAGTACATATCCGGTCGCTTCCTCGATCTTGACATTCTCCCCCCACGCGGGCTGGCAGCGAGGTTTAATCCTCCTCGTCAGCGTGCCCATCGGCTTCGCCCTCCGTGTCAACTACGTCCTCCTCCGCGATCGTGCCGCCGCACGCAGACACGGCGCAGTATTGCCTCCGCAGAAGCCTAGCGCCATTGGTGGGGTCGACATTCTGCGCGATGCTCTCTCCAAGGCGCATCTAGAATATCCCGGAGAGGGGCTGGCAGTCTTCCGCGACGCGCTGGGCGGTGGTATGTTTAATTTGAGGATCCTCTTCGAGAACCGCGTATCCCTTTCATGTCCTTCGCTGTCAGATGCTCATTATTTTCTAGTTCTTCACCTCCGAGCCGGAACACATCAAGGTTCGCTCAATATTCAATGTCGTTCGAGTGCTAACCTGCCCCAAGGCCATGCTTGCGACGCAGTTTTCTAGTTTCGAGAAGGGTGCCGACTCCCGAGACTTCTTCAGCGACTTACTTGGGTCGGGGATCTTCCTCGCAGATGGCGATCTGTGGAAGTAGGACGTTTGCCAACGTCGCCTGAGCCGCGACTTACCAGAACGTCCACTAGATTCCATCGCGCCATGACGCGCCCGTTCTTCAAGCGCGACCGCATCAGCGACTTTGAGCTCTTCGATCGCCACTCCCTCGCCGCTATCGAGAAAATCAAGCAACGCTTGCGTGAGGGCTACGCTGTGGACTTTCAGGTGTGTCGTCAGTTGCTGTCGTTCCGAACGCGTAAAAGAAACATACACTTCAGGACGTTATGACCCGCTTCGCGATGGACGCCTCGGGCGAGTTCCTCTTCGGCTCCAGCATGCACATGCTCGACGCCGGTCTACCATACCCCCACACTTCCATCGCAAACAACACCCCAAATACGCACAATCCTGCACATGCGGCCTCGCTCGCAGTAGCTGAGACCCTCACCCGCGCGCAGGACAAGACCATCCGCCGCGGCGGGCTCGGATTCGTCTGGCCGCTGCGCGAGTTTTGGGAAAACGAGGTGGCGCCGGACGTGAAGAAGATAAACGCGTTCTTGAATCCAATTTTGCAAACTGCTATTGAGCGCGACGGGCGAGTTGGCGAAAAGTTGGCGCCGGGAGTCGTGGTCAAGGATCGCGAGGTGCAGGAGGGCGAGACGCTGGTCGAGCATCTGTTGCACTACACGCAAGATTCGTTGATATATGCCTTTGTTCTTCGTACGGCTGATTGGACTCCAGATACGGCAATTCTCCGGGACTCCATCCTCAACATCGGGATCGCTGGTCGCGACACCGTACGTCCGTTTCATTTCCCCTGCTTTGAGCTTACGCAAGATGAAGACATCCTGCCTCCTCACGTTTGTCATCTACATGCTCACGGAACACCCGGACGTGCTCGCAAAACTGCGCGCCGAGGTTATCGAGGTCGTTGGTCCGTCGCGCGCCCCGACGCAAGACGATATCCGGGAAATGAAATATCTCCGCGCGGTGCTGAACGGTGCGCTTTTAGATATTGTTCGTACGCAGCTAATGAACTCCCTCGGGCTAGAAACCCTCCGCCTCTACCCACCCGTACCGCTCAATATGCGCAGCACCACCGGCCCTGTCGTTCTTCAGCCAGCTATCCCGGCCGATAAACCAGTATATCTCCCGGCAAATAGCAAGTACGTGCCCATCTCTCATCCTCAACACCGTGACGTCGACTGACCTCAATATCTGCAGGGTTCCATACGCCACGATCGTCATGCACCGCCGGAAAGACCTCTGGGGCGAAGACGCGCTGACCTGGGACCCCGAGCGCTTCATCGACCAGCGACTTCACAAATACCGTCTGTCCCTCCATCCCTACCTCTCCGCACCCACACTCACGCGCCTCCGCAGTGCTCCCCAACCCATTCATCTTCCTCCCCTTCAGCGCCGGCCCGCGCATCTGCA
This sequence comes from Mycena kentingensis (nom. inval.), assembly GCA_014461125.1. Classification (NCBI taxonomy): domain Eukaryota; kingdom Fungi; phylum Basidiomycota; class Agaricomycetes; order Agaricales; family Mycenaceae; genus Mycena; species Mycena kentingensis (nom. inval.). The sequence goes on along the minus strand of JACAZG010000021.1, from coordinate 92,509 downwards.
TCGGCCAGCAGTTCGCGTACAACGAGACTTCGGTGTTCCTCGTGCGCCTCCTGCAGCAGTTTTCGAGCATTGGGCTGGCGATGGACGCGCAGCCGCCGCAGAGTATTCCGCCACCCGAGTGGCGCAACTCCGAGACGGATGTGATGGGGTGGAAGAGGAGAGAGCGGTTGTTTGTGAAGAGTCATTTGACGATGTACATTCAGGTGCGTGTGCTCGGAGTCTCAGTGGATATTCTGACGCAGTATAGGGCGGTATTTGGGTGAAGATGGAGGAGGCGAAGTACTAGTAGTGGTGTACGCAAGCAAAGCCAAGTCATCCAACACTATTTATTGTCTGGTCTATCCTTGTAATGGAACGAGCATACGAGGTATTAGTCGAAGAACACCCGCCGTTGACGGAAATCTGCCGGGAGTTTGTTGGAATATTGCCGGTGTAACGCGCCGCCTCGGGAACTTTCTAGGACTTTCCATTACCTTGCTGACTGATGACCGCAGTAGAATATTCTAGAAACATTTTTGTAGTGTATAAACCCCGCGGAATGGACAGCGTAGGGCATCTGTTTGCCCTAACGCATTCACTTCTCACCGAGTTGCGATTGCAAACATCCCTCGACGCTTTTGATCTAACGATCATTTTGTGCGCTCCTCGCTTGAATCTCAACACAAACAGATCTCGGTAACGCCACCGATAACCCGGCTACGCGCACATCGCTCCATCCCATTCAACATGACTACCTCATCCTACCGCCTCTCCCTCGAACCGCTCACCGGCATCGAGAATTACTCGTCATGGTCCGTCCAAGTGGAGGACATCCTAAATGACATGAGTCTCGATGACTACATTGCTGCGGGAGCTACCTGTCCCGACCCCAAGGTTGATGCTTCCAAAGCCACGGAGTGGAAGAAGGCCGACCGGCGCGCTCTAACGCAGATCCGCACGCGTGTTGCCCCGCACATTGTTGTTGATATTCGCAACGCTAAAACTGCGCTCGAGGCCTGGACAACATTGAAGGAGAATTACCAAAGTGAGGGAGGTATTGGCGTGATTGTCGCTGTCCGTCAGCTGTTCGCTACACGGGCGAAACCCGACGACGACATCCAGGAGCATCTTCGCACCATGAAGACGCACGCCGCGGAGCTCCGCACCTTCGGCTACCCACTGGAAGACCCCGTCCTTTCCCTCGCGCTCCTCACCTCTCTCCCCGATCAATGGGACTCTTGGGTTTCATCTGCGGCGCTCGACGCCGAGATGCTGAAGAAGCCGAGCAAGGTTCACGCCGCGATCCTTATGGAAGCGCGACGTCGATCCCCCGCATCGGAGCCGGAGCCGACCTCCGCTGCCTTACTCACGCGCGCCCGAAACCCCCGCAAACCCGCTTCGAAGCCCGTTGCCTCTTCCTTGAAGGGAAAACAGCCCGCCGGAGGCATCGAATGCTTCAACTGCGGTGGCAGAGGCCATCTTTCGCGAGATTGTTCATCTCCTCGCGAGAAGACAGTTGCCGGCATTGCCCGCGACTCGGACGACGAGTCCGAGAATGACGAGGAGTACGACGACGACCCTGATTTCCTTTTCCTCCATTAAACATCTCATCTCAACAACCTTCCCCGCCTACCCTAAACCAATTTAATCTTGCTTCCAACTTGCTTCCCTCCTGCTTCCCTCCGACTCCCTTCCCTCGCGATAATTATCCGACACCCCCCACGACCTGATCTCCATCTTATCGAATCCCCGATGCGCAGCGTGGAGTGATTACGACCGTGTGGGTCCCTGGAACCGGCTGGTGTGATGCCACCAGTCGGGGGACGTGCGAGCCGGCGGGAGGAGATGGTCCTCGGCGCCATGATGGCTGCAAAACTTCGTGTACCACACTAACTCGGGAATCCTGGCACGGCTGTTGGCTGAAGGGGGAGCGGCATTTGATGGACACTCGGCTGTCGCGTCAAGGGGGAGTGTTGGAATATTGCCGGTGTAACGCGCCGCCTCGGGAACTTTCTAGGACTTTCCATTACCTTGCTGACTGATGACCGCAGTAGAATATTCTAGAAACATTTTTGTAGTGTATAAACCCCGCGGAATGGACAGCGTAGGGCATCTGTTTGCCCTAACGCATTCACTTCTCACCGAGTTGCGATTGCAAACATCCCTCGACGCTTTTGATCTAACGATCATTTTGTGCGCTCCTCGCTTGAATCTCAACAGAGTTAGCAACTTGTACGGTGGTGGAGAAACAACAACGAACACTCTGCCCTGGATGGAAGCTGATTGAGATACCGCACTCGGGAGGAAGTACGCACCCATGATGAATCTAGAGTCTTCCGAAACCAAGAATGACACAAGGCTGGCAATGTCCCGCGGCTCTCTATTTCGTCGTCAGGAGGGCACGTGGATTAAGTGCAAAAACGGACCCGATGGTGTTGAGCGGGGGACATTCCTCTGATCTGAACGGCGCGTCGGATGAGGTTCGATGAACGCCATATTTCGACAACGTACGTGTGCTCTAATACCATTCGAATGGGCTTCGTTAGTAATCAGCACCGCCAGGCGCGTATGTATTGACCGTGGCTCCGGCAACATCATACTCCTGCGTTGAGATCATTAAATCGAGTTGGTGATGGCGCACGGAATTTAGAACAAAGAACAAAGACTGACCAGCACATTGTGTCAAGGCGCGTATGGCCGCTTTAGATGCGGATTAGGGCATCTGGGTAACCAGTCCTGTGCGTATTGATAATAAGAGCTGTCCGGTCCTACGACCGGCGTTGATCACCGTCACAGTGACCGTGTCTTGACAGAAAGCTGTAATGCTTACCGGAGACGAGAAATCTTCAGCAGATATGATTGAGGTAGGGCCGGCTTCGCGGCATTGCAAAAACAGTGCTATACTCGAGCATCCGACTCGGCCAAAGGTATTTGCTGATTTTGACATATTGCCGCTTTCTTTACCTGACCCCAACATATAAATATGCAGCCAATTAGATAATATTTGGCACAAATGGGTGACTTTCCGTAAGCCAGATTCAATGTTTAGAGCGATGAAAATATTCGAGCCTTCCTTTTTGAGCTGAGCATCAGGACCCCGGATTGCCGATCTTTGGGATTTGCGCTACAGACGCATCTTACAGACTGGAATCTGTACGAGGGGTCCACCCCCCTCTTGCAGACTGAAAATTTATTCGTCAATACAATTTCGGGCCTTGTGCTCTCATGATGGCCTCTTACATCGTGTTTAACAGTGTTCTGTAATAGATTTGGAATAGATCCTACGGAAGACCACTGGCTGGAATAAATTTATAGTTCATGAGTCCCGGCCATTGATGGCACCCCGGCTTCAAGCCAGATTTTAAATCTGGCTTGCGGAAAGTCACCCAATACCAGATGTGATTCACGAAAATGCTTGCCCCTGTTGTGGATTGAACCAGGGAACCTGAGTGCTTACAAATTTTGCCCATATATGGGGACTCAAACACAGCTGCCATTAGCACAAACTACACTGTTTGTGAATGACATACTTACAGCAAAGGTGTTGCCCTCTTCTGAAGAGGTGTCGCAGTTCCACTAATTTGTTGCAATTTGTGTCGCACTCTAATATTTTGTGTCTGCCATCACATGTTTGTAGGTGCCCCACTTGAATAGTCCCGTACTTACAGAGCATCGTGAACTTCAACCTTTCAAGGTGTCTGCAACAGAATAGCCGAATACAAGCAACTCGTTTTTGCCCCATTTTATAGAAGACATTGTACCACACAAATCGTGGGAAAGGTTGTTCCGACGGCTGGTCCGGTTTCTCGCCGGGACAGCCGGCGGAACAAAGAAAGCTCGCGAAGAACCGAAGCTTCTGGTTGTTGACGCCGCACGCTGTCCGAATGTCGTGCTCCTCTCTCATGCCCTCGACGTACAGCGGCTGGGTGGCCACAACCAAGGGTGCACCCGCAGAGGCGGTTCATCTCAAGACGGACTTGACTCTGCCCGCAAAAATCCCGAAAGACCATGTCGTTGTGAAGGTTCTGGCCGCAGCGTTGAATCCGGTGTAAGCTCTGGATATTTTAAATCTGCAGGTGTGGGCTTATACAGCCCATTTTCAGTGGTTATAAACTCCTGCGCTCGATGCCCAATTTCATGATGGGCCGCCCGCATGTCATGGAACAAGACGTCGCCGGGGTTATCGTTGACCCCAATGGGACCTCGTTCAAAGCCGGGGACAAGGTATTTGGAATCAGCTCCAAGCCGAAGCAGGGCACCCTGGCAGAGTACGTCGTAATTCCTGCCTCGCGAATCGCCGCAATGCCACCGAATATATCCGCCGTCGAAGCAGCTGGGCTTGCGACGGTTCTGCTCACCGCGATGGCAGCCCTGCGGCTGATGAAATTGGAGAAGGGCCAGACACTGTTCGTCAACGGCGGCAGCTCGGCGGTCGGGATCAGCACGATCCAGATCGCGAAGTTGCGTGGCTTGCGCGTTGTGGCTACGGCGAGTGGAAAGAACAAAGACTTGTTGCTTGGTCTCGGTGTCGATGAGGTCAGTTTGGCAGTAATAATTATTCTACCGAGTTGCTGCTCATTCGGACGTAGTTCATTGACTACACTGCCGGGCCTCTCACTGAACGCTTGAAGAAGAACCCGCCCTCACCGCTGCCCAACGCGTTCTTTGACCACCTATAGTTCCCACCTATCCCCTCTAGTTAGAGGGGGCAGGGGGGGGGGCTGCCCCCTCTAACTAGAGGGGCTTGAGGCAATTTCGGTTGAACTCTATATCTATCCTATTGCGCTGCAACTTGGGTCCCTCTGAGGTCTCCGGGAGGGTGGACCCGGGTGATGCGGATGGGGACGGCTGCCCACAGACGATCACAACACCTCCCGCCCATTGCTGATGGCCGCCGTCAACACCCAACACCCCCGCCCAATGCCCCGCCCACTGCCCGACCCTCCCGCCATCAATCTTTTTTTTTTTTTTTGAAAATTCCTAGATAGCCTACAAAGCTTGTATGTACTGTTAGCAGAGGCCAATTATGACTGGTTGAAATATAAAGAAGAGCTTCTTGGAGATGCAATCCTGGAATGACCCAACCCATATTGGGAAGGTTGATCGCTGCCATCACTTGCATCAAATTGATCAAAGTTGCGGATTGGACCTAGGGACACCCCAATTCAAACACCATGTCAATACCTGCAGTCGTTGATGAGATAAAAGGAAATCCATGGAAGGCGTCATTCCTGGATGTTGCAAATTGTGGCACTTGTGAAGCCTGAATGCATGGCAACCCTACTTCTCAGGAATACCCTTCAAGCCCTGTAGGAATTGCTTGAAGATGTTGTGTTGTTGATGTGCTAGGCGCAAGACAATGATCATGCACATCCGGGGAGGTATGTCTCAGTCAGTGGGAGATTGTCTGTCTCAATTTGCTGGGTGCAAACAGAAAAAAGTTGCGTAATAACTTTACAATTCGGGGGGATACCACTTGCACTGCAATATGTGGCCTACTCATTGAGATATGGTCCAATTTGTTTTGGTATAAGTCCGGGAATGACACTGCACCCGGGAATGACATGGAATACAGGACATCACATTGCCTGGTATTTGGGTGTGGTATTATGTTCAGACCTTGACAAGATTCTCTTACCCCCCAGTTTCAGTCCTGCATCCTTGCGCACCGTCAAGATACAGGCCGGACACTCATCACCACCTCTGTGGCCGATGTCCTAGCCGCAGAATATTCCCGGGCACACCTACTGCCCAACTCCAAAGAGAAGGAATGTGCTACACTATTTAGGCTTGCAACTCACACAGGTTCCAGGGAGGTGCGGGTGCCGTGGGCCACGCTGTGGCCCCTTGTTCCTGACATTGTCCAGGAATGACACAATTCATCCGGGAGTGACAACACAAATTCCTTTCTGTCTTGCAGAATATAAACATGTTATGTATATAGCATATGTCCATCTACAGCATAGGAAGGCATATGAAGAAAAATCATGGGTTTATACAAGTCCGGCGCCTGGGCTCAGACAGAAAATCAAGCATCTATTATAACCTCCAGATTGGTGGCTGCTTCAAGCCTCTGCACCATGTCATCCATCTTCTTGTTTTCAGCCTTCTCCCGGCAAGTTGTGTTTTGATCCTCTTTGTTGGCACCTCATTATGTCTCTTTGTGCGCATATCCTTACCCCCCACCACCTCCTTCCTGGACCCCTTGTGCTTGTCCCATGTTGCAGCTGACACCAGTGACCCTCCTATTCCACATTTCACTCTTCTTCGTCCTTGGGAATAATATGCCTTGGCTTGGCCTTGCCATATGCACCAATCATTCCCGCTCATGTGTCATTCCTGGACATCATCATCCAGGAATGACATTGTTGCCCGAAAAGACTTTGAGCTCAAGCAAGATGTTTCCAGAAGATTAGTTCCTACTTCACTGCTGCATGCATATTTGGAGGATCTGTTGCAGTAGCATACCAACATCTGGCGAGCCAACAGACAGGACATACACCTTCATGAAGGCTTCTATGGCTTGGTTTTGTCCATGAAGCTCCAAAATCATGTTTCATGGCTGCTATATGTCCCGCTAAGCATGCTGAATCCACCTCCGCACCTTGGTGCAAATCAATTTCTGGATACAATATCCTGGAATGACAAATCCTTTGTTCTCCTTTGTTCTTATATCAACCATATTTCACCTGATACTTGGGTAATAATTTAATATAGATGCCCTCCGGGTCATTATAGACCTGGGAGATTGAGGTCTGAATGCCCAGGGAGATAGGATCCCAGCCGTTGTATGGTGATCACAGCTGATGGGGCCACCACAAGCTCATATCTCCACCAATGGATCAGAAACTTGGATGAACCAAATTTCTGCCATTGTCCAAAAGCTCCCACCATGAAATATAAGTCAAATTAGCAGCAGGAAGATCTCACACATTGAAATTTCTGGTCCAGTGAAAAAGCCAAGCTCAACCCATAACAATGTGCACAGTCATGCCACACCCACCAAATTGTGTCCATGATATGTTTCCTTCTCCACAAAATACAGGAACAGACTTTTAGGACCGCCAGATACCAATAAGAGGTCAATCTGTGCTGGAGGTTCCGGCCATGTAAACACAACCTATTGGGGCACCCATTGCTCCTCAATGCTCTAGCAATGAATATAAGAGTGTATTAAGGGTTCCATAGTGTTCTAGTGATACTCAGACCACACCTTTACATTTGTGGTACATCAGAATAACTTCTCAGCATGCAACAATCCGCTGAGCTATGTTTTATCACCACAGGTAAACTTGACAAGGGCATGACTGTTCCAAATCTGCTTGGATATACAACATAAAGCCTGTTCTAGATGTCTAGATGCATAAAGGAGCCTTCTGGGAATTTTTATTCTGGTGTGCAAAGAATTGCCCAAGAAATGGTCTAAATACCAGTAGTAGACCTTAGCTCAAAGTTGGAGCTTCCCAGTAGTCCGGTTGTAAAAAGTAAAAGTTCTTAGAAAAGTCTCAAACCGGTATTCAGTCTGTTTGGAGGACCCAGAGGACTCCATAAAACCAAAAACTGTCCCTCTATTCATCCTGGTTCTTGCAAAACTCCATAATCAGCTGTTATCTAGCCTAAAGTGATTGTGGTGTTGAGCAGGGTCCACAGGGCTGATAAAGCTGATTTCTTGCCTGCGGTGCCTTGACACTAATGGTACATAGCCAACAAAAAAATCAGCCCCTTAGAAGCATTGTGGAGCGATGTCTGCTGCCCTATGAGTGGAAATGGTGACCTGCAATACCGATAGCTCTGGGTTAGCTACAACTGCAAATATCTCTATAAATGCTTGGGAGGACAGTTCAAACCAAGCCAAACAAAGATCAGAAGCTTAACCCAGCTTGTTATGGCTGTGGAACAGGTCTGATCTGTGGTCACCCTGTTACTATCTCTACACACCATCTGCCACTAGGCCTGTAGCTCGGTGTGTATGGAGTGAAGCTAAGGATAGGTCAAAATACCAAAGATAAAAGCAGGGGATGCAAAGGCTCTCAAGCAATACCGCACTGAAGTTTTCTAACCCTAACCCTAACCAAAGAATTATCTCCAGATCCCCTGGCTCTTCAAGACTCTAATTTGGGGTGTTGAATATCCAGGTATACTGCAGCGAAATGCCTTCATTTGGTAGGCATGGGCCCCATGGATTGCGCGCTATCAAGCATATGATCCAATTTGTGACACCCAAGGTTTGCTACAGGCCATATGCTAAAATATATCACAGCATAATTTCTGAACTGCACTATGATTCTTGAAATCTGGCATGTCTCTTTTACAGGTCCCAAGCTATTCACCGGGGTGAACATACCACATTAATGATTTATGGGCCTTTGTCTGGGGACACACTGTGTAATGGGAAATGGAATTTGAATGTAATAGAGAGCATACCTCCGGCTATACTGAGCTCTCAGCACCTGAAATCATCAGAAAAGACCCAATAATGGCGGAGATATACCTGCAACATCCCAAAGTAGGCATGATTGATGCTGGTGAATAATGCATCAGTTTTTAGCTGGTCTGGATAGGTTATATGCTTTAGAGGGTACCCAGCCTAGCCCAGACATGTTCTCTTTGTCTTCTTTCAATCTGTTCTAGCTGAGAATAAACTCTGGATATTACATCTGATATGTGTCATTCCAGGACTGAGGGTAATCTACCTGGTTTCCTGACGAGTAGATACTCTGAGGCAGAGACCATTTGAAGGACTTGTATTCATATGTTGTTTAGAATCACAATTTAGTGTAAGCCTTGGGCAGAACTTTGTGTTTCCTCCGTGCTATTGCTGTCATTCCTGGACTTGTTGCGACTATACTGCTAATCTGGAGCTTGTATACTGAAACAAAACATATATGCTTTTCTTCAAGACACTATTGTTGTCTTAAATTAGTCCAAAAGTTGGAGATTTCAGTAATTGGGCCTGCGCATTGGGCAGAGTGATGCCTGTTTTCTATATCCTTCATATATTGAAGGTAAACAAGCTGTACGGTCTGGGATTGCAGATGTATAAAAAAGCGTTCAAATATGTACACTTTTTCAGTTTATACCTTTATGAAATTCGGACTTCTGTAACCAGATGTCATTCCTGGATTGGCCCTGTCCAGGAATGACACATGACAAGAGATCACTTCAAAATTCGGAAGTAGCTGGATCCGGATTTGCATATTTATGAAAAGTGTTCAAAGATGTACCCTTTTTCTGTTTATCCTTCAGTGAGTTTCTGACTTCTTGGTTCACAGGTCATTCCTGGATTTGCTCCTGTCCAGGAATGACACATCATTATCTCAAAGCTTGAGCTGCTAGATCTGGGATTGCTGTTGCATGAAAAGTGTTCAAATGTGTACATTTTTCCTGTCTACATCTTGGGGAATTTCCACTTTCTTAATTTAGGTGTCATTCCTGGATTGTGCTTGTCCAGGAATGACACTATGAGTGATTCCTCTCTTTCACCCTGGCCACTGAGATTATCCACATGATAGTCTGAGGAATTGATGTGAGTAGAGCTCATCCAACTTTGCCTGTCTCACATTACTCCCAAATGCGTCTATGAGATTATCCAGGAATGACTTCTCCTACCAAACACTCCATATCTCGGGAACTGCTTTGAATTATACACTGCCACTTGCATATTTGAGGTCCGCACATAATTGTGCAACTTTGATGGATTTTGATGGTGGTGATGGCAGGGACAAACCAGTCCACCGCAGAGGGGTCATTCCAGGATACACTGAGGAGAACCTCATTGTTTTACTACAAACAGTGTGAATTTCTCTGTTTTAACAGTGTACGCAGTGTTTCTTGAGTATTTAGAATTTTTGGAATTTTTGATGGCGGGAGGTTGGGCAGTGGGCGGGGCATTGGGCGGGGTGTTGGGCGGGGGTGTCGGGTGTTGACGGCGGCCGTCAGCAACAGGCGGGAGGTGTGGTGATCGTCTGTGGGCAGCCGTCCCCATCCGCATCACCCGGGTCCACCCTCCCGGAGACCTCAGAGGGACCCAAGTTGCAGCGCGCAATAGGATAGATATAGAGTTCAACCGAAATTGCCTCAAGCCCCTCTAGTTAGAGGGGGCAGCCCCCCCCCCTGCCCCCTCTAACTAGAGGGGATAGGTGGGAACTATAGGTGTCTTTGACGCTGTGGGATTAACCGATCCCGCTCTCTACCTGAGCTGCGCGTCCTACATCACGCCTGAAGGTAGCTATATCACGGCGGGAACGCTCCCAAAAGGTGCGGCGGAGTGGAAAGGCATGGCCAGACAGGTCATCGAGGGCGTTCTGCGTCCGAGGTGGTTGGGTGGCGTCCCAAGAAAACTTGGGTACGCAACACGTTAGACCTGGTCGCATTAACCTGACGGTTCCACTTAGAGCGGTGACAGCTTTGGAGCCCTCTGACTTGTGGAAAATCTCAGAACTCGTCGCAAACGGTGCGCTATATGTTGCTAGTTGGCTGAGCACTCACTGTTCCGAAAACCAGTTTCCATAAAACCAATCGTCGACTCGGTGCACTCTTTCGACCGCGAAGGCGTAATGGGTGCATACGAACGGCTCATGACGAAGCGCGCCGTTGGGAAGGTGGTCGTGAGGGTCGCCGACGAGTACGCCCGAGGAAATAAATAGCTACTTGCGCTTCTTGCGTACATGCATGCCCAATTATTTGGCCGAGAAGGAATACTCCCCAGACCCAACCTCGACCTTCATCGGCGAGGTCGACACAACGTTCATACCCTTGTGTTGCGCAACGAACATCCCGCCCTCGCTAACCCGTTTTGCCGATGCAAATGTCACCGTGGCCTTGACCCCGACAGGCAGCCCGACGTTCAAGGACAGGTTGCTGCCGTTCGTCGTGTACGATACCGTGATGTTGCCAAACGGTGTTAACGTCCACCCACTCGCTGATGGAATTGATGCGGTGAACGCGGGCGCGACGCTAACCGTCTTGAACGCGGTACTCGTCATCTGAATCCCGAGCACGTATTTGTAAAACCAATCTTCGAAAGTGCCCAAGAACATCTAAACGCGCTGGTCAGCCCGTCGTAGAAGCCAAGAAAAAAAAGCGCAGCATACATGGTCATGCGAACGCGCTGTAATTGCCCAATGCTCCCACATCGACGTCGCCCCATTCACGATCCAGAATCCCCAACTAGGGAAAGTCGTCTGCTTTGCCAACGCCAAAGCCACGTCCGCATGTCCATTCGCCGTCAACATGGGCAGGATGTACTTGGTGCTCAAGGCGCCAGTGTTGAGATGGACCCCACGCGAGTTGACTTCTGCGGCGACGCTGTCCGCGACGCTCTGCGCCACCGCAGAACTCGTGGTCAGATTGAACGCGAGCGCGAGGAGGTTGTGGGATTGTCGGTATCCGCTATCGCCCGTCCCAGCGTAGTGTCCAGAAGCGGAGTTGAAGAATGCGTTGTTGAAGGCCGTTTTGACTGCAGCGGCTTGCGAGGCAAAGGTCGATGCGTCGGCGGCGTTGCCGAGGGTGGTCGCGACGTCGTGCATGACGGAGAGCATGTAGTATCTAGAGGAGACTGATGAGGTTGGAGCATGTGCAAGCAGCTCGACGTACAGGTACGCAGTCGCTGGAACGCGAGCGTCTTCTGGTGGATTACCGCCTAAAGGAGATGTTTCCTGCGTGGTTTTAATTTTACTTGGCGGAAAGAGGCAGCTGTACGTACCGGCGTAACCCAGTCACCCAATCCCGTATTGGCGATGTTATTGGGAGAGCGAGAGAGCTCGAACTCAATATACGACCTCATGCCGGCGTAGTTATCCGACAGAACGCGTAAATCACCGCGGTAGGAGTGTATCCAAGCTGGTATCAAGACCAATGCCGCGTGCCATGGGTCCGCCTGGTTGTTTGCGCCCCAACCACTGTCCGGAGCGATAACGGGTGGAGGACCGTTCGCCGGGAGAGAGTCTTGCAGGTCAGTGACGTATTTCGCTAGGAGATCTTGCGAGTCGAAGTTTGTGAGGAACATTTCCTGTGCGCCGCTCAATTGAGGTAACAATGGTATATAAGTAACGGACAGTGGAGAGCTGAGCGTCTCCGGACCACCCGTTCTTCTCAAACGTTGGACAGTCCTCCGGGATCGGATGAACGTTGTTTAGGATCGTCAGCGCCGCAGCGGTGTGCAGCTTGTTGAGCAGATCCTCCGAGGAGGTAAAGTCGCCTGTCCGCTCGAGGTCATCGTGGACTACCTGCCCGATTATATCGGACGGTTTTGGCGGCGACGACCCGGGCCAGCCGAAGATATGGATATATTGGTATCCTAAATGCCGATTAGCCTAATGGTCGTCGAGGCAGTGAAGGCAAACCTTTGTAAGAAAACTTTGGCTCGAAAACTTCCGGACTTCCCGTTCCTGCAAGCCAATAACGATCCGTCTGAAAGTTGTTCGAATAGTAGTGCTGCAAGTCTGCAGATTCAGTCAGCTGCTGAGTAAAAAAGCACGCAGGAGAGACCCGAACCTTGGTAGATGACCGTCCCGTCCGGATTGAGTTTCTCGCCATAATGGATCGTAACGAGACTGCCTTTCGGGCCTTGCACGGTTAGCTTGGCCCAACCGGCAACGACGCGCTCGAACGCCGCAACAAATTGACTAAATTGCATTTAGACGGCGAAAAGAACCGGATTGCGAGTGACTGCGTACCCAGGCACGGGTTCGGTGATGCTCCCCGGCGTCAAACTCGCAACAACTCTTGTGGGCGGATTTCGCTGATTGACAAGTGCACCTTTGGGCGGGGTCGCGACCAACGCCGAGTTCCATGTACTGTCATCAAACGAGGGCAGATTCCAGTTGCGAATGTCGTAGCTTGCTGTAAAGAAACGCGTTGGATAAGCGGGTGGCCAGAGCAAACAAGAAGGAGAACCCCACCATCGTAGTTCTCCCCTCCAAAGACATCATCTAAACGCGTTGGCCCCTCAATGACCTTGTCAGGATATCAGCAGAAGAATAGCGGGTTGGCGAAAGTGTAATACCTTCCAACTACCATCGCTGACAACCCTCTCCCGCGTCCCATCCGTATAGACAACACTCAAGACCAGCCGGAGCACCGGCTCGGCATGCCACGGCGCCCCAGCCCAATTCCACACGCTTCCCTGTGTCACGCCAAAGTGCGAACGCCCAAGTTCAGCAGAAAGCGCGTTCGCAGCTACAGTCGAATTTGAGTAACAGGACGGAATGAAGATCGCGAGCACGCACCGGCACCACCGTTAAGCAGGGCTTTCACATCTACGACGACGTATTGCATGCGCTTATCGTACTTTGTGAAGCCAGGCGTCAGAACGCGGTCGGATATTGGTTTGCCGTTGAGCGTGATAGAGGCGTACCCTCCCGCTGCATAGAATACACGGGCTTGGGAGACGGTTTTACCTGGAAACGCAGTCAAGCGGGGTCCCAGGGTAAGCGTTACTAAGAAGAAAGGACGTACTGCCACTCAGACTGAACTTTTTGCGCAGAAGTGGTGCAGGGTGTTCTCCGAGTGGGTCGGGGATACTAACGTCGCTGTTCCAAGGACCGATTCCGAACTTGCCCAGGACGTTTGCAGCGGCCCATGACGCATCGTTGAAGGTCGGAGTTTGCCAATTGCTCGGCGGCGGCGCTTAAAAACTCGTAAATCCACGAGAGAGGTTCGGTCCGCTATAACGGCCTTACCAATAGTCTTCCAGTTTCCGTCGCTGACGATCGAATCCGTTGTTCCATCGGAATACACAATGAACGCGGAAAGCAGCATCCCCGCTGGACTCGGACCACCATTGCTAGCATCTGGGCGGTTGGTGCCTTGGACCGCGAACACCACCGAGAGTGCACTGTTCACCGTAACCGGCGCGGTACTCGTCCCCGTCGCGAGCGGTACATTGATAGTGGACGCAACGTGCCACACGTCCGTATCGTTGGCAGCGGCGCCGACCTGAACTCCGTTCACCCAGAGCGTGAAGAGATCGTCCGCGGTGACGACAACGACGGCAGAGGTCGGGGTCTTGCCGTTTGGGAGCGTGAATGTGCGCCGGAACGCGACGTCGTTGGCTGGAGCATTGCTTGCCGCGCTGGCGCTGTTCCAAACCCAATTCGCGGAGGAGAGACTGGGAAGAGGAGCGGATGCAAGCGAAACGGCGACGTCGGTGCCCCACGGGCTGACGCCGTACGTGCCCAGGGAGATAGGCGCCGCCCACGATGCATCCGAAGTGTCAGGGAGTTGGAAGTTCTCTGGAATAGAGGTTGTGGCTTTCCAAACGCCGGTAGCCACCGACGTTGACGTGCTTGAGCTAAGGATGGTCGAGGATCCGTCGGAAAACGTAACCAGCGCGGCAAAGAGGACGCCGGCGGGTCCGGCACCATTTGTCCCGACGTCAGGCCTGTTTGTCGCGCGAAGCGCAAACACCAGCGATCCGGAAACGAAACCAAGGGCAACGTTGCGGTAGACCTGAGCGTTCTTCCAAACATCGACGGTGGTCGGAGAACTGCCCACTGCGATACCATTGGCGTAGAGCGTGAACAAGTCGTCTGCCGTAGCAAGGATTGTAGCGCCCGTTGCAGATTTCCCCGACGGAATGGAGTACGTGAGGCGGAGGGCTATGTCCCCTGCCGGCGCGTTGGGCGCCGTCTGACCGGGAGATGAGGTCCATATCCAGCTCGCGCTCGTAAAAGCATTGAGCAGCGACTGTGGAACCAGCGTCGAGTTTTTGCCGATCCAAGCGCTGGACCCCCAGTCTGCTTGAGCGAGGAAGCCGGTGGTGAAAGTGGATTGTGCAGTAGCTGAGCCGGCGGAGGTCGTGACGGCCACGGTCCAAAAGTACTGGGTATCCGACGCGAGCGCAGGGCCACCGTATGGCGCGAGGTATGGATCGGAAGAGGAAACATCGCCCGAGTCCCACACATCAGACGCACCAGCAGAGGATGCGGAGAGTTTGAGGCGGTAGGAGGATTGGGCTACGTTGCGCGCCGTCGACGCGATGCGCCAAGAGAACCGCGGAGACACATCGATTCCGAGCGGAGAGTCCCTGTTCTCGACGCGGAGAGACGACAGTGTTACTGTAGACTGTTAGCTAGGTATAGGTTAGAAAGCCACCTCGACGTACTCTGTGCATTGATGGTTTGCAGTCCCAAGAACACGGTAAGAGCTGCAAGCACGATTGTGTGCATTGCGGGGGGAAGGAGCTCTGCGTGAGCCCGAACCGTGTCAAGTATTTATGGGGCGAGGTCTGGACAGCTCAGGCTTGCTTCGAATACATGGTGAGTGAATCATGTGGCGATCCCGAGCGCGATGCAGACGCCGACGCCGTCTTCCTTTGCAAGGATGCAGACATGTTATTCTGTGGTCCATCGAACCAACGGCGCTCAAGTCCTCAAGGACAGGGTGGAGATGGTAGATGTCAAGCGGCAGGCCAAGTTCCCATCGTCACTGGCACGCGCAACCTTGAACCTACTCAAGACATCAACTGGATGTTACAGCGCTTCGCCGCTCCAAAGCTGCCAGAATTCTACTCCGACACAGCGACGCAATCTTCCTAGACACCGCGTTCGAGCGCCGAGCTTGGTTAGTTTCCACAGAAGGTTTGAGCAAAAAACAAAAACGCGTTAAAAAGCATGCAGGAAGATCACGGAACTGGCGCCGACCCTCCCGGGTATCCCGGCGCGAAGCAAAAAAGTCGCGTTCTCGCCGGGACAAACGCAAAACATACTCTGGCTGCGCACCGGCCCTACTCGCGCGCCCAAGCACATTGTCAGTAGGCCGCGAATAGCGTGCAGCTACTGCCACCGGCGCAGCCCCGCCCGAACGCGGCCGGGGTTCAAACTCCACAACGACACGAGCCAGCCGCCCTCCAACATTGTGCAGACTTTCGTTGCGGCTCTCCAGGCGCGTTGAGAGAGACCATTGCGGCCGGGGACGCCATAATTGAGGGATCGCTCGAAAAGCACTCGGAGAATGGAACGAACCGCTCCGTGTCCTGCTCCGCTCGTCATTGCTAGATGAGCATGTCGGTGACGTCGCTGTACCCGCAAGCCCGTGTAGTCAGGACAAAATTATGGCTGCATTCTATAATTCGAACGGGGACACGTATGCGGGGGGGCACGCCGCGAGTGGCATCGTTGTCCATAAATACACCAAGTCGGTTATGCCGGGAGCTCGAACTTCTGTCCTTGGAGAACTCTGCGGAAGGGCGTTGGTTGTTGGTGACAGCGGGTATGGGCAGGGAGACGCACTTTGTAAAGTACACGTAGAAGAAGTCGATGTAGAGGCCAGTCTGCACGATGCCGGCGGTTACGGCGATGGGGTCGACGACATTGTCCGAGAAGTATCTGGCGCATACGCGTTAGCGAAGTCGGCGGGTAGCAACGGGGACGCGCACCGGTATATCCAGTTGGGAATGTAGAGCGCGCGGTAGGCACCAAGGGCAGCGAGATAGTGGGTAGTGATCGTCTCTGCCTCGCCGGTGCGCTGGAGCATGAAGAGCTGGGGGGAGGATGGCGACCGACTCGAGGAAGATGGAGAAGGACCACAGGATCTCGGTGAGGTTGAAGTGGTAGTTGAAGACGAGGGAGAAGAGGATGCACGGTCCGAGCAGGTACTCGATGCGGAACGTGTCGATGGACGGGTCGTGTGAGGGTCTGCAGGCGAGCGTCAGCGTTTATAGCGTCGAGAATGGTGAGGACGACGCACCGGAAGCGGTAGCGCATGAGGTAGAGGATGTAGCAGCTGCTTCCGATGAAGAAGAGCTTCATTATGAAGTTGTAGAGCGAAACCCAGCGGAAGAGGAGGTCAAGGTAGCGCGCAATGAAGACCCCAGCGTACAACGCTTGCGTTTTGAACGAAATTCCTGCGGCAAGCCGTTAGAGGTCGTCGGGGAGGGCGGCGAAGATGGCGTACCTCGACATGAGCGCGTCGTCTGGATTTTGTGCAACAGGATGAAAATAGAGGCCAAATGGGACAAGTCCCCTGCATACACAGAGGTTAGCGAGGTGGAAAGACGCCAGAATACGAGGACGCACCCAGTAGCCGGAAGATATTCATCGAATCGTCAAAGTTGGCTGCACGCCGTTTGGAGGTGTCGTGGCAGGCGTCACAGCGTAACCCAGCCAATACCAGACTCGAAATTCGAACCGCTGGTGAAGAGAAAATAAATCCTATCCTAAGTACCACAAGTCGCTCCGATATACTGCCTTGAACTTGAACTTCTCTAAACCAGCTCCCAACTTCCAAGGCAGAATACCAGTTATGTAAACTGAGTTGCGAACATATCACGCCAACTTTAGGGCCGCCAGCTGATCGCGGCTGTCCCCATTCTCGTCCTCAAATCCGACCTCCTGCGTCGACTGCGTCGGGCTGGCCTCTATACGCCATGTTAACACGCTGCCAGCATCTGTCCTCCCTCTTTCTCTTCGCCCTCTCCCTGTTTCCCGGCTCCACCCATGCCGTCGCCGACGACAAGACGAAAATCGGGAACAGCACTATTGACCGAGTGAGCGGCACATCCCTCGGCCCAGAACGACGATGGCGGCGCGTTCGGCGTCGTAGCACACCGTTACGACACCTCCTAGCGCGGTCCGATAGCGCCTGCCGTCGTCGTCGGCGACACGTACGCTCACACTTCGCAGACTGTGCAACTCCGAACACACTCCCTATTCGCGCCGTACATCGACCAAGACCTCCAGAATCGGTGCGTCGGCCGTTTACGACGCGCTCTTAATCTCATACGAGTCCGTCTCTTGTAGGTGGTGGGATTTTGGCGCCGATGCATATGTGGTGCGTCGCATTACTTTCCTTCGTACGCGCATCGTGAAGCTCATGACGGCGCAGAACACGAACAAGCACATACGGTTAACGCGGGATGTGCCCTCCCAAATGGTACGCGGGACGCAACGCGCGCCGTCGTTCGTTTTGTTCTAAATCATGTACCGCAGGGATGGCTCTGGTCGCGTCTGCCTATAACGGCGACCAACTTCGTCGTTGAGCTGGAGTTCAAGGTGGGTTCTGCGTTCTGCCCTTCCGTGTTCTTCATCTCCATGGCTAGGTCTCTGGCGAGCCGGGGCATCTCTTCGGCGACGGGATGGCCATTTGGTTGACGAAGGAGCGTATCCAGCCGGGCCCTGTCTTTGGTGGCAAGGGTGAGTAGTACCATCCAACCGCTGTGCGCGGTTACCAAGCCTTGCATAGACAACTTTGAGGGTCTTGCCATCTTCCTCGATACGTGCGTTATCCCTCCTCCCTCGTCGCCTGCCCGACATCTCACCGTCTCCCAGCTACGCCAATACGCGGCATAGCTACTCGTTCCCCCGGATAGTGGGTATGATAGGCGACGGAAAAACGAGCTACAACTTTGGCAACGATGGCGACGGGCAGGAAATTGGTGCATGCTCGGTGAGTGGCTGCGCGTTCGGTATTCATGGCGCTCGACTAACCGCTCCTCAGGCCAACTTCCGCCAAACCAACGTCGCGACCAAACTCAAGATCACCTATGTCAAGGAGTCGTTCCTCGATGTAAGGTTTTTTGAACGCAATATACCAGTAAACTGACGCTTTCGCAGGTCAAGATCCAGTACCGTGCATGTACGTTCTTTACCACTACGTCCTGCCGGCCATCTAACTTGCAAATTACGCAGGGGACGAATGGACCGATTGTTTCCATGTCGAGAAAGCCAAAATCGTCCCAGCGCCGTTCCTCGGCTTCTCCGCACTAACTGGGTCTCTTGCCGACAACCACGAGTGCGCGCCCCCGCTCTTTCTTTACCTTGTATCAACTCAACCCTCCCCAGCGTCATCGCCGTAACAACATACTCCGCCGTCCTCTCGCCCGCCACGGCCCAACGCGACAAAGGCGGCGCCTCGTTCTTCTCGCGGCGGCCAGAGGGCGAGAAGGGAACGTGGCTCGGCTTCTTCTTCAAGTCGTTCCTCTTTGTCGGCGTCTGCGTTGGCGCGTACTACGGCTACGAGGAGTACAAGCGCCGCAACATGTACGGGGGCGGTAACTTTGGCAACTTCGGTGGAGGTCGTGGGGGTGGGTTCGGGGGAGGGTTCGGTGGACAGATGTATGATAATAAGAGATTTTGAGCGTAGAGGTGTCCAGTCCCGCGCTCAAGCTAATTTTATTGACCTCTGGTGGTCTGGGTGCTCGTAGAGACAGCATTAGGAAACCGGGTGGCTGGGACGTCTAGAGACCCGCTGCACCTTGGGGAAGAGCGGAATAATTCCAGTTCGAGGACGCGTCGATAAAGAGCGCCGTCAAAATCACGACTTGCTGTCACGAATCCAAATGCCTATCCGCGTCTTTGAAGCGAACTGCGACCCCGTTGGGTTGCCCTGCGCCCCCGACCTCTCGAAACCGCTCTCCACGTTATAGCCAACCAGGCTACCCAAAAATCTCGTTCAACTGTCCCAGATTTGTCGAGATCGCCGGCTTTGGACACGCGTCAAGTTGGAGGCGCAGGCGCAGGCGCAGGCTGAGCGCACATCTCGGTAGACCGCAACTTCAAGCATGGAGGATGCCGGGAGGCCCATAAGGAGTACTCGACTGCGCAAGGTGGATGGAGGAGAGGTTGGCGCTGAGCCGTCGCGAATTTCGGCTAAGGCTAAGGGCAAGGCTAAAGCAGTCGAGCCTGTCGAAATTACTACCCGACGTCGAGGCACACGATTGGAGGGCCTGGCAAACGACGAACGCGATGGGCTGGTACGTTTACGATTTTCGCTCTTTGATACTTACTTTAACCGACGATTTCTGCAGGATCCCGGCCTCATACTCTCGAGGAACAGCCATAGGGTATGTTTCGTCTGCCTTTTGATATATCTACTCAAAAGGCCGGCTAGGCCAGACAATCGCAGAATAAATTCGAGGTCTGTCCTTTGCGGCCCCATTCCACCCTCGCTCATAGCAGCAGCCTCAGTCCAATTCTCCCCACGAATCCACTTCATTCCTTCGCAAAACTCGCGCATCTACTATCTTCAAACCACCAGAAGAGGCACCCGTCGCGGGTCCGTCCCGTATACGCGTCCAACCGCCATCGCCCATAAAGCAGAGACCGCCCAAAGCTGCTGATGTATCCCCGCGGAAAATCGTCGTGAAGAGGGCGTTTGCACATCCAAAGAGCATTTCAGCTCCAGTAGGGACGAAGGGGAAGGAGAAGGCGGCACGAGCAGCGCAGGCAGAGTCCATTTCCGTGGGACGTATTCGTCTACAACGGCTGGAATCGAGTCGTCCTCTCGAGAAACGCGGCGCCGACGCGTTTAATTCCGAGCTACCACCTCCTCCGCAGAAAAAGCGGAAGTTGGTGGATTCGCGTGACGACTCTCCCATGTCCTCGCTAACTTCCCTCTCCGAGCGCTCGTCGCGTCGGCAGAGCGTCATAAACCTCCCGCAATCTCCGCCAGGCTCCCCGGTAATCCGAATCAAACGCGTCCGACCACCCGTAAGTAGAGCTCTCGACCTCAACACTTTTACTTAACAATGCGCAGATAACTCCCCCCGCCACCTCCGATCCCAGAACCATTTACCTCTCCTTCGGACACGCGGCGCATTCGCCTCATCGTGCGCCGCCCGCCCCCCGCGCTTCCTCTCCAACCCGCAACAACGCCCGCCAGATCCGCAATTCGACCATTCCCTACGCGCGTTCCTCGCGAGCTACGTCGACATCGACGATGCGCCGTACCCAACGGACAAAGCGACGGCGCGCGAGTTAGCATTAGCGCAGGCCAAGATCTGGGCGCAGGTCGAGGTGCGGAAGAGGGCGGGGAATTGGTTTGGTTCGGATGTGTTGGACTCGATTCGGATGAAGGAGAGCGCGAGCGGGTCGGGGTCGGCGACGCCGCGCGGCCTCGACGCCGACGTAGAGGTAGGCATTGATGCGCCTCCGCGCGATCCTTGGGCGGCGGTGGTCAACGCTATCGAACGCGGGGGCCGCAAACGCGCATTCAAGGCGCGTAAGACGCACGGTCAATTCGTTGCTGCCCAGGTCGCGTCGCGAATCCAGGGCCATTGGGCCGCGGAGGCCGTAAAACAGCAAAAAGACCTCGTATCAGAGGAAAGGCGATTGCGGGGCGTGGCCAAGATGGTCGGGAAGCTGGTGCTGGCTGAATGGCGCAAGGCCGTTTTCGTGCGTTTGTTTCAAACCATATCTTTGAGTGTCCCACGCTGATGAGCCGATTTGTAGCATATTCGCGAACAACATCGGCTTCAAGAGGAGAAGGAGGAACTCAAACGTGGCCACGAACATCTCGACGCGATATTGGACCAGTCTGGGCATATTTTGACGACGCAACATGGGGATCTGACGCGTGGGCAGGGAGCCAGTCGGAGTCGTTCTGGGAGTCTGTCGATTTTGGGACATTGGGACCGGAGTGACGGAGACGAAGATGATGATGATGACGAGGAGGAGGAAGGTGACGGCAGTGAGGTTGAAGAAGATGCGCAAGTCGACAGCGAAGCGGTCAGCCAGATTGGAGAAACCGAGGTCGACGATCGTTTGTCGGAGGGTCCCAACGTTTCGAGCGCGGCACTCCTTGGAGATGTTCTTGTCCAACAACCGACCATTGGGGACGTGTCGGCCGTGCAAACTCGGACACCGTCCCCAGTTCTTTCCCTGCCCGACAAGGCTCCGATGGATGTTGTTCTCGATTCCGAAGCCGCCGACGGTATTGGACGCGACGCGGCCGACTCGAGTTTCTTGGAGGAAGACGAGGAAATCGAGGAGAAACCCGACTCGGAGATTCCAGCGTACTTGCGACCGTACGCCGTCGCGCCCGTCGACTGGGATCCGACCAAACGCGTCACCCCGCCGCTCCTTCTTCGCGGTAATCTCCGTCCGTATCAATACTCCGGGCTCGAATGGCTTGCCAGTCTGCACGTAAATAATCTCAACGGGATTTTGGCGGACGAGATGGGATTAGGGTTGGTTCTTTTGCCAAGTCGCGAGGATACGCTGACAGGATATAAGGAAAACGATCCAAACTATCGCTCTCCTCGCTCATCTTGCTTGCGATCGCGGGATTTGGGGACCGCATCTTATTGTGTGTGCTGTGTTTTCTGCTAATGCTCCTTTTGATCACGTTCCAGGTTGTGCCGACGAGCGTTCTGCTCAACTGGGAGATGGAGTTTAAGAAGTTCCTGCCCGGCTTTCGGATCCTAAGCTACCACGGGAACACCAAGCGGCGCAAGGAGCTCCGGCAAGGATGGAACGAAAAGCATCGGTTCAACGTATGCATTACTTCCTACACGCTCGCGAGCCGGGACGCAATTGTCTTCAAACGAAAGCCGTGGTATTATTTGATCCTGGACGAGGCACACATGATCAAGGTACGGTTACTGCTCGAGGTTTGACCATTAACTAACTGCAGCTCTCAGAACTTCAAGTCGCAGCGATGGTCGACCCTACTCATGTTTCGCTCGTTCCGCCGCCTCCTGCTTACCGGGACGCCGCTGCAAAACAACTTGACGGAGTTGTGGTCATTGTTGCAGTTTCTCATGTCGGGCTCCGATTTCGTTAACCTGAAAGAGTTTGGAGATTGGTTCTCCAGTTCGTGACCCTCTCTCGTTTTGGATCTTGCTAACGCCTCCCATTCAGACCCGCTAGAGAAGGCGATCGAAGCGGGCAATATTGAAGACGAGGATACGCTGCAACGCGTCACGAAACTGCACACTGTCCTCCGGCCGTACCTCCTCCGCCGTTTGAAACGCGACGTCGAGAAGGAGCTCCCAAGCAAATACGAGCATCTCGTCCTCTGCCCGCTCTCGAAACGCCAACGATTCCTTTACGACGAGTTCATGTCCCGAAGGCATACTCGCGAGGCGCTCAAATCCGGTGTTTATCACCAAATCGCCAACATCCTCATGCAGCTCCGGAAGGTTTGCAACCATCCGGACCTTTTTGAGGTTCGCCCAATCGTTACGTCGTTCGCCATGGAACGCTCGGCGGTCGCAGACTTTGGGATCAAAGAGCTGCTGGTGCGCCGGCGCCTTTTGAGCAATTTCGACGACACGATCGACCTTGATTTGTTTGGACTGCGTTTCGTTGACCGACAAGGAACGCCCTTGCTTGCTGCTCGCGAAACGCGGTTACTTGACGCGTCATCGCGTCTCCCGCATATCTCCGATGTACTTGGCCCTCCGCCGCCGAAGGATACGCGCACTATCGCCGGCTTTCGAGCGTATTCGGCTTACCAGCAGCGAGTGGCAACGGTTGCGCGCTGGTCTTATTTCGCCTACCTTAACGCTCTCCGTTGTAACGCGGCTCCGATATACGGCCTCGAGTTGTTACGGGTTGTTTCGCAACTCCGCGACGCGCCCCTCGTTCCTCTTGCGCAACGTTCCGACCCCCCTATACTTCGATACTGCGGACAGCGTCAACGCGATGGTCAAGTCATACGCCGACCGCGCGAACGATATGGCCAGTACAATCGACCGGTTCGCGTTTTGTACCCCCGCCGTCGTCGCCCTCGATATTCCTCGCCACGCGCTTGCCGGCGCCTTCCTTCCGCCAACAATTTCGGAACCCGCGCTCGACGCCGTCCTTCATCGCGCGACCGTCAAACTCCAAATCGCGTTCCCAGACCGGAGCCTGATCCAATACGACTGCGGCAAACTACAGTGCCTCGCCGAACTGCTGCGCGCGAAGCACGCAGGCGGTCACCGCGTTCTCATCTTCACGCAAATGACACGCATCCTCGACATCCTGGAGATTTTCCTCAACCTGCACGGATACCTGTACCTCCGCCTCGACGGCGCGACGCGTATCGAAGACCGGCAGTACATCACCGAGCGGTTCAACGCCGACGAGCGCGTCTTTTGCTTTATCGCGTCGTCGAGATCAGGCGGGGTCGGGATAAAGTGCGGCATTTCTCGGCGAAGATGGCGTACCACGACACTAACCAATCTCTTGCATCCAGTTTGACCGGCGCAGACACTGTCGTGTTCTATGACAGCGATTTCAACCCACAAATGGATCGCCAGTGTGAAGATCGGTGGGTTCAGAGTGACAAAGAAACCTGTCGTCGCTGACAAATTCCTCTTTTGTTATCCTGGTAGTGCGCACCGAATCGGCCAAATTCGCGACGTACACATCTACCGATTCGTCTCCGCGCACACTGTCGAGGAAGCGATGCTGCGTAAGGCCAATCAGAAACGTTGGCTTGACGACCTCGTCATACAAAAGGGCGAATTCGACTGGCGGTCGTTGTTCTCGTTTGAAGACGGGGAGGATGGGCGCGGGATGGTGGCTACGGCGTTGACGCGCGCGTTGGCCGAGTTTGACGATACGGAGGATGCGCATGCTGCCGTTGTTGCTGCGCGGGAGGAGGTTGTGCGTGATGGGCAGGATGAGGCAGAGTTTTTGGAGCCTGAAAGGGAGGCACCCGCTCCCGCGATGAAGCAGGCTACCAGTCCCGTTGTCGAGGGGCAAGGAGGAGAGGGGGAGGAGGAAGAGGAGGAGGGCGGCTCGATCGCCGATTACATGATCGCATTTGTCACGCGTGAGGCCGAGTTTTTCCGCGACTGGAAGGTTTGATCATGATACTTGTTGTTTCCTTTTGCTGTCGCTTGCTATCTTTGTGCTTTGCTTTACTGCTCCTGTCGTAGTTTTCCTTGTCTGAATATGTTGGTCAAGAAATATTTGCAAGTTGCATGTCGGGTATGATCAAGTATGTACAGTTGTAGTTGTCTGAGCTAGTTGTAAGCTACAGATAGCAAGCAGCTTCGATTTTCCTGCTTGCTATCTGTAGCTTGAGAGTACCGTAGAAGTATTCATACCATAAAGTAAGCGGGTAGTGATTTTTTTTTTGTTTGTAGCAAGCGGAAAGTCGGGGTTTGTCCCGTTGTTGTTACTAGAGGGCAGAAATGCATGCGGGGTCCATGCATTTGTGCTTGTTCCTCTTGTTGTTTGTTTGGTTTCTTCTTTGTTGTCGGAATATATTCTGAATGGCAATGGTTTTTTTTTGTTTGTTTGTTTGGTCGCCGAAGACCAACAACGTGTGGCCTCTTGAGTTTGGTTTCAAGAACAAAATATCTGCGAACGGTTAGCCGGCGTATTAAAAGGGAGCAAGTTTCTAACAAGCTATCTACAAGAAAAAGGCGGGCGCGTCGCGTCATCCGCCGATTCGCTGCTGGAAGGCCTGCAACGTTTCGAACATTTGCGCGGTCAAGCCGTCCATGAAGGCGTCGAAGTCGACCAGCGTCTTGACGGACTCGGGATGTTGGCGCGGCCCGTCTTTCGTCGCGTCGGCGATGGCAGCACGGACTTCGGCGCCGAGTCGTGCCGCCGGGGACAGGGCGGGGGGAGGCACGACCGGAGACGTGGTTGACGACGATGAGGAGGGTGTCGGCAACGGTGGGGGTGTCGTTGTAGTCGACAACGAGTCGGAGCGCTTTTTGCGGCGACCGACGAGGCAGCGGCATACGCGGCGGTTGCGGGTCCGGCGGTGGTGTCTGGAATACGCGATGGATTAACGACGAGCGCCAATGTGCAGAATCAAGTGGACGTACGGTCTCGGCTATGGAGCCTGCGGGCGCGTAGGTCGTCGTACGAGTGAAGGTGTACGTCGTTGTGACCGTCTCCGTTGGCGGCAGCGAGGACTTGGGGGTAATGGGGGAGTAGAGTTCCTGGATGGTGTTAGCGCCGGATAATCTGCAGCGGGGACGACGTACGCGGCTAGAAAAGACGGACGACGCGCGAGAGTCGGTCTCGACGGAAGCGCGCGACGAGCGTGCTGACAACGACGACATTATCGAAGAGCCGCGCTCGTTGAGAGTGGCGATGGGAGGAGGGGGGAGAGGGGAAGCGGGAGCGGACAGGGATGCGCTCGGGCTCGGGCTCGGACTTGAGGTACGGCAGGGACGGGGCACGCGTGGAGGTCGGTGTAGGCGGGAGGTACTGTGCCCGACTAAGTCCCGGCTGGGTTTCGTCGACGTCCATCGCGTCGTTCTCGTCGTCGTCGTCTTTGATTGGCGAGTAGATCGCACTCGACCGTCGCCGCTCGCGCTGTTGCTGCGCCAACGGGACATCGTCGTCGGATGAGTCGTCATCGGGTGCCCCGGGAGCGGGAGAAGGGGAAGACGGCACATCGAGCGCTGCTGCGCGCTCCTGGTCGGCGATCCAACTGACTACGTCCGCCTCCTGCGCGCCGCGAGCCTTGTAGGCGTGTTCAATCCAGTACTGATAGAGGGAACGGCGGTCGTGGGGTGAGGGGACCAAGTCCCAAGCGTGCCTGAGGTCGGTGAGGACGCTGAGGTCGAACGACGGGTAGCGGGCTAAACATAAATGGTCAGCTCTCGTGCTCGCGCTCGATACCGACGAGCTCACGGTCTGGCGGCTCTGCCTTGACGGCCTTGACCTTTCCTGCCTTCTTCCGAGCGCCGCCGAACCATCCGTACATTTTATCCTTCTTCACATCCGCCTCACCTGGGAGCAGCTGGAAGTGTCTCAGAAACGGGGCATGAAAGCGCGGGGCACTCACGCGGAGCTTGTTGAAGAGGTCGTCGTACTGCTGGGTGTCGGGATTTGGCGTCTTGTCGAACACGGCTGCATGGGGGAGGTAAATAAGCAGGGCTGCGAATGTATTGATGGGGGGAGATGAAAGCCACGACGCGTCGCGCGCGGCGAAAAAGGCGCGATAGACGGGCTGGAGGATGACAAGGAGCGCAGGGGACGCACCGCGCATGGTCTTGACGGCCTCTGGACTCCATTTTTTGTAAGTGTGTGGCCGTGGTGTTTTTGCTTGAGACCGCATTGTGGGTGTCGATCCCGAGGGAAGCGGCGGCGAAGAGATGTCGGGAGCGGACATGGAAGCGTGAAAGCTTTCTGTCTCGAGAAAAAAAGGGGGGAGCTGTGGGTGTGGGTGTGGGTGTGGGTGGTGGGTGTGCAAAATGTGGGGGGTGGCAGCAAGAGTCAGGAGGGATTGACAGTATTTATAGGCTGCGCCGCTTTGTGCAAACTTCTGCGGACTGACCAGAGCCTAAATGGCATCCCCCGAGTACTGCGCGGAGCCGCGCGTCGCGCTAATTTATGAGTATCGGCAATTGACGATGGGTTCCCACGGTCCGAGTTTGACAGTTTCATGCAGTTTTCGTGTTCAAACGTGTTCTCCGGCTTGGGTTCTGCATGGATTATTCTGAAAATTTGTATGTGAGCTTATATACACAAAATGCACATTTTGTTGGTAGGAAATTTTGCCATTTTGAGAAATGGGTGAATACCATATTTTGTTTTGTGAGCAAAATTGTGAGACAATTGACATGCAAAAACAGCTTATTTAATCTTCAATAGGCTCTAGAGCATCTTCCCTTCAACCAGATAATAAAATCCTACCCAATACAGCTGTGTAGCTGTAAATACATCACAAAGGAACTTGAGCAAAAAATGACACTTGGAGGCTTTGCACTATAATTCAGGAACTACTGGCTTTGCCACAAAACCCTAGCAACAATTTCTTGGCAAAATGACCACCTCCAGAATAAAGAAAAAACTAAGAGAAATGAAGGAAATCACGCCGAGTTATTAATCGAGCCGGCCAGACCGCGGCTGTCACCCGTTGATTGCGGGTACTCATAATTTAGCTCCAAACGGTAAATTCATGTTCAAACCGTAGTTCTCACATTCATGTTGCGTCGATCCACGACGTAGATGGCAATTGCGGATGAATTTTGAACCATGAATGGGAGGACACGTGACGATGTTACATCCGCCGATCCCTTGGCACCATCCGAGTCCCTGGGGTCCTGCCCATGTCAGACACAAAAAAGATTGTTGCCTTTGCTAAAAGCACTTTGTTTTATTTGCTCAAAGCATATTGTTTTCTGCTCAACAAAGACGAACAACTCTTTTGAGATATTCGAACAGGTTCTTGCATTTTTTCCGCTGCCCATGAGGAGCAGGTTGCCGCCATATCGACATCGCCATGCATTCTTCCGCTGTTTCGGGTCCCAATTTGCAATTCTGGGGCCGCCATGAGGCAAAACGATCAGCCTAGAAGGTTCTATAGGTTGATTGCTTTCACATAGAGAAGGCAGTCAGGGTCAGCAGGTTTTTTTTTAGCGCTGAGGGGTGGTGGCAAGCAAAAACAGGGTCCATTTAATTTTTTTTTTTTGCCGAGGTATTCAGCGAGGGCTCAGGGCAGCAGCACATTTTTCAAGCATGGCCCTGCTTGTATTGTGTCTCACTTGGTCTTTTAGTGCGGGCAGATCTTCTTGTGGTGCATCTTTTTCTCCATTCAGGCGCTAGTTTATTGTGACCTTGGCCACAAAATGGGCTTGGGTGCCTGGCAACCTGCCGACACTTTTGGAGCTCAGTGGTGTCCCGATGGCGGCGGGTTAAGTTATAGCGGCTCGCAGCAAGGTAGAAAGAGCCGAATTGGATTGCAATGAGGCCTGCACGAGGCGGCGGCTGATGTCCCTCCCCTCCTACCCGACCCGCACTTTCCGTGTTCCTATCCGACGTTCGTGAGGCCCAAGCGGCCCGTTTCTGCACGGACCCATCGATAATCGATGGTCCTTGGGCGCCTGGGGGAAGCGGGAGTGCGGGGGGAAGTCGCGGAGATGGGAGAAGGAAGAGACCTTGTTGCGAGCACCCTGTCTGTCAGCGACGCCAACGGAAATGAATGCAGCCTCGCACGGTGTTATTCCTGTGACGAGGAACCGGCTCGGGTTTGGATGAAACCCGAGCCGGTCAAGCCATGCGCCCAATCCTGCAGGTTCCCTTTATACCCTCACGACGCAAACCCACCCACGGGGTATAGAACGCCCTCTTTGTACGCCCAGAACGACGAACCAGACCCGAAATGCGGCGATAACCACTGCTGCACCTCCGGCCGCGCAAGACACCGACGGAACCCCGTTCAAATGACGGGAACTGAGCCCCTAACCCCACAATGAGACGGGCCAATTCACATGTCTGGTTGTGCAGCCTAAAATACTCCTTGCTCTCAACCTTCTCGTTCTGGTACTCTAAATCCAATGTCGCGCGCCGGGAACAGGAAACCGGTCGGGTTCGCGACCCATATCGCAGCGGGCGGCGTCGCGGGGGCTTGCGAGGCGGTACGTGCTCCGCTTTTTGCCCAGCGAGTGCTAATAACATCGCTGGCTAGCTCGCTTGCCAACCGCTCGACACAATCAAGGTCCGGATGCAGCTCTCCAAGTCGGGTCGCGCGCCAGGCGTACGTCGTTGTCGTCCTCTCGCTGCCGCTCCAAACGCTCACACTCGTATTCGCTAGACCAAACCACGCGGATTTCTCGCCACCGGCGCGCTCATCGTCCGCCGCGAGACGCCGCTCGCGCTGTACAAAGGCCTCGGCGCGGTCCTCTCCGGCATCGTCCCCAAGATGTCCATCCGCTTCGCGTCGTTCGAGCAGTACAAGCGCGCGCTCGCGGACAAGAGCACGGGCACGACGTCGACGGGGATGATATTCATTGCGGGGCTCGGGGCGGGGACGACGGAGGCGGTCGCAGTCGTGACGCCGATGGAGGTGGTCAAGATCCGGCTCCAGGCGCAGATGCACTCGCTCGCGGACCCGACGGAGGCGCCGCGCTATCGGAATGCGGGGCATGCGGTGTATACGATTGTGCGCGAGGAGGGGCTGAGCACGCTGTATCGCGGGGTGAGCTTGACGGCGTTGCGGCAGGCGACGAATCAAGGTGAGCGTTTATTTTCGCCTTTGGACGCAGCTAACAAACGCGTTTAGGCGCGAACTTTACCGCGTACCAGGAGCTCAAGAAGTTTGCCCACCGTATGCAGCCCGACCTCCCCGAGCTCCCGTCGTACCAGCACATGCTCATCGGCCTCATCTCTGGCGCGATGGGTCCGTTCTCCAACGCGCCTATCGACACTATCAAGACGCGTGCGTCTCGCTTCATTTACGCGTCTAGTGGTTTGACGCGCCGTTTTAGGGTTGCAGAAAGCGCCGGCCGATCCCGCCAACCCAAAGTCGGCGTTTGCGCGTATCGCGGCGATTGCGGCGGAGATGTGGCGGCAAGAAGGGGCGAGTAGCTTTTACAAGGGGATTACGCCGCGCGTGTTGCGGGTTGCGCCGGGGCAGGCGGTGGTGTTTGCGGTCTATGAGCGGGTTAGTGGGATGATTGAGCGCATGGGGGAGAGGGTTGTTGAAGACGATGGGTATTCGGAGTAGATTAGAGTAGAAGCTGCTTGTACAAGGGTGTAATTCATGTGTATTTGGGGGACGCGCTGGACAAAGTGGTTGATTGGAAGAGTGTACGAAACGACCTTAACAAAAAGCCTATTCGACCGCCTTCCGAAGAAGAGCTAGAAGTGCAGAAGAGGGCGTGGAACGCCGCTGGAGAGTGGGATCGCAGAACGGCGTCGACGAGCTGGTAGCCGGCGCGCCCCCGCCCGCCGAGTATACAAATTTACGCGTGGCTGAGATCTTTGGGGGACCGTGCATATGTTGCAGCGAACAGTGGGATCTTTGGGGCTGCCCAGGTCTTCGAGAAGCCTCTGTTGCGCCGAGTGTTCAGCAAGATGGATGGTTATCGAGAACTGGGATTGGGTTCGGCGTCGAGCTGGGTTTGGGAGACAGACGTCGAGCAGACGGAGACGGTGGTCGAGGACGTCGGCAGTGGGCGGAGAGCGTTCTTCGTTGCTGCGGATGACCGCTGCCGGCCTCGATGCTGTGGGGCAGTGTGGGCTGACAGATGAAGTTGATTCTTGAGAACGCGTTTGCGGCGTCCATCAACGGGAGTGAACAATGTTGTGGACGCGGAGG
This sequence comes from Mycena kentingensis (nom. inval.), assembly GCA_014461125.1. Taxonomy (NCBI): domain Eukaryota; kingdom Fungi; phylum Basidiomycota; class Agaricomycetes; order Agaricales; family Mycenaceae; genus Mycena; species Mycena kentingensis (nom. inval.). The sequence continues at coordinate 61,810 of JACAZG010000021.1, read as the reverse complement.
GCGACGAGCAGAGTGGGTTGGAGGATGCGGAGGATGTCGAGGACGGTGTCGGGGAGGTCGTCGTTCGCAACGAGTCGTGTTGTATCAGGCATCATTGCCCCTCTCCTCCTGCCTTGACGCGTCCGACGATGGCTGCATGGGCTCCCCAACCGCAGGGCCTCCAAGAGGTCCTGCAGACTCTCCACGAGTCCACCGACATGAACGTTGCCGTCCAGCGCGCCATAACGCAGGTCAGTCCGTCGTCCCCGCTGTCTGTTTGCCACTAGACGCCGCCGCCAACAGAAACTCAACAACTTTACGCGTGCACCCGAATACATCGCCTACCTCGCATACATCCTCACCCAGGCGACCCAGGAGGAGGACCGCATCCGTACCATTGCGGGATATCTCCTCAAAAACAACGCCCGACTCATCCTCACCTCCGCCCCCGAGGTCGCTCACTATGTCAAGGCGGCCATCCTCCAGGCATTCAACGACGATTCCGTCATGATTCGCAACGCCGCCGGGCAAGACATCGTCGCCTTCCTTGGCCAGCTCGAGCCCCGCAACTGGCCCGAGTGCCTGCAGCAGCTCATGAACACTCTCCAATCCCCAGATTTGGATCGGCAAGAGGTGCGTGGCAAGCCGTCTAACGCTCCCGACGACTCAAACGACTCTCCCAGGCCGCCTTCAACGTCCTCGAAAAGGCCTGTGAAGACTATCCCCGAAAAATGGACATCGAGATTAACGGTACCCGCCCCCTCGATTACATGATCCCCGAGTTCCTCAAATTGACGAACCACGCCTCGGCCAAGATGCGCTCGCATGCGATCGCGTGCCTGTCCTACTTTGTCCCCGTTGGATCCCAGTCCCTCTTTGTCCAACTCGATGCCTTCATCGCCGCCCTCTTTAAACTCGCCTCAGATGACGATCCGTCGGTCCGCCGTCATGTCTGCCAGGCACTCGTGCTCCTCCTTGCCGCGCGCCCGGAGAAGCTCATGCCGGAGATGAACAACGTCGCCGAGTATATGCTCTACTCGACCAAGGACAAGAACGAGAACGTCGCGCTCGAGGCATGCGAGTTCTGGCTGACGTTCGCCGAGGACCCCGATCTCGCAATCCATCTCCACCCGCTGCTTCCAAAGGTCGCGCCCGTCCTGCTCGACTGCATGGTGTACGGCGAGGACGATCTCCTCTGGCTCGAGGGAGACGCAGAAGACGCCGAGGTCCCTGATAAAGAGACCGATATCAAGCCGCGCCACTACGGCGGCGGCAAATCGCACGGACTAGAGCGCGAGGCGGGCGAAAACGGAGCGCCAAAGGCTCCGCGTGTCGGCGCGTACGGCGAAGAGACGATCGACTCTGATGACGAAGAAGACTACTACGACGACGATTTCGCGGACGAGATGTCGACCGAGTGGAATCTCCGCAAGTGCGCGGCTGCGGCACTCGACGTCCTAGCCGTTCGTTTCAGCGGCGATCTGCTAAATGTCCTACTCGGGCCGTTGAAGGAAAAACTGTGGAGCAGCGATTGGCTGCAGCGAGAGAGCGGGATCCTGGCTTTGGGCGCGATGGCCGAGGGTGTGTTTTGTTTCGCGACCAACCGCGTATTCCGCCAACTGACACGCGTTCAGGCTGCATTGAATCAATCGAGCCCCATTTACCGACCCTCATCCCGTACCTCATCAGCACGCTCTCGGACTCCAAGGCATGTTTCGGTTCGCGGTACTCAATGCTCAATCTAAAAGTGAATAGCCTCTCGTCCGATCGATTACATGCTGGACGCTGGGCCGCTATGCCAGCTGGACAACGCAGCCGATCTCGGAGGAGCACAAGAACCAGTATTTCGTGCCGACGATGGAAGGCGTAAGCGAGGTTTCATCTTATGCGCCGGCCGCTTACGCTGATTTGATAGCTCCTTCGGATGGTGCTCGACAACAACAAACGTGTTCAGGAAGCCGGCTGCAGCGCGTTCGCGACGCTCGAGGAAGACGCTGGCATGGAGCTCGCGCCGTATCTCGAACCCGTTCTCCAAAATCTTGTCGTCGCTTTTGACAAGTATCAACACAAGAACATGCTCATTCTGTACGACGCGGTTGGCACGCTCGCCGATGCGGTTGGCCGTTCGTTACAGAACCCACACTATGTGGACATTCTCATGCCGCCGTTAACCAAACGTTGGGCGCGTCTGAAGGACGACGACGAGGATCTCATCCCGCTTCTTGAGGTACGCTTTTGTCTCTGTCCCTGAACTAGTCCTGATTGCGAATTCTTAGTGCCTCGCCTCCGTTACTATCGCGATTGGAACCGCGTTCGTGCCCTACGCGCAGCCCGTCTTTGAGCGGTGCTGCAACATCATCCACAATTCCCTCCTCAAATACCAGGCGTACCAAAACAACCCCGAAACGGAGGAGCCCGACAAGTCCTTCCTCGTTGTTGCCCTTGACCTTTTGTCGGGGTTGACGCAGGGTATGGGCATGGAGCTCGCGCCGCTCATTCAAGCCAGCGAGCCGCCACTCCTTGCGTTGCTTACGGTCTGCCTCAAGCACCCGCAAGCGCCTGTTCGCCAAAGCGCGTACGCTCTCGTCGGTGATATGGCCATGGGCTGCTTCGTACTGCTGCGCCCTCATATGCCGGGCATCATGCAGGAGTTGACGCTCCAGCTCGACCCCGAGCCCAAGTACGATTTCATTAGCGCGTCGAACAACGCAGCTTGGTCGGTTGGCGAGGTTGCGTTGCGTTATGGTCGTGGTACGTGTTTTTCCACCTTCTTTGGCTTTCGCTTGACCAACGGACGCGTTTAGACGATGCTGAGTTCAAACAATGGGTCAACCAGCTCATCGCGCGTCTCATCCCCATCCTCCTGCACCCCAAGGCGCCGCGGAGCTTGCACGAGAATGCCGCGGTCTCGATTGGACGTATCGGGCTTACCCACCCGGACATTGTCGCGCAGCATCTACCTGAGTTTGCGCAGGCGTGGTGCCAGGCGTTGTACGAGATCCGCGACAACGAAGAGAAGGATTCGGCGTTCAGGGGATTCTGCACGCTTGTCCAGCATAATCCGCAGGGGATCGCCAAGGTCAGTGATATTGGGGTCAAAACGTTTTTGCTGGTCGTTGACTTTTGCCGTTTTTCTTTTACCCTGCAGAGTCTGTTGTGGTTCTGCAACGCAGTGGTGCGATGGAACCAACCCTCGGCCGAGCTCAACGAGATGTTCCGGACGCTCCTGCAAGGCTTCAAGGGACACGATCCGGCTGCGTGGCAAGCGCAAGTCTCGCACTTCCCGCAACCGATCCAGGAGCGGCTCGCGGCGCGTTATGGCGTCTAGGCCCTCCGTCGCTCTTTAACGTCGACCCAACGCCGACACGAATATACATGCATAAATCACGACCGACGAACTGTACGATTAGCTTCTTTCTCTGTTTGCTCCCTCTACGTACCTACAATGTCTCTTTCTTTTTCTGGCCAGTCGACGATTCGTATTGCTTGCTGTCCACTCCCCACTCCGCTCGCTACCATCTCTTGCATCTGGATCCTTTTCGTAGCAGTAGTCCAATTTCCGTCTCGTCCTTTTTACGTACGTACCTACATACCTACATACAGCTCTCGTCTCGCCTCGCCTCGTCTCACTCACTGTTGTCCCGCATATCCATGCCCACCCAGCTCCCCCCACCCACCACTTCATACGTATTAGTAGTCAGTAGCATACAGTAGTCAGTAGTGTAGCATTTTCGACCATCCATTGCAAGTAGATTATATATCCAGTACCAACCAAAGAATGAAGATTCCGTCTTGTGCTTCCTTTCAGTGTGGTTGTGTGCGGGCAGAGTTTGGATTGGTACACTAAAGTACATGCAAGGTTGCGACAACAGAAAAATCCACAAGAAAAAGAGAAGAGGTCATGTAGGTCGTCGTCGCGTCTGTCGAAAGACCACGTTTTAAGAGTCCACCGCCCGCTATTGCTCGGCCGTATAGTTAAAGTCGGGGAACAGATGTCCATTCGGGTCGGGCCCCGACTTGCCGTAGTTTAGCGACGCCTCGTCTTCGGGGTATCGGTCGAATCTGCCAACAAACAAGCCCAATCAGCAACGTGCAACAACGAAAGAAAACGACATACGCGCTTGCATCCCCATCGCCCGCAATCCGGGGCAGGTACGGCGCGGTAATCTCGCGCCTCTCGAGCTTCTCCCAGTCGACCTCGCGGAACCACGCGTGCGCAAACACGTCCGCCGCGCCGTGGCGCATGTTGCCGTACCGCTTGGACGGGTCGCTCTCCATGAGCTTCATGATCAGGTCGCGCGCCGTGTCCGAGAACGCGGCGGGCGGGAACGTGACCTTGGCGGGGCCGGCTTGGATGCGGTCGTACAGGATGAGGTGGTTGGTCTCGGTCATGTGGAACGGCGGGAGGCCAAAGAGCATCTCGTACGTGAGGATGCCGAGGGCGTACCAGTCGACGGACTTGTTGTAGCGTTGTTGGCGGACGACTTCCGGCGCGAGGTAGTCGGGCGTCCCACAGAGCGTCCATGTCGTCGTGTCGACCGCTTTGGCGAACCCAAAGTCGGCGACCTTGATGTGCCCGTCGTGGTTAAGCAGCACGTTCTCCGGTTTGAGATCGCGGTAGATGATGCCCAGGCCGTGGAGGTAGTTCAGCGCGAGCCCGACTTCGGCGGCGTAGAATTTCGCGACGGGATCTGGGAATCGCTGCGAGCCGTTAGCGGATGCATTCGCATGTAAACCTCAAGCGTACATTTGAGCGCCGTAGCAGCGTAAAGAGTTCTCCGCCGGGCACAAAGTCCATGACCATGTAGAGGTTGGCCGAGTCTTGGAAGTAGCCCCAGAGATTGACGATAAATCCATGCTGGACACACTCGAGCATACGCTGCTCATTGTTGGTGTGTTCGACCTGCTTCATCTTGACGACGCGCTCCTTGCTCAGCACCTTTATCGCGTAGAAGCGCATGTTGTGCTTGCTCCGCACTAGCTCGGGTTAGCACGCGTCCAGTCCGTCCAACCCACAAAGGACGCACCGAGATGTACTCGCCCAAAGCTCCCCGTACCCAACGTGCGTTGTATGATAAAGTCGTCGAGCCGGTACACGCCCTTTGGCCGCACGGGCACTAGCGTCGGCGGGCGTGGGCGCGGGAGTGCCGTCGCGTCCTCCTCCTGGACGACATCCATCGGGATCCCCGAGCCATAGAACCGCTTCTCCCGCTCCTTCTCGCGTTCCTCGCGGTCGCGCTCGGCCATGTCGCTCATGCTCGTCGCCTGCGTCGAGATGGAGCCGCGTTTTTCGTAGAGGATGGAGGACACGCTCGAGTCAGGGAGGCTGCTCCCGCTGGCAGTTACGATGTGCATCTGCCCAAACTTGTCCGCCATACGCCGCATCATAGCAGGGGGAGGATGGTGAGGGTGCGGAGCGAAAAAGTGCGATAATGCAGCTGATCCCGCTGTCAAGCTCCCGAATCAAGCTCAGAACGGAACAATGCAAGTACAAGGTAGTCGACGGAATTCTCCTGCACTACCCGGGAGACTGGTTTCAAAGGCAGAATACAAGGACCTGCACCGAACAGGAAGCTGATTTATTGCTGCCAGCCCGTCTGTCCGTCTGCGGCACTGTAGCTGCTCACCTTTTCAGCTGTTAGATCGAGTTGCCTATCCATAACGCGCAGAAAGGTAATTTTGCTTCCGTGGCAACAACATTGCTGGACCTGGACGCGGGAGACCAACGTTAATGACCATCGGGCAAACCAGTTTGCTGGTTCTCGGTCGAGCAGCAGCAGCAACATTCATTCACTTCTCGCCAGACGATTCTCAACAACACACCGCTCCCGCTCCTCCCGGGAGCCAGGAAAACCAGAAATCTGCTCCGAATGCAAGCACCGACGAGCTGGCGCCAACGCCGGAGCGAGCGCCGTCCAGCGTCTGTTCCATTCTCCGAGACAAGGCAAGACATCTTGTGAGCACTCGGCTGTCGTCTTGTCCGCCCGGTGCAACAACGGACCTCCGAGGCAGGGCAGGTCAAAGTCCAAGTTTACAGCAGCGGGATCGTCCGGAAGATGGAGGCTTCATTGTACAGCGATTATACAGGAGTGAGTTCATGGTGTAGGCGTAGGCGCCGAGATTGGCTTTGCGACTGGGATAAACATTGGGTTGTTGCAAGGTTGTGGTGTTGCACTGGCAACTGGCAGTGTCGGACCTGGTTCCAGGTTCGTGCGGTCCTCTACAGCTGCAAGCTCAGGCCCACATTCGGCGCGAAGCCCGGGGGCTGAGTTCTCGCGTGCTGTCGCTGTTGAGGCATGAGGATCCGGGAGGACACCACAACCCAAACCGTACGTACCTCCGAATGCCCTCACTCGGACGCCTTCTTGGACGGAACAGCCCCCTGCGCAGCGAGCGCCAACGCCATCTCGTTCTGCGCTCCCGTCAGCACAATCTAGGGTTCGTGAAATCCTCCTGCATACCGCCTGCTCCGCTTCCTTGATCCTCCGCCGCTACAACCGGTCGTCAGAAATACTGGTATCCACTCCGGAGGGGGGTTAACACACCTCTGCAAGGGTTCTGAGTCCGTGGAGAACGCGAGATGGCGAACAGAGGACGTACCTTCCCCGCGCTCAATCATGGCCGCCCTCCGCGCCTTGTGCCCGTATACGCCGACGAATATGCTGTACGCCGAGATGCCCATGAGGGAGTAGACAATGCCCCGGTGCAGGTAGTCGAGAATTCCGAGCGGCGGTATTGGCCCGCGAACCATCGTCGTCAAAGTCGGAAGGAAAAGGCGCTGGCGAACAACTCGGGCCACACTTCAAGAGGGAAACAAAACATCCTTCATTTGAGTGGAGGCGAATGGCTACGTAGATACAGCTGCAGAGAGGGTAGTAGATAATAATACAGCCAGAGGGGTATGTAGAATAATTTTTACAGGCCCGTTATATGGCCTCCGATTCCGTTTCAAATGTCCAAGAAAGTTTCAGAAGTAAATGTGTGCGGGTCTACCAGTGGCCGAGGTCGACCTTGGAGCGGTCGAGCCCAATCTCTATCCACGACTCGACGCCCTCGTAGGACGCCTCGTCGTGCGCAAGGCCGAGGAACCCGACCTTGTGGTACACCCAGCGCGCAGGGTTGTCGTGCCCAACATACAGCGCGACGCTCGCCTTTGTCGCAAGGAGGTGCTTCACCACCCGGCGCACAAGGCGTTCCGCGCACCCGCGGCGGCGCCACTCCTTAGGCGTATACACCTTCGTTATCGCCGCGACGCTCTCCGAGTTGCGCGTAAAAGCACAGATGCACGCGACCTCCTCGCGCTCGTAGGGCTCGTCGGTGCGGCGCATCGTGTGCACCCACACCTGGCGCTGGCGGATGAGCCCCTGCGCCTCGGCGCGGGCGCGCGCGGGTGTGAGCACGAACGGCTCTGAGTCGGCGGCGAACTCGTGGCAGAGCTGCGCGACGGCGTCGAGATCGCGCTCCGCTGCGGGGCGGATGTCAAGGACGAACCCGGGGAGAAGGGTCAGCTGGCGTTGGGGGTTGACGAGGGACTGGCGCGTGCAGTAGGAGATCATGGCGTGGTAGTACGGCGTCGGCTCGGGATGGATGCCCGTCATGCGCGTCCAGATGCGCACAAATGTGCTTGCGACGATGTCAGGGGCGAAGACCGAGTAGACGCGACGCGTCGAGACGGCGGCGTACAGCGCGTGCGCCAGCAGCTCGAGGCGCGGGGCGAGCCAAGTTGCGTTCCGCGACTGTGGGTGCGGCGGGGTATAAATGAATATGGGATATTTCCCGTTATCGCCGTCGGTAGCAGAGAGTATGAGATCGACAGCGCCGAGCGAGAACGCGGCGATGTAAACTTGGTCGCGCAAGAACGCGTCTTTACGCGCGAGTTGTTTCTGCGCGATGGGGAGGACGATGTTGGACGCGCAGGCGTCGGCGTGGAGAGCCTTCCAGACGCTTTCCGGTAGCTCTTCCGCGTTGCGGTAGGTGACGGCGTATGGTTGAGATGTGGTGACAGGCATTGACCGCGTTTCGGACGTTGTTTATTGCTTTGGACGCGTCGAGCTGAGGTAGGGAGGGGATTGAGCAAGCTGGAGTCAGCCCAAGGTGCATTTATACGACCTCGGCGTGCTGTAAGCTGTTGGCCCACCGGAGTTCAGCTGGGCTGAAATCGGGTCTGACTCGCTCACCGGAACCAGATCGCGATTTTGCCGCGCCAGAACGCAATTTCGCAGTTGATTCCTTGTTCCATTCCATTCCGACGCGAGAGCCTTCATTGCCAGTGACTCCGGGGGCTGGGATAACAGCCTACAGCAACAAGCGCCCGCGGCGTCAATTGATTTCATGGCGTTTTGGCGCCGAAAGAAACGGCCGTATCGGGTCGTATCAGCGAGAAAATCACCACGAGGCGAGAGGTGTATTCGAGACGACTCAGCGCCCGCGGTAAGTTGCAGTGGAGTCAGCTAGAAGGGGCGGCAGCGGCGCGCGGCACGGCGTCAACAGCAGCCCTATCCGGGCGAGTATGAGTCTACGCACGCGTCGCCGCTGAAGCTCATCTGTAGGGTTCATGTGTGTGGGGACGCGACTTCAGCTCATCAGGCACTCACGGGAGAAGGGAAAGGACAGTTGTCCCAAAGCGGAAGGTGCAGGTTCAATCCATGCGGGTTCACAGGCAGCTTACTACCTCCGAGTTCAATGCGACGGTCTGCCTAATTGCAGTCTGTCCTACAATGATACTTGTTCCTGGTCGCAACCGCTCGTCGCTCGCCGCCCGTCGTTCTCGGAAGATCCTCCGTGGGTCCTTTCCGCACAACACCGCATCGAAAATAAATCCAAAAGAAGCTTGGCCTCCTGCAGATAGCTGTGGATGAGGTAGGTACACGTCGGGACGCTCTTCCAAGTCAAGCATAGGACTCTTCTCCCGCTCCAACGACGTGTCCTTTCAATTGCAGAAACTGCGGCACAGCAGCAGTTCCCGGACGGAAGAACCTGATATGTTTGTCCGTTGCGAGGGCCCCGGATTCTCGGTGCGGGAAGCAAGGTACGTCGCATGCCTAAACACAGCAAAGCACCGTTCAGGAACGTCCCCGGCGTTGACCGTTGCGGGATGATGAACATTGAGCAGTAACGTGAAAGCAGCACGCCGCGATACATATCCAGAACCTGAACCAGTTCAGAACCATGAGCAGCCAGAGATGTTGCTTCTCCGCGTCGGTCAGACTCGCGGTCGATGTTGCGCGCCGCGAGAACGATAATTTTGGTATGTTGCGCGCCGAGGGAACGATAATTTTGGGTGGGAAGAGGCCGCATGGGTCGGAATGCGAGTAATTAGAGCCATGCGCGGCCAGCGAGGAACGATGTTGTGTCTGAGATGGGGGCAGGAGCCAAGCGGCATCAAGCGCGGGTTGCATTCGCGCCACCACCATGCCCTGGCTGCTCTCCCAGCTCCCGGTAGAAATCGTTCTAGAAACGGTCACTCACCTGCACATCTCGGACGCGCTCAGCCTCACCTGGACCTGTGCGTCGCTGCACGCCGTCGCCGCTCAGCGCAGTTTCTGGATAATCGTCCTCGGGACCGCGCGACTCAAATGCCCGCTCTTCTCCTGCCCACCACACACCGATCTCTCAGAACTCTCGCTGTCGCGGCTAAAGGAGATCACATTTGCCTCGCTACGACTGGAAGACCGCTGGTCTCGCCGCCGGCTCATCCCGAAGCAGCGCGTCAAGACCACAGACTTCAAAGAGCCCGTCGAGGTACTCTCAACGCTTCAAGGCACCGGCCTCCTCGTTCTCCACCTCCCCGCGTCGAGTCGCCTCGTCTGCTGGGACTCGCAATGCGACTCGCTCGAGCTCTCGCAACCCCCGATCTTGACGAATGGCCGCATCGTCGGCGTGTCGGCGCCTTTCGAGCTTTCCGGCGTCAGCTACCTCGGGATTCTTATAATGCAGCCCGAGCCGCCATAGTAGGTCTACCGCGTGCTTCATACTCGCTGCTAAACCTTGTTCTTCTTCTAGCACCACTGAACGACACATCGTCTCAATACAGCACACAAATCGGGTGGTCACCGGCTTCTCCTCTCGCTATTCTCTGACTCCAACACCGCTCGAGCATTACTTCGAGTCGCTGTTCATTACCGAGGACACGATTGGGACGATTCTCGTCGAGGAGGCCGAGGACGTGTGCAGGATAAGTTGTTGTCCGCTCAGAGAAATCGGCCAGACGTGCGATACAACCAGCGAGGTTCGCTTGCCTCAGAAGGTAAGCTCATCTTTTCGGCTCTTAGACCGTCTGTTGAGGAGCATCCCGCAGATCCTCAACGCCCGCGACCTAACCGTCTGCTTCGCATTCAACGGGCATCTCTACAACCTCATCGAGGACGGAACCACCATCTCCATCCAGCACTTCTCGCGGCGCAGCATCGCGTCCGGGCGCTGCGAGCAGACCAACCTCTACACCGTCTCCGCGGCGGCGGCAGGCGTCAGCGCCCACCCGCGCTTCAACCCATTCTGCTTCATCCTCCCGAGCAACCCCGCGTACGGCGTCGGCGCGGCGTTCATACACGCGTGCGAGGCGGGCGAGCTGAGCTTGTGGAACGAAAAGACGCAGGTGATATTCCTCCCGACGCACCTGACGCACGCGCCGGACGACGGGCTGCACTCGCCGCTGGGCTTCGAGCGCGACTGCGTCATTGCCGAGATCTCTGGGTACCCCAGCGACATCTCGCATGTCTGGATGGACCATAGCGGGCTGAACGTCGTGCTCGGGGTGGATGGGTTCCGTGACTCGGGGGGTGGGGGCGGGGGGAGGAGGAGGAACGGGTGTTGTTGCTGGTGCGCTATTCGGACGCAGCGACGACGACACATGTCCTGGAGATGCCGGAGGACGTCGACTTGCAGGAGGTCACTGCGGTGTCGGTGGACGATACGATGGGCGTGGTGCATCTGGTGGACCATTTGGGGGTTTTTAGGACGCTGATTTACGTTTGACGGAGGATGGATTCTGTTGCCTCGGCTCCAGCATATTCAGCTCATATTTTTTTCTCCAAATTGCTGGTAGGTGCCACGGCTGTGCTGGAGGTTTTCAAATAATTGACATAAGTCACTGTAGCCTATTTATATGTCACACATCACAGAGGCTTTTTTTGCTTTGAAAATTTTGAGCATTTCACCGGAATCCTGAAATTTTGGATCCCAAAATCAGGACATATTTGCCTGTTTTGATTGGGATGATTTCCTAGTCTGGAGAGATTAAAACTGCAAAAAATGTGTATATGATGTCACATACCTGAAGCCCATCCGAATTGAATAAAATCTTACAGTGATAAACACATTTTTGTGCCCATCAGCTGAGGTTTGAGAATGGCACTTAGGGAATTTTTCCTCGTCACACCAATGGTCCTGGACTTGGGGATCCACAATTTTTTTTGTTGTGGCCACCTTGCAAGGTGATTCAGATTCAATAACATAAATATGTTCAGTAGAGCATATTGGCAGCGTTGAAAGAAGATTTTTCTACATTGCAAAATGGACAAATACTTGTTGTTAAATTAACTTTCAATAGAGCATATTAGCAGCTGTTATAAATTTGGATTTTCTTACAAAAGAAAGTTGCTCAATCTGCAACACCCCACTCCCATCACAATAGCCCAGCACATGGAAAAAGAACAAGGAAAGAGCTGTTGCCCTCAAGAGCACTTCCTCTTCTTCCAACAAGACCATTGACTGTAGCGCGACGGCGAGACCCCGTGTTGGTTCATGCTGAGGTGAAAAAGATAGCCATGGGTGATGTAAACGGCTTCCTTCATATTGAAAGTTCATTTCACAGTAAGTATTTCTTCATTTTGCAACATAGAAAAATCATTTTTCAGCACTGCCAATATGCTCTAATAGAGCTAATTAGTTGCAGCCTCTTTATTGCCGCAGAAATTACAGGGTTTTTCAACGCCCCACGCATTGCTGCTGAGCAACTGAATAGTCATTTTTCAACAGAAGATGCACCATATTATAATATGGGAAGAGCTTTTAGATGCACAACTAATTAGCTCTAATATACCTTATTAAATTCTCTGAGATTTGAGTTTCTCAGAGCAAAAGCAATTGAGTAGCCGTTCAGTTAACTTTTGAAAACACAAAACCAGAGCTTCACCGCCATTTGGGGCTATTGCACTGGAAGTGGGGCATTGTAGATTGAGCCCTTTTCTGTTGTAAGAAAATTCAATTTTACAATGGCTGCCAATATGCTCTAGTTATATTGCCAGAGGTATAATGTCATTTAGATTCAACAGCACAGACTATAGCTTATTAGTTGCACACCTGAAGCGTTTTTTGACATTGCAAAACGGTATATTTCTTATTGCAAAAGGACCATTCAGTTGCTCTGCACTGAATGTGTGGAGCATTGAAAAACCTCGGAATTACTGTGGCAAGAATATGGCTGCAACTAATAAGCTCTACTACAGGTAAAAGGTGTTTTGATTCCAACAAATAATTTGCATATCAACAAAATGGTACAGCACTTTCATCAAGAGTTGTACACTCCAGTTTTTTTTTTTCTTTCTTTTCTTTTTTTCATCCTCAATTCACAACAATGTTTTTTGTCCAGATTGTTTGTATGAGTAAATTTGATACTTGTTACATAGAGTCACCAATTGAAGTAATATTTTCAAGTGATTCCATACATTCTGTGCCATTCTGATGGATACCCATGTGGGTGAAGCCATCTAGAGCAACAGAAAACAGACTTTGGGCAGTTGCAAAATTTCCCTGTGCTATGAACCAATTTCCGAGTGATTGGATGGCCTTGTACTTCAAAGGTTTGATGGCTGAGTTGCATGATAATGCAAGGCAAACTGTTGGCCAGTTGAGTGCATCCTCTGTCACCGCAGATTGATCCCAGGAGTCGATACGGATAAGCATCTCCAGGGCGTAAAGAGTAGGTTCATTTGGCTTGCCTGTGTAACTCAGATGAAATCCTGCCTCAAGTGTCTTTTTAGCCTCTGTCCAATTTCCATCCCGGAGTTGCAAATAACCACTCAGAATCTTGCAGATACTGGTTGCAATTGGACGCCAAAACCTCTCCAATGCAGATTGCACTTTGGAAAGCTTTTGGCTGATTTCATCCGTTGGGAGGCCAAGATATATTTCAAGTTCAGCCAGATTCATCATACATATTGATTGGATGGCCTTGTACTTCAAAGGTTTGATGGCTGAGTTGCATGATAATGCAAGGCAAACTGTTGGCCAGTTGAGTGCATCCTCTGTCACCGCAGATTGATCCCAGGAGTCGATACGGATAAGCATCTCCAGGGCGTAAAGAGTAGGTTCATTTGGCTTGCCTGTGTAACTCAGATGAAATCCTGCCTCAAGTGTCTTTTTAGCCTCTGTCCAATTTCCATCCCGGAGTTGCAAATAACCACTCAGAATCTTGCAGATACTGGTTGCAATTGGACGCCAAAACCTCTCCAATGCAGATTGCACTTTGGAAAGCTTTTGGCTGATTTCATCCGTTGGGAGGCCAAGATATATTTCAAGTTCAGCCAGATTCATCATACATATTGCCGGGCCTATACCAGAGAGATCATCTGAGTGAAAGCGGGTGGCTTGAATCTGTTTCTGGATATTGTAGGCCTCCATGTACTCTGTTTTGCTCTTGTGGATGTCGGAAATTGTGTTCATTGTGGCATGATGCATTTCACTAGCCGACATTCCGCAAATTGCCAGTATGTCCATTGCACGGTTACAGCACCCAAGGCCCTCAGAAAACTGCCCGAAATGTATCAAACAGTGTGATTCAGCATAAAGTGCGCCAGCTTCAACCAAGAGATTCCCGCACTGCTTTGCAACATCCTGTGTCTGATGTGCATAGTCTTGGCTCAATGCATATTCACCCAAGAAAAAATGAATCCAGGTAAATTGATAGAGAACCTTTGACTGTTCCAGTGTTGGCATTAAGAGTGTAAGCCCTTATGTTATTAAGCCCTTAATTCCAATTAAGGTAAGGGGTTAATTAGGAGCCCATAATTGCCTAAGCCCTTAATAAGACTTAAGATACTGCCATCACACGGCGGGACATATTCTATCATCAAAAGTTTATTACAGTTTCCCTCATCGATGGCGCTGCATAGATAGATCTAGGGCTCGTTCCAACCTTCCGACGACAAGTCAATGGCCAACACTTCCGCACCGCCCACTGGCGGTGGAGAGGTCGCTTAAAGCAGCTGTTGTCAACAGCTGCTGCTGAGTGGGCGGTGGAGAGGTCGCTTAAAGTAACGGAGCTGCTTGCTACCGAGCATAGTGACGGGGAACCAGATCAAGGTTGAGCAATGACCACAAGGAGTATTTGATTTTTGCTTTACAAAAAAGGAAATTAAGCCTTATCTGAACCCTTAACTGGGAGGCCTTATTAAACCCTTAACCCTTATTATGGGCTCCCAAAAAATTCTGACCCTTATTAAGACCCTTAATGCCAACACTGGACTGTTCAACAGTGTCATGGCTAGTGACTGCCAGCTCAAGTGCATGTTGGCAAAAAGATTTCGCAGCCATTGGGTTGCCACTATTTCGGTAATTCACAGCAGCTTGGAGGTAGAAAATTCCTGCTCAGGCTAGATAAGAATATGGTTTTGCATGATGGGGAGAAGTCTTCTGACCTTCCAGAGTGGTATCTTCGAAATGCTTGAGATGCTCTAAGCCGGATGTAATTACAGCTTCCATATCCGGGACATTCGGAGCTCTCATCAGCTCAATAATATACTTGAGCTCCAGTTGATGGTCCGCAGGTGAAGGAAGAAGCAGCTGCGCAGACTCCAGTAGAAATGTAACTCCCCTCCCTGAAAGACGACTTGCTCTGCTAAATGCCAGCACTGCTTCAACAGTTTCCTTTGCACTTGCCAGATTATGGTCAAGCACAACTCTCAAGAGGCTTTGCACATTCCCAAAATTTTGGAGAACACAATTCATGACTTCAGCGCTGCCCATCATTCCTGCGCGCTCAGAGTGCAGCTTCAGCAATGCTTGATACTGCTGCAATATAGGAATTATCAATTGTGAGCTTGGGTTGTACTGCTTCCGGACATATTGGCGTATATGTGCATGGAGTTGAATTTGATTATGCTCAGAGTGGTGAGCCAAAGCAGTTCTCAAAAGCGCCATCTTGGCTTCAAGAATATTTGGAATGGAAGGGACGCTAGACAGCAGCTCCGCCTCCATCAATCCATCCGGAAAGCAAGAAAGCAACACAAGGAGATCCAGTGCATTTGGGGTCGAGACAATGCGAGGGCTGGAAAGTGAAACAGAAATGGAAAGATCCAAGTTTGAAACAGACTCATTGCCAGCCGAAAGGAGTGTAGTCGTTCCTTTTGTCCATCGATCCAGAATTACTGAACATGGTTCATTTTCGGCCAAGTGTGCCATGAGGGTAACAGCAAGAGGTATGTTCCCGGTCAACTGCAGAAGTTTTTCAATCTCTGCATCAGTTTGGTCTGCAATGTCCAGGAATATTTGCCGAGAGGCCTCAGAGTCTAATGGCTTCAGGGGCGGAAGGAATGGGCGGTTCCATGGTACATAAGCCGGTCGCTCCGCTCCTCGCAAAGTGATCTGCAAAAATTGTGTTAAAATTGGGAAACTGTGGTCAATTTTGTAACATACCATCAGAAAAAGCCCCTTGATATCAACCAATTTTGCCATGAACTTCTCTACCTCCACTCGAGCTCCTCTTGGTTCCCAGCAACTTTCAATATTGTCTAGCACCAGCAGCATAGGTGTGTTGTTCCTCAGATATGTGATGAGGCGGGACTCAAATCCTTTTCCCAGGTCCAAGTTCAGCTGCTGTCCAATAGCAGCAGCCAGCTCTTCCTTTGTCAGAGAGGAACTGCATGAAACAAAATGTCGGTGTGCAGAAAAGTGCAGGTGAATATCTTCATGGTGCAGAACACTGATCGCCAGGCTGGTCTTGCCAATTCCTCCTACCCCCAGGATTGCAATACAGCCACCGCTGGGCAGTTGACCCACAAGTCGGACAATTTGCAGGAGTTCAGATTCCCGTCCATGGAATATCTTCGGCTTCGGCGGTAGCAAGGAAATAGATTCAGTGCTTTATCAAGTCATCAGAGAGGTGGCTGGCAGCAGAACTCGAAATCCCACCTTGTCGCAGAACTCCAAGAAAGAGCATCCTCAAAAATGCCGCCATCACTGTCAGCAGAAGCTTGGATAAGGTCAATGATTTCTTGATGAAGTTTTCCAGCTCGAGCATCCTCTTCGGATATCTTCACCATCAGGTTACCAATATGCATCTACATATTCTTAGCATCAGAGCCACAATACAAGGCACAAACATACCTGGAACAGCTGAATGATTTGCGACAATCCAGAACGACAGTCCGAGAGAAGTCTGTTCAAGTCCACCCGGCGAAAAATCTTCTTGATGCTGAATACTGTTGTCTGAGACTCCAGATAGGTGTGAACTTGGTGCAGGGTTCTGGTGTGGCATTTAAATTATAATTGCACAAAGAGGTCACTGCATGGTGCGGCTCACACTGCGAGTTTGCTGAGGCAGCTTAGGAGGGAAGCGGTCCAATTTTTGTTCAACCCCATCTTGAGATGCAGACCGACCAAGAGCTCAAGAGCCTGGCAGGCCATCTCGATCAAAGTCGTGCAGTCTGCCTTGTTGTGCTTGATGGTCTGCAATCGCGGTGAGAGAGAATATTGCATGGAATACGAGACACACCGTGGCGAGTGCCATGATTGAGGCACAGGTCCGCGAGATTGGATCCAGAAATGGTGTTTTGAAAGCTCCTGAGGCGGCGCCGATTGCTTGAACACACGGAGTTGGTCGTTTGAGAGTCTGCTCAAGCTGAGTGTCGGCGGTGGGAGGGGGCATGGCTTGCGACCTCCTTAGCTCATCCCATGCGTAATATATGGAGCTTCGGATGCAGATGGTCGCGCATTCTTTCACGACGCCACGGTGCAGTGGCGTGAGAATTTGTGTTGAGAAGGTTTGAACTCTACTATGGAGCGCATTGTGATTGACTTTGGAACCTGTAATTGACTTTCCCAAAAATGCTCCCTCAGTTCTGCGCCGTTCTTTTCCGGAGCGGTCGGATTTTGTAGCCCTGCTTCTTACACATTGAACCATATAAAAATATTCAGCAGTTGTCTGGCCATAGAAGCACCAGCTGGGGTTGAACATTTCCAGGTCAACTTGCTGTTTCCGCGTTTTGACAGCTGTGTGAGGTAAATTTCAGTCGCTCGGTGCTCTTGCTCCTGAGCAGTTCTTGCTGTGATTTTTGAATCCATTGGTGTGGAAGGATCAGTGCTACAAAAGCCGGCCGCTCCGGAAAAAAACGGAGCAGAACTGAGGGAGTAATTCAGGAAAGTCAATTACAGGTTCCAAAGTCAATCACAATGCGCTCCATAGTACAAGGATAGGTAGCGTAGCCAGACAAACTTGTCATTCTATTTTGTTGCACGATCTGTTGCGCCCGAGTGGTATCTCGTTGAACGCAAACGGCGGGTGGGCTTAATTACGCCCCTTGGCCCTGGGCGAAGAACACCGTGAAGTCAACGATCGGAGGCGTGGTCGTCAATCCAATGGAGCCGTTGGCAACTGAGCTCCGTTGCTCTGGATAATAGCAGGTGGGCCCGGGGGACTTCCTTTCAGATTGCTCATAAGAGTTTCCCAATTCTGCTCAAGCGTCGTGGACTTGAATTCTACGAGCGACTGTAAGCATAAAAGCGGGACCTGTCGCTACCCGCTGATCGCGCATGCCGTCCTTCTGAGAAGCGAAGAAGCATAAATTGCAACCGAAATGGCCCCATGAGATGTTCAACCAGAATAGCACACAAACGGAATCATCGATACCCTGGTATGCGCAGTATTGTTGGTGTACAACTTCGGAGTGGATTAAGCTATACAGATATCTCCGCGCAGCGGCAACGCAACAGTTCAAGCCATCTCGCTTGTCTGTCCTGAACCAACACCTTTGTTCTCCGAATTGTCCCCAGACGAGAAACCGAACTCTCCCAAATCCACATCCCGCGTCTACAGTTTGGGCGTCAGATCAGCCGTGGTTCTGCACGGAATACATACAAAAGCAAACGACGGTGGCTCTGCTAATTTCCGCAGTTTTGTCCGCGCGTTGAGACTGGAATGCATGTCAAAACATTGGCGGGAACACGGAAAACCAAACATACTTGGCCAGGAGCGAGTTGGAAAAGACTGGAAGCTTGTCAGCTTCGTTTCGGCGAGGAGCGGTGACATACGTCGGGATTTGATGGCTAAAATGGCCACCCAGATAACTGCAAAGACTTAGTAAATGTCGTCGGGTTCATAATACCAGCAGCTGTACATGTTTTGCTCATCGTTGAATACTGACTTTGGTTAGTTTTGGAAGTTAAACCATGGGAGATGAGGTTTACAAAGACAATGGTGGCGAGACTGCACATGCTGCGGAGCGGTTGAGACTGGCTGGTGGCGTTCAGGGACGTAGAATATTTACCTTGTGAGAACACCGGTTTCTGTGTAGGGCGTGAGATGCATTTGGGACATGCGCAATGTTTAAGCTCACCGATGGTGGACGCAATAATCTTATTCACCAACGCCGTCGTTCTACGTATTGAAAATCAATTTAAATCCTTACAGGGACTCCGAAAACGTACTTTGCAAATTCTTTCTGTCGTGTCTGCAGCAAAATATGCACCAAGCGACCAGCGATACCGACGTCGACTCCGACGCTCAGCGAGCACGCAGCCAAGATGACCGTGTTCCAATGGGCGCTCATCGCGGTCCACGTCCTGTTGTTGCCCGTGCACACCGCAAGGGTTCCGGATGTAGCTACGAGGGATGTGGTGGCGAGGATGGCGGGGATGATACGGCCGCCTGCGAGCGCGTGTGGATGCGGTATATGAAGAAAAGCTGGGCTGGTGACACAACGTGAATAAGAGGGCGGAAATTCATTGCAAAAGAGCAAACTCACAGACACATGTAACGGTTGCGGTGAAGAAGATCACCGCAATAAATGAGGGGTGAACATTTTGCAGCCCGGAGACTCGGTTCCCGTAGTCTGTTATTGTGTAAAAGTAAGTCGACATGCCGATGGTGAGCGCGTGAGCCAGCTCTAGCGCCCTGCGCAGTATTGAGGCCAGGAAAAAATTGCGAACAAGGTATTACCATACAATGGCAACCTGCCCAGCGAATGGCTCAGCCGGCTCAAGAGGCACAAAAATGAGGATTCAGGAAACATACCCCCGATTTCAGCCAAGTGGAATCAGCCTTGAACCGGTTGTAGTATGTGTACGTCTGAGCAGTCGTTATTCCAAATAGCAGATATGACACTAGGACGCCGATTTGAAGAGCGCCTACAAAGCGCCGTTAGCATCGGCTATAACATCAACAGGAAGGTTAAGCGAGGCAGCGTACCAAGAGTATTATCGACAGCGGGCAAGGACGAAGAGGATTCGGACGCCATTTGTAGTTTGGTGGAACACTGGAGCGGGGAGCCCGAACGCGCGCTGCCTAAAAATGCAGCCAGTATAAATACTGCGGCAAGTGAGGTAACGTCCTGCGTTCATGGCTATGAACGCCGCCTACCCATCAGAAGATGGCGGCGGAGAGATCTTTTATGCAATGGAAATGTGAGCATGCAGATACCATCCTAGTGCTGCCGATGCTCCTAGTAGTGGCGCGCCCGGACACAAGTTGACGGTGAAGCGGGATGAAGACCGCGCTCTTTCTCTCTCGGCGACCAGACAGCTCCGCGTTGTTCAAGTCGAAAACGGCCAAGACTCGGGCGGTAGATGCCACCACTGGCAAAGCGCTTCGGAAAACACGGACTTGCACGCGCGACGACCGCAATCCACTCGCCTGCCGCCGCGGTGACGATAGCCGCGGAATGTCGAGCCAAGTTCCGAGCGAGTTCCAAGCAGGTTCAGCGGAGGTTGATGGATTTCTCGGTTTGTGAGTTCTCTTGCGAGAGCATCGTTAGCGCGGGCCTATCGCAACAGGAGGGCAGCGTCTGGACTACACATGTGAATAGGGCAGCATTGACTCCTGCGAACCGCCGAAGGTTGCGAGCTGACGGCGGGCGCTCGAGAAGCGGAGATTCGGGCAGGGATGGTGTTGGGTGGAGACAGAGACGAAATGATGGCATAACGCGCTACCGCGCTCTTTGAAAATGCCCGCTTTCTTCCTGCTCCCCACACGCAGCAGTTTCATCTCCCAGTCGCGGCTGAACAAAATCGCATTTGCCTCGCTTTCTTCGTCTTCTCAGTACAAATCGTTACACAACTCCCTACGTTCAATGGGAGTGGAGGATGCCGCTAGATTGATTGAATCCGCGGCTCTGTTGTGGATTTCTTCTAAGAAAACGAGGGCACAACAGCTTCACGCTGCACCCAGCGCGTAATTCAACATTGTCTTGCGAATCGAAGGGTCGTCAACATCAAGCCAGGAACACTGCGTCACCCTCATCGCCATTTCTCTAGCCCTTTGAGAATCGCCGACCTCCTTGAACGCGGCCGCAAGATCCAGCAGCGCGGCACAGTACTCCGGGAGCATCTGGAGACCCTCGGACTCGATCAAGTGCACCTCCGGTAGCGTGACTTTGAGCAGCTTTTGCGCACGGCGCTGACGCTGAGCAGGCCGCTCCCGGAATTGCTTCGACAGCTTTGCGCGTTCTTTGTCGAGGTGCGCGATAACTGCTCGACGTTCGTCGGACCCCGGATCGGTGCATGCCTGGCAGTCGCAGTAAAAGCCCCAGTCCGCCAGGGCTCGCTGCCTGACCGCCGTCGGAAGGAGCGGGTGAGCATAGGCGACCGTCAGCTCTTCGTCTTTTGCGACGTTTCGCAGCGCGAAGCTCCGCATGCTCCAAGTGTTTTCGAAGAAACCGGCGGCGCTGTTCGGAGAGCAGCTAGTAAAATCGTTAAAAGTCAGAAAAATCCCCATATTACGAGTGGAAGGCAAACCTGTGGTTAAAGCGTGCATACTGCTGGCAAAGTATGCGGTATTTCTCGTCCCCGAGCTCCGTTCCGGTGCTATTGGTGTTCATGGTCCCCGTAACGGCGTGGTTTCCGTCCCGGCGGTGACTGTTTTTAAGCGCCAGGAACATCCTGCGACGCTCCGACGCCATCCTGCCCAGCAGCACCGTCACAGCGTCGACCTCGGCCTGCACAAAAACACGCGCCTTGGCCGCGTCGTCCGCGAAACCGGGTACGATGTTCGGGATGTGTTTGGGAGTCACAGTGAGCGGCCGCTCGTCGAACAGGACCTCGCCCTGGTCGATGGGACGCGTGGCGAAGAGGCCTACGCCTCTGTCGCCGGCGCCGCATTCGCGCAGCGCGACGGACGGTCCGCGCGTCGGTCGCAGCGGTGGCTCGGGGAAGCCAGGTCGTTGTGCGAGTGATTCCAGGAGCTTCGGGAAGATGTAGCATTCGGTAGACTGCTCCCCCACGGCGGGACTCTCCGGGATGGTGCAGAAAATTGCTCCGTTGGGGTGCGGCGCGTATCCGTATTTTTGGACGCATTCGGGCATGGGGATGTCGTCGGTGAGCGCGTTGAGGATTCTTGCGGGTGCATCTTGGAAGAGGGAAGGAGAGGAGGTGGAAAACGAGCGGCAGAGAAGCAATGTTCGTCTGAGCATCAGCGTCGAGAGCAAGGTGGGTACTGTCAGCTGATCGCGGTGTTTTACGGTTTTTACATCGTGTTTCTTCCAAGTGGCCCAATAAACACTTACACATCCAAACCCCCTCCTGCGAAGCATTTTTTGCTCCGAAGAGAAAAATATACTAAGTACTCGGACTGCCACGAGCTGCGGGGGCCTTTTCAAACCACGTCTAAATCTAAAGCGCGATGCAGGGTCCCAAAAATTACATGAAACTGATGCACTTTCCCTCTTGGTCGCGCGCGGGGCGCGAGCACACCAGGAATGTGAGCAAGATCGAAAAGGAAACCAACATTCTGATGAGGGACCGGAGACGTGGAAGGAGGGTGTCGAGGAGCTCGGCGAAGGAGCCATAGTCAAGGATTCGGAATGCATCTCATCAATAATTTGGAGTCAAGAAATTTACTTATACGTAGCACAACTGAACCAACTCGCCGGAATCCGTTGTGAGAAGTACCATCCCACTAGTCTCGTCGAGCGCGACGCCGACGAGCGACTCCGCATCCACCGAGGTAGGGACCTCCAAATCATGCACCGACGTCGCCTTCTCGCTCTGCGTAAACTCTGCATGATATCGAATAAGCTTCAATCCAAACTGCGCATCAGGACGCTCGACGCCCACGATAACATTGAGCCCGCTGTTGTCTGTCCACACGAGGCCACGCATGTGGGCGAGAAACGGGCGCACCTCGAAGACGGCGGTGTCGCAGGGAAGGAAAGCCAGCGGAGATGCGTCGCCGTCGTCCGGTGCATATGTGAGTGGGCAGGGAAGAAAGGTGACCGCGAGGGTGGGCGTGAGGTCCGGAGCAAGGTCCAGACCTTGGTTCGACCGGATAAAGACTGCCGCGACGCCGTAGAATGGAGTGCCAGAAAACATCAGCGAAAACGGAAGTAGTCGTGCGCTGCCGTCGTAGCTGGTCGAGATTGGACAGTTCCAGGAATCGGATCGCTGCGAGCGCCCAGATTTCGCACTGTTGCGCGAAATATGTTGGAGATGGACGTGCTCGCCGGTTTCGGCCATGTTATAGAGGTGCCCTTCATATGATAGGCACTGTAAGACGTCGTCCTCAACAAGCTGCAACATGGATGAGTTAGGATTGCGGAAGACGGAGAGCGGTCGGCTCACGGGCATGTTGAATTCCATTGTGAAAATGGCGGCATCGGACAAGGACAATGGTGTCCAAGGAGAGCACAAAATGCACCTCAAAACTCTGTCATCGGCTCCAACAAGTGGCCTCAGGGAACTACATCCAACGATGCCCCGACCGAGAAACAATGTTTGGAGATCGTCCGCCTCGCTCGGTATCCGGGTTCGTGTGCACTCCATCCGAATCGCCTTCCTTTCTTTGTGGAAGATTGTTATAAGGTGAAGGTTTCCTAGGGTGCTGGTGGGCGTGAGTGTCTGGAGGGCGGTCAGCGCAAAAAAAAAAAAAACACCCACAAAGGAGGGAACTGTTTCTCGGTCAGAAGAGCAACCGTACAGACCCCTTGAGACTCGCAGGTCGACGAAGTGTCTAGCACGATATATCCCTCCGTCGATACCGCAGGAAGCGGATATGGAAGTCCGAGCGCTACGTCCCAGAGCACCACATCTGCGTTGGCGTCGTGAAGTTGGACCAAGAGGATGTCGGTACCCTGCACGATTAGGATGATTTCGAACGGCATGGGTAGCTGCACGACTACTAGTTGCTTCGTGATTCCGATGACCGGACGGCTCCAGTTCAACTCCCGCTTGAGTTGATGCATGGCGATCCCCTTGAGCGCCGGCGCGTCGTATTGCGGGTCAGACAAGTCCGCGTGCATAGGACAGGCTAGAGATGTGTAAAGACGCGCGATTTTGAGGACGGAGATCCAGAAGATGCGATTGTTTGTGAGGGCGTAGAGCGTTGAACATGTCTGCAAGCTTGAGGCGTTCGATACAAGAAGCGGCCCGGCGCACCCTCAAGAGCGAGATAACATCCTCGAGGCGCGGATATTTGACGATTTCGAGGATTATGTCCGGTGGAAGTTCTGCGAGAGTAAGAGGCATTCGAGATGGTGGTGGTTTGGAATCAAGCAAGGTTGACGCGGTCACACATGATAAGAAGTTTCAAGACAAGTAACCAGAAACCGAAGCTCTTTCACAAAAACGAATGAGTGCTAGGTTTTAAACAAGGGGACCAAACCCAATCTCGGTAAAGGCAATATACATTTTCCCTCGTACTTGATGAGCCAATCTACACCCAAAACATAGAAAGAGGTTCAAAATCAATCTCGTCTCCGACAACCACTTCAACCTCACCCATCGGGGCTCTCGTCGCCGTGTACGTCGCTTCCTCCTTGGTAATGATATTGAAATCCATCACCGTGACCCCAATGACGACGCGACGCAAGGTCGGGCATGCCTCGATGGTGTGTTGCGCGAGGAGTTCCATATCCGCCGGACGTTCGCTGACGTAGAGCTCGCCCGGTGCAAGTTGCCCACCACCCGCAGCTACTGGGGTGGTCGCGAAAGCGTCCACGTTGTCGCGTACAATGAGAGTGAATGTTTCGAGTCGTGTAAAGCGTTGAACGCTGCACTCTGGGGCGAGAACAGGCACTTCGGCCCAGTAGCCGCCCACGTCCGTCTTTGGATCGACAACGGCGAAGTGAAGGAGATTTGGGAGGTTTCTCGAGACATGGTTGACAGCCGTAGAAGCCGAGAAGAGCCCCCTGCCGTTGTAGACCTGAGAAACGAGGTTCAAGGTCGTCAAGGTGGAGGAATAGCGAAACAAGGGTTCGAGTTTCGCCTCTTCGAAGGTCACCTGAATACGTTCTAGGCGCCATTCCGGCTGAAGCTCGACAGCATGCCCATCGAAGGCGATAAGGTGCGGTAAATCCGGCATCTTCTCAGACTCGTATTCTTCGTCTGTCATCTCCTCCCGAAGCTGAATCATCGCGTCCGCGGACGGAAGTGAGTCTCCCAGGCCTCTTTTCGAAGCAGGGAAGGAAAGGAAACGGAGGGCAGGCAGATTCCTCAAAATTGTCATCAGATGGCCGGGCGAAAAGTACGTGTTGGTGAGGTGTGTGAGGGCGAATGTACACCCTTCGAGTAACCAGGAACCATTATTCCGAGCCATCTCCTCGGCAAGGATGCTGCGAATCTCGAGTTCCTTGAGATTGATGCAGCTCTGAATCGCATTGAGGAAACGAGTTGCATTGTCCGGTGGCAGCGAATCCATGTCCGGGAGTCCGATACACAGGGTATGGACGCGTTGGGCGAGGTGTGGGTGTTTTCGGATCGCCAAGCACCAGGAACGGAGCCGGCGGCTCGAGTATTCGAGGAGGTCGATCGAGTAGAACAGGACGTGCTGCGCGACGTCCAGGAACGGTCGAGACGTTTGGCAGAGGGCCACAAGAGTATCGGGTGACGCCTGCTCGCAGATGAGCATGAGGACCTCGTTTGGGGCGTCCTTGACGATGCAGCGGTTCTGGGACGCCATGTTGGCGGAGAGGGAAGTGGGAGGACGTGTCGACCGCAGCGCATTGTTGCCGCTCCCGTTGATGTCGGAATAGAAGGCCCGAATACTCTGGTGCGCAAACCGCTTGCTGCCTGGTCCACAGGTTCAAATTTTCGAACCGCGAACCTTTGTTCCCATGGTTGGCGCTGGTGATTCAATTTTTTCACAGTCTCTCCCCAGAAAACAAATCGTGCCTCTTTGGCGCCAAGCAAATTGGTTTTGTGCAATTTGCTCCAGTTGAGGACAGAAAAGAGTCGCGCTACTGTGCGATTTTTTGAGGAAGGCGAGTTGGTTTTTGGCATGATACTTGGATGAGAGCAAGTTGTAATCGGCCCGAGTTCACTGATGAACGTCAACCTCGCACCCGAGGGCAAGGTCATTCATGGAAAGTCTCTGAATAAAGAGACCTCGTGTAAATTCAAGTTAGAAAAGGGAACGGATGGTGGAAAGAACATAAGATGGCATTGCAAATTTTTTTTCTTTCTAAATTATGATATGGGATGGTGGCGGTGGATGCGGAATCGCTCGTCAGCGTTGTGCTTGATGAGACTAGCGGGATAGTACTTCTCAGAATGAATTCCGGCCAGCTAATCCAGTTGTGGCCCATGATTAAATGAAATCGGACAAAGGATTTGGATATTTCATTGATAGCAACCTCTCCTGTCCCGCCTCCTCTCCTCTGACGACCATCCTCTGAAACATTACCACCGATGACCCTGCAGAACTTTCGCTCCGGCTCGAGCGCTATCCCTTCCTCAAACTCGAACACGACCTCAAGTACAAGCTCATCAACACTACCCTCTGAGTTGCACAAACGAGCCGAACACCCGCGATTCTACTTTCCAGACGGGACCGTTGTGTTTAGGGTGCGCATCCGTTTTTCCCATTGTGAACCATCGCAATATCTAGGCCTACAACCGGGACGCAGGTAGAAAACACCCTCTACCGTATCCACCGCTACTTCTTCCAGCGGGACTCTCCCGTCTTCGCGGCGATGTTCAGCCTTCCGCAGCCGCAGATTGGTGGGCCGCACGAGGGCGCGCCGGAGCACCCTGAGAACCCGATCATACTCGAGGGTGTGCGGGCGATCGACTTTGACCGGTTTCTCGGTGTTTTATACCCTTTGTGCGCTCCTTGAACCCTGAAAACAAATAATACTAATGTCCACCCCGCAGAGACTTTGGGTCCCACGACTCGCGCTCCGCAGACGAATGGGCCTCGGTCCTCTCCCTCGCGACGCGTTGGGATTTCTCCTCCCTCCGCACCCTCGCCATAACGCAGCTCAACGCCCTCGTCTCCGCCCCGGCGGAACGCATCGCTCTCGCGCGCGAATACCACATCCCGGGCTGGCGCGCGCCCGCGTACGTCGCGCTCTGCACGCAGGCAGGGCCGCTCTCCATCGCCGAGGGCCGCCTGCTCGGGCTCGACGACATGGTGCGCGTCGCGCACGTCCGCGAGACGGTGCGATACCCGACGAATCTGAAGCACCATCACGATGCAATTGCGGCGTTGGTGAGGGACGTGTTTGGGCTATCTGCGAACGACGTTTAGAGTAGAGTAGAGCTATAGAGACTTTTTATTTGTGCGATTTTACAATTTTGAAGGCGCTAGGAATACAGAGGATCAAAGAAGATTGGTCGACATTTCTGTCCGCCCTGCAGTAGGCATAGAGATTACAGAACGAGGGTGAGCGGCGAGTTGGAGGTGGTGACCGTCACCACTCCCCGTTTCTTATTCTTTTCATCCCAGTAAACGACACCCTCCGCGGCGGTCTTGCGAATCATACGCGTCTCGACCTGCCGACTGCGCGCTTTGCAGTCTTCGTTCTTGGGGCACGCGGGGTCCCGTTCGCTCGAACCAAGGCGCTTCACGAGACTCGGCGAATTGGACGTTTTTACCGAGAATGAGCCCTCGTATGTCAGCGGCAGGCCGACCGTCGCGGGAGTGTTGGACGTGCGCGCCTGGAGGTCGAGTTTCGCGTCGAGCGGGAGCTCTTTGATGGTCACTGACAGTGCGCCGTTGGAGGTGCGCGCGGTGACAGGGAACGTGAGGTCTTTGGGCGTTGACGCGGACGGGGAGATGAGGTCAACCACGGCTGTGAGTTTGCCGTTGCTGGTGACCATCGTGAGCGGGGTTTTGTTGCTCGAGTCGGAGGTGACCGCGACTGAGA
The DNA here is from genome assembly GCA_014461125.1 of Mycena kentingensis (nom. inval.). Taxonomy (NCBI): domain Eukaryota; kingdom Fungi; phylum Basidiomycota; class Agaricomycetes; order Agaricales; family Mycenaceae; genus Mycena; species Mycena kentingensis (nom. inval.). The sequence continues at coordinate 34,541 of JACAZG010000021.1, read as the reverse complement.
CGTCGATAGCTCCGTTGCTGGTGCGCAACTCCAGAGGGCCTTTAGTTGCGTAGGTGCCCGAGATTCCACCATTGGATGAGCGGACGATAGCGGTAGTCGCCATCAGGTGCTAGACCTCGCGTTAGGCCAGATGCGGATGCGAGAGGAGGCCACGTACCCCAATCTGAACGCCGCCGTTCGAGGTCCTCAGCAAGGTCGTGTTTGCGACGAGGCTCTGCTCGCCGTTAGCCTACCGTAGCTGCAGAACGGAATAAACATACCGCAGCAGAGATCCGTCCATTCGAGCCCGTGAGCTCGAGCGAGTTGAAGCGAACAACATCCTGCAATCCTTCCACGACGCGCTGCGAAATATTGCTAACGTCGGTGAAGAGCGTGTTGATGAGCTTTTCGCCCTTGGAGTTTCGCGGAAGCGAGAGCTGGATCTCAAAGACGAGTCCACGGTTGCCGGGTCTGCGCCACCATTGCGGAGTCTACGGCGCTCGTTAGTCGGGTCCCAAAGCAGAATACAAGGACGCACAAAGATTCCAACGCCTGCCTCCCCGTCTTTACGCGTAATGAGGCACGCCTTCACGGTATCGCGCACAAAGGCCTGATCGTAGTGCACAACGACCTTGACCTCGACGTCGTCGCCGTCATGAGTGGCTATATCGAGATTGCCGGCCGAGAGGGCGCCCTTGGAGAGCAAAAGCAATGTCTCTGGAGGGAGGTCGAACTTGAAGTTTGTGTAGGCCGAGAATGGATGGGAGGAACGCCGGCTGCGCGGGCCGTCGGTCCAGCTAGGCACACACTCGGGCTCGTCGAGCTCGACGTCCGACGGTATGGGGTACTCTGTGCTGTATAACTGGGTGTCCCGAAGCTGTTCATTACTTTGGCGCGTCGAGGGGACGAAAACCGGCTACTCACCCGTCTGGAGCTGTAGAAACTTCCAAACAGCGCCGACGCGAGGAGCCATACTCCGAGCGCGACTATCAGTGTCTTGCAGAAGCGTTTTGCAGCAGATTGCCTCGGGCGCTGCGGATATGCGGACGGAGCGACAGGCTGGTAGCCTTGATACGACGCGATGGGTACTGGCGGTGGAGCTGCCACACGAGGCGCATACGCAGGCGGTGGCGCGGCACCGGACGCCTCACCCAGCAGCGGGGTCGTCGATTTCGGCGGCGTCTTTGGAGTGCTGTCGGTGACAATCATGGACGAGGGAGGGAAGGGGAGGCTACTGTGGAACACGGAGCCGTCAGAGTTTTATTCAAGTCTGGAGCCATCAACTGCGATCGTTGCCCCACATGCTCTCGAAACTGCGGTCAACTGCGCGTCGTACTCCGGCGGTACAGATTGACATTGTGCCTGACTGGTCGAGGCGCACCCAAGCTCGATAAACCACAGATTATCTGGGAGGCAATTGCGAAAGGTATCTGGCAAAGTACGCTAGAGGTAAGCCAAGCAGAGTACCAAAGATCCTAACGATAACACGGACTGCGGCGCGGTAAGAAGCCTAGCGTCAGTAGGAGATTCAGTACCACCGGCGTCCACAGTGTCCCCCGAAATCAGTCGTCGTCGAACGAGTTGGTGGTGTCGACGCGCAGTTCCATCCGTACCCCCATGGTATGCGATACCTCCATCCCCAGCTGCCGCATCTTGCCCGCCTGCTCATCTGTCAGAGACGTCCCTATAATGAGAGGACCACGAAACGTACCTGGATGCGTTCATTTTGAACCTTCCGCAGCTCCATGAGGTGCTCCCGACTCAAATCGAGGTCCTCGTCGCCGCGCTTCTTCCTGTGAGCCGAGCTGTGCGCTTTCATGTCGGCGCGCGGGTCGTACGTGTCTTCCGCGGGCGGGACGAGGTCGCCCCCGCGAAGGGCGTCCATTCGGCGGTTATACGACTGCATGTTGTAGTACTTCTCGTCGGGAAGAGTCGCTACAGGTCGGGTATGAGCCCCAGAGCGGCGAAAGGGTGCCGCGGACACTGACCAGTGTTGTAATCTTCCATGAACCGCGCAAACTCCTTGCGATTCTGGTCTTTGGATATCGTCTCCGGATTGACCTTGCGCTCCTCGACCAACCAGGTCTGGAACTCCTCCGTCTTGGTGAACATGCTAGAGAGGAAAGTAAGCTCAAGACGCGTCCATTGCGCACAAAACGCACTCGGCCTCGGTTATGATTCCGTACTTGCCCCACTGCGTCGCATTCTTAGCCTTCTTCTGTAGCGGCGCAGTTGGTCAAGGTTTCAAGGTCTATGGGCCGCGACACGACGCGCACCTTGTCCCGCTTCATCTCTTTCTTCGCGCGCTTCCTCTCCTTCCGCTCGCGTCGCTCCCGTTCTTCGCTCTTGCTCCGTTTCTCCTTGCGTTTGCGGCGCTTCCGCCGGTCGGAATCAATGGAAGATGAGGAGCTGGCGGACCGCGACCTAGATCTGCGACGCCGTCTATCGCCGGAGCGAGAGCGTGAACACGAGTGTCCTCGGTGTCGTTTGTCCTTGCTGCGACTTCTTCGCCTGCTGGACCTGTCCCTGTCGCGAGACCTAGACCGGGAAGCCGACAACCGCCGGCGTTTGGGACTGCGAGAGCGGCTCCTGCTTCGTCGTCGCGTGTCGCGGTGTCTGGACGTCGAGCGCTCCCTCGGCCGGTACTCTGCTTCCCTCTCGCGAGATCTAGAACGGGTGCTTGGTTGTCGTTGCATTGGTGGTGGACGTCTAAGCGCAAGTTGCTTTGGCCGTGACGGCCGGGATATAAACTTGCCGTGCCCGCTCATGTTCCCCGCTGTACTCTCCCTCATCCGCTGAAACCGCCGTCTGTACAACCATGATTCCTCGATACACGAACAAGCTCGTCGCTGAATGTTTCTATCCGCCCGTAGGTGCCCGCAAATCCTCTGTATGCAGAGAACTAATGCACCGTCAACAGTGTAGCAATACGTCCGTCTTGACGCGTCCTGGACCTTCCTTTCCTCATTAATCGACAGGAAAACTGAATACGGTGCTAAATTGCGTGCCTGTGGAGGATGCAGCGTCGCTGGGAAGGGCTTAGCGGTGTATTGCAGGTCTGTGTTTTCACTTATCGCCCGACACCCGTGGCTCATAACCTCCCAGCACGCAATGCCAGAAAGCCGACGTACGTTCTCAATGCTTCCTACGTCTCGAATAACCGGCTTGTAGTGGCCGCGACATAAACCAGATTGGTGCGTTCCCGACTTCCTTACACGCTTTCTCCCCGAGCTCAATCGCGTGCAGCCAACATAGACGCGAGGAGAAATCTGCAATGTCCGAAGCTGCCCGCAAGACGATCGACGATATGGTAGTCTGGGACAGAAAACATCGCGCTAAGTTGATATCTGCCGCGATTTCTGCGCTTGACCTCTGCCACTATCCCGAGAACGCCGACGAGTACAGTGCGTGGTTGGTGTAATGCCGCTCTTCGTTACCTCATCTCGTTGTAGCATTTATGGTCGCGCTCAAGGAGACGCCTGGGGCAAAACATCGGTTTACGATTGCGTTTGCCAAGGCGCTCTCTTTCGATGACTACGAGTCGCTCTACGGCGGCACTGAGAAGGCGGGAGACCCTAGGAACGACCAGCGCATTGGACAGGAGCGCGCGAAGGAGAAGGGAGGACCGGCCGCAATCTCCTTCCAAATCGTCGAGCTGGCAATCCATGATGGATGTTCGTACTTTCCTCATATTGTGCTACGCGGAAGGCCCAATTTCTTGAACTGCAGGTCGCAATACCTTCCAGACACCGATGCTGCCGAGAGAGATGCATGGCTACCGCACTGCCGGATTTCGTACAACCAACTGGGAAGAAGTCCTTTTGTCGAGTTGCGCTTTTCCGCCAAGACCCGTACCTCGTAATCTAAGTACGCCCTCCCTCGGCGTCCACATAAAGTGGCTAATTTATCGGCTCAGGCTCACATCCCCGGGACAAAGTGAACTTGGGAGCGCTCAAAGCATGGCGGGATATGCATCAAGAAGACATATGCATTGCAGGCAAGTCCAAGTCTTTGTGCCTGAATCCCGCTCTAACCGGCTCGACTATACTAGCGATTGAGGCGCTTGCGCTTGCGGACGATATGGAAACAGGCCGAGAACACTTTTTGCTCATGTACCTCCGCTGGACAGGCCTGCCGATCGCGGCACACGCCGTTCACGTCGTCAACGCGTTCGTTTACCACGTTGAAGTAGCCGATGCTATGGTTCGTACGCGTATACGCAAGACGACGTTTGCTGATCGCGGCAGCTCCCCTCGGACGTGCTCGCGTCGGTGAAGTCCATTGTCAACGGGCGTCCCGCAAGCGACCCTCGTGGCGCTGCAGACCCTGCGGTGTAGGATTTTTCGACTGCATGCTCATTGACGAGTTCTGATGTTTTGTAGCTGCGTTATCTGCCAGATGATCGATCCAGTCGACACGGTGAAAGCACGTTCTTTCACGGTCCCCGTACGGCCCACGGAGGCGCAGCTCAGGCGCGCGCGGGGGCGATACGGCTGGCTAGATCGTCTCATTGAAAACCTCGGTGCGGGCGACGTGCGGCCGAACCTCGTTGGCTTGGAAGACGGGCTGGAGAGTCTATTTCTGTAGCTTGTCGTGGTCAGTTCCCCTCCTTCGTCTCCAACCACTTAATATTGAACACGCACCCGCATAAGCTTCCTTCCATTGGGCGACTAAACGCAACTAGCACCCTCGTTCTTTCCCGAAGCCCCGTGTAGTGGTGTATGTCTGCTGTCTTCTTGGCGGTCCAATCCAATTTCGCTTGCTACCTGTCTCGCGCGCGGTACGAAGCTCAATGTATGGTGCAGTTCATCTAGTCGCTGTAACATTTGTATAGCGTGGGAATGATGGCCAAATTGCCCTGGCCAAAATTTTTGGTTGTATGAGGTGGTGTGTGACCATATGTGACCAGCTTCTCACAACTGGATGGCCAAATCCAGCCAAACTCTCATATTGATGAGGCCTTTAACTCAGCCAGATTTGGATATTTTGGTTATCCCTCTAGCCAAAATGCTCAGATTGGGGTTCTGCACATTTTGGCTAAACAGATTTTTGATCTGATGGGCCAATAAATCGTTCCCACACTATACAAATGTTACAGCGACTAGATGAACTGCACCATAGCAAGCTGCTTGAGAACCAAAACTCCGCCTGTCGGAGGGAGCTAGCTTACCGTACGCGCCGAGCGGCGAATTTGGCTCGACTCGGTTGTCGAATTTCCAAGCGTTGCAAAACTCTCTCACTGCGCGCGACAGACGAATCATCTCTCGACGTCCGTTTTGCCTCCGTTTCCCAGAAGTTGGCAGAAGATGTTATCTTGCCTTTTATATCCGCAGCCCCGCGTGGGCTTCGCGCACAGACGCCCACCGTCCCGCATGATGAATCTCTACATTTGTCCCAGTGGCGGACAGCTGCATACCGAACTGCACTTACCTAGCTCTGTGGGTCACTTCGTACCCAGATTGCATTGATTTTTCTACGCTGCTACTGTCTCGGAAACCTTAATGAGAACGAGGGTGGAGCGAATAAAATTGCCGGCGGGGGTAGCAGCTAATGATATGGAGTCCCGAGCGCTCCGTTAGTGTTTCTATGAGCCCTGTTCGCGCGCGTCCCTGAAGGATATCATTCGACTGGCGAAGCGTTAAATTGATCTGTGCCGTCCCCTTCCTTCGCGAACTCAATGCGCTGCGTTCCTTTATAAAGCTCGACAAGCATTGCCGTTAGGTCGGTCGTTACGCGTGCCCTGCTTGCCCAGCTCCACCACCACTCATGCCAGAGCCCGTCCCAATCCTGCGCCTCCCCAAGGACCTCTATGAGGAACTGGGTGCGTCAATCCGGGGAGACCTTCATCTGCGCGACGAAACAGAGTACGTATTGGTGTGCTGTAGCGTGTGTGGTGACCAAACTGCCGCAGATTTGTCGAATATTCCAGCATCTTCAATGGGAATGTCGTCTGCAGCGCTCGTGCCGTGACGGTCCCTCTCGATGCGGAGGATGTGTCCAAGTAGGTCGCGTGTCCCCTTGTCACCAAGATCGTGAACTCGGGCCAGAATCATCTTGTTCTGCTCGAAGCACTCGCTGTCTCCGAGGTAGGTGCTCCCTGGGCTCTGCGAGCTCTTGCTGAGGCGCAACCAGTATCAAAGCTGGAGGCTATGGTACTGCAGGTTGGAGTATTGGAGGTTGGTATCAGCATTCACCCAAACGCGTCGCAGAGTTCACCACGACCGACCAGGCGACATTATTATCGACCTCTCCAAGCTCGTCGACATCCACATCGAGGTCCCCTCCACGTTTGACGCGTTTCCAGCTGCTTATTTGACCAGGCTCCGCATGAAGATGGCAGTTACACCCCTCTGCGTGCGCAAGATGCCGCAAACAAGCTGAAGGACAGCGGGCCGTCTGGGAAGCGTCGTCGCGAAGAGGACTCTGCGCTGCGCTTCTACGACTCGGCTTCGGAGGCTGTCGCCGATTTCCTGCGCGGTCCGTATCACCCTGGCTGGGATCGTCCGCAGACGGTTCGCCGACGCGTCGACGACCCTCCGCTTGACGAACTGCGCCACCGTCACCTCTCCATGTCGTCGGAATCGGACTCCAACTCGGAGGAATCGGGAAACCCCACTCAAGCTTCTACTGCAGTTACTTCGCCAGCTCGATCGCCTCCGCCATCGGGCTCCGTCCCAAGCCCTCGTCCCGTTACCGCCGGTGGCGATCCCTTTGGCTACCTCGACTCTTCCGAACAAGCTGCCCCAGCCCCTTCGGTCCTCCAAGTCGTCAACCCCCAGCGCCATCCCGACCCGTGGGCGCCGCGCTCCGGACGTGTAATCACAAACTCGAACCTCCCTCCAGTTCCACTTAATCTAGCGTCGGAAGCGCAGCCGATCTACCCTCATGCCTATGTAACTTTCGGCGCTGGCATGCGTCAGAAAGAAATCGACGTCTACACGGCTAAGCACCAGCTGGGAGCGCGATCTCTCTCGGGGTCCAACGTCACGGTTCCCTACCATGTCCCCTTCTCCGCGCACCCGGTCGGCTCTGGGGTCATGCTTCTCGGAGGCTTCGGGTTCATGAGCCGCCTTCGTGGATTGAGCATTGATAGCCTCGTCGAGGTAGGTCGTCAGTACGTTTCTACTGCGGCGCTACATGTTTATTTAGGTCGAGATGGTCCTTGCTGACGGACGGATCGTAATCGTCAACAAGGACGAGCATCCTGGTACGCTATCGTACATAATGCTCAGTCCTTTACTCAAACGCCTCGCAGATCTCTGGTGGGGCTTGCGAGGCGCTGGCTCCGCCCTCGGAGTCATCACCCGGTACAAAGCCAAGGCGTTCCCGGTCCCGTACGTACTAGTCCGCGTACCTCCGAGTTCCTAATATTCCATCTGCTATAGAGTCGTATTCGCAGGCAACTTACTCTAGTGCGCCATTTTACCGTCCTTTGTGCGCGATATGATCCCTGACGAAGGCAATCTACAGTCGCTTCGATTGCGCCACAGCGCCTTCCCTCATCAAACACTTCCGCGATTGCGTCAAGGGCGCGCCGCGGGAGCTCTACGCGAACGTTCTGCTCACCGCCGGGCCCGAGGGGAAGGACTCGCTTATTGTGGTCCAGATGTGTTATATCGGTCCTAAGGGCAAGTCCTCCGCGCATCTGGTAGGCACCAACTAACCGCCCGAATAGAAAAAGGACAAGAGTACCTCCTTGCGATATCCTCTTGGGACGGCGAAAAGTGTCTGCTCAACGAGGTCAACGAGAAGAGCTTTCTGCACCAGCAAGACAGCGTCGCGCAAGTCCTTCGCGGAAAACGTTCGTCCGTTTCTCCCTGCACCAAAAATTGATATAAACCCTTTGTTGTCCAGCTGGCCGCCAATGGTTCATCCGCTCAGCCCTAATCTCGTCCCTTCCCGACGAAATAATCAACCAAACTGTGCTTCAATTCGCCGACACGCCCGTTGGATGCAGTTCGTCCTTTCGTTTTGCTCTTGCCATGAGAATGTAGCTCAGCGCGTTGTTTGCAGCCTGGCTATTTGAGCTCGCAGGCGGCGCGATCCCGGACTACGAAGACACCTGCGTCCCCAAATCGCAGCGCGAGGCATCGTTCACCATTGCGGCGCTGCACCAGTGGGAGATGACCATCGACGACGACCGCTGCATCGACTCGGCCGAGGAGGCGCGTATCATGATCATCTACCCTACTCTGCCAACGACTAATTTGCTCCTCAGTGGATCCGAGACTCGCTCAAATCCGTACAATGCGGTGGTCCCTTCCCGAGCGTGCGTGCATCCTCGGATTCGCTCACTCGTCCTTGACCCGTTACACGATTTAGTTCCTCGGACGCCACGAACCCGCCGCCCGCGTCATCAAGTGCTACGGCACCAACTGGCCGCGCCTCGTTGACCTCAAGCAGAAATACGACCCCAAGAACATTTTCCGCAACTCCCTCTGGCCGCTTGGTGCAGATGGCGAACCGGTGGATCCGAGGACGCATGAGCCACCGACCCCGCATCATCTCAAGTTTGGGCACTAGGGAAAGGACCCGTGTGGTAGGCTCGGGGTCGTCGAGGGACGGAACTGGGAATGGTCCTATCTGTACATCGTGATCTAGTCTAGTCCTCCCCACTACACCAGTGGTTCAGTGCAAGTACGCTACTTTGTTTGCATCTTGTCGTTGCTTGTATACCACGCGCGTTCGTCCAAAGGAAACCATGCTCTATATCTATAAAGATAACATATACCGCATCCTCTACCTCAAGAACAACAAATAGACCAAAACCCCCAAGACAACCACCAGCCCACTCCCAATCATGCCACCGAAATCGCCCCAAAGGTCATTCAACTCAAACATCGCGTCCGGGCGCGGCGTAACCTCCACGCGAACCTTGTACCTCCGCCCGGGCGAGTTGTCCTTGGGCACGATGAACAGCGTCTGCCGCGCTTCCTCGTACAGACACCTGTCCTCCGTCGAGAGCCCGTGCACATGGACCGTGCGGCCATGCGTTAGGCGCGCGGGGGATGTATATCTCCGTCTCGAAAGCCGTCAGCGGGGGGTGGGACGACGTGGGTGGAGTAGCAACGGATGTGCTTGTCGTAGCCGTGGACGCCTTCCCCTCAGTCGGCACAACCCACTCAAACTCGCACCATCCCTCCGTCATCTCGTACTCAAACCGCAACGGTATTCCCGCCGTCTTTGCAGGATACGGCCGCACCACTGCGTCAAGAATCCTCCCGCCCTGGTCCAGGGTCGGCGCGTCCTGGTCAAAGTAGAGCAACGACGCCGGTAACGCGCGGCGTTTACTGAACCACGAAAAGTTTTCGCCGTTCCAAAAGTCGCCATTCCTGTCGTCGTTGAAGGGGTTGTAGTTCCATAATCTTGCGCGATGGTTAACTCGGGAGAAGAGCAAAGGGATGGCGGCGTACGTGTAACCAACGAGAGACCGTTCCAGACCTGTTAGCATAGCGTCCATCATGCGCGCTTGCCAACCAAAGTTGTCCGAACTAAAAGCTTCGCCTTTGCTATAGGCCGCTATAAGCAAGCGATTTCAAGCTCAGGTAGGGCGGGCCTACTTCATGTCCATCGGGATACCACACTCGCCAATAATCACCGGCGTCTCTCCGAGGGCCTTGTATCCGCCCTCAACAACGTTGCGCAGTTGGAGGGAAAAGTTGTCCCGAGCCCCGTGCTGCCCCCCAGTAGAGTGCCTTGAGCGGAAACATGCCCTACACGACTTTAGTGGCGGATGGGTCAATTGACGTTGTGACTTACTCGAGAGAGACCTTGTACGTTGACTGTGAAGTCCCCAAACGCCTTTTGAAACAGCGCGTTGAGATCGTACCTGCAGGGTGTCAGCAACGAGTATAAAATGTAAAGAAAAAAAAGGCACCAATGTGGAGCATAAACCATATTCGGAGGACGACGTTCTGGTGTCCAGGAAGCGGGGCAAAACTATTCTCATGAGCGGGCTTTTGGCAGTAAGAATACAAGCACCGACTTCATTCGGAATAGCCTCCACAAAAGCGATCTTCTCTGCGGCTGACGGCCCACGCACGCGTTGCATCCACTTGTGCACAAACGGATAGTAAAAGTCGCTATACCAATCGACCTGGGCGGGATCTTGAGCCACCAAAATCAAAAACACTTGAGAGACGTGTACCTTTTGGCCCGTTAGCGGATTCTGCGTAAAGTAGTCCTCCCGCAAGACTACGCCCGCGTTCTTCTTCTCGTCCCATCCCCAGACGCCGTGGACGGCCCAAAGACATTCGCCGTTGGTAGGACCGTCGTCCCGCCATGCTTTGCGCCCCTCCGGGTTAAGAACACCTTCCCCGTTCTTGCTGGTTGGCATAGGGAAGGATCGCGTCCAGCGCGAGACCGTGGTCGGGTGTCCGGCGCCGAGTTGGAAGGATTGGAACGCGGAGGCTGCGAAATCTGTGAGAGACAACAACATTTTGAGCTGCGGCAGCGTACGGATGTAGGAAAGATGCAAGTCGGTGTTGTAGTCAAACTTGTGCAGAGACTCGAGCTCGATGTAGCCTCGATGCGGCTCATTCATCATCTTTCCGATTCTGAGAATTGACGCAGCGAACGCAAACTGCGAACGTACCTCAAACCCAAGAACGGCCGGCAAGTCGCTTACAGCTTTGGCCAGCTCCGCCGACATGTCTAGATACGCGTTCTGGAGAAAGTGCTGCACAGGGACGCCGTCGACGAGCAACTTTGGGGCAAACGCGTCGCCGGCCCAGAAACACGTCCTTCATTCGTCAGCATTGTGTTGGGACAGCCAGCGCACGTACGCCATCGTCGCAGCCGCGAGCTTCTGGTAGCCACACGGCCAGAGACCCCGCTCCGCCTCGACATGTCCCCCGCCTTTGACGCCGAGTAACCAAGCCGCGCCCGACTCCTCTAACCCATGCAAGTCGAACCCGACCGCCTCCAGCGTCCACGCGGGCGCGCCGGACCCGCCAGAGTACCGCGACCACACGTCCTGGTGTATCGATACAAAGCACGCGATGCCGTATTCCGGAAAGAGCGCGATGAGGGCGCGGATGTAGGCGAGGTACTCTCGGTCGTATATTCCGCTGCGGAGCCTCTGTCAGCGTGTGGTGTAGATATGGAATGGACGAGCGTACGGGCCAGCATGCTCTATTGCTTCCCAGGTAACGAGGAATCTCACTGGACGCGTTAAGTGAGCTTCAACCGCAGCACAAGAACGCACCAAATGTCATCCCCCACCTCCTCAGCCTAGCCAAATGCTCTGGCGCGTCCTCCAGCGGGAAGGGCCGCCCGACGAACGTAACCGACTCGTGGCCGTCGGGGAACGTCGCATTGTCGTCGTTGGTCGGACTGCGCAGCAGCAGAATCAGAACCGTGGCGGAGAAGGAAGCCCGGCCACGCACGTCTTGCACGACCCACCCAAATTCACGCCTCGTAGCCCGCACACGCGTCCATACGCGTCGAGAAAGTGTCTCCCGTGCGTGCGCAGCGGTCCGCCGGTCGCTGCGCGAGACCAATCGTGCGCGTAGGTCGAGGCACTCCCAGGTGAGTATTTCTGGTCGGTCGAGGGATGCGAGGGACCCGCGTGGACAAACACGAACGAGTCGGAGGTCGAGGACACCGACATGGACGTCGGGAACAAGACGTGTTTTGATGCGGACATTTTTGCAGGGATTCGTTCTACATCTACTGGTATGTAGGTCAAGACTCGGTTGGATATACGGTACAGATGTGCAAGCGCAAAACAAAGAAACCAAAGAGAAAGCCGCGAAAAGAAATTAGTACGTGATTACAACACAACAAGGCTTGGTGAGATGAGATCCAAGAGAAATACAAACGCTAGTCCGCAGCAAGCGGTGCAAGAAAGCTCGCCAACGCCCACCCAATCTCGTTCGCAGAGTCGCGACAGAGCAACAGACAGTCCTCCCCGTCGTCAACGTACAACGGCAGTCGCGGATGGGTACTTGGGTGTCCCGCCTCATGCAGGACCCCGAGGATCGCGTGTTCCTCCAGCGCAAAGAACGGGAAGCCGAAATATGACACCGCCGAGGGCGGCGTACAGGGATGAACAACCCGACAAGAATATTGCAACGGCGCGGCAAGCCATGTTGAGCGCCGCGCCTTGAAATCTTCATCTCCGACCCCACCGTTGGCCGGCGGGGACGGAGACGACGTCCGCGAGCGGGCACGCGCATACGGAGTCGGCAGTTGAGGCGATGGTCGTGGAGAGTTGAATGGGAAGTAAGACGCGTCGTCCGACGTCGTCCGTCCGCGAGATTGAGGTCTCGAAGGCGTTCTGACCCCATTCGCATCTGCGAGATCACTCGGGCGACGCACAACGCCCTTTTCTGCTCGCTTGGATGAGCCCGAGGACTTTTTGTCGCGATATCCGTACCCTCCGCCCTCCAACAACGCCATCCTTGCCATCGCCGCGTCCGGACTTGATGGTGATTTTGGACCCAATGAGCTCTTCTTCTTCTCCTCTTTCCGCCTCGCCTTCTCCCTCTCCTCCGCCTCTTTGATCTCCTTCTTGCGCTCCTTCTCTCTTGCCTTCTCCCTCGCCTTCTCCTCCTCCCTGTCGAGATCCCGCACCTTCTTGGGCGGAGGTACCATCATCCCATAATCGCCCCACCCAATCTCGGTAATCGCAGCCCCAAATTCCTCCCCTCCATCCCGCATCGTCTTGGTCGTCCGCGAAGTCGGCGTCGGGCTCTTACTCCGCTTCGGAGGCTTTCCGTTCGAAGCCGACGCCTTGACCGTCCCATTAGGCCGCGCAGGGCTCTTGCCCCGAGGCGCGTTCCATCCCGGGAAGCCGCCCCAGCCCGTCCCATTATTCGTCGCATCACTCGCGCCCCTTGGCCGCCCGGGCGTCGTCGGCGTAAGCGCATACGGCCCACTAACCTGCGACGGCGACAATCCCCCATTCAGAAACGCCCCAGCCGCCGTCCCCGACGCGGCAGGCGCACTCCTCCGATTATTCGGGTTCCCCGGCTCCAACGCCGACAAGACATTCGCCACATTGACCACTGACGCTTGGGTACTGCTCCCGCTATGCATACTTGCCGAACTGGAGCTCTTGCGCTCATAGTGCGGTGATGCGCCAGAGATTGGGCTATCGAACAGGGTGTTGCTGCTGCTGCTCGTCGCGGTGGTGCTATCCCGTTGTGCCGGCCCAAGGTTCGTGTTGATCGGTTCGGCAAGGGCGTAGGCGCGCGCGTACGCCTCTGCGGGCGTCATCACGTTCGGAGGCGGCGATAACGGGGTGTTAACGGGGACGGAGAACGTTTGAGATACCGAGGCCGAGAGAGTTTGGGATAGCGATGAGGGCAGGGCTTGGCAGATCTTGAGTGTTTGGATGCCTTGGTCGACGTCGTTCCATCGCGAGCGCCACACGGCCACAGTTTCTTCCCCGCCCCCGTTGCGTTCGCCTTCGACGCGAAGCATATCCCAAAGCCCTGCCCATATCTCCCGCGCATCGAAGAAGAATGCGGCCTGGACGGCCGCAAGACGGCGAACCAGGGCCGCTAAGCCGCGATGGAGGAGGGAGAGGTACGACGGCAACTCGGCCGCTAACTGCGTCCGCAACGCCAGGTACCGCGCCGACGCTTCCATCAAGGCCTGTGGTGGCCTATTCTTGGATGAAACAGGCATTGTAAGGAGGTGGTGGTGCAGCGGAGCGTGCTCGTTCATACTAGCGAGGAGTTGCCGAGGTTGAGCAGCGGTTGCTAGCAAACGGGCGAGCGGGGCAAGGAGGTCGGAACCAATCTTGGGGAGAAGCGCGGCGGCGACGGGGAGGAGGCCCTCGGTCAAGGTAGTAATGAAGGCATCGAACGCCTCGGAGCGGACGGTCGATGAAAGACCGATCGCGGCGGCGAAGGCGCGTGCCCAGGTTAGCAATCCATGGGTCGACGTCTCCGCAGCGCGAGCCCATTCTTGGGCGGCTCGGGACAACTGCTGTGCAAACACGTCTATGCGCGCGAGCTCGGAGGCCATGCGGTCTACGCGCGCCGCGTCAGAATTGACATCGGCTGGCGCGCGGAAGGACTTTATGCGGAGGACGGTGGGCGGCTTCTTGGGGGCAGAAAGGACCTCTTTAACGACCTCGACCCGTCTGCGGCCTTCATTGACGGCATGAGCAACCTCCTCGATTGCCGTACGTGCGGACACGAGATGGGGGCGATCCGGGTGAGTTTGGGCTGTCGCGTCGATGATGGCGCCGAGAAGTAGCGAGTACTTCAAGAGCCTCTGGATGGGTTTAATGAGAAGGGAGGCTAGATCCCAGGCGTGCGAGAGGGAAGAAGCGAGGTCGCGCGTCTTGGTATGATAGGCTGCGAGCTCCGGGCTCGACGGGAGGGCATTGAGATGGGCGAGGGCAGTGGGATGTCGGGTAATGTACTGCTTGTACGGACCCTCGACTTCGGGAGCGTATCGCAGAAACAGCTCTCCGATACGGTCGTCAGTCGCATCGGACCTTTCGAGCGCGCTGCCCATCGTACGTTCCAGAGCCTCACAGAAGGCGTCCGATAATTCCGCTAGCTCAGCGATGTTGCCAAAAATTATCTTGATGTCCTCTGCGTTCATTGGGCCTTGCGCTGGACTCGAGGGTCAGCTGGGTCGTGGAGGGTGGCATAGGACGCACCAAGAGGGATATGGACCTCGAGGATGAGGAGTGAGGTCGGACGCATATGCTCGTTCGCTCGAGAGGAGCTCATGGAGGGCGTGCTGTCGCTTGGAAAGGGCAGGTTCTGGCGGGGGCGGTGGGTCGATGAGCTGGTCGATGGTGGGGGCCGGCGGTGGGCGCAGCGGCGAGCGCGGAGGCGGAGGAGGAGCTTCCATGTGGTCAAGGTGCAAGCCGACGCTCATCCAAAATTGATGGCGATAAACCCAAGTAATTGCTGGCCACCTACTCCCGAACTCGCAACTATCAAGAAAGCCCGCTGCCGCGACGGACGCAACTCTACAGAGCCAAAGTACAGAGCCAACTCGTCGTATTTCTCAGCTTGCGTTCGAGCAGCTAAGAATTAGTACAGAGCCGCGCCAGAGAGATCCAAATTAACTACTCTATGTATGAACCATGCGAGTCGCGACATCGGTGAGCTACCATCTCACAGCTGACCACCCGTAGTAAAAGATCTGCGGCAGCTGCCCTCAATTGACCGGAAGGCGACGCTCGGCGTCTGCACTTAGGCCGTATTTCCGGAGTGCCCCATCGGGATCCCGTGCAGTTCATTTTCTCCCGCGGAACGCAAGTTACAGCAAACCACAACAATGGCCACAACCGTGAAAGAATGCGTCTCTGCAGACGGGACAATCGTCTATTCCGAGGGGTCAGGTAACCCGGAGAACCCGGGTGTGGTCTTTGTCCACGGGTTCGCACTCAGCGGAATCGTATTCGACCATTTATTCTGCGACAATCGTTTGCTCGACAAGCTGTACCTGGTGCGCAGATACAGTATATTGACTGGCAGCTGAAACTCCTAGGTTCGGTATGATGTGCGGGGACACGGGCGCAGCGGCAAACCAGTAGAACCCGCAGCATACAGTTCGGCGCTCTACGCCGCCGACTTTGCCGCCGTCGTCCAAGCATTCTCTCTCGTTAAGCCAGTCTACGTCGGGTGGTGAGCATTTCCCGACCGATCCAAACAACAAAGAAACCCGTCCCAGGAGTGCAGCAGCCCCCCGCCATCAGCGACATCTGCGCCCACATCTCCCCGCTCCCCATCAGCGGCGCCATCGCCCTCTCCGGCGCCCTCGTCCCCGAAACTGCATCAAAAAACCCTCCGCCCGCTCCTCGAGAGCCTCATCCCCAAATTCCTCTCTAGCGACGACGCGCCCGCCGCCCGCGCCGAATTCATCAACGCCATCTTCGCATCGCCGCCCACCGTCCCAGACGCCGTCAAGGCCGCCTGGATCCGCGCCACCGCCGCGCACCCACCCGAATGCACCCGCGCCCTCCTCACAGGCCACGACCCCGCCGAAAGCCAGCCCGCCCTCGAGCGGTGTGCCCGTGCGGGGCTCCCGATTATGATGCTCAACGGCACTTCAGACCGCATCCAGGACGGTGCCGTCGGCGTCGAGGAGGCGCGCAAGCTGGGATGTTTTGTTGATTTTACGGACGCGCGGGTTGAGGGCGGGAGCCGTGCGCTGTTTTACGACAATCTGGACGAGGTCGTGGGATGGATTTTGCCGTTTTGCGAGCGGGTGCTGGTGCAAGGATAGAACAAAGGGGTGTCGCTATAGGTAAGGAAAACCGCGGGCTTGGTTCATGGCTACACTTCGCTAATCAGACGCACGTAGAATAATCTCTTGTGGTAAATGCATTGAACTTGTGGCGATAGATGCGTGAGTGTGACACAATCAGTTGCAGCCGCACCTTGCTTTCGACTCTCATGTTCTACGGTCCCTTGATCACTTTGCTCATTTTCGTCTCCTTGACGCGCCCGATGGACATGCCAGCACTTTCAACTGTAACACGGTGGCCGAGGACACAACTTCATCATTCTGGTTCAGTTCACTGCCCGGCTTACGCAGAACCCGAGTCAGGCCTTTTTTTTTTTTTTTTTTTTTTTTTTACAACACTAGACTCAACCCCCCAATCTATGCACATACATTTGGAACCACTCTTCCGTATTGATAAAACAAAGGTGAACCTTGATTAGCAGGCAGCAGCCGCAGACATGCCGCCGAAGGTGTTTATCTTTGGCCAGGCAAACATTGCAGCACTGGGTCAGAGAAGGTCATCCGTGGACGGCCCAAGCATTTATTATTTGTAGGTCATAGAACTAGAAATCCATACCAGTTCCTAGAAATCCATACCATTTCCGACTAACAAGACTTCCACTGTATTTTTATGAGGGACCCATCTGGTGTCATTTCTTTAGTAAATGGGACACTAAAATTATGAATGAAACATTTGCACACAGCCATTGAGTTGACCGCATAGGCTGACAAATCTGTTTTGATGAACTGGTCCATCCACTTGGCTCATTACTTCTAGTATGACTGCTTTGTGGCACTGCATACACAGCTATGGATTACAAGATAGCCGTCACAAAATGCTGACATAGTTGACATAGAAAAGAATTGAAAATAGATTCGTGTTTATTGAAGTGTCACAGATCAACCCCCATGGGCGGCTATCAAAAGTTGAAACACAGCAATCGTCCCCACTTGGTGTGCCGGTAACCACCCTTGTTTCAGGTGCCGCAAACTTTGTCAGTTGTGGGACCTACCGCTCCCCCAATGCTCACAAAAATGTTATGGAGACGCTTCCAGGAAAAGCGGCGACACACTGGCAATTACCATGATATCCCATGGCCGAAATATCCCCTTGAACCGACATTCTCAGCAATATTAACTATCTCGGCTTGTAAAACTTGAGTAATATCTTGTCACCCATCGTCGAACCGGACGCTTCTGGTCGCAACAGCGGCTCTTCCATCACCAAAAGTGCGGGGTCCATCCAAGGACTTGATATTTACCAAGGGCATATAAGGTGTATCCCAGGCCATATATCTTCATCCAAGGGACATTGAAGGAGCCTGGACTCATCCAAGGGCCTTCCAAGGGCTACCTTCACCATCCAAGGCACAATTAAGCTTTTCCATTGGACCATCCAAGGGTCTTGCATGCACCAAGTAGGGCCCTGGCTTTCCCCATAAGGCTATTCAAGGGCAATGGGCTCCAACCAAGTAGGTTTCAGCCCTGGTTGAAGCTCCAGGGTGGCCTGATAGCTTTTCACCTCTGGTCTCTGAAGGAACAAAGAGATCAATTCAAGAAATTTCCAAGTCTGGCTTGCTTTTGGATGAAGAAATGATTGTTTTGAAGTGGAGATAGATAATAAAGAAATTGCCCAATTGCAAATGGCAGTGTGGTATATTGCACCAATGTTGAAGTGTCACCAGTCCTCTGTAGCTCAGTTGGTTATGAGGCATGTTCTCTTGTTTGCCTTCTCCATGAGGTCGCTGGTTCAAACCGGGCTGGTGCACATTTCCGCCGTTGGGTGGGAGTGTGTACCAGGGTGTTTTACCGCACCTTCTCTTTCAATCACTGGTAGGTTTCCCTTACATGCCCCTTGGATGGCTGCCCGAGCCTTGGATGGACCTCAAGGTCCTTGGATGGTTCCAAATACCTTGGCACCCATCCATGGCCCTTAGATGTGGCTTCAAAAAACGGACTGTGCCTTATATGGAGTATCCAAGGGCATATTGACCATCCAAGGGCTGCCCAGCCATCCAAGCTCCCTTGTAAGCAACTTGAATGGATTGCGCAGGTTTGGTGATGCTCGGTCGGTTCTAACGCCCGATTCGCGGCTCTTCGCATCTCCCTCCACAGCCCTCTTGTACTGGCATGCTGCCCCCCGCATTCGCCATCCCGGGATCCTTGGCAATAGGCGCTGCCGCGGTCCTGTACGTCCTGCAGAAGTTAATCGAGAGCCTGAAGCGCAGCCCGAGAAACCCGGGCCGGCTGCCATATCCGCCGGGTCCCCGCCCACGCCCTGTACTGGGGAATGTGACGGAGATTCCACGAGACTTTCCCTGGCTCAAGTACATGGAATGGGGGCGAGAGTATGGTGAGCTGCTAATCAAAATACGCAGGCTGCCATTTATTCCCTCCTCTCTGTAACCAGGTCCTCTGGTGCACCTGACAGCATTTGGCGACCACATCATACTGTGGCATTTTAATCAATTCGTCAGGGCACTTGGCCCGTGACATGCCTGACGAAATAAACCTTTCGTCAGCGCCGGGCCGTCTCCGTGACTGACGAAATTTTTCGTCAAACATCGACTTTGACGATGCCGCTCTCAGAAGCTCGGCGCAAGCTCATCCGAATCCCCGCCGGTGTACAGGCTACAGTACTACCGGACAACCGCCTCGGAGTCCGCAAGCTCATGTTCCCACTTGCAGCGCAGCGGGCCTCGACCCATTTCGGCGCGTCCGACGACTATCTATCTAAGGTCCGGGCAAATTCTCGCTATGCGGACTACTACCGGTGGTGCGACAACTCGGAAGATGATTAGATTACGCTATAGTGTGTAGGACAAAAATTAGCTGTTTGGTCGTGAACGTCTGCCTGGATTGAAGCCTCGATCTACCAAAATTTACTGAGATAGTCGATACGTACTTGGAGACAAGAGTACATGCCCCGCAGGGCCCGAAAATTTGAGTTTTTGGGGCTAGCTGAAACCTTTCGTCAGCTTGCCAACCGGCCTGTGACTGACGAAATAATTTCGTCGCGAAAATGGTCTGTGACATGTGACTGACGAATTGATTAAAATGCCACAGTAGCCATCAACTCGGCCAAAGTCGCAGATGATTTACTGGAAAAGAGGGCGAACATCTATTCGGATCGGCCTAACCTTCCGGCGGTGCCTTTGTGAGCTTTCCTGATCTTTGTTCTGGCCCAGATACCTGGCATTCTGATTCGGACTTTCAGGATGGGATGGGAGTTGAACTTTGCGTTCATGGAGTACAGCCCGCGCTGGCGGAAGGTCTGTAACCTCCGGCCCTTCTAAAACCATCGCGTAGTAACGCGCTATAGCACCGGCGCCTTATGCACCGATTCTTCAAGAAAGACATGACACTCCAATACCGCCCCATCCACACGACCAAGGTCCACGAAATGCTGCGCAATCTTCTCGCGACGCCGCATGAATTTATGGCGCACGCCCGCATGGCTCCTGGGGCGGCCATCCTCAAAACGGTGTATGGCTACGATGTGCAGTCGGGGTATGATCTGTTTGTGGAGCTCGCGGAGGACCGGGTCGCGCGTCTCGGCGAAGGGATATTTTCCTTCATCAATGCGGCGCCGTGGATACGCTTCATACCCGGCAGCTCGTTTCGCAGGTTCATCTCCGGTGCGTTTTCGGCTTGCGTAGATCGTCGTTGGCGTGCTAAAAAGCAGCTCAGAGTCGCGCGCGGTTATGAGGCAGATCTATGATACACCCTACGAGTGGGCGAAAGCGAATATCGTAGGCGAACCTCGCACAAGGAGAATGTGTCTGCTGATGCTCACCCCAGCAGCAGGGAACTGATTCGACTTCTATGGTAGCAAGACTGCAAGAGATCGTACAGGAAGAAACTGGAGAGGCGGACATTCCAATGGAGAAGGCCCTCGCGGCGCTTGCATACACCGCCGGGGCGGATACAGTGCGCTATTCCCGCTCTTCCAGCCAGAATGTGATGCACTTCTTAGACCACGACGGCGCTTACGACGTTCTTCCTCGCTATGGCGCTAAACCCTGAGGTCCAGAAACAAGCTCAAGCCCAGATCGACGCCGTCATAGGCCCGAACCGCCTCCCAGACTTTCTGGACAGAGAGCAGCTTCCGTACGTGGAGGCGATATATCGGGGAGGTTCTGCGTTGGCGACCGGTGAGTACTATCATATTATTCGGCCTGCAGTTGGCTGAAATATATGCAACAGCCTGCTCCGCTGGGGGTACCGCGCGCTACGACCGAAGATGACATATACGACGGATATTTCATTCCCAGGGGGGGCCACAGTCTTTGTAAATATCTGGTAAGTTCCGAAAATGAGATAGAAATTCCAATAATTACCCATGGGCGCAGGGCAATGTCATTCGACGAGAGTGGCTTCTCGGAGCCGTACAAGTTCAAGCCCGAACGCTTTATAAACGTGGACGGAAATCTCACCAGCGACTCACGCATGGATATCGCAGCATTCGGACACGGACGACGGATCTGCCCTGGAATCTATTTCGCTGAGGATCTTGTCTGGCTGGCGATCGCATCACTCCTTTGTGCATTCAACATCAAGCCCAAAGAGGGCGTTGATATTCCGGAATCGTACCATGGCAAATTTATCTTGTGCGCGTCCATCTATGCTCCTCCTGCGTGTTCAAAGCTTGCTCAACGAGACTGTGATTTTTAGGCATCCGGATCCATTCGAGTGCGAGATATCGCCCCGGTCGGCAGATGCACGGGCGCTGATTGAAGCAACCCTTGACGGGAGTGAACACTAAGCTTACAGTGTAGATAAGTATGGCGAGCAGGCTGTACTACAGCATGTTGTTGTCTCATTACAATTTTTTTTCCCAACCCGGTGCATGGACCGAATATTATTATTGGAAGAAGGATTGATAGATCCCTTGGCGCAGTTTGAGAAGGAGGTAATATGAGTGGCTTCGTGATTAATCATGGTACCTGTAATTAATTTTCCGGAATTTCTTTGTCAATTCTGCCCCAATTTTCTCCGGAGCAGTTGGCGTTTGTAGCGCTGCTTCCCCCAGACCGATGGATGCAAGATTCTCAACGGAAAATAGGGTAAAACTTGGTTTAATTTTTGAAGTAAATGCCCAGAAGTAAGAACAACAAGCTATTAGACAGGTTGCGCGACATCCATTGAAGCCATTCAATGGCTAATTTGCATTGCGCAAACCAATGGCTCCCGGTTATGTGCAGAATTTCAATGGCTCATAGAAATTGATGTATATAATGATTCAATCATACATTTCATGCTCATGTTCCTAATGTGCTATTGGTCAGTGTAGGTCGAGCTTCTCGCTGATTTTTCAACCAATGGCTGATGATTTGCACCGGCATCATTCTATGATGGGATATGGGGCCTCTGAGGATACACTTATACAATTTGGAGTATCTTGGTCTTTTACTCAAAATTTCATGACCTCACGACCATTAGCTGTGGAGTTCATTAGCCATTGGTTTGCGCAACGCAAATCAGCCATTAGGGCTTATTAGATGCTGTTTATTTTGACTTTCCTAAAATAATTGGAGGAATTCTTGTTAAGAATGAGCAGCTCCACATGCCACGGAACATGCTCAAATTATGCATTCCTTGTCCAAATCATGGACAAAATCCCCGCCCTTTTCTTGGACCATTTGTGGCTCTTGCTGTAGCATCCAAACGGTGTATCAGCATGCCGAATCGAGACCATTTTAGTATTACTTCAGACTTAGTTTGGAAGGGTACATAAAATGCTTGAAGGCTCCAGGATATGTTTTAGCCTAATCCTAAAGTAAAAAAAAAGCCCCGTATTTTTTAGCATCTAATAAGCCCTATTGAATGGCTTCAATGGTTATCGCGCAACCTGTGAGAGAAGTTGTGATGAGCCACCAGAGCCACCTGGTGGCTTGCATATCTTCAGTTGGGGAGCAGCCACAGACCAGAAACTTGATTGGTGGGTGGCTCTATGCATTCGGAGCCCATCCTACAAGTTTGGCTTCCGGTTGGTGCAACCTAGAAAAATATATGCCAACATTTATGAACCACCAGGTGGCTCTGGTGGCTCATTGCAACTTCTCTATTGAAGGGTGTCTCACAAGCTGTCAAAACGCGGAAATAGCGAGAATTTGCAGCTTCCTCTTCAGCCCTGGCTCCCCATAGACTGTAGGCAGTGGATATTGTGTATTGTACTCCCAAGAGTGAGTGTTCCAAAATTCAGAGCAAAATTCCCAACAGAGAGCACACTATGAATAAATCTCTTGCTCAGATGGGCATTTTGAGGGGTTCCATCACTAGCCTATTTTGGTGGTCTTTGGGGTCGTGTAGGGGCATTAGACAGGTTGCGGTCAAGCCATTGAAGCCATTCAATGGCTCGAACACATTGTGATTCTCAATGGCTCGCACATTCTCCTGCATGGCCGTGGAATCAGTTGCCGCTGCACCAGTCAGCACAGAGCTATTCTTCCTGCCATATGTAACACTCACTGTGTTGTAATTTGGGCTGTTGGTCACGCGGAGGAAGGGGAATAACACTTGGTGAACCTCTGCAATCTCGCAGTTGGGTCCCGGCTTCAATGCCAGCTGTATATATACTTGTCTACAACTATTCTACCAAGTTCCAGGAGGTTCTGAGGCTCGGGCAGAGCCTGATGATGACGCATGTGCATGAGCAGTGCTTGGTAATTCAACACACTGGACTATCAACTACTCCACAGCTCAGCAGCGTGTTGCGTCGCAAAGTCGTTGATTTTGGTCCCGAACCTATCGGCCTCCCCACAGCCGGCAATTGAGCTGATGGTGGGGTTAGGCCATGCCCAGGGGCTTCTAAAGGCCTAGCTCAGGCAACTTGAAAGCCATTGAAAAACATGTTATAACGGGGAGCCATTGAGAATCGCAACACGTTCGAGCCACAACAACATGTTCGAGCCGTTTAATGGCTTCAATGGCTTGACCACAACTGTAGCTAAATGGGAAGAGAAACGATTGGGGCAACCACATCAGATTGACCATTTTATGATATTGGAGACAAATGTGCCTGCGGCTGATCCTACTCCCCAATGTTTATGACTTTTGGATGAAAAGCTGTCGTGTTATGAACCAATCTCTACAAAATGGTGTACTCATATGTTTCCTTGAAGAAATACATGTTCTGGGCTCAGATGTGGTGTGTTTGGGCCATATCTCTGCAGAGCTGGCCATGGACCTTCAGAGTGTACTCCATCAAATTTGAGGGTGATTTCCCATCATTGCTGATGCACAATAAATGATATGTTTCGCTTCTAGATATAAATATGTTGGAATATCGGGCCCTAGAGCACGGGAAAGTTATCTGAATGATCCGAAAAAAATTGCATCATCAGTACTATCAGGGATACTCTCTCTAGTGAGGTTTCAGATAATTCCATCAAGCCATTGCTGAGCAGCGCTGAGCGTTTCTCTTCCCATTTAGCTACAGAACCTGTCTATCCCAGGATTTTGCCAATCATACTGTGGCATTTTAATCAATTCGTCAGGGCACTTGGCCCGTGACATGCCTGACGAAATAAACCTTCCGTCAGCGCCGGGCCGTCTCCGTGACTGACGAAATTTTTCGTCAAACATCGACTTTGACGATGCCGCTCTCAGAAGCTCGGCGCAAGCTCATCCGAATCCCCGCCGGTGTACAAGCTACAGTACTACCGGACAACCGCCTCGGAGTCCGCAAGCTCATGTTCCCACTTGCAGCGCAGCGGGCCTCGACCCATTTCGGCGCGTCCGACGACTATCTATCTAAGGTCCGGGCAAATTCTCGCTATGCGGACTACTACCGGTGGTGCGACAACTCGGAAGATGATTAGATTACGCTATAGTGTGTAGGACAAAAATTAGCTGTTTGGTCGTGAACGTCTGCCTGGATTGAAGCCTCGATCTACCAAAATTTACTGAGATAGTCGATACGTACTTGAGACAAGAGTACACGACCCGCAGGGCCCGGAAAATTTGAGTTTTTGGGGCTAGCTGAAACCTTTCGTCAGCTTGCCGACCGGCCTGTGACTGACGAAATAATTTCGTCGCGAAAATGGTCTGTGACATGTGACTGACGAATTGATTAAAATGCCACAGTACTGACTCACGGGTGAAAGGAGCGCGGTTTTACACCAGTGTGGACGAGACGGCAGGGTATATTTTTCAGCTCTATTTGAAGGCTGCTGGGACGGGTAACTAGCTCCGCATATTATCGAGTGCTTCTCTGCGCCCACTGGATCAAATCTGTCAATCGATCTTGCTTCCGTATCACGATGTCTTCATGTTCTCCGCGCCTCTCACACCCCTCCCGCCCGAGCTCGTCCTAGAGATCGTACCCTACCTTGCGCTACAAGACGCCCTCGCCTTACTAGCGGTACGCCGTTTCTCAGTCGACATTCCTTGATTCGACGTCCGCAGACATGCTCCTCCTTCTTCGCCCTAACCGCCGACCGAACCCTCTGGATTTCTCTTCTAACTCAAACCCGGTTCTCTAACACCATCGCCTGTCCACCCTTCGCAGACCTTTCGCATCCGTCGTACACCCTCCCGCGCCTCAAAGCCATCGCGTACAAATATCTGCGGCGCGAGCAACGCTGGTCACAGCCAATAATCAGACACAGGACCCCCGTCCTAACTGGCCGATTTGAGCAAAACGAGCGCCCAGAGATCATCTACAGCATCCAGGGCACGGACATCCTGCTCCTGCACCTCCAGACGAGCGGGCAGCTCGTGTGCTGGAATAAGCGGACTGCGACACAATACTCTCTCCCGGGCATCTCGACCGAGGCGTTCAAAATCGTGGACATCTCCGCGCCCTGCGATAGCGACGGAGTTAGCTCAATTGCGCTCATTGCCCGGTTTTGGGGACTTCCCTAGTCGGTTCTTTCATCTTTGCTACCAAGAAACGAATGCTAATTGCCCACAGTACGCGATTCGCACACGTAGTCACGATCCACCACACCGACGGGGTCCCCACCGCCTTCTCCGGGACGTGCACCGTCGTCTCCACTGTCAGAGGGTTCTTTGACACGATCTTCGTGAGCGAGGAATACTTTGGCTGCGCGGTCCTCTCTATTCCGAGCGATACCATGATATGCACAATCTCTCCCCTCCGTCCAGCTGACGGTCCGCTCCAGCTCACAGAGCCGCACGAGGTCCGCGTCCCGCAGGAGGTCGACGACTTGGACATGACGCTCTGCTTCGTCCATCGCGGGCATCTGTACAGTCTTACCGAGAGCAACGACGCCCGCGTGGTGCACATCCAGCACTTTTCCCGCAACAACGTGAAGGCGCGGAGGCTGCAGGAATCTCGGCGCTGGACGTGCGCGATTCTACCGCAGGAAGTGCATCCGGATCCAATGGCGCGTCCGTTCTGCTTCATGCTTCCTAGCATCCCGATCTACGGCGTCGCCGGGGTCTTCATCCGATACTTTGCGCACGACGCTCCCGATGCATTCGCGACACTCGCATTCCTCCCATGCACCGTCGCTCCGGACGCAGAAGAAGACCACTCCCCGCTAGACTTTGATGCGCCCTGCTCGCTTGTGCGCATCCCCGGCCATCCCTCCCATGACGCGTCCCTCGTCTGGATGGACCACAGCGGGTTCAACGTTGCCATGGTCCTTGAGGCGGAGGCGGACAACCCCCAGCTTAAGCTTATCCGGTACCATCCTCTTGCTATCGGGGACATGAAGATCTCGGTGCACGATATGGAGGTCCCGCCGTCGATAAACCTCCTTGCCCTGACGACAGTGTGCATCGACGATACAGCGGGAACGATCCATCTTGTGGATAATTTCTCGGTGTTGACGACGCTGTATTATGTTTAAGTCTGCAATAAAATCCTTTGCTTCCCTTTTATTGGCACCATCAACGGGCAGCGTCTCCCGCTCGTGACCCGTCTTCTCGCGAAGTGCCCGTCTTCTCGCGAAGTGCCCGACGCCTCGCAAAGTGCCGCGCCTCCCACAAAGTGCTCGGGGACCCCTCGTTTTGTTATATAGCATTGTTTGTTTGGCGCTGTTTGGCTCTATAAACAACAGACAGTGACCAAACAGTGACCGGCGCCGCGCAGCGGAGAAAAATTTGGGGTTTTGGGGGTGGTCTCGGGCAGCTCGGGGAGGGTATTTGGGGCCAGGTTATGGAGGTGAACTTGGTGTATTTGGAGGTATGACAAGGAGCACATGGATTGCTATATACGGACTATGGATCCCCGAGCTGCCCGACTCTATGTGCCGCAGCACAAAGCCGTTATTTGCCTCCGGCGGCAAAACAAGCTGGAAAATAGCGTCAAAAGGACAAAAAAAATAGCCATTTTGAACGCACCTAGGGCATCCCCGAGAAGCCCGAAGACCACTGTCTCGCTGGGTAGTAGCGCGGGTGCGTGGTTTTGGGGCCTCCGGCGGCAAAATATCCTGGAAAATGCGATCGAAATGCGGTAAAAATGGAGGGAAAAAAGTGTTTCTTGCGCACCTGGAAGCAGCCCCGAGATGCCCGACTGCCTGCTCGAATCGGGCCCGACTGCAGCCGTCTGATTGGGCCGCGGCGCGAAGCCGTTCATTGGCCTCCGGCGGCAAAATATCCTGAACGAGCCGCGTCAAAAACGTCAAAACGACAAAGAAAATGGACCTCGTTTCGCACCTAGAGAGGTCCCCGAGATGCCCGAGGGCCTCCCTCATCGTTGGCCTACAATGTGAGCCGCACGATTGTCTCCGACGGCAAAACATCTTGGAAAAGATATGTCAAAATGGGCAAAAATGAGGAGAAATGGGGTATTTTACGCACCTTGCACCGTCCCCGAGAAGCGCGACGGTAGCCGTCTGGCTGGGCCGCAGTGCAGACCCGGTGTCTGAAGGAGTTGAACGCTGAATGCACCGTCAGATGAAACATGAACAGAGAACAAAGGTCCATTATGTTACCTTTGCAAATGCGGAGGGTTTGGATACAAGGTCGGCGTCCTCTGCTCGTTCAAGGCGGGGGAAGGCACCAGCGGGGACGCTGGTGCCGTCTAGATACTATGCGGGGGCCCCAACGCTCGCCTCCGGCGGCAAAACCTTGAAAAAAGGTCAGCATTTCGGTGAAAAATATGACAGTGGAAACATACCGAGAAAGGCTTGCGCGCACGGGCAACAACAACGAGGAAACACCACTCTAGGTAGGCGGCCAGCGGGCGCGCTGGCGCCGTCTAGTTGCTGGCTTTCCCCCACTTTCGCCTCCGGCGGCAAAACCTCCAGAAAAAGGTCGAGATGTGGGTGGTAAAGTGCGCAGCGGGACGCACCTGTTGTACGCGGAACAAGCGTTCAGGGAAGACATGGGAAGCGCCCGCGACAACGCTGGCGCCGTCTTGTTGTTTAGCGAGCCCCCACGTTTGCCTCCGGCGGCAAAAGCTAGATTAAAAGGTCAGCATTTCTGTCAAAGGTGGGCGCGGCGGGACACGCACCGGCGCATGAAGAGACTCGTCCGGAGCAGACCAAAAGTGGCTTTCCGGAGCGCCAGTGTTGATGGTGACGACGCAGCAAGTTTACCGCGGCAACGGTCGGTATCATATCTGGAATCGAGGTCAGTAACGCGTAAAGGGAGCAGAACAGCGGGAAACGCACCGGAATGCCCGCCCCTCATACATAGTTCCATTTTACGTCGAGAGCGGGAGACAAGTGGTAGCGCCGTGGACCAGTATGGGATCTTCGGTGCCTGCGATCAAGTTCAACCAGTGTTCCCACATGTACTGGCCAGCGCAAACTCACCGCGGTGCGCAAAGATCCGGCGCGATGTTGTCCAGCGTTGAGCGAGGAGGTCAAGGGAGCAGACTGGACGCTCGTCAGCCTCGGGCGCGGAGGAAATGAAGCCGGGGAGAGTGGTACTCACGCAGCGCGTTCCCCGACAGTGTAGACACCACGTTCAAAATCTGGTGCAAGCAAGTCAACAAGCCGACGGGCGTGCCAGATGAGGAGCAGAACGTAACCGTCGACAGAAAACACGACGGAGAGGAAGGGCAAAGAGGCCAGGGCCGCAAGGCTCGGAGACGGTGTTGAAGCATATCCTGCGGCCAGGTCAACAAACGAGGGAGAGTGGCAAGTTGAAAATGCACATACCGACGAGGGGAGGACATGGTGGTGGTCGCAGGTGTGTGGGAGATGAGACCCGCACGGTGAAGAGACAAGTAGGGAGACGGGGAGGGGAGGGTAGGACGGCCGGGGATGGTGGTGGTTGGCGGTAAACAAGTTGTGATATTGGTGAAGGGTGGGTGGAGCGGTGTTTGTTGCTTCAATGTGACTGCTTAGTGGGGCGAGCTTCGGGTGCTGTTTGGCGGGCGCCCCGCAAAATACCTACACCGCCGGGGCAGCAAAACACGGATTTTGGCGCGGGCGAAGGGATGGAAGGTGTCTGCAAGTCGCGTACTCGCACGCCGGCAGGATAACAAATGTGCGTGTAATGGATGCGAGTCCAAGTTTCAAAGGTGGAGGATGTTTTGCGGCGGGGTAGGGAGTCGCCGGGCGAGGGCTCGGGAAGCTAGACAGGTTGGGGGTGTCGCGCACCTCCAACCCTGAGATATAATTAGCCTGTGAGCGCGTCCGACGTCGGCCTAGCAGCGGGCATCTTCTGTGGGGCCTGCGCAACGTAAGTTGCCCATTTCATCCGCGTTCGAATCCAGGGTTGTGTTGAAATGAAATGATGAATTATCGGTAAGCGACGTCACGACGGCGATACGTGGAGCCGAGCGACGAGCTCAAGTATGGTCTCGTAGTGTAGTAGTAAGAGTCCCTTGCGGTCCCTCGGGCATTTTGTTTTCGAATCATTGACGAGGAATTCTTTTTGGTGTTTTGACACAACCCCGGCAATTTCCGCAGGATTGGGCCAGAACACAGCCGAGTGCTTTCTATGCCTCCATTCCACCACTGGGAAACCAGGACAGACCAATGTGCCCAACCAATATACGCCCACCACGCCGGCTTCCCAATCGGGATGGGTTGACAGGTGCAACCTCGACACGCTTCCCGGGCTTGCCCCTGCGTGCGGCGCCCAGATTATCCATCCAGTTACTTAATCGTGCAATTTGACGCGTCCTCCATCGCTCAAAGTGTGTGCTATGCCACTATGAACATGAACTGCGCAATGCACAATATTTTAGTGTCTATTCGTATTTCCTGCCTGAGGTGAGTTCGGCACTTGCTCCAAAACGGCCAAACGGCCTGAAGTTACCCCCCGTAGCATTTTCCGCGACTCACGCACTAGTAGCGCAAGAATAGTATGTCTAACTCCCCAGCGGGCAATTCCGAGAAGTCAACATAGTTGACTCTCGAAACATACTATAGCTCCGCACTTCTGAACCCGCATCATGTCCGGTTGACAGATGACCCCTTCAAACGCGACAAGCTTACGAGCCCGCGAGCGATCCTGAAACCGAGATCTGGATTCAACACCAACTTGCACTCTGGAGCTGAACTACATAAACCCACCTTTGGGAATTGAACGGGTTGGCTGCGCAGTCTAAGCACGTCCAAGTCCGCACTAATCTCTCCCGATTCCGGGTAGGCTGTCTCGTTCTGTTTCCCACTCCGAATTGCCCGAACCTGGCTCACAACATCGAGTTGCACCGAATCTATTCGCAGTTCCACAGAAACTGCAACAATAATTCAATCCACTTATCTGGCAGTAAGCCTGCGCGGCCTGGAGACGTCCCTGAGCACTCTCCAATAAGACTAAGGCACCCGAACCGCACCTTACTTGGATACAACGCCAGAAACCCCAACCAGACGGGAATCTCACGGCAAACTTGTTCCAAAATCGATTCACTACTGCTCTAGGGATATTCTAAACACATCCCTGGACACCGACAATTTACCTCAAGCGACCCTAGACCCAACAGTCAACATGCCCGAAGCGACCGCCCATCTCTCGTCATCTGTTGCTTCTGCGGAGTCAGATCGAACACCGGCTCGTATAATAAGTCAGGCCATGTTCAACCACCATCATTCACCTCTTCCCTCCCGCCCCCATCTCTCCCCCTCCCTCTGCTCGTCGTGCTCGCCGCCGCCCGCCGTCCCCGACCTCAAGCCCGCTCGTATGTCTACACCCTCCCCGTTTGCGCACGTTGTTGACGCTGCCGCAGCTTGTCGCTGTGCCACTCGTGCTGGTGCGTGTTGGTTTTGCTCTCCGTTTGCGGGGGCTTGTTGACCTTCAGCAGCTCGGGCTCGCGACGGACTCGGAAACTCTGGCGGCGCGTCCATACTCTCCGTTGCTGGCCGCGTTCAACAGGTGCGTGTTGTCTCTTTTCTCCGTTGTTGACGGGGTTGTTGACTCTGCTGTAGGGTCCCGGTGGCCGTTCGAGCGTCGAGTGGGAACCCCATGCTGGTGCGTGTTGGCTTTTGCACCACGTTCGAGTCCTCTCTCGCCGTTGGCTGACTGCTTCGCAGGCCGTCATTATGCTCGTAACCAGTGGGGCTGTCGACGACCGGCTCAAGCTAAGTGGTGCGTGCTCTAGCTTGTTTCGTAATTCTTTGGTTGACTTTCTGCGGCAGGATTTGTGTTGTGGTTCCACGGTACGTTAATCCCTCGCTGGTTGCTGCTGCTCACCGTCTTGCAGGGCGTCGTGATGCTCGTATGCTCCATAGACGGGTTGGAGACGCTGGACGGGAAGACTATGCCTGTACGTCCAGCTGCGTCCGTCCTTCGTCCTCGACGTCGCTGATGGGCGCAGGCGCTGTCTAAGACGGTACGTTCTACACTCGCTGCTTGTATTTGCTCATCGTCTTCCAGGACGTCGTAATGCTGATATGCGGCGAGGACGGAGCTGGCGGCGCTGGAGGGGGAGGTGATGCCGGTATGTTTATTCCCTCCCGGCTCGACGTCGTTGATAGGCTCGCAGGTGCCGAGACACCATGCTCGTACGCCGTCTTGTCGTCGTTGATGTCTTTGCAGTCGTTCATGCTGTAGCTCGTCGTCGGCCCCGTACTGAAGCCTGTCGGCGCGTGCTCAAGGGCCTGGGTGTTTGCGTGGTTGATTGTTTACAGGACGGGGTTCAGGTTGACTTGTGGTTGTACGGGGAAGCTATGCCGGTGCGTTGTTTATGGGGCTGCGTTTACCGCGCTAACGCGTTGATAGCTCGTGCGTCGTGAGTGCCTTGACCTCGTTCTACGGCGTCGTAATGTTTGGACGGGTACATTGGTTTGTGTATCCAACTCGGCTTGAACTAAATACCTTCCAGGTGGGTGCGTACATGCTGTCATGTTTTGTACTAGGTCTATGCTACCCCTGCTGACGCGCTCGTGCAGGTACCGCGTCGGGAAGACGACGCTATTGGTTCTAGGTAGGTTGTTGCTCTTGTTGCTCGTTCCCACTCATCGTTTTCAGGTCAACATCGTGTATTAGTGTAGTGTAGAATGAATAGTGTTAGCGTGTAGTTGTGCTGGCCGTGTCGGGGTGGTTCGAGGTAGGGAGGCTGTTGAGCGAGTTGTGCTCTGTTGTGCTGCTTTGTGGAGGCAGGTGCGTGCGGTCCTTTGCTTCGTTTACGCTGCTAATACGTCGACAGTATGTGGATTTCCAGGGCGACGTCTGTCGGTGGGTTCATTTCGTGCTAGCGTCGACCGCGGTTGGCATAGCTTGCGGACTGGGGGCGGGTTGGTTAGCGGCAGAGAGACTGTCGGTGTTGACAGGTGGACAGCGGGGAGATGGAGAGTGAGGCGGGGGCGGCGGGTGTGTTGGGCAGGGGAATGGCGCGAGTGGGGCGCGAGTTGGGCGGGGGAGATGGCGGGGATGGCGGAGTAGCGCGAGGCGGGCCCAGATTGGGGGGAGATGGGGAATTGGCGCGGGGTGGTGTAGGTTGAGGCGCGAGTCCAGCGCAGGTCGGTGGAGTCGGCGCATTGAGATGGCGGCCATGGCGGTTGAGAGCAAAAAAGATCAACATGAGAGTCAAAAAGCAAGCTGCATTCACCACGATGTCTTCATGTTCTCCGCGCCTCTCACACCTCCCGCCCGAGCTCGTCCTAGAGATCGTACCCTACCTTGCGCTACAAGACGCCCTCGCCTTACTAGCGGTGCGCCGTTTCTCAGTCGATATTCCTCGATTCGACGTCCGCAGACATGCTCCTCCTTCTTCGCCCTAACCGCCGACCGAACCCTCTGGATTTCTCTTCTAACTCAAACCCGGTTCTCCAACACCATCGCCTGTCCACCCTTCGCAGACCTATCGCACCCGTCGTATACCCTCCCGCGCCTCAAAGCCATCGCGTACAAATATCTGCGGCGCGAGCAACGCTGGTCACAGCCAATAATCAGACACAGGACCCCCGTCCTAACTGGCCGATTTGAGCAAAACGAGCGCCCAGAGATCATCTACAGCATCCAGGGCACGGACATCCTGCTCCTGCACCTCCAGACGAGCGGGCAGCTCGTGTGCTGGAATAAGCGGACTGCGACACAATACTCTCTCCCGGGCATCTCGACCGAGGCGTTCAAAATCGTGGACATCTCCGCGCCCTGCGATAGCGACGGAGTTAGCTCAATTGCGCTCATTGCCCGGTTTTGGGGACTTCCCTAGTCGGTTCTTTCATCTTTGCTACCAAGAAACGAATGCTAATTGCCCACAGTACGCGATTCGCACACGTAGTCACGATCCACCACACCGACGGGGTCCCCACCGCCTTCTCCGGGACGTGCACCGTCGTCTCCACTGTCAGAGGGTTCTTTGACACGATCTTCGTGAGCGAGGATTACTTCGGCTGCGCGGTCCTCTCTATTCCGAGCGATACCATGATATGCACAATCTCTCCCCTCCGTCCAGCTGACGGTCCGCTCCAGCTCACAGAGCCGCACGAGGTCCGCGTCCCGCAGGAGGTCGACGACTTGGACATGACGCTCTGCTTCGTCCATCGCGGGCATCTGTACAGTCTTACCGAGAGCAACGACGCGCGCGTGGTGCACATCCAGCACTTTTCCCGCAACAACGTGAAGGCGCGGAGGCTGCAGGAATGCCGGCGCTGGACGTGCGCGATTCTACCGCAGGAAGTGGATCCGGAGCCAATGGCGCGTCCGTTCTGCTTCATGCTTCCTAGCATTCCGATCTACGGCGTCGCCGGGGTCTTCATCCGATACTTTGGGCACGACGCTCCCGATGCATTCGTAACACTCGCCTTCCTCCCATGCACCGTCGCTCCGGACGCAGAAGAAGACCAGTCCCCGCTGGACTTTGATGCGCCCTGCTCGCTTGTGCGCATCCCCGGCCATCCCTCGCATGACGCGTCCCTCGTCTGGATGGACCATAGCGGGTTCAACGTTGCCATGGTTCTCGAGGCGGAGGTGGACAATCCCCAACTTAAGCTCATCCGCTACCATCCTCTTGCTCTCGGGGACACGAAGATCTCGGTGCACGATATGGAGGTCCCGCCGTCGATAAACCTCCTTGCCCTGACGACAGTGTGCATCGACGATACAGCGGGAACGATCCATCTTGTGGATAATTTCTCGGTGTTGACGACGCTGTATTATGTTTAAGTCTGCAATAAAATCCTTTGCTTCCCTTTTATTGGCACCATCAACGGGCAGCGTCTCCCGCTCGTGACCCGTCTTCTCGCGAAGTGCCCGACGCCTCGCAAAGTGCCGCGCCTCCCACAAAGTGCTCGGGGACCCTCGTTTTGTTATATAGCATTGTTTGTTTGGCGCTGTTTGGCTCTATAAACAACAGACAGTGACCAAACAGTGACCGGCGCCGCGCAGCGGAGAAAAATTTGGGGTTTTGGGGTGGTCTCGGGCAGCTCGGGGAGGGTATTTGGGGCCAGGTTATGGAGGTGAACTTGGTGTATTTGGAGGTATGACAAGGAGCACATGGATTGCTATATACGGACTATGGATCCCCGAGCTGCCCGACTCTATGTGCCGCAGCACAAAGCCGTTATTTGGCCTCCGGCGGCAAAACAAGCTGGAAAATAGCGTCAAAAGGACAAAAAAAATAGCCATTTTGAACGCACCTAGGGCATCCCCGAGAAGCCCGAAGACCACTGTCTCGCTGGGTAGTAGCGCGGGTGCGTGGTTTTGGCCTCCGGCGGCAAAATATCCTGGAAAATGCGATCGAAATGCGGTAAAAATGGAGGGAAAAAAGTGTTTCTTGCGCACCTGGAAGCAGCCCCGAGATGCCCGACTGCCTGCTCGAATCGGGCCCGACTGCAGCCGTCTGATTGGGCCGCGGCGCGAAGCCGTTCATTGGCCTCCGGCGGCAAAATATCCTGAACGAGCCGCGTCAAAAACGTCAAAACGACAAAGAAAATGGACCTCGTTTCGCACCTAGAGAGGTCCCCGAGATGCCCGAGGGCCTCCCTCATCGTTGGCCTACAATGTGAGCCGCACGATTGTCTCCGACGGCAAAACATCTTGGAAAA